>OX463757.1:45175421-45815419 GCA_949824845.1 Rhingia rostrata
AACCAACTTGGAGTGCGCAACTGGAGGCAGTTAGATAAGAACCGGGCTAATTGGAGAGGCATGTTAAGTATGCATGCCAATAAGTAAGCAAAAAAGGTTTAAGTAAATCCTTCTGTATTTTGAAGTCCTAAAACATATCACTACAGACTATATACAATAGTCGTAGATTCTTGCAGAATTTTTTATTTTTCCAGTGAAAAACATCCAATAGTATAGGAATTATCTAACCGTTCGGAGTCTGCATTATATAGGAGGTCACATTTATCGGACATACAATTGAATGCAGAAGCTAGGTTTGATCCGATCTATAAGCCGACAATACCAGATGCCACCGACAACTACGAAATGTCCATATTTTACGTACATAATATGTAAGTTATAGTCCTATAAACATTAATTCTAGAGCCATGTGAGCGAATCTATGATTAAAGCTAAAAATATCAAAGAATCTTATTACATCTTACCGGAAGTGGTGGAGTACTAGAGTTGCTGAATGAGTATCGAGAGTCATCGTTTTCATTATCCTCAAAATCTGATTTGGTTAATCTAGAAGGTAAGATAACAATATTTGTAAGTTATTCTTTCTAATTATTTTAACTAAGGACATGCACTTACGAAAACTTTGCAATATCTGACAGGTCAAAGGGTGGCTTTGCAAACTTTTGGTACATTGTGAATAAATTGTATCTGGAATCTTCGATAGGATCCTTTGAAGATAAAATAAAAATTAATTTATAGTCAATGCTTAACGACACTTTTATGGAGTGTTCTTACTTTTTTGGAAATGTAAGCCAATAAGCGATTTTAAGCCAGCGTTTCCAGGTACATCAGCATTATAAAGCAGGGTATTAAATACAATTTATGATAAAAATAAAAAAAATAATAAACATAAACAAAATAATAAGCAAACAGTAAGATGCGAATAGGTGACATTGATATGGCGTTACATTTCCCCTAATTAAATGTAGCCATTCGGAGTCGGCATAAAACAGGAGGTCCCGCCATCGTGCTAAGAAGTACACACGCACACATGAATGGTTGTGAGAAGAAAGCTAGGCCCTGGGTACTAACGAGCCTGTTGCGCCATAAATTTATTTTTTTATTTTTAAATGTAGGCATGTAACTAATCTGCAAGATTTGTTGTTCTGATTAAACAGCGTTCATGGCAGCATTAATTAATTCATTAACCCCTTCTCCCAAAATAATCATATTTATACTGTGCTAACAAAAAACAAATACATACAGCATAAAGCCTTTTATACCAAGAACGTTCCGTCTCTGATCAAGGCCTGGCCATCTTGATTGTCCATTGTACTTTCGGTTAACTATTTAATCAAGCGGATAAAATGTCACAAGCCTACCAAAAATCTCAGATATGACTGATTTTATAAATGGCGACGTAATCGCAATACGATCCTTTTTTAACATTAAATAACAAAAGAAAAGTGGAATATGAGGAGTCTCGGAAAAGACTGAATTTATTAAAGCATACCATTGCAGACGAAAAAAGACAACAGCGTTAGTATCTGTACCAGGAATGGGGAAGCTTAAGGGCCGGCCAAAACGAAAACGCAAATTAAAAACTGGGACATTCACTATTGTCAATGTTATTGTGAACAGAACAAGCGATTATATGGACGCAGATTTGTAACAGACAAATTCGCCAATTAGAGACTTATATGAGCTTACATTCTGACAGGAAAAAACAAATCACTATGGAATGTATCCACAAGATCCTGCATTTTTAGTGACTATTGAAATACGATTTTAAAAAGTGCTGGTTGATATAAACGTGAATGCAAATAATGTTGCATATATCCCTTGCCAAACAGAGAGATGAGTTAAATCAGATTTTATTTTGCGTGATTGCTTAATACCAAAATCTGTTCGGCTTATACGGTGTTAGGTTGCCAAAGTACATATCTGACAAAATCATCATATTTTGGCAGATCCAAGAAGAAAACTGAAAAAATCCAAACCGCCACTAATTAATCGATTATAAATCAGCAGATGATAACATTTGTATAGACGTGATATAGAGAGTCATGTCCATTTTTGTTACACCATACATAGATGATTGAGAATTATTGCACCTCCTTCGAGATCAGCGACAACCTCAGCAAAATGTTCGATACCAACAACGAATCTGGACTAAAAGACGCATTCTTATCTTCAATAGCGTTTTTCTTTTAAGTTACGAGCAGAACCTGAGTTGTCAAAACCAAGGTCCTGCTCTATTATTATTTGACATGAACTATATCAAAAGTAGATGAAGAAGTCAGTGAGAATTCATGAGACAATTTCTTCAAAACCATTAGCGTTGACAAGCTTTAGGGATGAAGATCAACAAATCTGGTTAAAAGTTCTGCATTGGAATCTTAAAACAGCAAAGACATGTAAATCGAATGGAATTCAATGCTCAGTAGAGGAAGACCTGGTATTATATGGCACACGTGAGTAGAAACCAATAAACCAAGCTCAACTTCATATAAAACTAGATACATTCGGATCCCAGTTTAGGGATAGAATACAAAATACAAACTTTTGGCGCAACAGGCTCGTTAGTACCCAGGAATAGATCACTATAATGTTGATCACATATCATTGCTTGGATCGAATTCGCTAGTTCCAATGATCTGACAATTCGTTTAAGAAAAATTAATCATCCCACAAACCTTATCTCAATTCAGACGTTCAAATTCGGCATAAAATTGTTAAATTGTGTTCATGAGAAAAATAGCGTTAGCCTCTTTTTTCTTTGTTTTGACATTCTCCTGCTGTAAGTGAAGTGTGCTTTCATTCTCTAATGACTTCATTACAAGTCATAATGATGTAAATAAAAGTTAATTTAGAACAGGTAAAAGAGGTGGTTTTTATGAACAGAGATTTAAATAGACCCATCTAATGTTATTTGCAGTTAACTGAAATGTGTACGAATCACGATCGACAACAACAGCGCTCAAGTAATGAGAGAGGTACACTCTGTCGAATACTTAAAAGCTGTCCGGAAAAACAATTGAACATTCATCGAAGGCAATAGTATTCCTAAAACAAATTGTTCATAAGATAAACCTCGGAATATTGTTGTTAAAAACTAAACTGTTACTCATGAGTTGAGAAATGACCACACAAAACAAGATAATACTGAAGTTGTGTATAAAATATATATAAATGTACGTGTTTTACGGAGGATGATTGCTTATTTCTGCTATGCTACCGTAAATCAATGAATCTTAATTTATGTAGTCTCATAGAAACCAACCGAAGTATCCACAAGAAAATTAAAAAAAAATCATTGCAGTTCGTACATCAACTCTTTCGTAAAGGCGATAAACGCTGGGCGACTACTTTTTGGTGAGAATGGCTGATAGAGGCTTTTATGATTTAAATTATTGACAAGGACTTCTAAACACGTACCTTTACTAGAGCTGAGGTAGTGAAATACGTTTTTGATAATAAATTGTTTGTTTTATATTTTATTAGTCGGGTAATGGTATGCTGGATCACTATTAACTGCAACGCAATTAAATGCTGCACATGAAATATTGCAATGTGGATTCTACATATGAGTTGAATTTTCAAAAAATGCATTCCGGTAGATGTTTTAGTACCAGTATCATGATGTTTACCAACATTATGAAATTTTCTCAAAAAAGCGCTTAATAATTGTATTTGCTTTATTTTGTTATTTCTTTTAAAGTGATATTTTCAGAAATTAATTAAAATTAAAAGAACAATCGCCAATCTCTTATACATAAACTTCGTTTATAAAAAAATATGTATTGGCATTGACATCACAGTAATTCGCACATGAATGCATCGAACTACAGACACATAACAGCACTGGCGACTGAGGCCATCGGCTGGGACAGATCAATTGTAATTTTGTTAATCGGGTAAGTTTATGACATTAAGGATCACTTAAAATCTTGCTTGTTTCTGAAAATTTTTGACAATACTAATTTTTGTACTCTTAGCGTTTGGAAACATTTTTTTTTATTTGTTTGTTTTTCAATTTTAAACTTAGCAATTGCAATCGCAAGAGACCGCCAAGACCTTCGGGAAACATGTGTCCCTTAACCTCTCGATTAACACTATTCCACCAGCATCGAATGCCAGAGAACAATGACAACAATGCCAGCAAGCCATTAGATTAGCCGCAACTTGTGTGCTAGGTTTCTCGCCTCAAACAGAAAGAAACCCCTGGTGTAATGAGGAATGCCGACAGATGCTCGCAGCCAAAAGCGAGGAGTACAAGTCTAAGCTCCAGATAATGACTATAGCTGCCAATAAACTCTATAGGCAAAGAAAAAGGGAACAACAACGGCTTTTCAGAAAGAAGAAAAAGATCAAGAAAAGCGCGCGATCGAGGATATAGAGAGGTGCCACTCCAAGAATGATGTTTGCAAGTTTTACCAAAGTGTAAAACGTTTAAGAAAATGATACAAGGCTCAAACAGAGTACTGTCGAGATGAACAAGGAAATATCGTTATTGAGACAAAGTCGATGCTGAGGATATGCAAGAATCACTTCTTTAAACGAACAACATTCCGCTAACGAACCATTCAATATTGGCAACGACAACGAAAAATGCCAACCATCCGACCAGAGCTTAATAAGGCTTATAAAGCCGGTGGAGATGACTTGGTAAACAACATCCACCAACTCATTTGCCAAAACTGGTCGGAAGCATCGACTGCCTGATCCACAAAAAAGGAGACTCTCTTAACTGCACCAACTACAGAGGCATACGTCTCCTCAACATCGCTTAAAAGATCCTATGTGCCGTAATATGTGAACGCCTAAAACCGTTTACTAACAACCTGATTAGCTCTTATCAGTGTGGTTTAAGGCCAGGAAGGTCCACAACCGATCAAATTTTTACAATTTGGCAGATGCTGGAAAAAAAAACCAAGAAGTCCAAATCGATACCAACCATCTATTCATCGATTCCAAACCCGCATACGACAGCATTTATGGAGACGAACTATACAGTATACCGCCCAAATTGTTTAGAATTACGATGGATAATTGTCGCTGTTCTATCAGGGTCGGAAACGACCTCACCGACACATTCGATACCAAAAAAAATGTTTAGTAAGACGACGCACTGTCCTGTGAATTTCTCAAGTTGATTCTTGAGAGGCCAACTCCAGAGCCAAAACCAGAGGCACAATTTTTCATGCGGCGGTGCAACTACTAGCATACACCGACGATAATGACATAAAAGGCAGGACTCAACGTGAGGTTATAGCCACGTTTGCTAGTATAGAGAAGGAAGCGGCCAAAATAGGTTTAGCAATAAATGAGGGCAAGACAAAGTATAGACTGTCACTACAAAAGGACAGACAACATCGATTAATTTGACAGAACGTCATCATTGACAGATATAACTTTGATTTAGTACGGGACTTTGTCCCTTTTAGATCCGGTGTTAGCTCTGGCAACAACATCTTGTCAGAAATTAAACGAAGATTTACTCTTTACAACCGCTGTTTCTTCGGTCTAAGAAGGCGATTTAGTAGTAAAGCACCCACTCGAACTACTAGGGAGATCCTATTTAAGACTCTGATCATCCCAGTCCTCCTCTAGGGCGCTGAATCTTCGGCCCCATTTGTGCTGACGGGCTTTGGAGACGAAGATTCAACCAAGAATTATACGAGTTGTACACCGACAACCCCGCATTGGGCCTTTAAGATAGCTAGGACATGTAGAACGAATGGACACCAATACTCCTGCTCGCATTGTTTTCGATTCCCAGCTAGAAGTCGGACGCAGTAAAGGAAGACCTCGCATTTTGTACAAGTAGAAACTGACCTATATCAACTATGATTGGCTAATTGGAGAGGCATGTTGTTAAGTATGTAAGTATTACTTACAGATTTTAAAAAAATCCTTTCAAATAATGCATTTATGCTAAGCTGAACATTTTAAATGATAATTGGCCAAGCAAAGTGGAGTAAGCGAACAAATATAGGAAAATAAGAAAACACAATGATTTTGTTTATATAGTTTAAATAATAAATATTCATATATTTACTTCTTAAATATTTCATCATATGCCAACAAAAACAACAAAAAGCTTTAAGCATTTAAGCAACTACAGGTAACAACTATATACAACTAAAGGTACTCAAGCGGTAACTAATGCATCAATATAGAATTACCACTAAATAAATAAATTAAATAATCACAGGCATACATACTAATATTCTACAAGCATTCAAACATCCCTTCCCATACTTAGCAACAACTACAATTACTCAAGCATAGTCAAAACTAACTATTGTCTTTCAAGCCTATATATCTAGCTAAGCTGTATTTTGGAATAGATTCAATAAGCGTTAGTTTCTGCATGTGCAACAGAAATCCTTTAGTAGCGTCTTCAAGCTTCCTACAGCGGGCTATTTGCACCCTTACACCTCACCTTATACTCTGTACTTGTGGTCTCAGTCGATGATAACCTCATTCGCTTGGCGGCATTTTCCGGCTGACTGTTATCGTCCATCCTGTGCTGTGTCTGTTGACCTAAACCATACCTTGCTATGCTTGCCGAATGCCCAAACCCGGCATCTTTAACAATTTGCCTTGCAAGTGGGAACAACTCGTCGCGGCGGGTTAACAGAGCCGGTACAAGTTTACACAGCTGCGCGGCTGCTTCATTGACACACACCTCGTGCAGAGTTAGAGGTTTTTCGGGACGACGTTTGCAGTCGAAACGACCATATATCGCTGAATACTTACGAATCTCATCCATACGACGGGGATCACTCTCACTCATTGCGATCACTTGCTCCAATTCACGGGAGGTACGTTTTTTCGATGTTTGAGCACGAGGTTCGCGTTGAGGTAATTGGCGGGCAATTTTCTCAGCACCCATTGCAATGCGATCGACTTGAGAGTTTGTCAAAATCGGTGTCAACTGTGGTGAGCTGGAGGTGACTGTGAGGTGATCCCGGTATGTGTTGGTGTGGTGGCACCACCAAGCGAGACTACAGGAGAAGGAGAAGTTGTTGGCATGATATAGGCGGAGGTTTGCACTGTGTTTACAAGAGGAGTTGGATTGAAACCGGGTGAGAATGTGAATTTTGGGCGGGATGGGGATGGTTCTGGGTGGTAGATGGGAGTTATAGCATCTGAAAAACCTGAAAGTAGAGAATTAAAAAAAAAGTTAGTAATGTTCAAATTTGGTTTCATGAAGAAAATATAAAAAAAATAGATATCTTGGCTTTTATTTGCATAGAGGGGCTCAGTGGCACGATGGTTAGTGCGATGGTCTGAGTTCGATTCCCAGCCGTAGCAACACCTAAATGATTTTTCACTGGCCCTCCTCTCGTGATGATCTGACAAATCATCCGAGTACTATCAATTGTCATGAAAAGCTTATCTCAACTTAGCCGTTCGGATTCGACATAAAACAGGAGGTCCCGCCATCGTGCTAAGAAGTACACACCGCACCCATGAATGGTTGTGAGAAAAAAAAAAGCTAGGCCCTGAGTACTAACGAGCCTGCAGCGCCATACATTTTTTTTTTTACATGCTCTGTTTGATGCCGGATATCAAATAAAGCAGAGAAATATATAACTAACAGAATTTATTACTGTGACAAGGGTTTTTTGTACAGACCCAACAAATAATGCACACAAATTTGAAAAATAAAATTAAAAAAATTATTCAGTTCGTGCATCAACTCTTTTAATTGAAGTGAATATCCTACGACGTAATTTCTTGTTGCGAATTGTTATGGGGGGTTAATTGATATTGATACTTATCAAATCATTTGAAAGCTTAAAGGACCTAAGATTAAACAAAAAAAAAATTCAAATCGATGTACCCTATGACCACTTTCACTATGGCGGCATTTATGGTGATATATTTTGTCAGTCAATCAATTTATGGTATTGCGAAACATAAAAAACAGAAAAGAATTGAAATTGCACCATATAATCGCTGAAATCGTAGATCGTATGGATACACCTGATTGAATGAATACGCAAATAAGTTATTGGCCCTACCATTTGTTAAAATAAACGATTTTGGCGGAACAGGCAAGTAAGTAATCAGGGCCATGCTTTTCTTTATAATCAGTAATATGTGCGTGTATGCTAATTACGGGATATCCCTTCTTATACCGCATCTAAACGGCTGAGGTGGAATGAGCTTTTTTTTTGAAAATCGATACCGCTCAGATGATTTGTCGGATCACGGCGAGAGCAGGGCCAGTGGCCAGAGGCTGGGAATCGAACCGAACCTTCTGCTCAGAAGTTCATGTCATCATTTGTAACAAAGATTGAATTTCACGCTCAAAATTTACTTTTAAAGCTAACTATTACGCGCTTCTATTAACCGTTAATGTCTAGTATTTGGTGTTCATAGTATTTAGCTCTATATGCCAATTTTTTTTTTTTACTTACCAACTGTAGGCAATGAAGATTGAAACAGTGCTGGATTATTTGCCCACTCGTGCAAGACCTTTTGCAAACGCCTTACATGCAGTGGTTTCGATGCCATTCCAACTAAAGCCATAATCTCCAAAAACTCTTCCTCACCAGCCTCATACAACTGCTGTACATCATCACCACCCATTTCTAAAAGAGTGTCATAATATGCCAATAAGCTAGCCCTCTGTAAAACCTTATACAATTGCACCTCGGCTTCATTGCTCGGACGGGATGTTGCAACCACTAAAAAGAGACAAACAAAACAAATGACATGAGTAATGTTGTAAATTAACTTGAAAACCAAAATATTGATAAATATGCAAAAACTCAACAAAAGCCTGCACCCCTTTTCCGTTGCATGCAAACATCTAAATAGGTCTTTCAAATCGTTCTCACACTTTCTTGTTAATCACTTGTTAAAAGATTATGCAAAACACCCTTAAGAGGTTTATAATTGGCAAAAGTTTATCATCTAATACTTTAAGACCCGACCACAATCCGTAAAAGAAGATCTTCTCTGAAAATGGATACCTACTTCAGATTGAGATGCAAATTTTCAAAAAATGCAAAAAAGGATGCAAATTTTCTTTTCTCCCAAACACCGCTTAACAACCAGTTTACATGCATAATTCTTACATTTGCATAATCAAATGATGCACTCAAGATGGGTACGAAAGGATTCACCCTTAAAAAATAGTTCGATATTTTTGCGTGCAAAATATCAATCGAATGTGTGTGCGCTGATGTGATAACTCTGTTAAGAGGTATTATTGTGTTTCAGGATAGGGAACGATAAAAAGTTCGCACAATGCGATTTGTAGGATTTGTTTTCACAATATCATTAAATTGTCATAAAGTAAGGTTTATTCTTTCTTTGTTTACCTGAAGAGGATGCGAATTTTGTCGGAACAATTGACGTGGTGCCACATCATCACTCGATAATTGCCCATGGATGAGGGTTGATTTTTCGCCAATAATAGGTATTGTGTGCAAACTATTGTGTGCGGTATTGTAGTGTTTCGATCGTTGTTCGATTGTTGTCGTACAGAGATATAATAGCGATAGGGGGAGATAAGATCAAGAATTATCAATGAGAGCACTGAAGGATGGGGTGAAATTTGATATTAATAATACGAATGAATAGCGTTGCACTTTTGTGCAGAGGATATTGCTAACTTTTGATCACAAATCAATAAAATCCACCACTGAGGATTTTATTGATTTGTGAGTGGGTGGATATGTTATTTCATTGAGACATTCAATTGAAATCGAACGCCAGACTATCAATTTCATTGAGTTTCTGCATATATTCACATCAAATCGAGCAAATAAACAAATGCGTGTTCCCAGTTCGGTAGTGGGCTCTTTTGTTTAGTTTACCTCATGCTTATTGCAATGTAGTTAAAATTGGTTGGATAGTTTATACTGGTAAATATTTGCGTGGATCTTATTACTGAAGCGTATAGTCCTGCATTTCGTATGCAAATCATCGATATTGAGACGGATGCGATGCCTCAAAAAGCAATATTTCGTCTTACCTTACCAACTTATCACCTTTGCTTAAATTTTTGATTTCCAAAGAGCCTCTAAACAAACATCATTTATTAAACTATAGGCAAAGACACGTTTCACCTAATAAAGAAAAATCTCACGACATCCTTAAAGAATTAATCCTATCCACTTTTTTTAAAGTCTCAACCCATCTGCTTAAATGATCTTCCAATGCAAACGAGATGTCAAATACCTCTGAGTACTCACTATCAATATTAATTATTTAATAGAACACCCAGCCGACATGACAAAAAAAACTCCAAACATTCCATCACAAGGATCATTTCCCGCACAGTTCCTGCTTTGCATTTTTTTTTTAGTTTTTTTTTTCATCTCGCTGATGGCTTTAGCGGACCCAAGGCTCATTGTTTCCCATGACTGAGACAATATAATCCTTTAAATTTATTCTACACTGCAACTCACTTCCATCATTTATTTCCCAAAAAAAAAAATCGAAAATCACTTATGGTCATAAAAAATGATCTTACGCAAACAATAGGATCCCCGTTAGGACCAGTATCCTTTCCCTTAACACACATCATTCCTCCACTCAATATGCAAATGAGCATACCTAGCAAATGACCTTAAGCAGTTAAATGCCTATGCACAGTGAAGAACAACAACAACGAAAACTGTACACCTAAAGACAATATTCCGTAAGAAAAAAAAGGACTCAACAGAGGGTTGGTTTGTTCGCTGGCGCTGGTTTTTATATCCTCATTACGTCAATGGAATACACAACGAAGAAAGGGTGAAGATGACGAAGATGACCCTTTTATCCTTTCTTTGATGATGATCGCGCACAATGGGGTGAACCAAAATAACCTCATCCGTATTATCTCTTCGTTCGCTCTATGACTGATCTTTGTTGTGTGTGTTGTTCCTGTTATTCTGTTTTTTTCTTGTTGCTGTGTTGTTATAATAGATGGATAGGTGCGCTATGGGTAAGGAAGGTTCTGTCCCTGCTCATATGCAGATGAGATGGATCTACATATTAAATCGCGATGACTACGTGAGGTGTTTTTTTGTTTGTTGGTTCGTTCTTGAGGAAGAAGAAGGATCTTCTTTCGCGGTGTGCACCTAAATTATGTGCGTGCGTGCAGCGAAAGGATGATCCATCTATTCATGCATTACATTGGGTATGCCTCTCTGGACTCTGGGAATTTTGATTTTTTTCTTCCGTCTTTGGGTATGAAATGAGTTTTTTTTTACAATTTTTTTTTTATTCGCTTCGCTGAGGTGGATTTTTAGAAAATCCTGGGAAAATGTGAAGATGGTATTAAGGATTTTTGTTGGTTGTACGCGAGAGAAAAATAATGAGGAGTTGTTTTTTTTTATTAAGATTGAAAGGGACATTGACTAATGTTATTCAAATATAATTAGAAAGTATAGGAGAAAGTAGGAGTGCGTGGGGATGATTGGTGAGACTATGAGCAGAATGTTTTCGGGAAAAGTGAAAAAGGAGCTATGTAATGAAATCTAGTAAATTCTTGATACGTAGCTAAGTGCTGAATGAAAAGTGATTTTGTAGTTAATATTCACATATAATGGAGCAAATGTGTCTCAACAAGTTCACTCTACTTAAACTCATCAACAACTACTTCAGCTCCTTCTATATGAAACGTGGTCGGGGGTAAATGATATCAACATTATTTAAGAAATTAGAATTTAATTATCTCTGGTATAAGAGCCTATGCTAAGCATATAGAGTGGCTTTCATCTGAAGTTTAAAGTATTTTAAAATATTTCGAAAATTATATTTAAATCTTTAAAAGCTCTTCTTAAAAGTTATTACCCATTAAAAGCAAACAATAATTCCAAAATTAAATTTGAAGCCCATCCGCCACAAAATATCTATCTAACACATTTCTCCCAAAAACCATCCCTTCCACACATATGAAATTATCTTCCCATGCAACTAAGACTGAAACACATTTTTTTTATAAATTTTTTTATAAAAAAAATACACAAGTTCCTTGAAATTAAAAAAAAAACGCATCTTATTCTCAAATGAGTATGCAAATCATGTAAGCCTTTTCTAAAGCAAAAAAAAACTCAAATTCCCATAGTCAAAAAATGATGATAAAAAAAAAACTCTTCTTCCACACTGTCTACCTGAAAGGGAAAAAGTCGGACCATGGACCACGGTCAAAATGTACAAACCTCATCCCTTTTTTCTCTCGCGACGTCTCACGGAAGAAGACAAACACCAAACAAGCAGCGAAAAAAAATTACTTTCCATATAAAAAATTCCCTAAAAATCGAAAGGGTTAAACAATTTTTTTTATTCACTGTCAATTTTTTTTTTGGGATAAACGAGGAAAAAAAAACCGACCTAAAGGACGGACCCCTTTTGTTTAAAATGTGTTGCTCGCCGCCGCGCTACCTCATCTGCATAAAAATTTAAATGGGCCAAGCGCATCCCAACCGAATTTCGCCTGGAGTCGCGGATACTCGTTTTGAGGAAACGTGAGACTTACTCATCATTATTGTCAGAACATATATAAAAAAAAGAGTAGGATTTGTAGCCGTAGGTTTTGTATTGACTACCTAAGATGAGAGTTTTTTTTTTGTTTTTTGTTTCAAAACAATTTTTTTCCTATCACTTTCGATTTTTTTTACTCGTTGAGTATCTGGAGGTGCGTGGTGGATGTGTGTCTCCTTGTGGAATATTTAAATCTTTTTCTAGCGTGTGAATTTTTGTGAGGATCCTTTGGATGGAGTTTTTTTTATCATTTTTTTTTTGGTTTATTTTGGATTCTGGGAGAATTTTAGGGAATTTATTTTTCAGCGTTTAATTGTGTGTTGGTGAATCGAAAGGGGTGTGGAGTTGGGTTTGGAATTACAATTGTTAAAATGGTATTAAGATATGATTGTTGTATTTTTGTATTTTATTAGAAAAAAATAAATGTAGAAACATATAGTAATGTTAGGATTACTTTGATTAATTCAGATATATGACCATCATATTAAGCACAAGGTTCTGGTATTGAAATTTGAGCATAATTATCGTGCAAGACTTTAACAAAATTCACCCAATCTCTACTCAAGAACATTATCGCCAACTCAGCCTATTGCAAGCACATTGTTGTTTTCAAATTACATCTAGTATCTATTAAAACTAAAGAGCGGTTGTGTGTTTTTTTGGATGAAATGAAGAGATAGGTAATGATCCTTGCAATTGAAAGTATATATATAAAGAAGCAGTTCGAAAACAGTTCGCAAGTGTACTTTTTTGTACAAATCAACTTTGCAAACGGACTATTTTGTATAAATCAACATTTATAAGGGTGTAGTTATAGGCCAGCATTGAACTACTTCATTGACAAAATTGAATATTTTTTCCTCATGTGAGTGGAACGACAATTATTACTTCAAAAATTGAATTGAATTCTTGTTAACTGAAAAACGAAAAGTAATTTTCTGAGAAAACTTTAATTAAAAACTTAATTTAGGCAGGTGGCCATGGCTCAGAGGAATGCGTAACTGACTGCTAAGCCAAACGTTGCGGGTTCAAGCCCCAGCTTCGGCAGCATTTGTTTTCTACGAAAATCGCCAGCTCATCTGAGGCCACCTGTGCGATAATATGAGACAATATTAATCTATGTCTCCTCCTCTGTGCCACGTAGGTGTATGTTATATGTCTTTCCTTCTTTGTATCTATCTGTCTCTCTCTGTTGTATTAATGTCTTGATCTGTCCCAGCCGATGGACTCAGTCGCCGGTGCTGTTACGTGTCTGTAGTTCGTTGCATTCATGTGCGAAGTACTGTGATGTCCAATGTCCAATGTCCAAACTTAATTTTTTTGGACCATTTTGGTTTGAAATTCATATAGCCTTGAATTGACTCAATTCGCCAAGACAAAATTTAGACACTCTTTAGCCGTTGGGATCATGGGAATATTTGTCACCTCGGAACAGAAGGTTTTTTTTTACGTTATTCTCTTTGGGATAAGCGATTTGCCAAAAAAAAAATCGTGGAGCAAGTTTTTAGATACTTTTCCTGCATAAGAGAGCACTCATCGTAATTTGAACGCAATTCTTTCATGTTAATGAATAATTCGATAAATAAAATTGTGTAAAACACATTTCGCTGTTCAACTGTTTTGGTTGCACAAAGTTGATCTTTCGCGAAAAGTTTATAAATATTCGTAAAGATGGGAAAATACAATCTGGAACCTGTTCATATTCCGATAGTACAATATATTTACCAGATAATATTGCAATGTATGTGGTATTTTCACATAGAAATGATCTGTCAACAGCTAGATACGAAAAGTAAAGCACCACCTTGCAATCAGAATCAAGTAAATGAAAATATAATTTTCGTAAAACAATAAGTTCCCAAAGTGTGAAGGTATAAATCCGAGTCAATCATCTCCATTGAGACCTCAAATTTAAGTGCAAAGGTCTCGTAAATGGCTTACCGCGAATAGATGTACGAGAATTGGGATGGATAAGCATTTAATGTAATGACAAGCATATTAATTTTTTATCCGTTGGGATCGAAAAATCAATAGCAGTCTACAAACAGAATTGAAAACAATATTTGTGAGCTAATTCAAGTTGACGCTAATATAGACTGTTAATTTGAGATGCGAATTGGCCTTACAATTATAGGGAACATATGACTGGAATTTTATAGCACTATCAGGATAGCGCTGTACTCTCAAAGTCAGCGAAATCAGACAGTTCATTCGAGTCAGATCATGCAATAAGGTCCTACTTCCAGTCATACACAACAAGGCGTAGCCGAAATATAAGACTTGATCTGTTCAATGCAGTGATTGCTGTTAAGTAAGAGTAAATATTTGTGTCGGCTATATTCTATCCATGACATGGATCAACTCATTGGTATGTCGACAAAGCCAGACGAACAAAAGACAAAAAGCGTAACAACAATAACAGTCACATAGCTTTAAGCCATAGTCTGATTGAACAATCTAAATGCTCTCAACTTTCAATTGAAACGAGACTTATGTAATCTATTCGTAAAAAGGCCAAACCAAAGGCTTAGTGTCCTTAACAGGACAAAGAATCAATGTCGACTGACATTTCATCACCATATGAAGGTATCTTGATCAGATCCCATTAACCAACTAATGGAGGATCAAAAAAAGTTCAAACTACACATTTTTTTTACAAAAAAATAGTTTGAAAATTCGTATAAAATTAGGGCATTACATTAGGCGCCAACAAATTCTTGCTTAAATTAAAATATTTTCTCATTTAGTAGGGAAGTACGTTTTATAAAGCTTATATTAGAATACATGTCGAACGTTGAAGCAAAAGTGACAATATACACAATTTTGCACTTTTGAAGTATAGCTTCATCTAAATTCCAATATATACCACGCATCTTAAAATTCCATTTTACAAAAATATAATAATATTATACGTTATCCATGTAACATAACTTTAACAATTTTGTTTTTATAGCAATAAAAGTTTAAAATTAGTCCAAGCTTTATTCGGCCGTATTCGAAAATGAATGCCACTTTTGTTTTCAACGAGCGATGTATCTATTAATATGTCAGTACGGAAACAGCTTTAAACTGTATTTCCATTCCGTTTGGCTAAAAATTCAACTTCGATTACATAAATAAAGGGCTAAATATAAAGGCTGAGGTCTATTGTTTTACCAAGATCTTTCACTTCTAAGAGTAACTTTATTTTGTCAGATGTTTTGAAAACGAATTGAAACAAAAGTTTGAGTTTTCATAACTTGTCTAGATAGTTTTCAAGTTAAATTAAGCTGTTGTAAGCTTTTAATACATACGAAATGATTTAAAAATAGCGGGTCCTCACATTGGGCGCCATTTACAAAAAAAAAAGATAATTCTGGTTGTATACACAGAGTAATATGGAAGCTAAGTAAGTATAAATTTAACAGACGTATATACTTAATTCATTGATTTAATCAAAAAACATAAAACTACATAGAGTACACATCACAGCTTAAACTTTTTTAGATGTTTCAGACGCGGGCGGTTAGTGCAAAGGAGAAATTTCGTCGATCGTATGCAGCTTCTATGCTGTTGTTTGGTTCTGGGGTAGCAATGTGAACGCTGCGGGGTATCAATATCAGTATCATACATAGAAAAATTTCGTTGTATGAAATGAGATCTATGGAAGTTCGATACTCCTTGTTTTAATGCATATCAGATGCTTTAAAGATAATTGGTGCTCCTCGTGAGAAGTATTTTTTTTAAATCTTCGAAGTTTCAATTTTTATATCCAAATAAAATACAAATTATTGATTTTCCAAATCATCATGAGAGGATGGATAGTGTTAAAAACGAGTGAGTATTAATAAAGATGTTTTTTAATTTAAAAAGTATTGCTAGAAAAAGTTTTTCACTTTTTTAAGTCTGAAGGACGTTCCCGTTAGGCTTCAATTTTCTAAGCAACTTTAATTCACACTGAATGTGGATTAAAATATTCAGAAAACGTGTACCTTCCAGACTTCTTCATAAACGTATCATCTTAATGTAGCATCCCTGCCTAACCACAATTATTAAATTTTATTAGGACAATAAAAACGCATCCCGTTAAAAGGAATATCCAGAAATTCCTCCTCAGACACATAGTTTCTGTCTCCTGTCTAAATATGACGAACCTGTTCACACACAAAATTAATTGTCGATTTAATTTTATTTTTATGAATATTGCACAAGTCAATAAAAAAAGAAACATTATAACCATAAACGGTTCCCTTGGCAAATACGAGGACATAAAACCCGCAATCGCAGGAGCTGCAAAAAAATGGATATTCATCATGTTCTGGTATTGTACAACACGGTAGCTCTCAAGCCATAATCGTAACAGCGAGGATGCTCATTTTTTGTGTGCTCTTCTGGACATAAACACCACCACAAACCATGAGACAAACAAACAGATACTTTACGGGCAAAAGATGCAACCGAAGAAGAAAAAATCCCTCGCAAATAATTAGTTGAAGGAAACCAGTTGCTCCGCGATCCATCAGTTGATTCTGTAACGTGCACGTTTGGTGGCACAACATGGCAGCATGCGCCGCCGTCGATCGCTTAAAGACCCTCCATTTGCAATAAATAAATGATACGTGATTTTAATACACAAATAATGTTTGTAAGAAGGACTTTTTTTTTATTCGTCTGCTGCTCTGTCGCTTGGATGGTCAAGAATATGGCCAAGTGGATGCACTTTTTTCACTCAATTTTGCACCAGGAGAGATGATGGTGAAAGAGTTGGTTGGTTTTATTTTTCTGTATGAGTTTAGCACTTTAAAGGTCCAATCTACACATTGAGATGCAGAGCAGAGTGAGGAATGACCAACCGATTGAATCCAAAACGAGCACGACAATGCTTCATTCCACATTTGTTGGATGTGTGGGTTTTTTTTTATCGTTTGCACAGTTTAGTCTGTGTTAAGGATCACATCTCATTCCATGCTGTTGTTTCATATGGGTACATAAAAATTAAGTTTCACAACAAAAAGATACAACGCACAAACGGGTGAGGATGAGAGCGCGAGGTGAAGTAGGAAACGAACAAAAAACTCTGAGAACGACCCATTCGGGCCGCGCGGTTTGCTGTGTGATATCGAAAAGTGCGCACAAAAACCAAAACTATTTCAAAAATACTTATAAATTAAGGAGTTTAAGGCGAAATTCCTGTCGATCAAAATTCCATCTCCGATATATGGTCGGGGTTGACATCTTTGCAAAAACTCTCCTCGGTGGGTTGTTTGTTTACCGCAAAGCGCTAATGTCTTTTCGGTTTGGGTTTTTGAAAAGTACCAAGTTTTTTCCTTCTGCACTCAAGAATGTATTCTTCGTATAAGAAATTGGGAGAAAAAATAATTCGTCTACAGGATTGCTATAAACAAACGGATTTTTGGTTTTCTGAGGCCTTAAAATTCCAATAGTGATGGCAGCATTCCCGTATTGAATTGTTTAACGTGTTGTAGTTTTTTTTTAAGTACACAATTTCATAAAACAGGACCCGCATTGTATACAGTGAAAGGAATTTTAAATAAAGAATCCTACCCAAGAGTCGTCCCCTCAGTCAAAACTAAGTGATCGTGTACCAATAGAAATTCAATCTAACATACGAGGGGTTGGTTAGTTGTATATTTGTGACCCTCGTTGTATCCTCCTTACAAATTTCAGGGATTTTTTTTTTCAAATGTCTTAGGTACATAAGGGATTCATTCTACCTGAGGGGTATATACCAGCGGAATTTGGATAAAAGGCAAAAAATTCTGGGAGGGTAAATCTGTGTATATGTGAAGATCTTTGGGTTTCCAAATCCTATTGGATAGTACCAAGGAAACACTTTTTTTTCAACTTTGAATGAGTTTTTTCTATGTAGAGAAATTAATTGAAATTTGGAAGATTTTTTGCATCTTTTTTTAACGGTTTTTTTGAACTGGTTTTGGGATGAACAATAGTCTTTTTTATGTCGAAATGCGTATGTAAATTAGGATCGTAGATCGCGTTGTCATAGTATTTTTTTTTACTTTGACGAAAGGGTTGAACTTCAGTCGTTAAAAAGGTTTGAAATGGCGGAAAATTGTAGTTATGAACCAGCTTTGTAAAAAAAAATGTGTAGAAGCATTAATGATTTTTTTTTTACTTTGGCAATACGGTTGAACTTTAGTCGTTGAAAAGGTTTGAAATGGCAGAAAATTGTAGCTACAAGCGAACTTTGTAAAAAAAAAATTTTAAATGTGTAGAACCATTTGTCGGCTAACCGTTTTATAGGGGAATAATTCCACCACGTGGGTTAAGTCTCAAGAATATATTATATTGGAAGTACAAGCAGGATTTATAAAAATAAGTGATTTAAAATCATCAGAAAAATGTTTTTTAATTTTTAAATATTTTAGAAATAATAACTTTAAATAGAACATCAGTTGTATAATCCTTTAATGTCCAGATCGTCATGTTCTTAGACCTCTCGTCGGAAGCCAAATCTTTTTTATTGTATCAATATAATTTATTGGAAAAAACATCGTGCAAATGTAGCCCTAATTGAGAGAAATGAATATCTATTCTCAAATGCCATATTAACAGGTTCACATCTAAATGTTACGTTATTACGTTTCCTCTTTGGCTTCTGAATATCCAAACAACAGTCCAGAAATACTGTGAAAAAATTTTATGTCGAAAGACTGCAATCTCAAGAGACAGCCAAGACCTTCGCGCAAAGCGTATCCCTTAACCTCTCGCCTAACACCATACCATCAGCATCGAACGTCGAAGAACAACAATGCCAACCAGCCATAAGATCAGCCGCAACTTATGTGCTAGGTTTCTCGTGTTCCACAGCAAGAAACCCCTGCTTTGATGAGAAATGCCGACAGATGCTCGCAGCCAAGAACGAGGCCTACAAGACTATGCTGCAGGTGAAAACGAGAGAGAAACGAGGCTTCTCAGAAAGAAGAAAAAGATCAAGAAAAGCGCGCGATCGAGGATATAGAAAGGTGCCACTCCAGGAACGATGTTCGCAAGTTTTACCAAAGTGCAATACGTCAAAGCCAAAGACAAAAGGCTCGAACAGAATCCTGTCGATATGAACAACGAGATATCGTAGTTAAGACAGAGTCGATGCTGAGGATATGGAGGAACCACTTCTGCAGACTGTTAAACGGCGATGACAACAAATATTCCGCTGTCAGGCAGAACGAATCATTCAACATTGGCTACGACAGCGAAAACTGCCAACCACCCAACCTGAGAGAAGTGAGGATAGCAATATCTAAACTCAAGCATAATAAGGCTATCGGATATGACGGCCTTCCCGCCTTTATAAGGACGGCGGAGATCACTTGCTAAGAAACATCCACCTACGCATAAGCCAAAACTGGTCGGAAGGAAGTATGTCTGAAGAATGGAACCTCAGCATCGTTTGTCCGATCCACAGAAAAGAAGTACCTCTAAGCTGCGCCAACTTCAGAAACATTGGTTTAATCAACATCGTCTATCTGCCGTAATGAGTAAACGCCTAAAACCGTTTACCAACAACCTGATCGGCAATTATCAGCGTGGTTTTAGGCCAGGAAAGTCCACAATCGATCAAATTTTCACACTTCGGCAGATAATGGAAAAAACATAACATCTCCAAATCGATACCCACCACCTATCCATCGATTTCAAAGCCGCATACGATAGCATTTATAGAGACGAACTATACAGAGCCATATCTGGTTTTGGTGTACCGCCCAAAATTCGTTCGTTTGTGTAGGATGACGATAGAGAATTATCGTTGCTCCATCAGAGTCGGAAACGACCTCACCGATACATTCGATACCAAAAAAGGACTTTGGCAAGACGATGCGCTATCATGTGACTTCAATTTGATTCTTGAGAGGATTGTGAAAAACTCACGAGCCAATACCAGAGGCACAATTTTCCAAAAATCGGTACAGTTACTAGCAAACGCCGACGATATTGACATCATTGGTCGGCGACGAATTGGACAAAACGTCACCATTGACAGAAATAAGTTTGAGGTAGTACGGGGCTCAATCTATCTCGGCTCCGCTATTAATTCTGACAACAATATCTCGTCAGAAATTAAACGAAGAATTACTCTTGCCAACAGCTCTTCTTCGGGCTAAGAAGTCAATTCAGTACTAAAGCCCTTACTCGAACTACTAAGGATATGCTATATAAGACCCTCATCATCCCAGTCCTGCTCTACGGCGCTAAAGCATGGGCCGTCTAAAAAGCGGATGAAGAAATCCTTGGTCGATTTGAGAGGAAAATTCTTCGAAAAATCTTCGGTCCCGTCCCTCTTCTTAAGTGGCGCGCACAAGTAGAAACCGCCTCAACCAACTTGGACTGCGCAACTGGAGGCAATTAGCTAAGGACCGGGCTATTTGGAGAGGCATGTTGGTTGAGCCCCAGGTTCATTCCGTAGCGCCACTTAAGTAAGTAAATAAGTATTCCCTAGTAATTTAAGGAAGTCTTAAGTGAGTTTATTCTATCAAAAATATCGACATCAAATTTCTTTACTCTCGAAAACGTGGAACTCTGAGAATCGTCAGCGATCTTACTTAAATATGCAAAAGACTTTTTTTTTCTGAGGAAAATATTCTATGACGTCAGATTTTTAAATTTAAAATTAACAGATATTGAACTCAGAATCGCTAGCTGAGTCAATTTAGCCATATCTGTAGGTCCGAACATCACCAGTTTCTGGACCTTATATTTTGAGTTAGAATAATGAAATTTGGTACACGTGTTCTTTGTTGCTCAATGCAGAATAAGTGTAAGCATTTTTTATATCCTATCCCAAAAGGGTATATTAGTTGAGATACATAGTTTGTAACATAGAGAACTAATTGAGCTAGATATATCTCAAAACATATGGATCGACTCAGAGTCGTAAGGTGGGTCGATTTAGCCATGTCTGTCTCTCTCTCCGTCCGTTTATCTGTCTGTTCGTCACCGAATTTCGGGCTTTAAATTTTGAGCAAGTATAATGAAATTTGATATATAGGATCCTTGGCCGTGCCTACAGAACAAACATTTTAAAAATCCGCCCACTGCCGTGCCCATTTTTTACAATCTTAATATCTATATTACGTCCATGAGGGCGTTTCTTTCTCATATGTTTTTTACACTTAATTCTTCTGCGAATATTATTCGAATTTATCAAAAAAAAATCTCAAGCAACAGAGGAACATTTTTGAAGTATCCGCATAAGAATTTCGCTTGTGTAATAAAACTCTGCCAGATTGTAGCTGGGAGAATTTGGGTAGCTAGCCCTACAAGTCGGATGAAACTACTGATACCAATCACTACTACTGATTATAATAGTGATACATAGAAGATGCCCAAATATTTTCTTTCTGTTATGTGACCACTGATCTATTTGCAATAACATTAAAAGATACCTACAAAATGAAAGTCTTTAAACAGGAATCAATTAGGAAAATATTGGGTCTCAGGCTGGGCGCCAATTATATACAATGTGAATATAGTCGACGTGAAATTGAATGTACTAACTAGCACTTATTAAACAATACTGAACTCATTATCTTCTACCAGCTACTTGTGTGCAAGTGGATATCATATACACGTGGATATACATGCCAAGTAAAAAAGGATTAGACCTAAGCAACGTTCAAATATCGAGTGAAATACCGAAATTCAAGTTGTGTGTTCAATGTGAATTTTTTGGTATTAGTTTGGTTTTGGAATCGGGTTTCCATTAAGCGCATTAAGCTTTTTTTTAATAAGGCTAAATAAAACAAATCCAATTTAAAAAAAAATTGGACTTATACCCCACTCCATATTTAAACTTAGCATACATCCAATTACGCACTCGTTCTAAATACAACAGTGAGCCAAAGCATACATCCGATCAAGTTTGGGTGTATGCCAAGTTTGACTATGGGTCGGATTTGGGTGGATATGGGTTTCGTGCGATTTTGGATGTATGCATACGAAGTTGGCCGGCATCAGAAATCACTTACCACAAGCGTTTTATGAAGTAAACGGGTTTTATGTACCATTTGTACCCATTTTTAGGTTAAAATTAAAAACTTGGAAAAAATGATTTCCTTACAAAAAAATTTGTTCAGAACATCTAAAATTAAGGCATTTTAAACAATATAAAAAAATTAAGTTTGCTAAGTGCGCTAAATGAAAACCTGAACTGTTTATCCACTCTTTGTAAACTTCTGCGCTTGCTATGTAGCTCAACAAGCCATCAATTTTGCGCTCTGAATTTTACAATATGTAGCAGTCGAATTCACAATAAATTGCAAATTTGTGTAATTAACAGCAAATGTGTTCATATTCACAATAAATCGTAAGTTAACCAGCGTTTAATTTCATTTTAGCAATGAAATTGTAAAAGTGATCGCAATTTCTGGTTGTAAAACTGACATCGCGTTGTCAATTTAGGTTATTAATTGTACAGCTATGAATTTGTAAAATCTTCATTGCGAAATTGTAAAATCTACAACTACTTTTTTGTAGTGATTACATTAGGCTGTAGAAATTACAACGCGTTCTATAGTTCTGAAAACCACCAATGCAGTCAATTTTCAGCATGTGCAATTTGAACCATTTGGAGTAAATGTGAACATCCACAGCAAATATTTTTTCAAATCTTCAACAAAAATGTAAAAAGTACAAAATGATGTAGAAACGGCGTTAAAATATATAAGATTCACAAAGCCAGAACATTTGCATGGTTTATTCTTTTTTAATTCCATCATCAGTAATTGTTGAAGTGAAAAGGCATTCAATATCTCTTCCTATGGGAAACATGGTTGCTGGTAATTTATTATTTTTGGACGTGAATGGTTTTAAAATCGTGTGAAATTTAACATTGTCTAAGAGTGTTGTGTCGTTTTTAAACATCTGATTGTGTTTCGTGAGCACGTCTGTCTATCCTTTTGCTTTGATGGCATCTAACTTGACCAGATTTTAATTTAACTAGGTCCTGGGCTTACAAGACGAAGTTTACTTCTGATTGGAGCACAATTCTAAAATATTCCCGGACAGTGAACTTGGGCTCAGTGGCGCGATGGTTAGTGCGATGAACTGCCGCGCAGAAATTCTGGGTTCGATTCCCAGACGTAGCAACAGCTAAATGATTTTCACAGGCCCTCCTCTCGTGATGATCTGATAACTCATCCGAATAGTATCAATTGTCATGAAAAGCTCATCTCAACTTAGCCGTTCGGATTCGGCATAAGAAGGGACGTCCCGCCATCGTGATAAGAAGTACACACGCACACATGAATGGTTGTGAGAAAAAAGCTAGGCCCTGGGTACTAACGAGCCTGTTGCGCAATAAATTTATTTATTTATTTAGTGAACTTGCAATTATCAAGTGGACAAAAGAAGTATGTATATTATTCTGTTTGTATCTTAGCAATCAAATAGTTTATTGTTAGATAGTACAAACAGTGCAGCACATTGTTCAGCGAGTTGAGTATGCAGATTGGGTTAAAGACATAGCACCAAGGTCATCGTCGGCTCTTAAGCATTAAATTCATAAAGGAACTTAATTGTGTGAATCAATTAAAATAATTAATAAAATGAAAATTAAATTATTCGGTTCTATGTTTTTTTAGCAAAGATTTTACAAAAAAACAGCTGCAAAAATGACACAAACTCTAGAAGTTTCTACAAGTTGATCTGTAGATTTGGCAGTAAAAAGTTTCTTATAATACAACTAAAATCTGTTTTATTGTGAATTTCACAAGTTGTGCTGTACATTCAACAACGAACGCTATTGTATTCACTATGTCTTCAGTAGTAACATCTGCAACCGATGTTTTCATATGCACAAAACCCAGTTTTAGAATGAACAACTATGTCACTGTTAAATTGAAAGCATTGAATGTCGGGTCGATTTTGACTATTAATGTAGTAGAACTTACAGTGTTTTTCAATATTTTTACAACAATACTTCTTTTTGGGTGTAGAAAATATAGAATTCTGATTATCAGGACATATTTTGAGGATATCATACCAAGACAAACTGATGGATAAAATCGGAAACAGTTGAGAGTAAGGGCCCAGTTAAAGCTATCATTAAAAAACCATCATTGGAAATTTTCTTTTATTTCTTGCGGCGTTTTTTATACAAGGTGGCGCAAAAGTAATTCTCCTATCAGAAAATGCTATAAATTTTGCGATTGGCCCCTAATGTCAGTTCTGTTTTGACATTTGTGTAGTAAACACATGCGAAATACACGTTAATAAACAATGTTACGCTACACTGCTCCGGAACGCGGAATATTGGTGACTGTTTATTTGAGCAATAATCGGTCGGTGACTTTGGCACAACGTGAATTTCGTCGCAGATTTCCTAGCCTTCTAACGCCTACTGGTGAAACACTGCGACGTTTAGCCGCTCGCCTCGAAGAGACTGGCACAACACGAGATGCTGCCAGGTGTGGCAGACCCCGGAGTAGCCGTTCTGCAGAGAATATTGCTGCTGTAGCCGAAGAAGTCATGGAAGCGCCGTCAACATCGACCAGACGACGAGCCACGCAAATGGGTATCAGTCGACGGTCTTTACAGCGAATTTTGGTACACGATTTGAAGATGTTTCCGTACAAAGTCCAGACGATGCATCAGCTGTTAGCTGCTGACCGCCAATCGCGTCTAACATACGCTCAAGCCATCCTTAATCACCACCAAGAGGAAGATGATTTTTCATCAAAAATAATCATGAGTGATGAGGCCCATTTCCATCTTAGCGGGTATGTAAATAAGCAAAATTTACGCTTCTGGGGCACTGAAAATCCGCGTGTAACCCACGAAGAGCCATTACACCCGCTCAAAGTCACTGTATGGTGTGCTGTTTTCGCTGGAGGAGTCATCGGACCTTTTTTCTTCGAAGACGTCGCGGGCCAAACGGTTACTGTGAATGGTGAGCGCTACAGAGCAATGATCAACGAGTTCTTTTTGCCGCAACTTGATGAATTGGGATTGGAAAACATGTGGTTCCAACAGGACGGTGCAACGGCACACACTGCACGTGCCACAACCGATATGCTGAAGGATGCATTTCCCGGGCGCCTAATCTCCCGTTTTGGCGATTTGCACTGGCCAGCAAGATCGCCTGATTTGACCGCTCCAGACTTCTTTTTGTGGGGCTTTTTGAAGTCGCGGGCTTATGTCAACAAGCCTCAGACTCTTGCAGCTCTTAAAGACAATATCCGTCAAGAATGTGAGGACCTATCGCCGGAAGTTTTGGCCAAAGTGATGGAAAATGCCATAAAAAGGGCTCAAATGACAATCAACTGTGGCGGCGGCCATTTACATGACATCATATTCTCGACTTGATGTAAAAAAATTTAAGAGACCGAATAAAAATAATCCACAAGAAGAATCAAAGTTTTTCATTTGTTTTTTAAATTACAGCCAAAAAACATCGGAAGGTTATTTTTGCGCCACCTTGTAAATTCAATCATTGGCAAGTTGGTGTCAAAACAAAGCTTATGAATTTTAGTACATGATTATCCAACAATATTTCAATTTGAATTTTAATTTTCGCAGAGAATAACTTTTTTATTTTTAACTGATAAAAATATATTTTGTGAAGAAATGATTGCCATTCCACCTAATTGAAACGGAATTTTCCAATAATTCCTATAATGTGCTAAGAGGGTGATATTTTAATTCCATCATGTGTTGTGTTCCAATGAGGTTATTCAATGAAAGCTATAACTGGGCCGTAAGACCAATTATCCGTTTCATTGAGATTATAATCCCGCTCAGAAATAGGAAAAACGTTGTTAAACTTCTCACAACAATGAGTTCTCCCGTTGGTTACAATTTATTTTAAATCACTTAATATTAAAATTTATTTTTTTTATTTAAAATTATGTTAAAAAAAATAAAAATTTATTATATGTATATTAAATAAAATATTAACCGTGCATTCCTATAGATTTTATATTCCTCGTTTTAAAATATTTAAAAATATATTATTAATACAACACGTTTGATATTTCAATACAATGTAACCATTTGAACTCCGACAAAGCTAATAGATACTTTCAAAATGTCAGATGTAGATACTCGTATTACAACTCACTACTCCGTTCATACAATGTATCTAACAGGAAAAAGGAAATTCATACATATTTGTTTTTATTTACATTTTTTTTTTGTTTTTATAAACACAACTAGGGACAAATACAAGCAAGACTCAATTTTCTTGCATTATTATTTTATCGATTGAAAATGTAAGCGCGAACCTAAGGATTCCACGAGAGTGGTAAGCTTACAAAAAAAATATACAGCCACCCAGTCGCCAATTTTTTGCTACTGCTTGACGGAGGGTTTTTTTTTGCTATCCATATGGATACCTCTCATGTGAGATTTTTCTATGTTAGCTACATGGCGGTGATGTGTTTTTTTTGTTTCTTGTGTTTGCTACTCTTCTTCTGTCTTCTGTCAGACTCGTATCCTATGAATGCATTATAATGCAGAGTGGTCGATATAGTTGCAATTGAAGCTGAACGGATGCCTATAGATACAAGTACATGTGGCATATTTTTTTTTTGTTTGCTGTCTTGCTTAGATAGAGTATCTAGGTGGGTATAAAAACAACTAAGATGCTCGAACAGATAGATATCGTTGACATTTAATACCATGAGTGAAGATTTGTTCTGTAGAAGCGCCATTATTCACCGGTCTTACAAATTCATTAAACAATCAACCAAACACCGAACAAAGGAATAAATTTCGGACACATGCTGACGGGTTTTCCTTTTCATTAAAAGGGTTAAGAAGCAGCATGCCCAGGAAAAAAAAAATTACAAAAAAAGCAAAAAACAAATGCTTACTTAACAATCAAATGGATTCAAAAGGAAATCAAATGGATCGTTGAAAGATACACACCACATACGCAGATTGAAGAAAAAGGTTCAAGGCATATGTTTGCCCAAGTGCACATGTCTCATAAATCATGAATATTGAACGTACTTTCGGTTTCATGATTTCTCTGGCAGTATCTTAGGGTGGGGGTGTTTACACAAGCACTCGCTACTCGATTGTGGTTCATTTACGTATATTTAGATAGATATTAATCTTGTTGATGTGGAATCTCGTGAAAGGAAAATTTCTAGGGAGTTTATCGTTTAATCGCATCCCGACATGGAAATCATGACATAAAGATTTGATGAACATATGTTTTCTGTTCTTAATTGGTATTTATTTGCATTTGAAAATGTGGCGCATTGTTATGAGGTATCCTGTCATAATTTTTGAATTGGGTACTTTTCGTTTGGTTCAATGAACTTTTTAGAAGGAACAAAATTTCATAACCAAAATTTATGTCAATTTTCAATTTGTTAAACCTGTATTATGCCACCTTACGGCGTTTTTTCTTTAATGCATGAGGTCACCCAAAAGTGCACTAGTAGTTAGCGGGAGTATGGAGAAAGAGAATAAAGTTACATATATCGGGTTTTTCAACAGAGACGCTAAAAAAGTTGAGCGACAGGGACAGCAAACGACGCCATATTTCTTGCCGCTCTTTTGACAAATCTCTTCAGTAAGCTTTGCCATTTCATGATGGAAAGATATACGATCCAACATAGAGTCGAAATTATTAAAATTTACAACCGAAATTCGGCGTCAGTGGCCTCAACGTTAAGAACGCTACGTCCAATTTATGGTCGTCATAATCGTCCTAGCAGATCAACAATTGAGCGTCTAGTGGAAAAACTTGAATCCACAGGCACAGTACAAAATGTTCCTGTGCCAGTGAGACAAAGAAGTGCCCGTAGTGTCGAGAATATTGCTGTCGCTGAGGCTTCAGTTGAAGAAAGCCCAAATGTGTCTCTCACACGTCGTTCTCAAGCGTTGGGCATATCTGTGACGTCGTTGTGGCGAATTTTGTGAAAAGATCTTGGCCTAGGTCCTTATAAGATTAAATTGACACAAGAACTGAGGCCGCTTGACCACGAGAAGCGTCGTATGTGCGTGAATTGGGCTGAGCAACAACTTGAAAATAATTCGGATTTTTATCGAAAAATCATCTTCAGCGATGAGGCTCATTTCTGTCTGAATGGCTTCGTCAATAAACAAAATATGCGGTAGTGGTCAGGCAGCAATCTACACGTATTCCATGAGTCATCATTGCATTCCGAAAAAATTTCGGTTTGGTGTGGTTTATGGGCCGGCGGCGTCATTGGGCCGTACTTCTTCCGTGATGATCAAGACCGGCACGTTTCTGTGAATGGGAATCGCTACCTTTCAATTATAACCGAATGTTTTTGGCCCCAATTGGATTATATGGACTTGGAGGACATGTGGTTCCAACAGGACGGCGCCACAACCCAAATAGTGAATGCCACAATCAATTTATTGGAAACCAAGTTTGGAGAACGTGTTATCTCACGAAATGGTCAAGTCGCTTGGCCACCTCGGTCGTGCGATTTGACGCCGGTAGACTATTTCCTGGGGGGCTGCGTCAAGTCTATGGTCTATGCCAACAAGCCAGCGACGATTGATGAACTTCGTACGAATATCGAACGTGAAATTGCAGCAGTATCGGCCGATTTATGCTTGAAAACCGTCGAAAATTGGGTTCAGAGTCTGGACTTCTGCAAGCGTGCCCGTGGTGGCCATGCCAGAGAAATCGAAATCCATACATAATGGCATCGAACGTACTTTCACAGAAATAAAGAATTTTGTTGATATCAAAAACCGTTTTTGTTTTATTTAAAAAAAACTTTTGTTGCGCTCTTATTGAAAAACCCTTTACATAAAAGTACATTGTTTGTGCGCATGCTCATATAACTAGTTTTGGTATGGGAACTTTTTTTATATAGGTATTTATAATTTTATTGGTTTAAGTCTTATTGGTTTTAAAATTTAATTGTAACCGGTGTCAAATGCGAGAACTGTTCCTACATGTAGTTATCAAAATGACTGGATAGTGTTTGTAGCCCAAAGATGAATATGGGATGACACGAGTCCATAACTTTTGAGGGTATCACTATTGGACCATAAGAAAATAAGTATGGCCGGAAAGGGGGATATTTAAATTTAACTACCAGTGAACCTTACCTATCTAAACACCCAAATCACAAAAAATCGTTGTCTTCAGTACTTTAAATTACAATGGATCACATCTGTTTTACTGTTAACCACTTAAATGTGTGTGCGGGAGGTGGTGGAAAAGTGTTCACTTATTAAATTGAAGGTTTGCATAAAATACCAACCAAAATCCATAATGACATAAGTGAATCAATTTAAAAAAAATAAAAAAAACTTCGGTAGCCTGTAATAAGAACCAACTTTTGAAAAATATTATGCATAAATTGATTTAAACTTGAAGTAATCCTTTAATACCCCCAAAATATTTTCTTTTTTCTTTCTTTCTCTTCGAAGACCCGCGCTAAGTTTGGCGGCAAAAATTGATAACGGTTTTTAGTAGAGGAGTCAAAAACATCAACTTTTTACTATGGGAGGGGGGGTCTATCACTCCCCGTTTAGGAGGTAGAAGCAATTTTAGAAAAAAAGATCTAAAATGAACAAAAAAAGTTAAACAACAACGGCAACACTTAGAATTACATTTTATCCCGTTTTTGAAAGCCAGAAATCAGTTCTTTAATCGTTGAATTAAATTTAATTATTTATATCAACAGTTTTTGTGTATGCAAACTTATAACTATTATAAAAAATACCAAAGAAAGTTTTTTTTTTAAATTGCGAAATGAAGGGCTTGATTGGATTTTTTTTATTAATGCTTATACTGAATCGAACTCAAAAATAAATATTAGTTTTATGTCTAATTTTGATAACGGTTTTTAGTAGAGGAGTCAAAAACATCAACTTTTTACTATGGGAGGGGGGGGTCTATCACTCCCCGTTTAGGAGGTAGGAGCAATTTTAGAAAAAAAGATCTAAAATGAACAAAAAAAGTTAAACAACAACGGCAACACTTAGAATTACATTTTGTCCCGTTTTTGAAAGCCAGAAATCAGTTCTTTAATCGGTGAATTAAATTTAATTATTTATATCAACAGTTTTTGCGTATGCAAAGTTATTATAAAAAATACCAAACAAATTTTTTTTTTAAATTGCGAAATGAAGGGCTTGATTGGATTTTTTTTTGTCAATGATTATACTGAATCGAACTCAAAAATAAAGATTAGTTTTATGTCTTCTAGTTATTAAGAAAACTAAAGATTATTAAACAATTTTTGTATGATTTTTGTTTTTTGGTATTTCACTTAGAGGATTAATGTTTGTCTTTGTAAATAAGGTACAACAAATCAAGTTCATCACATTTTACCACATCACACAAAAATAACATCGCACCCATCCCGAATCATACAGTGAGTCCAAGCAGGGGGGTTGCAGAGGTACAGCATGCCCCCCATAGCCATAATACTGTTTATACAGATATTTAATTTTAGTAATTTCCAATTTTCTCAAAAACTAGAAGACATAAAATCAGCTAGTTTTCAATTTTTTATTAAGAACTTTTTTGAGCAGAGGACTTTAGAAAAAAAATTAAATATATTTTTACAGTTTTGAAAAATTACACTTACAACTTATTTTTATTTTTTTTTTCAAAATTTTGAGTTTAAGACCCTTTTTTTCAAAAACTGTGCATTGTTTTCTTTTTGATTTAAAAAATAGCTAATAGTACAAAGTACTAAATTTAAAAAAAAACGTGTACTACTTAAATGTAATTATTATCGTTATTTTTGAAGATTTTTTTTTGTAATTTTGAGTCATGATAAGTCATTAAGCGAGATAGACCCCCCTCTCCCATAGTAAAAACTGCTTAATTTTACCCCTCTTCTATAACCCTTTATCAATTTTTGGCAGCAAACTTATCTTCATACTCGTGACCCGCGCTGTTCTAAAACCATATTTAGATATAAAAACACAAAAAATTAATTATTATAATTTTTCTTAAGAAAATCCTTTTATCATTTTTTGTTGTCGAAAATCAATAGTTTAAACATTTAATTTTTTGAATTGCACTTGCAAGTTCTATTCAAAGGTGTAAGAAACACTTGTTTCTTGAAGCCATTTATTTATTTTTTAATATTTTATAATCCATAAAAACAGGCAATTGGATTTGTTGGTTACTACAAAATAAATTTGTAGTTTTCTACAAAATAAATTTGTAGAAAACATAGAAAAACATTATAAATTTTATAAATAAAAAAGTTAAATATTGTTTTAAAAAAATAAAACAAAAAAAACATGTAGATGTGGGGTCATTAAATGGTTTTATATAAATTCATTTTATAGAAATACGGCTTCACTTATAATCACTTTTAGCGAAAACTAAACTCTAACGCAAATCTCCACACTTTCCAAAAATCATTTACCATAAAATAAATTCACATCACAGACTAGCGCTAATCATAGGATAATATTTAATGTTTAGAAAGTCACATTTAAGTCATATAACTAGTAGCGATAAAGTTGTGTTTTAAGCGCCATTTTGTTGGTCTATGTCATAGGGATTTTGTTTATGGTTTGCATACATTTGTTTTTTTTTTCTTTAAGTTATGGAGTAAAAACAAAATGAAATTGTTTAAGCAATAGGACCCAGGAGATAAAAAAAAAATGCTTGTGTCATAAGTAAGAACATCGGTGGAAATAATCGGCAGTAAAATGAATAATGCTACGATGATTGCTAAGAAAATCGACGATTGCTATTGCTTTATCAGATTATTTGATAGAAAATATAGTAGATCCAATCGAGGAGTCGAGTTTACTTAGTTAGTTATGCGTTTTGATTATTGGTAGAGTTTTATGAAAGCTGTGCACTATTGATTAATCTGGTAACTTACTAACGCTGACATTTGCTTTTGATTATTAGTAACGCCGATAGTAATCAACAAATTTGATAACCCCGTATACACTTTTTTTTAGAAAACTAATATTTCACTTTTTTATAATAAAATAGTTAACGATATTATAGATTAGTGTTTAAATGACCCTTAGCATGTACCTTTACGATTCTGGTCAATAATTAAATAATAGGAACATCAACCTTAAAATACTTGCTTCATAAAAACCCCTAATACCTATTTATGTAAACTTTTTTTATTATAAATTTTTCAAATTTTAGATTTGAAAGAAACCTTTTCTTAACATATATTTTTTTATTTATATGTAAATTATCTTTGCGATACAAGAAACTTTTTAACAACAAAACATATTTTTACTTGTAAAAAAGCAGACGATATTTATTAATTTGAATGAATATTAACGTGTGAACTAACCAAACATTGCCTAATTGGTTTTGAAGAGAGTGCTAGCTCTTTGTGGCTCAACAAGTCCCTGTTATAAATTATATCATTAGATAAACGCGAATTTGTGTACAAACATTTTGTACGCAAAATGTGATACCAACATGGTTTATCTATTTTCTACTGAAAAGAAACCTAGACCAAAAAAGCTATATGTATACATTAATATTTATAAATGTCGATTTAATTTAAAAAAATATATTCGTTAGGCTTTTGTTACAGTGGCTCAACAACTCGCTGTCATAAATCATGTATTTAAAAGGCGCGAATTTATATTAACAATATTTTTTACGAAAAGTGTGATGTCAGACATATTTTACCGATTCTTAGCAATAAAATAAAATAAATACGAAAAAGAGTTCCAAGTAAATATAAATTTATATTTATTAATCTTCAACTTGTTGATTTTAGTTAAAAAAACAAAAAACATTCGACATTTTTTGTTCGACATTCTTTGAGTTAAAATATTTGTATAAATATAACGTAAAGATTTTATAATAATACAATACACTTTTGAAATTGCATTGACCTTATTGTATTTTTATGCCTGCTCATTTCTAACCTATTTCTCCTTTCTCCTTATAAAACCATTTGCCTCAGCATATTTATTTTGTTAAGTTAAGAAAAACATAAAAATTGAAAAAAAAACTTAAAGTACTTACTTGTTCCATTTGCATTTCGTCCGAACATCTTGCCGGGTGGACTTAAGATCGGACTAGATGAAGCCGATGGCGCCCCAGACAGCGATCGTTGACCCTCAGATAGGGCGCCACTTGGTAATGAGATATTTCCATCTTCTTGAGTATTAACCGGCAAAAGCACACTACTGACAACTGTTGGCATAGCACTTGTCACCACATTTGAAATGGTTGAGTGGGTGCTTCCAGAAGGTTGCTCCATTTTTATTTTTCACTAAATTGATCTATCTAACCAAACAAAAATTTCCAACTAAAAAAAAAATATCTAAACACATGCACTATTCACCACCCACAAATTAGAAATTTGAAAAATATTTTCACTAACAAAAAATATTGCCTACACTAACAGAATTTTTGTTTATCAAAACGATTATTTTAATCACAAAACAATATTGTAAGCCCTGCGTTGTTATTTTTCTTTTTTTATTAAAAGTTTATCACTTATCGTGATTTTTTAAGAAAATAAATAAACACCAGACAACAGTAGAGATCGAAATTTTCAACCGTTCTTGTCGAGGTCAGACAATATTCTGTTCCTTTGCTGCTGCACAGAACGACCAGACCATCACAATCGCCTTGGAGGGAAATCATTTGTTTCCCTCCTCTAAGTTTTTTTTTCTTTTTTACCCCTTTTGGGCAACATACCACATGACTTTGGACAACACACGGAACATAAGAAGGTAGGACGACAAAAAAAAGGAACTTGCACAAAAAGGAAGAATCAAAACAGATGAAGAGAAAAAACAACTCGGTAGTGAAAAAAACATACCTAGACTCGAATGCATGCAGTACAGGGATGGACCCCTTTGCTTTTCTCTCCTTGCTGTCCGAGGAGACAACAGGGTATGTATTTAGATAGATTAATATGTATGTATAGAGAACGAACTTAACATCTTATTGGAATCTTAAATTCCGCCAAATAGAAGTTGGTGGAAGGAGGCGATGAGGCGATGCGAAGAAATCATCATCGGTAAGGCTAGAGCGAGTGGTAAATGCTCCGCCCTGTGTGTGAGTTTTGATGGAAGGATATTTAGGATTCTACTCTGTAATTATGTGAGAGGTGAATTTAGATAAAAAAAAAGTTCGTATGTTAGAAAACCAAAAGGAAGGGGTTAATCTTTTGATATGCCAATGTGAATTGGAAAATAAATATTTTTTGAGGGTAGTATACCTAGGAAGTGTATTCAAATATCTTATGTACATGCTTTGTTTTTTGTAAAACAAATTTTGAGAATAGATTTTACGTGAGACGTTAAAGTCTTAAGTAATAAAATATGAGCTCTGGCGGGGTGATGTACAAACACAAGGGTTTTGGCGCGTATTTTTATTTTAATAACGGATTTTTAGAACGAAAAGGATTCAATTTTCATGGGTGTCATCTATTTTTTTTCTGCATAGAAATTCATTCTCCAGGGGATGCAATGGAAATGCTAATATTTTGATAAACTAAAGGTATCTGCAACAAAGTTGATACGTGAAGAAATTTTTAAGTATGGCGGTTAAGGGGGTTGCTATTGGATATTGATATTGTCATTCAAATTAAGGGAAGGTAATATTTTAGGGAAATGATTACGCGATTTCATAGCCAAGGTGGTACTACTAGCTTGAATGAAATTAGCCTTAACTAACGTGACTCCCCATATAACTCGAGACCCAGCTAACTAATTCCAATTGCGTTAATCCAGTTTGGTTAAGGTGGTGCGCTCCTCTAAAGCCATAGTCTATTTCATTTGCGAATACTCTGTGAGTCGGGGTGTTGTCGTCGATTTGCTCTTCAGCCACTTTACAATTCCAATGAGAAGTTAATTTTTTAAAAATATCTATCATCAACGTAAATCGGAACACTGATTTTTCAAATAAGTTTTTGCTCACAACGGTCCAGGATTTCTGTTACAGCTTTCGATATCGTTCATGCTTTAGCGTCATAGATGATGACTGGGATGATCAGAGTATTATACATAAACTCATTGGTAGTTCGACTGAAGGCCGTATTCAAGAATTATGTTTAAGAAAACACTTGACATCGCTTAAGTTTGCCTAATCAGTTTTTGAAATCGAGGTTGAAGTTGATCCTGATGGGGCAGTGAAATCTCTCCACCTTCGTCTTGAACAGGCGGACAAATTTGGGAGGTATACAAAAAATGGCTATAAAATGCTGTCGTATGACAGTTGTGAATTTTCCTTACCTATACCCACACTGATAAAGGGCGTACTGGTTGTTGGTGAATGGTTTCTGGTGGTTTAGTGGTTAAGGAGTTGGACCAGTAAGCCCGGGGTCCCCTATTTAAATTCCGGAAGTGACAACATCTAAGTTTTTTTCACTTCGGAAGTCTGACAAACGCAATAAAGCGTATTTCGCTATTTGGGGTTCTCTTCTTAGTGGCAAAAAATAATAACTTCGAACACACATCTGAAGGGAGAAGCTAGGTTTGAGGCCCTGTATATGGGCTCTAAATGCCAAGTATTTAATTTTGTACATGTATACGTACATTACCGAAGAAAGAATCTTTTATGCCATGCAAAGGAGTCCTTTGCTTCTGTAGTTAGCGCTGCTCAGATAGTTCACTTCTGTGGGTTGTTTCCCCAACTCAACTTCCTGAAGTTCGATTCTTCATGCATACCAGCCAAATTTTTCTAATGAGTTAGTGCATGTTGTATGGATTTCAACTTCGGCAGCTTTATTGATCAGAAGATTAGATGTTGATATTCTAACTTAATTTAGTTTGGGTGGATGGTATTAAGCCAATATTGAATCCTTCCTTAGTTTTGCTTAACAACAGGAGATTGCTCATTAAACAGTCTGGTGAATGAAGTGGTTCTTCCATATAACCAGCATCGGCTGTGACCCTTCTTAACATCGACGATATTCCGTTCAGACCTTGTATCCTTGTGACTTTATTTTCTTTGGTAGAAATTACGACCGTGTTCCTAAGGTGGAACGATCACGTGCTGTTCTTTTTTCTTTTAATATCAATGGCGGCGTTTGTCTTTACCTTCAACTCTGCGTGGTAGGCTTTTTTTTTAATATGGAAAATATTTGTCATGTGTAAAGAACATTTTTTATGCACTTTTTCGAAGTTGTTGTAGCGGATATATTTGTTTTATATTTTTCATTTATCTTGCCAGTCTAGAGCAAATTTATTATTTCACGAGTCATTTAGTTTATTGATAACGTTAGGTTCTTGCGTCGTTAAACTTAATAACTTCTAGCAATGTTCTGCTATGTCCCACTAAATGATGATCCTGTGGATGTCTATTTTACGCTGTGGCAAATCTCTGCTCGTAGATGATGCTTGTATAAAGCTCACTATGACACAGATATAAAAGTGTAAAAAAAAAGAATTGAGTTGTCAACTCAATGCCTGGTGGGTCAGGTCCAAGTTTTTAGTTGAGAACAGCTGATGGGATAGTTCCCGCTAGCCATTTGTATGACCAGTGCTGGCAATTTAATATTTCTCTCTGCGTTTAATACTTGGATTTCTTAGCTTTTTTTGATTGGATTGGATTTTTCAATACAAGAGCGTTAATCCAATGACTGTTCGTATAAAGTCAAAGTTTTCATGACTGGGTGTAAGCCAAGTTAACGCCGCTCAGAATGTACAATCATTTTTAAACACCAATCAAGCCGCATACATCCATAGATTTATCTCTTAAGTTGGACCCCCATTTTTTTTTTTAAATTCGACAGCAGATATATAAAGCGTTCGTGGTTTCAGTTTCAGTTTGTTTCTGTTTCTAGCTTTAAAAAAAAAACTTACTTCGCCAATTTTGTTTCAGCCTTAAGTTTATTATATTCTTTGTAATAAAACTGTTTTTTTAACTTTTTTATTCGGGTTGGGGTCATAGTCCCGAAAACCAAAATTCCGAAAACCCAAAACTCTAAAATCCCAAATCTGAAAATACCAAAACACCAAAATCGCGACAAGCCAAAATCCCGAAAAATTAAACAAAATTTAAAATTTGCGCAAATTTTTTATTTTATATAATTTTTCGGTATTTTTTTTTTAATTTATGTAAAATAGACAACTGATGGTTCATTTTCGTGTGCGTCAGTGTTGTGACCTTTTACAATTCGCATTTTGCTTTCAGTTATCTTGATTGATATCAGCCGTAGTGTTAGTAAATTAAAATTTGGCCCTAGCGAGGTATCCGTCGAAGCGGAAAATTCTCTTGTACGATTCGGAGGATTTATACTTTGAGGTATTCTTCCGAAAAGCTGTGCGGAGGATTCTGCTCAAGCCTTGTATCCTTGGATTTGACGTTTTACACTTTGGTAAAACTTGCGAGCATCGTTCCTGGAGTGGCACCTCTGTATATCCTCAAACGCGCGCTTTTATTGCCCATTTTCCTTCATTCTAAAAAGCCGGTGTTCTTCTCTTCGTTTTTGCCTTTAGAGATGAGTGAGAAAAGAGACGTGCAGTATGGAGTCCCTCAGGGATCAAAACTTGGTCCAATTCTCTTCATCCTATACACGAATGAACTACTTCGTGTTTTTAAACAAAGCATTCCTTTTGCCTTTGCTGACGACACGGCGATTGTGGTAGGCCACAGGTCTCTCGACACAGCGACGAGAATTATGCAGGAGGAGTTGAATGCTGCAGTTAAATGGTGCCACGATAACGGTCTAGTTATTAACGCATCAAAAACCAAGATGATACATATCCGGAGTCCACAATTCAAGCCCACACAGAGTAGAAAATACTTGAGAAATGATGCCTGTCCGAACACTGCAAACGAAACTATTGAATTAGTAGAAAGCTACAAATATCTTGGAGTTATCATTGACTCTCATTTTCTATGGAGCAAAACACATCGACAAGCTTCGCATGGATCTGAAGAAGGCGTTATACGCATTGGCCCATTTGCGGTACCATGCCACGGTTCCTGTCTTAAAACAAGTGTACTATTCCCTAGTTGAGACCAAGTTACGGTATGGTATACTTGCCTGGGGCAACGCAGCAACAAAGCCTTCAAAACTCAGCGCTGAAACAAATAAACTCAAGCTATCCGCCCAACGATGAAAGAACGTTCAAAGTTCATCAGGTCGAGCAAATTTATAAGATGACACTAATACTGGAGTACTTCGACGATGACCGTTTTATTCGACCAATAAACCATGTTATCAACACAAGAAGACGTGCCCAAGGTATGCTTCAATTGCCAAGAAATTATAATGTTTATGGTAGACGACAACTTCAATACAGCGTTCCAGCATCAATCAACGAATTACCTCAAGAACTAGTGAGCATAGAGAATTAAAAGACCAGAAAAAAAAACATTCAACATTTCTTATTAAACTCAAATCATTAACTTATCCATTAAGTTTTTGTATGTACTATCTAAGTTTTTTTTTTTTTGAAAATATCTACATCTTTCACTCTCAAGCTTACTTATATAATTTAAACCTAAAGAAACACAACCTTCTGCAGACAAGCCACAAGGCTTCGCAGAAACGTATATAAAATTGTTAAGTCTATATAAATACACAAATAAATAAAAAAAAAATGGCAGCTCCCTTTTTCACCTGCAGATTAGCCTTGTGGGCCTCTCTTCCTACCTTTGCGTTGATGCGGATTGTTTCAATGCGTTCGCTTATGGCTTGGAAACGTAAGACTTCTTGCCTACGTCTGGCACTTATAACATATCCGCATCCGAATAGTCGCTGTTTCTGCTCACTATAATACGGTCCAAAGTAGATGTCAAAGATTTTCATTAGGTATTGAGGTATTCTTCCGGACGTTCGGAGTATTTCTCCGACATTTTGTATCGCACCCAAGCGAATTGCGTTGAAAGGCGTCCAGGTGCATTTTTCGTCCAATTTTTGATAGCTAAGTGAACATTTTTTTTCGATTTCCTCCGACACATATTCTTCCCGGATTTTTTTTATGAATTGTAGTGAAGTAATTTTTCTTCGATGACACATACCTCGAATGCAATTTAAACCTCCGACGAAGTATGCTTTGCGGAAAATTGTTAAATGGTTGGGTTTTCGGGATTTTGTCCGATTCCCCTTTTATTTATCGATTTATCAAATATTTTATATTAAATGTAAGCAATGAATGTCCAATTGTTATTGTTGTAAACAAAAATGTTAATCTGATATCTGCGGTCTTATATTTTTACAAGAAATGTTAAAATGTTATTTCCCTTTGCAAACTCTACAACTATTAAAAAACATTAATTGAACAATTGTTTCAATATTTTTTTTGTCACTACGGTATAATTTTGATCTTAAACCAACTTAGATATAGTGTTGAAAAAAACTGCTGGCTGACATGGAATGAACTAAGTTGGCACAGGTCGCAGGATGTATACCACCAAGCTTCCTCTATTTTGGTTAACAATTCTTCTTTATTTCTGGATTTACAGTTCCCGATCTTGCGTTTCAGAACGCCCACAAGAGTTCTATCTGATTTTGATCAGGGGAGATTTTGAAGGCCATTCCATAACAGCAATTTTATTGGTTTGAAAACATTGCTTTGCTAGTTTCGAGGAATACTTAGTATCATTGTCCTGCATATACTCCCATTTCAGCGGCATATCGTCTTCAGCAAATTGTAGCATTACCATATTCATGATGTCGACGTAGTCCACAGCACACATTTTGTCCTTTATCCAGAAAAGTGGTCCAACACCGGATGCAGAGAAGCAGCCCCAAATCATTAGGTTACCACCACCGGGCTTGTTTGTGTACAATGTGTCAGCCGACCACAATACATTGTCTCCGTTGCAACAAGTGTTTACTTACTTCTGTGTCTATCATTGTTTCTATTATATTTTCCAACACTGTATATATAATAATTTGTATATTAGTTGCCTTGTTAAAACATCAACAGGGCTCTTGTCCTATGATGCTATCAACATGCTGCATTGATACACGAGTATTTATCAAAGTGTTATAAGGTTTCGAAATTCTAACAGTTCTCTGCTTTCGAAAATAATCTTAGTACATACAATATATTTTTAAGAGATGGCGCCACTATTCCAATCCTGTGAAAATCTAATAAGAAATATCAGGTTCCTTCCTTATACTAGAAAACATGGATGTGACATCACGAAAGCCCAAACAATGATGCCAATATATGCGGTTTTTTTTTTACTTTTTTTTACTTTTAAATTAATTTTTTATTTACTTAAAATATTAACTTACTACTAGACAAAAATGCTTAAATCTAACTTATCAATAACTGGTTTACTTAATCTAACTTATCGGCCCTTAGTGGGCGCTGTAAGCTTATATTTAGCTGTTTTATTTTGCCTTTGGGCTTAAATTTGTCGGTTTTTTATTTAATTATAATATTTAATTTTAATTTGCAAAGAAAAAGTAAAAAAAACTCTGAATAGGGACCTTTTTTTTATAAAAAGCTTAATCTAGATTATAACTAACTTAGGACTACTTAAACTACTTAAGCCTAACTTAAGACTACTTAATCCCAACTTAATTATAATCGGTGTAGCGAGCCCTCGTGGCATATGCCCCGAGGGTCCGCCATCCTGATTGCGTCTTTCGGTCCCACGGCAGCATGTAATCAACCATATTGTACGCCAATATGGTGCACAAGCCCCTCCCCAGACCTTGTTCCTAATTTTAAAATTTTAATCATAAAGTTGACTAAAAGTCCGCAAAGTCCTGAGGAAGTGCAGAATCACCTTCCTCATATAGCCACCAGAATTCAGTGAGCTGTTTTGCAGCATCGATCCTATCGCGATCCGATACCGCCGTGCTAAAGCGGAGGAGCTCCGGAGCATTGTCGACGTACCCGTCGCGGATTAGCCGTTTGTCCCGCGCGTCACGATAGCGGTGGTATAAAACCGGGATACCGTTCCTGTCTTGTACTAACCCTAACGAATCGATGTAAATGAATGCCTCTGGTGGAATAAAGCCCGATATGAGCGTGCTCTCCATGTATAAATCATTGGGATAATAAGCCCCAAAGATCAGGCTGTTGTCGCTAGCCATCGCCCTTGCAGCGTGCCTTCGAGTCACCTTTATCAGAAAATTGTCAATTCTATTCAACTGAGCCCTATTGTATAGAACCTCGTTGCGAGTCCGGCGCTCGGTACAATCCTAAGCAGGATCGGAGACACCGCCTCTCAAACAACCGTATCTTTTCCATGTAGGCTGGCCAATATATGCGGCGTATGCTAGTTAGTTGTTGCACCGATTTATGGGAAATTGTGCATCTGGTGTCGGCTTCTGTACAACGTACAATCCTCTCAAGAATCAAACTAAAGAAGTCACATGAGAGTAAATCGCCTTGCCTTAATTTTTTTTTTTTTTGTATCGAATGTGTCAGGAGGTCGCGTCCGACCCTGATGGAGCAGCGATAATTCTCCATTGTCATCCTACACAAACGGACGAGTTTGGGCGGTATAACAAAACTAGACAAGGCTCTGTATAGTTTGTCTCTATAAATGCTGTCGTATGCGGCTTTGAAATCGATGAAGAGGTGGTGGGTATCGATTTGGACTTCTTAGGTTTCTTCCAGGACCTGCCGAAGTGTGAAAATTGAATCGGTTGTGGACATTCCTGGCCTAAAACCACACTGAAAAGCCCCGATCAGGTTATTGGTAAACGGTTAAGAAGGTCTCCTTTTTTGTGGATTGGGCAACCGATGCTGAGGTTCCATTCTTCAGGCATACTTTATTCCGACCAGTTTTCGTTTATGAGTTTGTAGATGTTACTTACCAAGTCATCTCCGCCGGCTTTATAAAGCTCAGCAGGAAGGCTCCAGCAGTCTTATTAAGCTTGAGTTTAGATATTGCCTCACTCAGGTCGGGTGGTTGGAAGCTTTCGCTGTCGTTGCCAATATCGCCGTTTAACAGTCTGCAGAAGTGGTTCTTCCATATCCTCAGCATCAACTATGTCTTAACTGCGACATTTCGTTGTTCATCTCGACACGATTCTGCTCATCTTCTGTATCCTTGGATTTGACGTTTTACACTTTGGTAAAACTTGCGAACATCTTTCCTGGAGTGGCGCCTCTGTATATCCTCAAACGCGCGTTTTTCTTGCCCATTTTTCTTCATTCTGAAAAGCCGGTGTTCTTCCCTTCGTTTTTGCATTTAGAGCTCAATGGCAGCTCTCTTTTTCACCTGCAGAATAGCCTTGTGGGCCCCTCTTCCTACCCGTGCGTTAAAATCTCCCAGCACGATTTTAACATCGCACTTCGGAAGTCGCTCATAGGTTTTGTCAAGGAGCTCGTATAAGCAATCCTTAGCTATATCATCTTTTTTTTCTGTCGGGCAGTGAGCGCATATAAGGCTTATGTTGGCGAATTTGGCCTTGATGTGGATTGTTTCAATGCGTTCGCTTATGTCTTGGAAACGTAAGACTTCTTGCCTACGTCTGGCACTTATAAAATATCCACATCCGAATAGTCGCTGTTTCTGCTCACTATAATACGGTCCAAAGTAGATGTCAAAGTTTTTCATTATCTTTTTGTCCGGCCCATCCCATCGTAATTTCTTGACGGCAGTTATGTCCGCTTTATAGCAGTTTAAGGCTTCTGTTTAGGGATTGTATTCCTCTTATAAGATCGAGGATACGAATTATGAGTAATCTGGACCCCTTCCTTTCGGGATTCAGATTCCAGCCAAATGGATTTGCAGTTTTTTTTCTATCCACCTTGTCATTTACATTCACTTTAATGTCAAATATTTCTTTTTAGTTAGAAGTTAGGATTGACCTCCGGGGGAATTTCTTAGAAAGATAATCGCTTCAAATTCCTTGACAATATTATCAATAACAGGGAACGATCTATTTATTTTTTTATTTCATCAATTAGAATACAATCTATTAGACTAAGAATAAATACATAATATAACTGCTGGTGGGTACCTATATGCATTCATATATTACATTACAAAATAAATATATGTTACATTGGTTTTCATTAAATTAAATATAATTAAGCACTATTAGAACATAATGTTGAAATATTATTTAATACCATAGATTTAAAGATATCTCTAGAAAGATTCGAATAAAAATCAACTGAATTACAAATTAAATTTGCTTCTCTGATGCAACGGGATATAGTCTCGTTTCGTCCATAATTGCTACGATGAAACTGTTCATAAATTAAAAATCGACAACGTGTAGTCCTTGATGGTGCATTGCCTTCACTCACTAATGCTAGCAACGGGGGACACTTTCTATGATATGTTATAATATCTCTTATAAACATTACGGAAAAGTATACCCTGCGATTTTTTAGAGATTGCATTCCAAATAATAAACACCCCTACTGTTATAGGATGGCCTTGGAATTCTCCAATTTAACTCGAAGAACGCATATCTAGTAAATTTTCTTTGTACTTTCTCAATTCTTTCCATTGAATTATTGTAGTAAGGATTCCAAACTATGCTACAATACTCCAGAACTGATCTTACTAGAGAAATATATAATGACTTTAGAGTATAAGGATCCGAGAATTCTCTAGTGTTTCTCTTAATAAAACCAAGCATTTGGATAGCTTTATTAATAATATAGTCGTAGTGTGGTAAGAACGACAGCGTTGTGTCTAATATAACCCCTAAATCTTTCTTCCTTCTTACTCGCTCAAGATTAATGTTATTGATATTATAATCAAACAAAATTGGATTTTGATTCCTGAAACATGACAAAACTTGACATTTTGAAATGTTAAGATGAAGCAGATTCCGTTTGCACCAGTGGTCAAGTCTCGTCAGATCTTTTAAGAGAAGACAACAATCCGATTCACATCGTATCATACGATAGAGTTTAAGATCATCGGCAAATAGAAGGCAAGTCGAATCAATAAACATACCGGGTATGTCATTGACAAATAACAAAAATAATAATGGTCCTAGTTGACTTCCTTGTGGGACCCCTGACGGAACTGAAATGTTATTTGAGAGCGAATTGTCAATTTTTACTATTTGGAATCTACCCGTCAAATATGATTCCAACCACTTTAGTAAAGAAGAATGGATACCAAAAGAGAATAATTTACTAAGTAGAACTTTATGATTTATTCTGTCAAATGCTTTCGCAAAATCAGTAAAAATAATATCAGTTTGCCACGTTTTTTCCATGTTTGATATGATGGCGTTAGTCATTAACGCTAGGTTTGTTGCCGTTGATTTGTCTGACATAAAACCATGTCGAGACACTGATATGTAGTTCTGAACCAATTGTGATAATTTATTACAAACTATTTTCTCAAATATTTTTCGTAGAGCTGAAATCTTACATATTGGCCTGCAGTTTGTTATTTCGTGCTTTGACCCGGATTTAAAAATGGAAGACAAAAACGAAATTTTCCAACCATCCAAAAATTTGCCTTCTACAAGAGAAAGGTTAAAAATTATTGAATGTGGCTCAACTATCGCAATTGCACACTTCTTTAAAAGAACAGCAGGAATTCCGTCGGGTCCTACTCCTTTACTAGCATCCAATGCTTATAAAGCCTCTTCTATATCCAATGGACTGAGACCAATCGAACCGATGTCGACAACTCTACTAACAGAGGGCATTTCTTGTATGGAGGGAGCGTCCAATGAATACACCGATTGGAAATAGTTCGCGAATAAGTTGCAGATTTGTGGCACCGCACTAGTCGTTGAGTCAAGGTACTTCATGCAACTTGGTATTCCATTTGACTTACGCTTTGAGTTTATGAAATTCCAAATCTTGCATTAATGTACAACACTAAGGCACAACAGTCTCTTCATAAATGGAATTTGGGCATATTTTTTTCTGGATTCTAACCTTATGATGATTATAAAAGATAGGAATTTTAGATTCACCATCTTCCTAACCTAGCATTTCATAAGCTGATTTTATTACGAAGTCAGCATAGCTTTAGAGTATCGCAAAAAAAAAACTCCAGTTAATAATCGTTTTATTTTTTATTTATATACATTCGATTCAATTACACAAATTTAAAGCCAAAATCCTTAGAAGCACTTAAAATTAACATTCAAATGATTTAAAGTGATATAAATATGTATATGTAAAAGTCTACAAAATTTGTGTCGATCTTCAGAAGGTATGATAAACCATCTTTGGTGATCCGCCAAACTCAGTTATAATATACGAGTAGTTTCTCATTTTAGAGAGTTAGTCTTGATCTTAATCGAAACTTAAATGGAAATAAATACTTAAAACACTGGTAAAAGCTTGCTTGCTAATGTGTATAAGTAGGGAAACTTAAATTTAATCTAAGGGTCCATTTTGTTGTGTGTAATTGAAACAGCAATTCAGAGCCAAAATCACTTCCCAGTTAAAACTATAAATTATTTACGCTAATTATTTGATTTATCCAACCGATAAATGATGACACCTTCACATAGACACCAGGCACATCCTGTCGTCCGCAACCGAAGCCCCATGACACCAAACCAGCAAGTTCGTAGAAACCATCATCTTGGCAGACAAGAGGACCACCGCCATCACCCTGGAAAAAAGTTATATTTATGATATGGCTTTGGCGGATAAAGTTGTTTCGTGATTGTTACCTGACAGGCGTCATTGCCCTCCTCACCACCCGCACAGAAGCTGGAGGCCGGCAAAATAAATATTTTCTCCGTCACCGCATTCACTTTGCGAATGCACTCGGTATCGCTAACGATAGGGATTTCAGCCTCACGCACTCTCAATGGTATTGGACCAGCTGTGTACAACAAGGAGTGATTAAGAGTTTTAAAAGTCTAGTCATCAAGCTTTGCTTACCTTCTCCCATATAGCCATAACCAGTGACGGTACATCGTTTTCCCGCAGCATGATTGACGCCTCGAGCGGGCAGACAAACCTAATTAGAAAAATAATTATTGAGTGGGTTTGGGATTAATGAGGATCGTTTTGTACTGACCAAACAAACGCCATCTCGGAGTTCCGCTTGTCCATGAAGTTTGAGTAACGCGATATCATTGTCCAGCGTTTGACTGTTGTGATTGTGATGGATGTATGTTGTTGCCACCCTCAAGGTTTGAGCTCCAGGACTTCCATACTTCCGCGTTAAATCGTAGTCTCCAACTCGTACATATATGGCATCACCGGAACGCACAATGCTGTAATGAAATCGTGGTTAGTGCATTTAAGCTTATAAAATCTGAATGACTAAGCTTGGGAAATGGCTAAGTGGGACGGTTCTTCTGCTATGAACTGCCACGCAGACGGTCTGGATTTGATTCCTAGTCGTTGCAATCAAATGTTTTTCAGTTGAGTGCTAATGATGATTCCAAAAGTAAGAATTTGTTTTTGCCTTTAAGACTACGCCACCAGCTTAGTGCTGAAAATATTTTCCCTAATATTCTCCGAATACATCGAAGTGGAAGGGAATGAACAATTGGATGAATTGGCCAGATGCGGGAGACTATTGCTACCAGCCTTGAAAACTACTAAGAAGTTCATTTTTGTATTCATACGATTGGCTAAGTAACAATGGAACGACGCTATTGATTTCGTCATTACCTGGTATCTATGCCCAGATACTAATAATAAAAGATTAAAGCCACTTTACTCTTTTGATAGAAGCAGCCAAACTCAGGTTGTTGTCGTAGTATTGACCTAATACTGCGAACAAATGGCTTTTTCAGAATCCCAACTAAACATTTTCCTTCTATAAGCCATAAAGCGAAGGATACAAGGCTCGAACGGAATCCTGTCAAGATGAACAAGGAAATATTGTAGTTGAGGCACAGTCGATGCTGATATGGAAGATCCATTTCTGCAGACAGTTTAACGGCGATGACTAATAACATTCCGCTGGCAGGTAGAACGAACCATTCAATATTGGCAACAACAGCGAAAACTGCCAACCACCCGACTTGAATGAAGTGATGATAGCACGAGATTTATAAAGCCGGCGAAGATGACTTGGTAAGTTACATTCACCAACTCATAAACCAAATTTAGTCGGATAAAAGTATGCCTGAAGAATGGAACCTGACCATCATTTTCCCGATAAACAAAAAACGAGACCCTCTAAGCTGTGCAAAATACAGATGCATTAGTCTGCTCAATATCGCGTTCAAGATCCTATCTGCCGTAATATGTGAACGCCTGTGTAAGATGACGATGAAAAATTCTCGCTGCTCCATCAGGGTCAGAAAGGACCTCACCGACACATTAGCTACAAAAAACGGATTTAGGATTCTGTGATGTGACTTCTGCAATTTGATTCTTGAGAGGATTGTGCAAAACTCCCGAGCCAACATCAGACGCACAATTTTCTAAAAATCTGTGCAACTACTAGCATACGCCGACGATGTTGACATCATTGGTAGGACTCAACGTGATGTCATAGCCACGTTTACTAGTAAAGAGAAGGAAGCGGCAAAAATGGGGCAAGACTAAGTATATGCTGTCAACACAAAAGAACACACAACATCGAAGAATCGGACAGAATGTCACCATTGACAGATATAACTTTGAGGTAGTACGGGACTTTGTCTATCTCGGCTCCGATATTAACTCTGACAACAACATCTCGTCATGAATTTTACGAAGAATTACTCTTGCCAACCGCTGTTTCTTCGGGCTAAGAATGCAATTTAGTAGTAAGGGCCCCACTCGAACTACTTAGGAGATCCTATTTAAGACCCTGATCATCCCAGTCCTGCTCAACGGCATCATCATAACGATAGAATATAACAGCACGTGGTTTGTCTATCAATCAATAGTTGTACAGAACCGTTTTAAGTGTTTAGTTTCTGAGGCTACTCTTGTATGTTGCAGAGAACAGCCTTGTAAATAGCTTGTGAGACTGACGCAGAAAGAAATAAGACAACTTGTACGATTTTGTAGGAATACCTCCATTGAAAAAATTAAATATCTAGGATTAACTTCCTACACAGAGGCCCAAACCTTACATCCCCATTAATTTGTATGTGTGAAGTCATATTTTTGACATTAACCCGATGAGAAACGCAAATCTGAGGAGCTTATAATACCAGCTTTATACTTTTGGATATTGGTCGGACTTACGCTAGTGGTGGGCCGTGAAAAAACTTAAGTGTTATTATTTTCGGGATTTGCAACAAAACCCACTTCGGGTTAATAAATTCGTCAGCAGATATAAATGTTTTTTTAAGCATATATACAATAATTATGGTTCTCATTATTATTGTGGGTTTCTATTGAACACTTTCATACTGAATAAGTACAGCCCTCCTTACCAATCCTAATTAAACCAAAATGAGTAAGGAAGCTGCATACCAAGCAAGTTTCACTTCTCATGCATATGTCCGGCTCCCTCCTCACGTATCACAAAAACTACTTCAGCGGACTGCTTATACATATCAAATCTGTTTTCCTAGCAGCCGCTAAATGGCCATATCGTCGAGACACGGATATTGCAAGAAACGCAGAAATCAAAAAGCTGAATAACAACAATTCAGCTTTTGATGGATTACAAGGAGAACTCTTCAAATACGGAGCTCTAGCCATGGAAGCGTGCATGCACCAATCCATCAACTCCATATCAGCTCTATATATCCCATCTAGTTCCATATGTCTAAAAAAAAAACTACCACCAACTACCGATACATATCGCTGCTAGCCAACGGACTGTGTGAACGTCTTAACTAAACAATTCTCCAACGTATCGTAACCAGCGTGGGTCAATGGTTGGTCTGCATACAACCATAAACCAAATTGTCGAACTAAATAAAGGAAATCAACCTCCTAGCTCGAAAGTCCAATCTCGGAAGTCTGATCTACCGATCCCTAATCCTATTAGTCCCACCTTAACGCGCCATATGCTGACCAAAAACCAGGAGAAAGAGCACATAGAAGGCAAGGATCAATCAATCGTGCATGCCAGGGCTTTTGAACTGAATGAATGGACGTTACTTGCCCAGGATCAGAAAGGGATTGAAGGCTACCCACCGCAGTCAAAAATTTACAAGGGGTTGCAAGACCATTAAGTAAAAAAAGGAAGTAAGGTTAGTCCCATCTCAACTCGTATGCATTTTACTTCTGTTCTATGTGTAATCCTTAGTTAGAGTTTACTCCAAGGAACATCCAATATCCGTCGATCTCAGGTACAAAACATTAACTGATTAAACAGAAAAATGTCCACAATTTCAATGAGTCTTTTCACCTGAAAGACTTGACATAAAAATAAACCCAGACCGAATATATCAAACCTACAGGTCCTTAAAAAGACCCTTGCTGGCAGTAAGACCACAATCTTAATGATTCCCATAAAGTAACATAAAATCGTACTTACTTCGTTACGCAATGGGCAGCCGTGAGCACCCACTGAGTGCCAATTAAGGCGGCTCCACATAAATACTGGTTGAGGGAATTAATCAACGCAACTTGCCAGCACCATTCGCCATTATCGCCGTCTTCACCTCCCACAACGCGTCCGCGTCGACGCATACTGTAGTTGCCGCTGGTGTAAACCGGCCTTGGAACGTCAACAGTCGTCTCCGTCGTTGCCGGCTCCCTTATAAGGTTGTTCTCGATGAACTCCCCATAAACCAAATCGCCCAGTTTGTCGTTATTGATCTGGATCGGGATGACTGTAGATCCGAGGATAAGTCTTTCGGTGGTCTTCATGATGCCATTTGCCGAGATGACAGTTGTTTCATTGTCGTTGTATACTGGGTGACGAAGTTGCTGTTGCAGTTGACGTCTTGCTCGGCCATATTTCTCGCGACGATAGTTAATGTGGTCCAGTCGCAGAGTGCGACCAGTCCGGCGGGTACCCTTAACGCCGCACACGTACTTGGAGTAAACCGGTGGTCGTGGAGTTGTGGTGGTGGTCGTTGTTGTAGTCGTTGTCGTTGTTGGTGGCGGTGGTGGTGGAGGTTGAGGAACTGCAAGTGTACATTGAATGTTATGATTGATCTGAAAGGATTTTATTTACTTACTTGGCATTGCTGGAGCTGGAATTGGTCCGTACTGGGGAGGCATTGGATAGTGCTGAGGCATGGGTGTTTGGTATTGTCCAATCTGTTGCGGTGGTGGAGGTGCTTGTCCCGATGGCATGTAAGTTTGATACTGAGCACCAGGTTGAGCTTGGGGTGGGTAGGCATGCGGTGGTGGCGGTTGGGGATAGTGAATGTAAGTATCGTTGCGTGACATGAATTCCTGTTTCTCGAGGATTTTACTCTTTGGAGCGCAGCACATTTGTCCCGACCGCTTGCACTTGAAGAGATTCGTCATTTCAGCGTTTTCTGAGATGGTGTTTGGTAAAATCTAGTATGGAACTGATTGAAGGTATGCTTACTGAAACATGTGAAACTCAAGAGGCTGACGATACAGGATCCTGGGCATTCTTCGCGTGGATCTGGGCTTGGAGTGATTGGTACCACATATGGTGGTGCCGTTGGCGGTGGAATTTGTGGTGGACCTTGTGGTGGTGGTCCACCTGGCCTCTGCTTTAATGGTCCAGCTCTGAAATACGTCACAAGTAAGATATTTCGAGATGTATTTTAGTTTTTGACTTACCTTGAGTTGTCGCAGCACACGGATCCCTTGTTGCATGTCGTTGTCTGTTGTATGATAACAGAGGGTCTCTCGCAAAAGGCCGCCATAATGTTGAGCATACAGAAGCCTGGACAAGCTATTACCTGATTATGTTGCTGTTGTTGGTATTGTTGTGGTGGTGGACCTTGTTGCGGATTGCCTCCACCATTTCCACCTCCTCCAATTCCACCTGTCAGAGTGTTCTCGGCCAAATTAAGTATTTGTGAAAATAATGCGTCAGATACAGCTGACTGGAGTGTTGATTGTAGGGATGGTTGTGGTGGTCCAGGGGTTTTTAAAGGAGCCTTTGGTGGTGGCTTTGGTGGAGATTTTGGTGGTATTTTTGGTGCTGGTGCTGGCTGTTTATGACTCGCAGTTGTTGGGGTGATTTTGGTAGCAGGTGCCTCGGAATTCGGTCTCGTTACGCAGCAGCTACCCTCACCTGGACAGAAGGCATCTGAATCTATGTCATCGCAGAATAATGCAAATAGTCCACTAACACATTCGCCATCGCATTGTTTTTGATCCTGACCATTGCTGTTGTTACTGCTGCTAGTTTTTTCATTCTCGTCTTCTTCATCGTCTTCCTCGTCAGGAGATTCGGTGGTTGTTGTTACCGATGGAACCTTTTTTAGTGTAGATTTTTGAGGCTTCGATGGTGAATTTGTCTTCACACGGGCTGGTTCTGGAGTGGTTGTAGTTGTGGGCTGAAATATGCAAATATGGTTAAGATTTTTGCGAGTAATTTAGTTTGTGTCCGGTGTCCTTAGAGGATTGTGCTCATTAGGCCTACATGTAGACTACTTCTTTGACAATATAAGTGACCTGGATAATGATCATGTCAGAAAAGTCAGATATACGGGGTAAAACAGCGGACCTAACCTAATAAGTCTAGATCTCACGACTTGTATGAACTGCTAATGCCCAATGATCTACACGTTTTTTCAATAAAGGAAAATGTTTGGTTGGGCAAGGCTGTAGATTAGAAAGGCTCTATTTATGCAGTGTACATATTTTTACCCAGAGGCCATTACTTCCATCCTTAATCAATATGGTAGATGAGGTTTGAGACAGACATGGATCTGTTGACATACATTTTAATTAAATGTCAGACATAATTGCCGAACCACAAGAAAGACGTATATGATTCCTCATGCTTAGTTTGGTATTAACCGCACTTTAGGAAACAACTGAAGCAAGGGTGAGCCAATTGGCAATGTTGGGTTGCAGGCCCTAACTCTTCCAGAAAACTTTTGTTCATGTCAAAATTATTGTCAGTACTTTTACAGCACTCTTTCAAACAAATTGGGAATTCAGTCTTCAAGTTGCAGAAAGCTTAGATAAGGTTTAAACCTTTATACCCTCAATCCAACACCTCAAAGAATGTGTATGCGTAGTAAGCTCAAATACATACATAACGCAATTTAGTAAGGATTCAGTTTGGTAGGTTAGTAGATAGACATACAGGTCTTACTAACAATGATACCTTCAATGTGTCGTGAACATAGAGAATATATTATCCAGCGATGGGATTTTAGACAAAGTCCAAAGATCTATCTATGTTGGTCCCACTGATCCATGTAAGGTTTGATCTGCTGATAGAATGATGCGTTGAAATACGTTTTTAACAAAGCTAGCGATGTTGGTAAAGTGCCTAATGATTCATATGACGTAGTTATATGCATCATTTGCTGCTGATGACATGGGAGAACTACTTCTGCAGACTATTCAACGGCGATGACGAACAACATTCCGCTGTCAGTCAGAACAAAATATTCAATATTGTCAACGACAGCGAAAACTATCAACCACCCGACCTAAGTAAAGTGCGGATAGCAATATCTAAACTCAAGCTTAACTAGGCTGCCGCAAATTACGGCTTTCCCAAAAAACCTAACCAACTCTCTCACAAGCATTAATCTGTGCGTGTGTACTTCTTGCACAAAGCGGGCCTCCTGTTTTATGCCGACTCCGAACGGCTTAGTTGAGATAATGACAATTAATACTACTCGGGTGATTTGTCAAGTCACCATGAGAGGAGGGCCAATGAAGAAATAGAGCTGTTGCAATGGCTGGGAATCGAACTCACTCCTTCTGCGCACTAATCATCGCATCACTCGACCATCTTTATAAAGCCAAAAAAAACAACCAAGAAGTACGAATCGATACCCACAACCTATTCATCGATTTCAAAGCCGAATACGACAGCATTTATAGAGAAGACCTTTACAGAGACATATCTAGTTTCGGTATAAACACGTCCGTCTGTGCAGGATTACGGTGGAGAATTCTCGGTGTACCATCAGGGTCGGAGACGACCATCGCAAGGCGGTGCACTGTTATGTGACTTCTTCGATTTGATTCTTGCAAGGATTGTGCAAAACTCAAGAGCCAACACCAGAGGCACACAATCTTCCATAAGTCAGTGCAACTACTATTATACACCGACGATATTGACATCATTGGTTGGGCTTAACGTGATGTCATATCCAGGTTTGCTAGGAAAGAGAAGAAAACGGGGAATCCGGCTCGTCTTCGATTCCGTTGTAGCGGTTATTTCCCTCACTTAGAGAAAGGTGAGCTATATCTTCACTTTTTTGTGTGAAATAATTCAAGAACCGTCACAATGCCAGTTATAGTAGACAAATTCTCAATATAAATGGGAAGTAACTTCACATAATTTACGATGGAATTATTGCTCACATTTAGTAGGAAATAACTTCACAAAAAAGTAAAGTTATTTCCCACTCGAGGTGAAATTATTTCAAATGTAAAGTTATTGTCAGCCAGGCGTCGGACGCAGCAGAGGAAGACCTCGCCTTAAGTGGCGCGCACAAGTAGAAACTCACCTCAACCAAATTGGAGTGCGCAACTGGAGGCAGTTAGCTAAGGACCGGACTAATTGGAGAGGCACGTTTTTTTGAGGTACAGGTTCATTCCGGACTGTAGCGGAATGAATGTCTAAAATTTTGCTTAATGGGTGGGGTAATCGGCAGCGTTTGCCCGACCAACAAGAAATGCTACAAATGGAATTATCCACAAGATCTACAAGAAAGGAGACTTACGAAACCATTTCGGAGACATTTTATAGCCTATATAGCATAATAAGTGAGCAGCCTGGGTCTTAAAAGAATCAACATTTGACTAAATCTCCAAAATTTGGCCAGCACTTGTTTATCGGCCTAAACATGTGATACCATAAGACACTACGAGTATTATACAACCTGGCCGCGGTGTAGTGGTAATGTGTTCGTCTGTTGAGTGGAAGGTTGTGCGTTCAATCCCAGCCAAAATCCATTTCACTTTTATTTAAAAAGAAATAAAAAGGTCGGTGTAATACCAAAAGTATGCACACCATCTTGAATTTCTTCAAATTTAACGAACACAAGAAAAAGTGACTCCCCGAAGCTAGTTCGGACACCACCCATGGAGTTAAGTCTCCACTACATCCAAAATCTTTCCTATCACTCTCTTTCTTCTCCTTCTCTAACGCTCGTACTGTGGTAACATATAAAGGGTATTCATAACCCCTTGAGTACGTGTAAATTATAAAAAAAAAAAAAAAAAAATATTATTATGCCGATCGAAAATTCTCGATGTCGAGCATCCCTGCATCCGCTTTCGATTAAAATGAGCTAGGATGCCTATATCGTCTGTGTATTTCAGTATTTGGGAGACACAGCTGTAATAGTTCTGATGAAATTCCAAATTCCGTATTAAGTAGTGGAAATAATGTCAGTCGCTATTCCATCTAGAAAGGAAGAAGATCCTTAATTTATTATTCCAGTCCTTCTATACAAAACTGAATAATGAACCAAAAATTCTTCGAAAAATCATGTATCCCGGTTTGGTTGAAGGGGGTTTAGACCATCTTTCACAAAAAATTATGAGTTAGGTGCTTAAACTGCCAATCTTTGCTTTCACAAAATACTATGAATTAAGAGCTTTAGCTGTCAGTGTTTGCTTTCAAGGCAGGTGAGTATTGCAGACATTTACAAAAACAAAAATAACCTCAAGCAATATATGCAGTATACTGACTGAGCTAACTTGAAAGGCATTTTTATTGTTTTAAAGATATTTTGCAGAACTACAGATAGTCAACATGAAGACTCACCGGATTAAGACAAAAAAAAACAAACCTTTACGCATCAGGCTGATAAGTTTCTAGGGCCGAGCTTTCTTCTCAAAATCACTCAAACGTGGATAGGCACTTAATTCAAAATTGTCCGAGCTATAGTTATATGCCGAATCCGTAAGGCTGAGTTGGGAAAAGCTTTCCTCGGCAGTTAATACTCCTACACCTATGTAATTCACCTGGTCAACACGATAGGAAAGACAATTAAAAGTATTTGGATGTTGTCAAGGCTGGATATCGAACCCAGATCTCTTTACATGTACAAAAAACTACCTCAACCAACTTGAAAAGTGTTATATTCAAACGGTAGACTAAAGAGGACTAAGTTTGCTTAGGAATGTTGCTCCTCCTAGGTTAACTAAGTAATCCCCTACCGGACAATATGGGCATTTAGTAAAAATGATAAAAATTATCTCTATTGTAGAAAAAGAATAATTCTATGATTGTGGAGTGGCATTTTTTTAAAAACTTACCTTTGTTGCAGCAGTACTTGTCAATGACGTTGTAGATGCAGTCGATGTGGATGTTGGAACAGGCGATTGATTTGACTTTGTCGTTGAAGTCTTATTCAATTTATTGTTGCCAACCTGATGCTCTGAAATAATTGTCAAGCCATGAAACCGGCCTTTTTAGCTATTCGAATTATTTTTGTAATACTTGCTGGTATGTAGATGTCCTTGGGTAACTTGCCGTTGGGAAACTCATCCAATGAAACACAACACTTGCTGCCAGTCTTACAAAGTCCAGAGGTTTTATGATAGGCTTCACAATATTCAGCGATTCTATCAGCAACACATACCCCATGACAGCTTTCCTCTGAAAAGTTAAGAACGTAGTTAAATGGGGTCCTTAACATTTAACAAAAAAAATTCAACTAACTTGAAGATTCATTTTCGTCCTTTTCCTCAGGTTTTACTGGTTTCTTTGAGGTTGCCGGTTTTCTTGTTGTTGTCGTTGTCGTTGTTGTAGTTGTGACCCGTTTTTGTGTTGGCCTTGGCTTTGGTGTAGTTGTGGTTGTCGTCGTTGTGGTAGACGTAGTAATTGCGAGTGTTGTTGGTAGTTTTGTTGTGGTTGTTGGCCTTGGGGTTGTTGATGGGCCTTGATGTGCCAAGCTAATGTTTTTTCCTGCCGCACTTTCAATGCAACATTTCATGCTTGGCGAAGGGCATGGTACATCATCGCGGACTTCATAGCAAATAAGGGTGGCTAGTGTGTGCACACAAACTCCGGGACAATCTTCGGCATCTACGGTACTTGTAATTGTGTCAAGAAGGCCTGCAAGTAACACGGATTGTTTAATAATCTAATACTCTCTTATATAATCAGCTAATTTAAAAATTCAAATAGCTTGCGAAACTTAGTATTTTTTTTTAGAATGTAAAGGGTGATCCATTTCGAGGTTCCCTACTTTTTTAAAGAAAAAAACACAGAAAATTCAAATTTAATGGAGAATGTTTATTATCATTTGAAAGAACATTTTTAGGCATTTATTTTTTGAAGATTATGTCTATCAAATGTTGGCCGTTGCTACGTCGCAGATGGTCCATCCGTTGAGTCCAATTTTCGATCACTCGTTCGAGCATTTCGACTGGTAACTGGCGAATGACACGCGTGATGTTTTCCTCCAAGGCCTGAATCGAAGCGGGTTTGTCGGCATAAGCTTTTGACTTTACATATCCCCACAGAAAAAAGTCTAAGGGTGTGATATCATACGATTTTGGTGGCCCATCGACCGGCCCAAAATGTGAAAACGAATAGTTCGCTCAGTAGGCCGATTATGTTGACCATAAGTTGAGCCAAGTGCACGAAACACATTCCTCACAGAACGTGAATTTGCATAATAAAGTTGAACAATTTGTAAACGTTGTTCACGCGTAAGTCTTTCCATTATGAAATGCCAAACAATACTAAACAAAAATAACATGACAGCATGACACGACTCACACGTGATCTGTCAAAAAAGGCTATTGAAAAAAGTATCTCTACTTGGATCACCCGTTAATTACCGACTTTAAACCTTAGATTCAACAATTGTACCATTATTCTTCTAAGCTTCCTATCTTAGAAGAATAATGGTACAATTGTTATACTGTTGTTTCGTCAGTTTCTATTAATTTGATTTTCAGCCTAATCTAAGCAAAAATATAAAACTAATCAAAAAAGTACTACACGTGCATATAACCCTAATACGCCCAACTTACAATTTCACTTCGATTAAACACTATCGAAGCTATTTCCCTATTAGTAATATTACCTGTAAGAACTCTTCTGAAAAAACATTTGGCGCCTTTTTAGGAAGCTATTTACCATCACAAGACTTCTTTAAGTACTTTACACAAGCAGAAGCAAAATATAAGCTTCGCAAAAAGTTTTCCCAAAAATGTTTACAAGCACTACTGACATTTTTTGCAGCCTTCCTGAAGTTTAAAAATTACTTATTTTTAGAACGATCCAAATAACAACGTGTGTACAATAACAATATTTGGTTAGAATTATCGCTATTTCAGACATTACCAGGTGTCCTCATCAGATTTCAACAACTGTACAGAGGATTGAACTTCAATAAGCGCCACTAATAGGCGCTTATTGAACGTTCAGTCCTCTTTGTAATTATTGAAACAACTTTTATTCCCTAACAGGGTATTGTACTTGTAACCCCGTTTCTAGTGAGCCAAGTGCCTAGCCTACTACTTGCACCACTTTGAGGAAAGTCGAATTGCTCAATTGAATGAACCGGGAGGCTGACAATTCCTTGTTCATTAATTATATAAAAAGTCTTTTTTTCCGGGATACGAACTCTCGTTATCTCGCCTGGTAGTGTAACACGCTATCCCCTAGGCTGTAGTCTGGGACATGAAAGACCAGTAAGCACAACGAAGTACTTTAAATGTGTTGACTCATCCTCCGAAAGGTTAACGATTTTTTCACCTCTTTCCCGATCTTTTTACCTCTTTCCCGATCTTTCCACCTTTTGACGATCTTTTCACCTTAGCATTTTAAAGCCTTCGTTCGTAAGATCTATGCATGCTATGCTTCATAGAATGTCGTAGCAAACTGGCAGCGATGCTAACAAGCCATTCGCAAGTTTTACCAAAGTGTCAAGCGTCAAAGCCAAGGATACATGACTTGAACAGAATCCTGCCAAGATGAAATATAGTGGTTGAGACATAGTCAATGCTGAGGATATGGAGGAACCACTTCTGCAGATTGTTAAACCGCGATGAAGAACAACAATCCGCTGTCAGGCAGAACGAACCACCCGACCTGAATGAAGTGAGGACAGCAATATCTAAGCTTATGCTTAATAAGGCTGCGAGAAATGACGGCCTTCCCGCTAAGCTCTATAAAGCCGAGGGAGAAGACTTGTTAAAGGAGTTCAAATCGGTACCCACCACCTATTCAAATATATCAAAGCCGCGTACGAAAGTATTTACAGAGATGAACTATATGATGAGCCATGTCTAGTATTGGTATACCGCCCATGTAGGATAACGATGGAGGATTCTCGCTGCTACATCAGGGTCGGAAACGACCTCACCGACTCATTTGATACCAAATAAGGATTTAGGCATGGCGATGCGCTATCGTGTGACTTCTTCAGTTTGTTTCTTGACAGGATCGTAAAAAACACCCGAGCCAGTAGCTGAGGCAAAATTTTCCAAAAATCGGTGCAAGTGCTAGCATATGCCTACGATATTGACATCATTGGCAAGACTCAACGTGATGTCACAGTCACGTTAGCTAGTATAGAGAAGGAAACGGTAAAAAGAAGTTAAGAAGTAAATGAGGCAACACTAAGTATATGCTGTCAACACGAAAGGGCACACAAATTCGAAGAATTGGACAGATATTAAGTAGCGCACATAAGTAGATACCGACCTCGAACAGAGATGGTGGCGGATAAACCGAAAGACCAAGGCAACGGCAGCGCTCAATCCCGTAGTGGACACTGATGGCCCCGTGTCTTAGGTTTGTCTAATAAATTGAAACTGGCTCTCCAGGTTGGAGGTTGTGCTTACCCAACCACGGAAAAAACTAACGGTTACTAAACAGCCAACAGCTTCGGAAAGGACTAATTTGACGTTCGTATCAGCACCTGGAATGTGAGAACATTAAGCAGTAGAGGTGCAAGCGAATAACTAGCGGAAGCCCTTAACTGCTACAAAGCAGACATTACTGCCATCCAGGAAATACGAAGGGATGGAAAGGGCAAAAAGAGGATGAAAAACTGTGACATCTACTACGGACCGTGTTATAGTAAGCAGAAACAGCGACCATTCGGATGCGGATTTGTTATAAGTGCCAGACTTAGGTAAGAAGTCTAATGTTTCCAAGACATTTGCGAACGCATTGAAATAATCCGCATCAAGGTTAAATTCGCCAACATAAGCCTTATATGCATTCACCCCCCAACGGAGGAAAAATATGATATAGCTAAGGATTGCTTCTATGAGCTCCTTGACAAAAGCTATGAGCGACTACCGAAGTACGATGTTAAAACCGTGCCGAGATTTTAAGGCAAAGGTAGGAAGAGAAAACACCTTGAGCAGTTTTATCGGAAAACATAGCCTACACGACAACACGTCTGGTAACGGTCTAAGGCTAATTGACTTCACTACGAAACGGAATGCCACAATAGCCAGCACAGGGTTTCCGCACCTATATATACATAATGGGAAATGGCGGTCTCCAGATCAACGAACGATCAACCAAATTGATCACATAGCGATAGACAAGAGGCACGCGTCCAGTATTTTGGATGTCCGAACATTCCGAGGAGCTGACATCGACTCGGACCACTACCTTGTTATCCAGAAATACTGCGAAAAAATTTTATATCGAAAGACTGCAATCGCAAGAGACCGCCAAGACCTTCGCGCAACGCGTATCCCTTAATTTCCCAATTAGCACCATTCCAACAGTATCGAATGTCGAATAACAATGCCAACGATGCCAACAAGCAATTAGATGAGCCGCAAATGGTGTGATAGTTTGCCGACATATGCTCGCAGCCAATAACGAGGCCTAGAAGTCTGAGCTGAAGGTGAGCCTTACAAAGCCAGCTGAGATGACTTGATAAGTAACATCCACCAACTCATTAGCCAAATCTGGTCGGAAGAATGTATACCTGAAGAATGGAACATCAGCATCGATTGTCCGATCAACGAAAAAGGAGAGACCCTCTAAACTGCGCCAACTACAGAGGCATAAGTCTCCTGAACATCGCCTATAAGATCTTATATGCCGTAATAGGTGAACGCTTGAATCCGTTTACCAATAACCTGATCGGCGCTCATCAGTGTAGTTTTAGGGCAAGAAATTCCACAACCGATCAAATTTTCACATTTTGGCAGATCCTGAAAAACACCCAAGAAGTCCACAACCCATTCATCGATTTCAAAGCCGCATACGAAACCATTAAATGAGACTAACTATACAGAGCCATGTCTAGTTTTGGTATGCCGCCCACACTCGTCCGTTTGTGTAGGATGATGATGGTTCATCAGGATTGGAAACGACCTCACCGATACATTCGATACCAAAAAAGATTCAGTAAAGGCGATGCGCTGTCATGTGACTTCTTCAATTTGATTCTTGAGAGGATTGTGCAAAACTCATAATTTTCATAATTTTCCAAAAATCGTTACAACTAATATTATACGCCGACGATATTGACTTCATTGGTCGGACCCAACGTGATGTCATAGCCACGTTTGCTAATATAGAGAAGGAAGCGCCAAAAATGGGTTAAGCAGTAAATGAGGGCAAAACGATGTATATGCTGTCAACACAAAAGGACACATCGACGAATTGGACAGAGTGTCACCATTGCCAGATTTAAGTTTGAGGTAGTACCTGTCTTTGTCTATTTTGGCTCCGCTATTAGCTCTGACAACACCATCTATTTAAATTAAACGAAGAATTACTCTTGTCAAACGCTGTTTCTTCGGGCTAAGAAGGCAATTGAGTAGTAAAACCCTCACTCGAACTACTAAGGTGATCCTATATAAGACCGTCATTATCCCAGTTCTGCTCTACGGCGCTGAAGCATGGACCGTCTCAAAAGCGGATGAAGAAATCCTTGGTCGATTTGAAAGGAAAGTTCTTCGAAAAATCTTCGGTCCCGTTTGCGTTGACCGGCTATGGAGACGGAGATTCAACCAAGAACTATACGAGCTGTACAGCGATAATCCCCTTGTAAAAAAAACTCCGCACTGGACTTTTAAGAGATTAGGACATGTAGAACGAATGGACCTCAGTATTCCGACTGGGAGAGTCTTTGATTCCCAGCCAGACGTCGGACGGAGTAGGACAGAGTAGAGGAAGACCTCGCCTTAAGTGGCGCGCACAAGTAGAAACCGAGGTTCATTCCGGACTGTAACGCCAGTTAATTTAGTAAGTAAAGCCTGTGCATTTATCTAAAAATTGTACACACTGAACTTCCCTGTACAAGTACCTACGAAAAAGCTTAATAGAAGAAATTGCTTCTTGGAATTTTGAAATTTTTGGAAGCATTAGGATAGCTGGATAGTATTGACTGACTCATTGGCATAGTACACGTAGGGGATAATCTACATTCTTCAACGAAACGTTGCCTTACCTCACCTAACCTAACCTTACCTTAGCTAGTGGGTAGTAAATAAGTGTGTTGTTAATCGTTTAGCTATTTAAACTGCAAAAACTTATTGAGTTAGTCAATTAGTCAGTAAATATGTTAGTAAACCAATTGAATATCCGGGAAAACAGCAAACCTATTTTCTCCAATTACTTGAGTGTGCGAAGTAATATTTTTAGGACCTACAGTTTAAAGTCGATGTTAAACGAATTATTTCAGAACCTTACAATACTCTTGGATGTTTGTCAGATGTTCGCAAGAGATTCGGCAGTGAACAAATCGTACTTTCAAGACTTAAACTATCGACCCGCGTTTAGTAGTCCAATGAACTAACCACGTTGCCAATACAATCAATGATATGCTTGTCAGTAAGTTAGGTAGTAAAATAGTAATTAGATATATAAGTCTGTTAGTTGGTTTATCAATTAATAAATAAGTCTGAAAGGCATTTCTACATCATACAGATATTCATATCCCAAACCTCAAATTACATCAGTTCGTACTACAACTCTTTCGTCTGCAGCAAATTAGAACGGCAACGGCAGACTCAAAAACTTCGCAAATCTATTGCAAAATTAAGCCCAATTGCCTACTTATCATGGTCCTCATTCAACCCAATCAAGTGTACCCCAAAAATGGACACGCAATTATACTTCCGACAAATTAATTGACACAACTCCAAACCATAACCAAAAAAAAAAATTGAATCATCCAAAAAGTTTTTTAGCGCAACAAGTGTCATCGCTTTTATTCTGAAAAAAGAATATGTACCCCGTGATACCTACCACAACTATGTAACCCGAATACCCGTATGAGTACTTACCAGAAAGAAAGCTGCCGGCCAGTGAGTCTTCTTCGCATTTCACAGCTATTGGCCGTGCAATGAGCAGGCACACAACGGCTATACTAACCGTTAATAGCTCATTCATTTTTGTTTTTACTTCGTTTATTTCGTAATTTATTTTCGGCTTTTAGATTGCGATCTTGGGTTCTTGTTTCAGGTCTAAAGTCCGCCTGTATCTCGATATCGGTATTTGTTCACTTAAACGCTCTCTCTTTCTCTTTTCGCGCGCACACTTAGCACGTCATTTCACTGCTTACACTCTGTGCCGTGTGACACCAATTCTGGAGTAAAAATTATCCACCGATGGATGCATCCGCAGGTATCACTGATGTCGATCTGAACAGATACAAAAATTAAATTAGTTTCAATTGGAGGTACAAAAAAAAACTTTCGATTAATTGCTGTTAACGTATGTGACTTCACTTTTCCGTGGCCGAGATTTTTTTGTTCGCTTTACGGCTCGTGTTATTTTTCGGTAGATTTTGTACCTCATTCCGATACCTGATCATGTGATCAAATATTTACACCGACTGCGGCGGGCAGTGCGAACACAGAATACGTACCAGAGAAGTGTCAAGGTCGGTGGTATGGCACGCAGCATCATCGGCAAAGAAGCCGCACGAAGAAAGTAAGTTAAAAAGATACGAATCCGTTGAGATCAAGTGTATAATTTTGGTTTCACTTGTTAAGCAAAATTTCAGTAGTCTGTCTACTTATCTTTTGCTGTTTATTCCCCCTGAGTTTTCTTAAATCGCAACGTCATAGATTATGAATTGTTACAATACAATATTGTTGCCTAAAGTTCGCCGACCTTGTGATCTCAATTCATGCAAAAGATACAGTTATTTAAGATCGGCTTTTGACGGCAGACACCAAATATGGGTGGATTTTCGGTGGCCTTACACAGTCTTACAATATCTGATTAGCATTCCCATGGATAGCATTTTGATGGTTCTAGAGATTCTCAGGTGCCACTTGTTTGGTAACAATAAAAAAAAACAATTTCTATGAATTTTGTGAATGGGGTGCCGTTATGTTTGAGGACCATGCTATGGTAATTGAAAACTGTCGAATAAAAAGGCGTGAAATACTTAAGTTGTGGGAATGTCCATTCATGGATTGATTTTGTGAAGAGTTCTTAATTTGAACTGACACAGTTTTGCGTTCCTTTTGGTGTTGACCTTCTTTGTTTGTGTGAAAAACATTTTTATCATTGCGCATGGTAAGCGTTTGGAGACTATTTGTATAAGTTCTCAGGAGAAAAGTATAAGTTAACATCAGCAATAATTTTACAGAATGTTAACCTGAGACAACTCTCAGTAAGTTCTCAGTTTTCTATACCGACATCTCCACGTAGGGGTAGTAAATCGCTTCATCATCAAAAGTCGATCATCAACCATCTTCAGCAAATATCTCGAGGTACGCCTTAAAGATGCATTTCCAGCACTTGATAAATGGCAATCAAAAAAAAGGAGTTGAAGACCAAGAATAATTCTCCTCTGGAGTCACTGGAGTTAGGATCGCCTCCCTATAAGGCATTTTAACCAGTAGCATCAGTTCATCTTACAATTCTTCCAACTGCAGCAAATGAGAATGCCAACGGCAAACTCAACTACTTCACAAAATCGATTGGAAAAATTAAGCTTTCGGTCGTGCTTCCCATGCAACCAAGCCAAGTGTGCCCCAAAGATGAAGACGCAATTTTGCCACCAACAAATTAATTGACGAAAGCTAGTGCCATCAGTTACATGACCCGTCTAGAAGAAATGCGGTTTTATAGCTGGCTAGAGCGATCAGTACATAGCCATGCTAAATGTCGCGTAAAAGGTCCTACCCAACGTAATGTGAACATGTCCGAAAGGATTGTTAGCAAAAACGAGTGGAAGATGTACGAGTAACGACTGGGTCGTACGCAACTTTTTCTATCACTGTCAACTAGTCGCAAGATCCAACCGTGCGAGAAAAAGGCCAAGACGTGTATGATAAAGAGACCAAAACCTATTTTTTTGTATTCCGCAATCATCGTTATGTTAGAATCAATCAAAATCTCGAAGTCAAAAATTTTAACGAAAAATCCTTAAAATGTTTGAACACAGCGCAGGCATTAAGGAAATAAAAGAGTAGACAAGAGGAGACACCGATGTGCGTAGGTTTTGAATTTCTGTAGATTGTAATGGAGAGGAATGTTTGGTAAGGGAATGTTCGTGTGGCTCGGTTTAGGAATGAATCTCTATGTTTTATAGTTAGTACAGCCGAAGATGGGCTTGAGGGTGAACTGATTAGCGTTCATTACACGGCAAGTATTACGGTTGAATTGTTGAAGGGGTGGAATGCATCTGGCTTTTTCGTTAGAGCATTTGTTGTTGTAGTAGTGGTAAAAGAGTTTAAGGCAGGAGACATTCCTACGATTTTCGAGCGAGACTGTGAAGTTCGCTATGGTTGGATCTCCTATCAACTATATCGCACGCTTTTGTATCCATATGTGGGCTTTTAACTCGAGTTTGGGGGCGTATGTTCGCTTTATATCAGAAGGGTTGAAATATTTCTTGCATCGGTTAAGAAAACCTAGACATTTCGCTGCGTTTGTAGAAATTTCAAATATGTGGTCGTTACTAACACACACACCGATCATGGAAAGTTTTTTCGGTTTCGACTACGCAAGTGCCATTAATGGATAATGGCTGTAAATGTTGGTTTCGCTTGGAAGACAGAAGATTGCATTGCGTTTTGAAAGCATTAAATTCCTACTCTATTAGATTTACCCCATTTAATTATGCTGTCGAGGTCGGCATTTAATTAATTTCACATATTTTGTTTCATGTTCGGAGGTGAAGGGAGTGAATTCGAAAACGAATTTGAAAAGCTTGAGGGTACTGTCATCAGCGAAGGAATAGATTGGATAAGTAGTTTCAGACAAGAGGGAGGTCATTAATAAAAATGAGAAATAGTGTCGGAGACAAAACGGAGCCTTGGGGAACACCAGAATTTATGCGGTGAGTATCAGACTTGAAATCGTCCAAAACTACTTCAATTTAGCGTTTCGAGAGGTAGTTTCTAATCATTGAAAAGCACGCATTTTCAACAAAATGGCTTGATGTCACTAAGGTGGAATGATTGGTTCTACTTTTCGGTGAGATATCACATCAAATCACCAGTGGACCTGTTGCTACGAAAACCGTATTGACGATCGTTGAGGAGCTTTCGTGATTCAAGATATTTCAAAAGCTGACAGTTTATCAGCGCTTCCATGACTTTAGAAAGAAGGGATGTAAGTGTAATTGGTCGATGGTTTGAGAGAGAAGAAGATTCGCCTTTTTGGGAACGGGCTGGACAACTGCAATTTTTCATCGACTAGGAAAGAGTCCTGATGAATAGGACAGATGGAAAAGCTTCCGCAGTGGTTTTGCTAGCGTTGAAAAATACCTCCTCGGAATTATGGGGAGATACCACCTGGACCAGTCGATACGAAAGTGGATTGGTCCTTATTGGTATTTATCGGAATGGGATGTTAAATACAAGTTTATTTACAGGCTTAGTTAGGTTGTTAACATCAGCAAAGCTCTCGACATAGCTTCCTTGGGGTGTTGACTATCCAGAACGGCGAAGGCACGAAGAATTGTGTACATCGAAATCGCCAGTAATGACGATTTCAATGTGGGGATATAGGGATACAATTATTGATATGGAGTCAGATAGCGCATAAAACTCGTTAATAGAAGATTTGATATCCGGGTATGGGCTTCTGTAAAGAAAACAGTAGCGGATTAATTGCCTACAGAATTTCAGCCACGTAAAATTAATTTTCGGATTGGAATATTGGCCGTATTGCGATTGAAATCGGTATGTACGTAAATGGCGAGAAAGCAATGAGAAAAGAATAATGGCGCTAAGTTATATCCAGGTAGAATATGTTTTAAGATATCAGAGATAAACTATTAATTGTCAAGAAGTTATTATATTTTTATCGACTTCTAAGCAGCTTTGGGTGGTACCAACAATGATGACCCAGCTGTGTTGCCAAACAATGTCATTCAGTTCGGAACTGTCTTTTCCCAACATATTTAAACTTGTACCATCCCCTAAAAATATGCTTGGCTAAAAGTTTTATATGGGTAAAATTGGCTGAATATCTTGATTATACTTTATCAACATTACTATATGTTTTAGCAAAATCGATTTTTTAAAAGTGGGCGTGGTCGTAGGCGGGTTTTAAAAATACTCATTCCTGTACTGAATCTATTAACAAAGAGCTAATATAGCGAATTTCATTATCTTAGCACAACATTATCGGACCAAAGCTATGGCATTTGCTACAAAAATAAATTTTATAAGAAAATGCCCCCAAAAACTGTTCGTCTGCTAAAATGAGCTACAGATTAAATATTCATAGACGTTTAAACATCAAAAGCCTTTCGATTTTCTTTAAAATTATACCGAAAACTGTTTTTTTATTGAAACTTTATACAGAACAAAAAAAATTATATGGATAAAATGTAGATATTTAGATTGTCTAAGTATCTTTTTCAGTCACAATTCCTGACGGTTGGGCCAAAAAGTACGTTTTTATGAATGGCGATGTGTGTGAGCGGATTTAAAAATGTAAAAAATTAGAAACATGGAGTACGTGTACCAAATTTCATCAAAATGTGTGGCCCAAAGAATGGTGGCGTAATGAAGAATGGATAGACATGGCTAAATCGACTCAGCTAGCGATTCTGAGTGGATGCATATACTTTATGGTATATCTATCAAAATTATTTCTCTGTGTTATATTCTTTGAATCAAAACAAATATAGACCTATGGGAAAGGGTACAAAAAAATCTTCTTTTCTTTTGGGAACCGTTGACTTGGTTTCGTCCCATTAAAATCCATGTTATACCAAATCCTATGAAATGAGTTGAAAACAACTTTTTCCGATTTGTTGCCTTTGAACTTTATAAGCAAAAAAAAAAAAAAAGTAAATGCAGGCGATCAAGGGTAAGGCGAGTTACCGCGGGTGGCCGCGGTGTAGTGGTAATGTGTTCGTCTGTTGAGTGGAAGGTTGCGCGTTCAATCCCAACCAAAATCCATTTCACTTTTATTTAAAAGAAATAAAAAGGTCGGTGTAATACCTAAAAGTATGCACACCATCTTGAATTTCTTCAAATTTAACGAACACAAGAAAAAGTGACTCCCCGAAGCTAGTTCGGACACCACCCATGGAGTTTAAGTCTCCACTACATCTAAAATCTTTCCTATCCTCTCTTTCTTCCCCTTCTCTAACGCTCGTACTATGGTAACATATAAAGGGTATTCATAACCCCTTGAGTACGTGTAAATTATAAAAAAAAAAAAAATTGTAGAAACTGATGTTCGAAAGTTAAATAAAAAGGTAAAATCCCGAGACCATTGGTACTAAGTCCGAAAAGTAGAAACTGATGTTCGAAAGTTTAATAAAAAGGTAAAATCCCGAGACCATTGGTACTAAGTCCGAAAAGTAGAAACTGATGTTCGAAAGTTTAATAAAAAGGTAAAATCCCGAGACCATTGGTACTAAGTCCGAAAAGTAGAAACTGATGTTCGAAAGTTTAACAAAAGATAAAATCCCGAGACCATTGGTACTAAGTCCGAAAAGTAGAAACTGATGTTCGAAAGTTTAACAAAAAGGTAAAATCCCGAGACCATTGGTACTAGGTCCGAAAAGTATTTTTTCTAGATGAACAAGGAAAAATCGTATTGAGCAATTGCTGGATATATGGAAAACACTTTCTAGAGACTGACAGAAACAAGAAACAATCTACTGCTGTCAGCCAGAATGAAGTACTAAATAGTAGCGACAACAGCGAGGTTAGATTTAGAGCCTTAGCGACACCTTAATGATTTTTCACTGGCCCTCTTCGCGTGATAATCTGACAAATCATCCGAGTAGTATAAATTGTTATGAAAAGCTTATCTCAAATACGCCGTTCGGCGTTGGAATAAAACGAGAGGTCCAGCCATCATGTAAAAATTACACACGCACAAATGAGGGATTGTGAAAAAAAAAATTGGCCTGTTGCGCACATATTTGTATTTTTATTTTATAATAGCGAGCACAACCAGCCACCCCTACATTAATGAAGTAAGGATAGCAATATTAAAATTTGAGGAAAATGGCCGTCTTACTGCAGATCTATAAAATGCCAGTGATCGGCCCTTATGAGTGTGGTCTAAAGTCAGGAAAGTCTGCATGATGCAAATCGATCCACACCTCCTAATCATCGATTTCAAAGCCGCATGTGAAAGTATTTATATAGATACGAACTACATATACAGATACATGTCTACTTTTGGTACACCGCTCAAACTCGTCCATCCGGTACAGATGGAGAATTTTCGCAAATACAAGCATACGCCGACGATGTTGACATTAGCAGTAAAAAAGGGCAAGACTAAGTATATGCTGCCACCATTGACAGATATAACTTTGGAGAGTACGGGACTTTATTTACCTCGACTCTCAGGGTCTATAAGACCCTGATCACCCCGGTCCTGCTCTACGACCCTGAAGCATGGAGAGTCTCAAAAGTGGATGAAGAAATCGTTGGTCGATTCGAGAGAAAAATTCTTCGAAAAATCTTCGGTCCCGTTTTCGGTGACGAGCTATGGAGACGACGATTCAACCATGAACTATACAAGCTGTACAGCGACATGCCAGACGTTGGACGCAGTAGATGAAGACCTCGCCTGAACTGGCGCGCAGAAGTAGAAACCGACCTAAACCAACTTGGGGTGCAAAACTGAAGGAAGTTAGCTAAGAACCGAGCTAATTAGAGAGGCATGTTGGTCGAGGCTCAGGTTAATGTCGTAAATACAAGCATACGCCGACAGTGTTGAAATTATTGGTCAGACTTCAAGTAATGCAGCGGAAATTGGTTTAACACTAAACTTGTACAAGACCAAGTATATGCTGACAATAATAAAGGACACACAACATTGGACAATGTTATAATTGACAGATACTTTGCGGTTTTAAGGGATATTGGGTATCTTGGCTCTACTATTAACTCTGACAGCAATATCTTGTCAGAAATAAATCGTTGAATTACTATTACTCTTCTCAAGAAATCAATTATTCTATAATGCCATCAGATTAGGAACTATAAAGATATCCTATATCAGACTCTATAAGACCCAGTAAAAAACCGCATTGGACTTTTAAGATGGCTAGGATATGTTCAGTGTATAGAGACCAATCCTCCTGCTAGCAGAGTCTTCGATTGTCAGCTAGACTTTGGATGCAGTAGAGAAAAACGCACCCTAAACGCACAAATAGTAAGTAGCTTGTACCAACTTAAAGTGTGCAACTTGAACAATGGACCGGGCAAATTGAAGAGTTATGCTCATTGAGGTTCATCCTGGCCTGTAGTGGGAGTTTAGTAAGTAACTAAGTTTCCGGTATTTAACCTTCATTTGTAGACCTACAGACAATCGAAAAATTGCGGGATTATAAATCCAGGGGTTAATGTCTTCTAGTCTTTCTAAACCTTTTTTTATAGGGACTAACATCACAATTAATTTAATTATATTTGAGAGCTTTACCTGGAATGCGGATAAATTTTGTCCGTTAGGGTTTCCAAATCTTATATAATATACTTTTAAATTTCTACACCTCTTTAGAGAACATTATAATAAATTATCGGAATTTTCAATTTTCGTACCGTCACAGAACATCCCTTTACTACGTATAAATACTAAAAAAGTACAAACAATTCCACCCCATCTCATACCCAGAATACTCTGGACTAGTTCACTGAACCCACAGTCCTACTGACCCAAAGAATTTCAAGAAAGCAAAACGAAAATAGGTACGCCCCTGCTATGTAGTATGACCACTTAGCATGCTTGTCACTACCAACCTGCGCACACACATCACTCTTAAGTGCCCAAATTGAGTTTTCCTGGCCACAACTGACGACCTTTCGGAATTAGGACGCCAAAGTGCTGGCGGATACCATTTTCGTATCTTATCACACCACTAGGAGTGTATCTCAGTCATCATGCCCGCGACGATACAAAAAATCAGAGATACCCAAAGAAGTGCTAATTAAACTTGATCGTGCGGTGTTTTGTGTGTCATTTGATGTTGTCAGTGTCAGTGTCACTATCAGTCAGACGTCTATTGACGTGCTTGCACACTCAATCTCACTATAACACAGCGCAGTGGTAATGGTGGACAACCTTAAAAAAGGGGCAACCTGAGAATTCCAAATTATCTACCCAGTCTATGTTGGGAATGCGTGCGTGTTAACCTAAATACATTTAAAATAAGGCTGAGAACGAATAGTAGAAACCAGAATTCTCTCACAATTTTGGTGGAGCCGCTCAGCATACCATACAAAGTTTTAGCAAATAGGTTAGACGACTCACTGGTGTGCAAACTACCACATGCACACGGTCATGGGTTCTTGTTTTGGTCTCCTTTTTAGTTGTTTTTGGTTTTCTGTGTCGCCAATAAAACGGAAGGTAACCATGCCAACTTGTGCTCTGTAGAGTGGAAGAGAAGCTCCGAAGTCACCACGGAACCGATATGTATACATCTGAGAATGGTAGTGTGCAACAGTTACATGGTCGCTACGCGATCGGATGTGTTGTGCTATTATGTTTGACGTTATGTCATTTACCAATACCACGTTAGTTGTACCGTTATCAAAAGAAGACAAAAACAACGTCTTTAGGAATAGGTACCAGTTTGCTGGGAATGTATCTATCTAAACATGAAATTCTGTGTGTGCGCCTAGACTTTGGTGGCTCCTTTTACTGGTTCTCCGGCTCCGTTTGATTACTGTAGGCTGAGGTTGTATACTTTTTAGTTATTCGCTTCATAGCGGGCAGAAGTGGACATGTGGGAGGGTTTCAAACGATTTATCGATATAAACGGTCAACATCAGCAACCGGTGGATGTGATGCTGTAATCAAGTTTGAATTAGCATTCGATTGCTGGGCTGCAGAGAGATGAATAGAGACTAAGTCAGCGGTAAATGCATTTGATGGGCTTTTGTTTACATTTAGGTCGGTTTTAAAATGGGAAGCAGTTTGTCAAACCGTTGATTGGAGAACAACTATAAATGAATTCACTCGGTTATTTTAAGATGGAATTGATTGATAATTCGTCAGATCCAAAACATAGTTCCGTAGGCCCTTCGAAATTGTAGTGAACACTTTGTCACTTTTGTATTGATGTTGAGAAAGTGGTTGGGCAAGAAACCCACCCAGCTTGAGGGTTGACAAACAGGTTACCCTGTCCCAGTATAATAAAAATTTCAGCGCAGTTATTTAAGAGTTGAAAAACAACAGGAACACCGATTCTGACGGATAAATAGCGGAATTCTTCTTCCAAGGAAGTGATGAGATGACATGGATGTGTAAATGCACCAAAACATAAATCCAGTCTACAAGGACGAAATAATTTTTATTACCACCATATACCCCATCTACTCCGGTATCCGGTATCATATTTTTTGCAACTATATTTGTCGCATACCAGATTGTATCTGGTATTCAGACATACTGTCTGAATTTCTGAAGAAACTTATATCGGTATGCACCAGTTTGTCTTCCAGCCCGGTAGATCGACCATGGAACAAAAACACGCTAAGGTAATGTTGGGAAAAGACAAACGAGCTTAAAGTTTAGACTGATTTTCTCATTTCATCAACTTTCAGGCCGAGTATGATAGCATACACCGTTTGAAGTTTTAGTTATAAAGAGCTACTTATATGGATTCCCGAAATATCTATCTGTATCTGTGGATGACCTACGATGCAGTACGCAATCTGGATGGAATCAAATGTGTCGTTCACAGTTACAATTCGGAAAACAAAGTTAACAACTGACATGAGGTGGTCTGACATATTCAGACAACAGGTCATCTAGGAATCTCAAGGGTACCTTGAACAGAGGTGGTACTTAATAACGTAGTGGAAACTGATAGCTTTGTGCCCTAGGAAGCTGGATATCTATATCAGAAGTTGAGTAGTGAGGGACACCCATACCATATATGAGAAAGACAACAACCTTTTAATAACTGATCCCTTCAGATAGGAGCCAGACCAATGGTTCGCAATGGAAGGTCCTCAGGAGAATTCGATAACGCTTTTTTGTTGAACAATCCGGTTTGGCTCCCGCGGTATTGTTTCTGAATCAAGTTGTAGTCAATGCAGTTTTACGAAACCTTGAGTTTTCACCTATCTCATGACTATCACTTGATGGCCACGAGAGCTAGGGATATCTAAAAAAAATAGGAACTAACGCTCCAGGGCTTGGGCTGTGCCGTCAGGGTTAATTTCTTAAAAATTAAAAAAAAAAACTTAGTTACAGCTGCCATCCAATTTTGCACATATAAGGATGCGGATTCGTGTTGGCGACAAGACTCAGGTCAAATGTAATCCACTTTAAGCCGGTTACTGATCGAATGGCTATGATTCGCATCAAAGTAATGTCTATTTATTGACATGAGACTTAAACGTGCACTAGCCCCTGCTGAAGAGACTAAGACTTGCAAAGAGAAATTTTACAACTTCCTTGATGGAGCCTATGGAGCCTGTCCGGAGTACGATGTGGAAATCGTACTATGTGACTCCTATGCGAAAATCGGTAAGTAAAACTTTTTCGGAGGATAAGTTGGAGAGCTCAGCCTCCACGAAACGACAACAGATATAATGGCTTCCGGCTTAAAGACTTTGCAGTAGCATGTTTTCAGCAGCACTAAAATAAACGAAAAAAAGGCAACTACATCCGTATCTGCACCTGAAATGTCAGAGCATTAAACAGTAAAGGTGCAGGCGTCCAACTAGCAGAAGCCCTGCCCTTAGGTGCAACAAAGCCAACTTTACTGCCATCCAGGAAATACGGTGGGATGGGTCGGGCAAAAAGAGGATGGAAACCTGTGTCATCTTATAAGGACCGTGTTGAAGTGGAATGAAACAACGACTATTCAGATGCGGATTTGTTATAAGTGCCATACTTAAGCAAGAAGTCTAAAGTTTTCATGACATAAGCAAACCCATTGTAACAATCTGCTTCAAGGATGTATTCTCCAACATAAGCCTTATATCGGCTCACGCTCTGGCGGAGGAAAAAGATGATATAGCGGAAGACTGTTTCTATGAACTCCTTGACAAAACTTATGATCGACTACCGAAGTACGAGGTTAAATTTGTGCTGGGAAATTTTAACGAAAAGGTAGAAAGAGAACTCATCTGTAGCAGTACTTGGCAACAGACTTAATCCACTTCGCTGCGGAACAGAATGCCCCTATAACCAGCACACGGATTTTTCACCTCGATATTCTTATGGGGCATACCAATGAACGGCCAATCAAGCAGATCACATTGCGATATACAAGAGGCATCAGGTGTTGCAAGAAACATTTGGTTTGATAAAGAATACAGACAGACGCTCGCAGCCAAGAACGATGAATACAAGGCTAAGCTGCAGGTGAAGACGAGAGCTGATACTGAGCTCTAAAGGCAAAGAATGCCGGCTTTTCAGAAAGAGGGAAACAGAGATAGAAATGCGCGTTGTCGAGGATGTAGAGAAGCACCACTCCAGGAATGATGTTCGTAAGTTTTACCAAAGTATTAAACGTCAAAGTCAGGGATACAAAGCTCCAATGGAATTTTGTCAAGTTGAACAAAGAAATATCAGTCAATGCTGAGGATATGAAAAAACCACTTCTACTGACTGTTGAACGGAGATGACGCGCTGTCAGACAGATGGTACAATTCAAAACGAATCAAGAGAAAACTACCATCCGCCCGGACTTACTGAAGTGAAGATAACAATATCTAAGCTTAAGGTTACTTAAGCTGTTGAAAATGGCGCGCGCATACGATTTGGTATGTAATATTCACCATAAGAAAAAATTGTTCGGAAGAAAGTACGCCTGACGAATGGAACCTCAGCATCGTTTGCCCTCTGAACTGCGCCAACTAGAGAGACATATATTAAGTGTCCACAATTGTATGAAAAGTCCAGGCGGTTACCGTTTTCAACAGGACGTTGCGCCATATGCCGCACTGAAAATCAAAAAATGCAGTTTCTGTAACTAAAATTCAATGGATGTGTGCTGTCAAAATATGGCAACATTCACAGGCCGCCTAGATCTCAAGATTTTACCCCTTCGGACTTTTGTGTCATTTGAAAAGCAAAGAATACGCAAGCAAGCCCCACGTTGACGATCTCAAGGCAGACATTCGTGCAGAAATCATTGCTATGACATCCGAGATGGTTGAAAAGGTAATGGAAAACGAAAAAAAAAAAACGATTTCATCAAGCATTTTCTGTAGCTAAAATTCAATGGATGTGTGCTGTCAAAATATGGCGACATTCACAGGCCGCCTAGGCAGCTGTATACTGTCAAAATATGGCGACATTCACAGGCCACCTAGATCTCAAGATTTTACCCCTTCGGACTTTTGTGTCATTTGAAAAGCAAAGAATACGCAAGCAAGCCCCACGTTGACGATCTCAAGGCAGACATTCGTGCAGAAATCATTGCTATACCGTCCGAAATGGTTGAAAAGGTATGAAAAAAAAAACGATTTCATCAAGCATTTTCTGTAGCTAAAATTCAATGGATGTGTGCTGTCAAAATATGGCGACATTCACAGGCCGCCTAGGCAGCTGTATGCTGTCAAAATATGGCGACATTCACAGGCCGCCTGGATCTCAAGATTTTACCCCTTCGGAATTTTTTGTCATATGAAAAGCAAAGAATACGCAAGCAAGCCCCACGTTGACGATCTCAAGGCAGACATTCGTGCAGAAATCATTGCTATGACATCCGAAACCAAAAAATCGATTTCATCAAGCATTTTCTGCATCTAAAATTCAATGGACGTGTGCTGTCAAAATATGGCGACATTCACAGGCCGCCTGGATCTCAAGACTCTCTTCAGACTTTTGTGTCATTTGAAAAGCAAAGAATAAGCAAGCAAGCCAAGCAAGCATCACGTTGACGATCTCAAGGCAAATATTCGTGCAGAAATCATTGCTATACCGTCCGAAATGGTTGAAAAGGTAATGGAAAACAAAAAAACGATTTCATCAAGCAGTTTCTGTAGCTAAAATTCAATGGCTGTATGCTGTCAAAATATGGCGACATTCACAGGCCGCCTAGATCTCAAGATTGTACCCCTTCGGACTTTTGTGTCATTTGAAAAGCAAAGAATACGCAAGCAAGCATCACGTTGACGATCTCAAGGCAAATATTCGTGCAGAAATCATTGCTATACCGTCCGAAATGGTTGAAAGGGTAATGGAAAACGAAAAAAACGATTTCAAATAAATTGCAATGAACCAAGTTAAATAGAAATATCTTATATATTGAAATTGGTTGATTTTTTTAGGTATTCAATATTCATATACTGAAATAATATATGGCGCCCCCTATATTTGTTTGGTTTTGTCCCACTTACACATGATAAACAACATGAGCCTAATTCAACGACATAGATTAGGAATAATTCAGCAAAACTTCACGATGTAGATGGTTTGAAGAGGCAAAACTAACTTATCTGAGAAAATAATTTTCTAAGATACCCACGAAGAGCCATTATACTCAAAGTCTCAAAGTCACTGTATGGTGTGCTGTTTTCGCTGGAGGAGTCATCGGACCTTTTTTCTTTGAAGACGTCGCGGGCCAAACGGTTACAATGATCAACGAGTTCTTTTTGCCGCAACTTGATGAATTGGGATTGGAAAACGTGTGGTTCCAACAGGACGGTGCAACGGCACACACTGCACGTGCCACAACCGATATGCTGAAGGATGCATTTCCCGGGCGCCTAATCTCCCGTTTTGGCGATTTGCACTGGCCAGCAAGATCGCCTGATTTGACCGCTCCAGACTTCTTTTTGTGGGGCTTTTTGAAGTCACGGGTTTATGTCAACAAGCCTCAGACTCTTGCAGCTCTTAAAGACAATATCCGTCAAGAATGTGAGGACCTATCACCGGAAGTTTTGGCCAAAGTGATGGAAAATGCCATAAAAAGGGCTCAAATGACAATCAACTGTGCCGGCGGCCATTTACATGACATCATATTCTTGACTTGATGTAAAAAAAATTAAAAGATCAAATAAAAATAATCCACAAGAAGAATCAAAGTTTCTCTTATTTTTAAATTACAGCCAAAAAAACATCGGAAGGTTATTTTTGCGCAACCTTGTATATGAAAATACTAATAAATGTGTCATTCCGGCAATTAGGAGCAAGAATTGCGGTGCGGCGTACCTGTCATCAGAGACCTGCCAGGAAGAGTACTTATTAAACAAGGACAAAAGAAAATTGACATCGGTAATGGATATGCCAGTTTCTGTCATTCCAAAGACATTACCACTTGAAAGAAAATTGCTTTGGCATATTAAAATGTCGTTATTATAAATTAATATAAAGTGCCCTCTGCATCATTAAAAATATATAAAACTTTGAATTATTATTGCACAATCGTGAAACCACTCCAGTAGGTCATGCCCAGCTGGTTGCCAACATTTCTGCCTACCCATAGGTACAGTTCAATGATAATCGAAAGTAATATGATTTTCTAAGTCGATGCAAAGACCCCACCCCATTTTACAAACAAAATAATAAAGAACTTCACTCGCATCTACAATTCAAGAATACAAAGATCGATCAGCGAAAGTCAGCTATTATGCTCATCTTCAAAAGATTCTCTTCACTTTTTCATATTTTTCGAAATTCTTTTTCAATGCATTTTCTTCCCTTTTTATGGTGTAAGTGAGGAATTCGTTTCACTATCTGTATGGACAGAAATGCTCAATTAGATAATGGATACCTCTGGTCATGATCAAAGTCACTTTCTTCATGTGCTCATGCGCCACCACCAAATACCAGGTTAAGTTACAGAAATTGCTCTTCTCCGTCCGATTTCGGAAAAGTGTGTCACATATGCATATATACGAATGGATTTTTATCACAAAGTCAGAACAACAATTAAAAGAAAAGACACAAAAAAAAACGGGAACAAACTCATTTGAGAATTTAAAAAAAATAAAAACAATTACCGTCGGCGGTTAGTTCTTTAAATTCCACCCGCACTCGCACGGATTTCAACACGTATTCTCACACCACGTATACGCAAACGTACAAAATAAACTAAAAAAAAAAATACACACAGCACTCGATATAGGCTAACGGTAATTTCTACTTTTTCTTGATGTAAAATAGTAGAAACAACCACAACAACACACACAATGTAGCAGAAATCTAGTATTATTTTGATCTATCGTTTCGTTGCCCCGTTTGCTTGTTCTTCTTTTATTTAATTAGTGTAGATAGACTGATATCTAGGTATGTATCTAACTGGAGTATCTATTTTATCCTGCACTCCGACAATGAAGGCCAGCACTGTGGATCTCTTAAATCCGCGCGTGTACAAAAAGTTTGCGAACAACTCGAAAGTTCAAGACGTACTGATGTCTGGTTGGGCCAACGATGGCTGAGGTAGGTAGGTCTCCTGCTGAACTTCGTCGTGGCACAAAGAACCAGTGAAAGATACTAAAGAAGAAGAACAACAATAGTCCAATATGCACGATGACCAAATCAAACATAACCAGCAAGCAGAGTGTATGTGGCTGTGTGTGCAAAGAAGAAAGCGAGGAGGACAAATGTGTAAAAGAATATCACCAACATCGCGCATCCACATCCATCAGCGAAAAGGTACAACTAGTATCTACCACCAACTCTGCCGCACCAGTGGTGGTAGCGGTAGGAAGAGATAGTAGCTCGAGTGATGGTAGCTGAAAGAACAACAGATACCTGTCAGTGGAGTTTGAATTGCTTACCTGTGAATGAGGTTCTTCAAGTGGGCCTGCGCACCTGTATCGGCGTATGAGAATTGGTTTCTGTTTGTATAGCCTCCGGATGTAATGAAGGAAACACCCATGGAACAACAACAACTCTGCGAAGGTACAGGCAGAGACAGCTGTGCGAAATGTATCTCACAAAATATCCATTGGAGATATATGTTATCTTTTTATTTTTGTGCGGCTCCTTAAAGGGAGTTACAATCTAATTGTATTCGAATGCAATGGTTTTCTTGGCATTGTGGAAACGTGCGTTGCGAGATCATTGTCATGAACGCTTGAATACCATGCCTAGAAGACCGGAATTGGAACAAAAAGCAATAGCTCGTGTAAGGTCAGACTGATTGGTCATACAAATATCCTCAGAAATGTTGCGAATGTGATACAGGCGGTCTCTAGATCCAGCCTGTGAGTCTTAGGAAACTGATAAGATTAAGATCTTGTATCCTTCTACCCGAGATGTCACTAAGGTTGTCGAAGAATGGTTGGTCTAACGCACGCAATCTAACTATCTCTTGCTAGTGCCGGACATTTTAAGACGAAATCGGAGAGGGTTTTTTCCTCATTTGTTTTCCCGCAAATGTCGCATTGAGGGTTGTATAAGAACCCTAGTTTGGCCGCATGGTCTCCAATTGGCCACTACCCCGTGACTTTCGCCGTAATTCTTCCGATATCTGGGCGGGCTCTATTTAGTAGATCGTTTGTTATATTTTTGTTGTAGGAGGGCAATTTCGTCCTCGATATGACGCAATTTGTTAACCGTCTAGATTGGGAGTCGACCTTCTTCAGGAAATATGAGCGTATTTGTCCCTTAACCGCGCCTAGCGGGATACGGACCCATGCCACAAGTGAGCCATGAAGAGCTGCGTCTTGCCTGGCCTGCTCGTCTGCATGCTCGTTTCCTTCACTATCACTGTGCCCCGGAACCCATAGAAGTGTAACCCTGAAGCATTCGTCAAGTTGAGCAAGTTCGTTCCGGCATTCCTGTACCAGTTTGGAGGATATGGTAACCGAGTTGATGGCCTTTATTGCCCCTTGACTATCTATGAGAACAGCAATATTTGGCTTTTCCGTAGTGTGACGCCCCGGTAGCGTGCAAGCCTCTCGGATAGCAGGTAGTTCCACTTGGAATACGCTTGCAAAACACGGAAGGCGGTATGAAACTGATATTTTCGGAGATTTTGAGTGAACTTCGGACCGCACACCACAGTTCATCTTGGATCCATTGGTGTAGACGACCGTGTCGAAATCTCTTACTATTTCGTTTTTCTACCACTGAGCTCTGGTAGCTAGTATCACTACGTCATCCACATGCGCGGCAACTTTGACCCGTTCCTCGTCTAATTGAAATAAAATTTTGTTCAAAACCATTAGCCAGAGTAGTGGAGAGATGACTCCGACCTGCGGCTTTCCTGTATGGGCAAATTTGGTTAAGTGGCTATTTGCCTGGATAATTCTTGTTTCGAGCATAGAGACTATCCATTGGCTAATAGATTTGTATACCAGCTCGATCAGAGATTCAAGAATAGCTCCAGTGAGGACGTTGTTGAAAGCTCCCTCTATGTCTTAGAAGAAGGCTAAAGTGTATTCTTTATAGTCTTAGGATTTATCGTTTGTCCGCACTACCTCGTGGATAGCTGTTTCCGTTTATCTGCCTTTGAGGTAGGCGTGCTGTGATTTGGATAGCGAAGATTCTTCTAGAAAACTTAGCGTGTGGATATCTAGAACGCGCTCTAGGGTTTTTAGTACAAAGGAGGTTAGACTGATTGGTATGAAGCCCTTCGGTCGGTCTCGTGGCCGAGTTTGCCTACATTCGATATAAATACCACTCGAGCGCATCTGCATGAGTCAGTAACGTGGTTAGTATTAAGCAGCTTATACTAATTGTATCCAGACATGGTACTGGTAGGTCTCGAGTTCTCTTGTTAACAAGAGTTCCAGGGTCTCCACGGAGGATTCCGCCTGACCTTCTCAGAAAAGATGGGTTGGAGTGTTCCTCAGACAGAATTTTGAACAAATGCAATGGCGATAATCTATCAGGCCTCCCTTTTCGATGTTCTAATGGCTCTCTTAGACAGGCTTAAGCATACGATATTGTATTATAATCTAAAACTAATTTTTTATTAACTTTTTGTATCTATCCACAATATATTATCGAATGAGTTCTAAGCGGTTAGAATATAGCTAATTAGCAATGTTTTCGTGGTATAAGCTCATACGGCGGTAAATATCAATTTGGGCATTTCCATTGTAAGTTGAAAACTTACAAACTGTATTACAAGGTGAGGAATCATGACTTTTGGTTCCCACCCTTGTTGGAGCGACTCATCTGTCAAAGTCCAAAACTTATTGCCAACAATTTCACGAAGCCTAAGTAGAAAAAGAGATCTGGGACACATAAATACGACCGAAAATATTATCGTGTAATTTTATTATTCGGACTTAAGCAAATAGTATCCATTAATATCAACACTGTTTCGACATGTCATTATTTGAAACAACATCGCGAATGTGCATCCTCCTTAGCTCTAAACGTTTTGTCTTCCTTAGTTTTAAATTTGTGAACAATCGAGCAGTACAAAAGTAAATCACTTCAACAAAACTTAAAGCTGACACTCCCATGAAAAGTCCCAACAAACCTCCACAGCTTGCAATAAACTCCGTCCTACCAAATAGTTCGGACCGTTGTGATGTAAGGAACTGTGCCTCCTTGAAAAAGATCCTCACTTGAACGAGTCGAAATCTATAGAACAAAAAATTATTTATTTCACTTAGACATTGAATCTATCTCACCCTGGTTGTTCATCCATAAAGTCAACGGTTACATCGGACGCCTGAAGCATCTTCTTCAGATCAAAGGTACCTTGAGTAACTTCAGCCTCATAATCAATGGAAGTGCATGCTGGAAGGCAATCGCATTCGGTTGCACGGTGATTAACCTTGGCGTAAGTTTTGTTTTGGATTTGTTTGTACTCCTGTTTCTGAAGATCCATTTTTGCCTGTTTAAGACATTTGACCCTGCCTAGTCCACATATTGGAGCGTTCGCTGCACCTTTCACAATACGGTATTCGTTGAACTATCGCTAGGTTTTATGCTTAAAACAAATATCTGGCTAATTGACTTCTGATAGTTACAATATGTCAGTGGCATGATGCTTAGTACTGCAGCGCTGAAGATGTGTTTTCAATTCGCAGCCGTAGCAACATCTGAAATGTCTTTTTACTGGCCCTCTTCTTGCGATGATCTGACAAAACATCGGAGTTATATCAATTGTCAATAAAAGCACAACTCAACCGCATTCGGATTCGGCATGAAATAGGAGGACCCACCAAGAGCACACGATTATGTGAACAGAAGAACAATTTGGCCCAGGGTATTAACGAGCCTATTGTTCAAACAACCCGCATCAAGGCCGAATTCGCCATCATAAGCCATATATGCGCTCACTCCCCGACGGAGGAAAAAGGTGATATAGCTAAGTATTGTTTCTACGAGCTCCTTCACAAAACATATGGAGCGACTATCAAAGTACGATGTTGCAATCGTGCTGGGAGATTTTAACGCAATAGTAGGAGGAGAAGATATCCTTAGCAGTATCGTCGGAAATCATAGCCTACACGAGAACACGTCTGGCAATGGAACTAGGCTAATGAACTTCGCTACGGAACGAAATGCCACTAAAGCCAGCACACGGTTGCCAATATAAGAATGCGGATATCCACCATGCCACAACAGAAATACAGAAATAATGCAGACAGAAAAAATTAATGTCGACAGAATGCATTCGCAAGAGACCGCCAATACCTTCACGCAATGCGTATCCCCCAACCTCTCGATTAACACCTTAACACCAGCATCGATTGTCCATTAGTTCAGCCGCAACTAATGTGCTAGATTTCTCATTCCCACCAGCAAGAAACACCTGGTTTGATGTGGAATGCCGATAGATCCTAGCAGGCAAGAACAAGGCCTACAAGGCTAAGCTACAGGTGAAGAAGAGAGCTGCCTTTGAGCTCTAAAGGCAGAGAAAAATTGAAGAACACCTGCTTTTCACAAAGAAGAAATAAGAGCAAGAAAAGCAAGCGATCGAGGATATAGAGAGGTGCCACTCCAGGAAAGATGTTCGCAAGATTTACCAAAGTATAAAACGTGAAAGCCGAGGATACAAGGCTCGAAAAGAATCCTTTCGAGTTGAACAAGGAAATATCGTAGTTGAGACACAGTCTGTGAAACGGCGAAGTCGAACAGCATTCAAAATCGGCAACGACTGCGAAAAATGCCAACCACCCGACCTTAGTGAAGTGAGGATAGCAATATCTAAACTCAAGCTTAATAAGGCTACCGGAAATGACGGACCAAAGATAGATTGGTAAGTTACATCCACCAACTCATAAGCCAAATATGGTGTGATGAATGTTTGCCTAAAAAATGGAACCTCAGCATCGTTTGCCCGATCTACGAAAAGACCACCTTAACTGCACCAACTACAGAGGAATAAGTCTAATCAACATCGCCCACAAGATCCTATCTGCCGTAATATGTGAACGCCAGAAAACGCTTAACAACAACCTGATCGGCCCTTTTCAGTGTGGTTTTAGGCCAGAAAAGTCCAGAACCGATTAAATTTTCACACTTCAGCAGATCTTAAAAAAAAAAACTCAAGAATTCCAAATTGATACCCACCATCTATTTATCGATTTCAAAGCCGCATACGACAGCATTTTTAGAGACGAACTACACAGAGCCATGTCTAGTTTTGGTCTACCGCCCAAACTCGTCCGTGTAGGATGACGATGGAGAAATCTCGCTGCTCCATAAGGGTCGGAAACGACCTCGCCGACACATTCGTTCCCAAAAAAGGATTTAGGCTAGCGATGCTCTGTCATTGATTTGATTTTTGAGAGGATTATGTAAAATTCGCGAGCTAACACCAGAGGCACAATTTTCTAAAAAATCGGTACAACTACGAGCATACGCCGACGATAATGACATCATTGGTAGGACTCAACGATGTCATAGCCACTTTTGCATGTACAGAGAAGGAAGTGGCAAAAATGGGCTTGGCAGTAAATGAGGGCAAGACGAAGTATACTGTCAAAACGAAAGGACACACAACATCGACGAATTGAACAGAACGTCACCATTGAAAGAGGTAGTACGATACTTTGAGGTAGTACGATACTTTGTCTAGTACTTGGCTGCGCTTTTAAGTCTGACAACAACATCTCGTCAGAAATTAAACGAAGAATTACTTTTGCCAACCGCTGTTTCTTCGGGCTAGAGAAGGCAATTCGGTAGTTAAGCCGTCACTCGAAATACTAAGAGATCCTATATAAGTGCCTGATCATCCTAGTCCTGCTCTACGGCGCTGAAGCATGGACCATCTCAAAAGCGGATGAAGAAGTCCTTGATCGATTTGGGAGGAAAATTCGTCGAAAAATCTTCGGTCCCGTTGCGTTGACGGGCTATAGAGACGAAGACTAAACCAAGAATTATACGAGCTGTTCAGTGACATGCCCCTAATCAAAAAACTCCACATTGGACGTTTCAGGTTGCTAGAACATGTAGAACGAATGGACACCAATACTCCTGCTCTCAGAGTCTTCGACTTACAACCAGACGTCGGACGCAGATTTCCAACCAGACCTTGCCTTAAGTGGAGCGGAAAAGTAGAAACCGGCCTTAACCATCTTAGAGTGCGCAACTGGAGGCAGTTAGCTAAGGACCGGATTATTTGGAGAGGCATGTTGGTCGAGGCCTAGCTGCTTTCCGGACTGTTACGCCACTTAAGTAAGTAAGTATGTAAGTAAGCTTAAACTTTAAAGCAAACTTAAATAATCGCCGATGATCGGAAGAGTCATACCGTAGGTCATTTTGGGTTGTGGTTCTTTCGAATAAGTCTTCAGGGCTACTCATAATGGGAATGCTAAGGGATGAAAACTAAGAAGTAGTATTCAAGTTCAAGTTTTGCCCCGGAATTTTAATGTCTAAGGGAAAGCTGCATAAGTAGGGCTGTTAATGGAACAGCGTGGCCATTTTTCTTTCTTCTTATTCAAAACCTATAACGAGGTAGATGTAATCGAATCCGTACCCCAACTTAAAATCTTAAAAAAAAACTAAAGAATTCCAAATTTTTAGAGACGAACTACACAGAGCCATGTCTAGTTTTGGTATACCACCCAAACTCGTCCGTGTAGGATGACGATGGAGAAATCTCGCTGCTCCATAAGGGTCGGAAACGACCTCGCCGACACATTCGTTACCAAAAAAGGATTTAGGCTAGCGATGCTCTGTCATTGATTTGATTTTTGAGAGGATTATGTAAAATTCGCGAGCTAACACCAGAGGCACAATTTTCTAAAAAATCGGTACAACTACGAGCATACACCGACGATATTGACATCATTGGTAGGACTCAACGATGTCATAGCCACTTTTGCATGTATAGAGAAGGAAGTGGCAAAAATGGGCAATACGAAGTATACTGTCAAAACGAAAGGACACACAACATCGACGAATTGAACAGAACGTCACCATTGAAAGATATAACTTTGAGGTACTACGATACTTTGCCTAGTACTTGGCTGCGCTTTTAAGTCTGACAACAACATCTCGTCAGTCAGAAATTAAACGAAGAATTACTTTTGCCAACCGCTATTTCTTCGGGCTAAGAAGGCAATTCAGTAGTTAAGCCGTCAATCGAAATACTAAGAGATCCTGTATAAGTGCCTGATCATCCTAGTCCTGCTCTACGGCGCTGAAGCATGGAGCATCTCAAAAGCGGATGAAGAAGTCCTTGATCGATTTGGAAGGAAAATTCGTCGAAAAATCTTCGGTCCCGTTTGCGTTGACGGGCTATATAGACGAAGATTGAACCAAGAATTATACGAGCTGTTCAGTGACATGCCCCTAATTAAAGAACTCCACATTGGACGTTTCAGGTTGCTAGAACATGTAGAACGAATGGACACCAATACTCCTGCTCGCAGAGTCTTCGATTTACAACCAGACGTCGGACGCAGATTTCCAACCAGACCTTGCCTTAAGTGGAGCGAAAAAGTAGAAACCGACCTTAACCATCTTAGAGTGCGCAACTGGAGGCAGTTAGCTAAGGACCGGATTATTTGGAGAGGCATGTTGGTTGAGGCCTAGCTGCTTTCCGGACTGTTACGCCACTTAAGTAAGTAAGTATGTAAGTAAGCTTAAACTTTAAAGCAAACTTTAATAATCGCCGATTATCGGAAGAGTCATACCGTAGGTCATTGTGGGTTGTGGTTCTTTCGAATAAGTCTTCAGGGCTACCCATAATGGGAATGCTAAGGGATGAAAACTAAGAAGTGGTATTCAAGTTCAAGTCTTGCCCCGGGATTTTAATGTCTAAGGGAAAGCTGCATAAGTAGGGCTGTTAGTAGAATAGTGTGGCAGTTTTTCTTTCTTCCTATTCAAAACCGATAACTAGGTAGATGTAATCGAATCCGTACCCCAACTCTATACAGACCAATTCGCAAACTAAAAAATTGATAGAGCATGAATGGTTTTGGCAGGACGTTAACACAACGTTGAAACGCTAAGCTCAAAAATGCCCAATTGAGCCCATACCCTGCAAAACTATTTAGCATTACGTAAGGTGGCGATACGTTTCTAGTGCGGATATGAATTCTTTATTGTGTCTCAAAGAGGTAGTTACTCCATAATGAACTCTTGGAAAGGCTACATATCTGTGCAATGAGAGTAGTTGCTAGATCTAGCAGCTAATAGTAGTGTAACCTACTAAGCATAATTTCTATGACTTCTATTTATCTATTTATCCTACCTCTCTACGTCTTGATCGCTGCAATTCCTAAAAAATCGGGTGGGTATCAGTTGATATAACATTCTCTACGTGCCTAATTTGTATTTCTCTATGCTAAGAAGTATGCAAAGTGCAAGCCCATAAAAGGTGCAAAAAATTAGCGATGCTTGTAACCCATTACTGATATACTTGTTATGAACCAACAGCTAACCCTCTGGCTTAAAGAAGAATTCCAAAGGCTACTAGAAGCCAAAAATGGGGCCTACAAACCAGAAGGTTATGCTGAAAACGAAAACGAGAGCTCATGAAAAAGTTTTAATTGAGCTTTTTCGTCCCAGCGGATTAAAAAACACCGGTTTTTAAAAAAAGGAGAAAAAATAACAGAAATATAAAGATATGTCTTTCTATGAATTATGTTTATTAAGTTTCAGCAAAGGCCAATTCGAGTTTGTCGACTCACCTGAGCGTCAACAGCCCATCAAAACCTACACATTACTAATTACCAGCAATTACCAGCATCCGAATTATGGAAGTTTTTTTGCATTGACTGGGAATACCAAGTTCTAATAAACCCTTCATTTTCAAGGCGGATCATTAGACGGAATTTTTTGCCCCATTACTACCTACAATACAGTTTTCCTTTACCTCGAATAATTGTATCATATAACCAATACTGGTAAAGACTCCAGACTACACTCAACGGTCCTGTATAATTTGTGATTTTTTTATTTAAGTTGTCAAGTAATTTTGGAATTCTTACCAGGCATCGAAAATTTAATACATCCACACATCTTCATGGTAAAGTTCGACAAACACTCCAATTCGCAGTTGCTCTGTGTATAGACCTTAAAATATCTCAAATGCCGTTCCTCTTGAAAATAACACTGACGGCTATAAAACAAAATATTTAAGAACACTCTTAGTGATTTATTTATAATCTGCAAAATTGGGTACCTTATAGGCTTATAATGTCTTAGCAATTCCGAGGTCTTGATAATTTTCGGCTTGACAGATATCAGCAATTCCTGATTGAATGGAATCGGGAAAAACTGCCGTAACATTTGTGGAACCTCGCCTGGAATGTGTAGTAACATCTTAAACCCAGGTACCCAACTTCTACAATATCCCTGATCAAGATTATTAATATCTTCTATTGGAATGAAGAAATGCAGTCCATTTTCAACTCCATAGCTTATCATTCGATAGGGGAAGGTATCTTCCTCTCCTGTGTAATAACCTTCATCCAGACTCCATTCAACGGTCTTGTTGTGATGTCCTTTCATAACTACATCACTTGCAAGTCTTAAGCAAACATCATTGTCAAAACGATCATGTCAAACAAATATTACTTACGCTTCTTCACGATAGATATCCTTCGGATCGAATGCGTTAAAACTATAGCACAGCCCATCCTCGGTTAATGTTTTATGAAAATCAGAATGGAATTCCTTTCCCAACCATGTTCCGCTTAGGTCCGTCTTAAAGTCGAATGAGGCAAAACTCAAAGCCTCGATAAATTCGGAGCTATTAACGAAATCGTCTCTGGTGTAATTGTAAATACTGTCATTCGACTCACAGACTTGCAATAAAGCCGAAAAATGTTTGAGCCTTCAATTGGAATGAGAAAATCAGTGAAATCGCATATAACAAGAAACATTCAAAAGTTTACTCCTTTTCTGTTAGGTTTTGAGCTCCACCAAAATAAAGTCGATCTAACGTTTTAGTGAAATTCGAGTTTTCTAAGAATTTCGTCTCCGCACAGAGGGTAACAGCCGGAAATGGAATATCCCAAACGGGTGTGGTTTTCTCGTCAAAACTTACAATCACCGGATTGGTTTGCCATTTATGCCAAATGGTCTGTATAAAGAAGCCGCAAGTGAATATCGCCATGATAAAGATTATGATCCATGTGAATCTGTAAAGAAGAGAAGTTTATGCAATTAGATTACAAGACAGGGTAACTTTTCCAAAACAGAGGTCGTTTACGCAATCGGATAAATACCTGAGTTACCATCTCAGAACGTCAGATAAAACAAATTTGCTCGGAAGATCCAATTCACGATCTATCTTACGTGCACGACTCACAAAGTATAAACATCTTGTGATAAGTATAAGGTGAATAAGCCCTTAACGTTTTCTTTTTATGAGCTCCATGCGAAACCATTTCATCAATGCCAGAAGCAGTAAGAAGTTGGAACATTGGTGCCATCTGCTGGAGAAAGTAGCCAACACCGTTTGTTGACGGTCTTATTGGCCCTTACCAATTGCGCCAGTTTCTGGAGAGGACCCAAGAATTTAACATCGATACCCCCAACTGCTTATCGATTTCAAAGCCGCTGACTGGCATTTTTGTATCATGTCCTGCTTTAGCACATCTGTTAAACTGATACGCCTTATCTAAATGACGTTTCAGAATGCTTGGTGCTCCGTCAAAATTGAGAAACCACCAGAGGCGTAAATCCATGTGAAGCATTTTCATGAAAGTTGATTCAATATCGCTCTCGAAAGGACATTGCGCAACACCCATCCCAGTACTTCGGGTACTTTCTTAAAAAAACCCACATAATATCTTGGGTTTGCTAATGACATCCAGGCGATGGAGGAACCAAGGCATACTGATACTTTGACCAAATATAAGCAGTGGCGAAAGAAATGGGATCGAAAGTTTTCGACGCCATACTTACTTATTTACTCAAGTGGCGCTACAGTCCGGAATGAACCTGGGCCTCAACCAACATGCCTCTCCAATTAGCCCGGTCCACAGCTAACTGCCTCCAGTTGCGCACTCCAAGTTGGTTGAGGTCGATTTCTACTTGTGCGCGACACTAAAGGTGAGGTCTTCCTCTACTGCGTCCGACGTTTAGCTGGGGATCAAAGACTCTGCCAGCCGGAGTATTGGTGTTCATTCGTTCTACATGTCCTAGCCATCTTAAACGTCCTATGCGGATTTTTTTTGAACAGGGCCATGTCGCTGTACAGCTCGTATGGTTCTTGGTTGAATCTTTGTCTCTATAGCCGTCAACGCAAACGGGACCGAAGATTTTTCGAATAACTTTCCTCTCAAATTGACCAAGGATTTCTTCATCCGCTTTTGAGACTGTCCATGCTTCAGCGCCGTAAAGCAGTGAGGGCTTTACTACTGAATTGTCTTCTTAGCCGGAAGAAACAGCGGTTGGCAAGAGTAATTCTTCGTTTAATTTCTCACTAGATGTTGTTGTCAGAATTAATAGCGGAGCCGAGATAGATAAAGTCCCGTAATACCTCAAAGTTAAATCTGTCAATGGTGACGTTCTGTCCGATTCGACGATGTTGTGCGTCCTTTCGTGTTGACAGCATATACTTCGTCTTGCCCTCATTTACTGCTAAACCCATTTTTGCCACTTCCTTCTCTATACTAGCTAACGTGGCTATGACATCACGTTGGGTCCTACCAATGATGTCAATATCGTCGGCGTATGCTAGTAGTTGTACAGATTTTTAGAAAATTGTGCCTCTGGTGTTGCCCCGTGAGTTTTGTACAATCCTCTCAAGAATCAGATTGAAGAAGTCACATGACAGCGCATTGCCTTGCCTAAATCCTTTTTTTGGTATCGAATGTGTCGGTGAGGTAGTTTCCGACCCTGAAGGAGCAGCGAGCATTTTCCATCGTCATGCTACACAAACGACGAGTTTGGGCGGTAGACCAAAACTAGACATGGCTGTGTATTGTTCGTCTCTATAAATGCTGTCGTATACGGCTTTGAAATCGATAAGTAGGTGGTGGGTATCAACTTGGACTTCTTGGGTTTTTTCCAGGATATGCCGAAGTGTGAAGATTTGATCGGTTGTGTACTTTCCTGACCTAAAACCACACTGATAAGGACCGATCATGTTGTGGGTAAACGGTTTCATGCGTTCACATATTACGGCAGATATGATCTTGTAGGCGATGTTGAGGAGACTTATGCCTCTGTAGTTGGCGCAGTTTAGAGCGTCTCCTTTTTTGTGGATCGGGCAAACAATGCTGAGGTTCCATTCTTCAGGCATACTTTATTCCGACCAGATTTGGCTTATGAGTTCGTGGATGTTACTTACCAAGTCATCTCCGCCGGCTTTATAAAGCTCGGCGGGAAGGCCGTCATTTCCGGCAGCCTTATTAAGCTTCAGTTTAGATATTGCTATTCTCACTTCACTCACTTCCTGACAGCGGAATGTTGTTCGTCATCGTCGTTTAATAGTCTAGAGAAGTGGTTTTTCCATATACTCAGCATCGACTATGTCTCAACTACGAGATTTCCTTGTTCATCTCGAAAGGATTCTTTTCGAGCCTTGCATCCATGGCTTTGACGTTTTATACTTTGGTAAAACTTGCGAACATCGTTCCTGGAGCGGCACCTCTCTATATCCTCGATCGCGCGCTTTTCTTGCTCTTTTTTCATCTCAGCTTAGCAGCTTAGCCTTGTAGGCCTCGTTCTTGGCTACGAGCATCTAACGGCATTCCTCATCAAACCAGGGGTTTCTTTCTGGTGGGCGAAAGGAACCTAGCACATCAGTTGCGGCTGTTCTAATGGCTTGTTGGCATCGTTGCCATTGTACTTCGACATTCGATGCTGGTGGTGTGGTGTTAATCGATAGGTTTAGGGATACGCGGTCTCTTGCGATTGCAGTCTTTCGGCATTAAATTTTTTCACAGTATTTCTGGATTGTTTTGACGTGGCGGATATCCGCATTCTAACCTTGGCTGCAACAAGGTAGTGGTCCAAGTCGATGTTAGCTCCTCGGAATGTTCGGACATCCAAAATACTGGACGCTTGCCTCTTGTCTATCGCTTTGTGATCAAATCGATTGAACGTTCGTTGATCTGGAGACCGCCATGTCCCCTTATGGATATCAAGGTGAGGAAACCGTGTGCTGGCTATAGTGGCATTTCGTTCCGTAGCGAAGGCAATTAGCCTAAGTCCGTTACCAGACGTGTTGTCGTGTAGGCTTTTTTTTCGGAAAATACTGCTAAAGATGTCTTCTCTTCCTACCTTTGCGTTAATATCTCACAGCACGATTTTAACATCGTACTTCTGTAGTCGCTCATAGGTTTTTTCAAGGAGCTCATAGAAGCAGTCCTTAGCTATATCATCTTTTTCCTCCGTTGGGGCGTGAGCGCATATAAGGCTTATGTTGGCGAATTTGGTCTTGATGTGGATTGTTACAATGCGTACGCTAATGTCTTGGAAACATAAGACTTCTTGCCTAAGTCGGGCACTTATAACAAATCCGCACCCGAATAGCCGCTCTTTCTGCTCACTATAACACGGTCCGTAGTAGATGTCACAGTTTTTCATTCTCTTTTTGCCCGGCCCATTCCATGCGGCCCATCGATGGCAGTAATATCTGCTCTGTATCAGTTTAGGGCTTCCGCTAGATGTTCCCTTGCACCTCTCCTGTTTAATGTTCTCACATTCCAGGTGCAGGTTCGAACGCCGTTGTCCTTTTATCGTTTAGCCGTGTCGTCGTTAACTATCAAAAAGCTGCAAAACAACAATGCAGCCGGTTCTGATCGATTACCAGCTGAACTCTTCTAATACGGAGGTGTTCCGATAGAAGCGTGCATGCACCATAGCAGCAACAACGTCTGGATAGACGGCTTGATGGATGAGTTCACAGCTCCATATGCCCATGTCTTCCACCAGTTACCGAGGCATATCTCTGCTAAATGTAATATCAAAAGTTTTAAGGTTTTCTGCAATACACACTTATCGGCACGTAAGTGCAGGAAAATGGAGCGAATATTAGAAAGAAAAATACTTCATTGAATTTTTGGTTGAATATACATAGAATGCGAATGGAGGAGAAGATGCAACCGCGAACTTTATGAGCTGTACCAAGGCGTGGATGGAACTATTTTATATGGGGTAAAAACACGTCCACAACGATGCCTCTACCCAGAGATTATTTGCATCTCAGCCTTTAGGTTCGAGGCGACAAAGAAGACGAAACATACGATTTGAGAGTCAATCCATAGCTGATGCCAGAGCGCTTAGACTGATCAACTGGGTGCAACGTGCCTAGATTCAAAGAGAGTATAAGGCTTTGTCTCACAGACAGAGACACTCAATGGGTTGGGAGCCCATTTAACAAACGTATATATACAACACTAGGGCTCAGTGGCACGATGGCTAGTGCGATGAACTGCCGTGCAGAAGGTCTGGGTTCGATTCCCAGCCGTAGCAACTCCAAAATGATTTTTCACTGGCCCCCCTCTCGTGATGATCTGACAAATCACCCGAGTAGTATCAATTGTCATGAAAAGCCTATCTCAACTTAGCCGTTCGGATTCGGCATAAAACAGGAGGTCCCGCCATCGTGCTAAGAAGTACACACGCACACATGAATGGTTGTGAGAAAAAAGCTAGGCCCTGGGTACCAACGAGCCTGTTGCGCCATAAATATATTTTTTTTATTTATATATACACCACTCACTTACCTTTCTATAATCGATATGTTTCTTTCGCCCAAGTATCTCATTCCATGGATTGAACTGCTACCACAGTATTCTCTGAACATTCCCCATGCGGCCTGAATCCCAGTTCCGTATTTGATATCGTACTTTGCAGCGGCATCACCATTGTCATCCGATAGTCTATTCTTACTACTCAGCATTACTGGATTCTTTCTGTAGCACAAAAATTAAATTTTTAATTCATCCCGAATATAACCACGAAACCCTTTTTACATTTGTAGATTTCTATGAGTGCGTCGCTTGGTATCCTTTTTCTTAACCATCGTGTCGATTAGTTTGTGTATTGTATACAGACAACACAATTTACAATATTCCTTGTGAAATGTCAATGCAAGAATGAATGTGATAAAGGGGCAGCAGTACAATTTCTATGGGGATAGAGACAAATTGTCCCTAGGGACAGTAGTGTGTATCTAATATTCTTTTTTCATTATTTTTTAATTAACTAAAAGCACAAAATACATTTATGGAATATGTCGCAGGTGATTGTCGGAATACCTATTATTGCGTACACTGTGGCCGTGTAAATGCTAAAGATGTTGAACGGACATGCACCATCCTACATGCATTTTTGTCAATAAAAAAAAAATAATTCACGAAGGACAGGGAAACATATTCCCACTGGAGAAATATCTATTACTCGGATATTAGTGGATACTTTTTTTTTTAAGAATTCAGCTGGGGTTATATTTCCAACTACTTCACTTTAGAATGTTCCAGCTTCTCCAGTTCATTAGTTATGAAGATTCAGTTGTTATGGAGGTTTGTAGTTCTTCTGACAGCATTATCCTTTTGTGTTGGCAACACATACTTTGTTTTTCTGTCATTTTCTGCTTAAATCATTTTTGCGGCATTCTTCTCTTTACAAACGTGACTGTGACATCAAGTTGATGTTCAAATCAGTATCATTGGAAGTTTGTGCCTTTGGTGTTGGCTCGGGAGTTTTTCACAATCCTTTCAAAAATGATGTTAAAGAGCAAAGCGTGACCTTGTCTTAATGCAATTTTCGTCGCCATAGTGGCACAAGAACGTAACTACTTTTTTTTACGATTTTGGGGTGGGTATGAAACTTTTCTTAAAATTTAGAATTTATATATTGCGACAAAAACTTGAACCCCTTAGTGAAGTAGAATAGAAGTTAGCACTTAACAAAAGTATTCATAAAACTCAAAAAAATTAAAAAGCTGTTAAAAAATTAACAAAAATCACAAAAAAACTACAAGGTGGCGCAAAAATAACCTTCCGATGTTTTTTGGCAATTTAAAAAAAAGAAAAACTTTGATTTTTCTTGTGGATTATTTTTATTTGGTCTCTTAATTTTTTTTACATCAAGTCGAGAATATGATGTCATTTAAATGGCCGCGCCACTACAGTTGATTGTCATTTGAGACCTTTTTATGGCATTTTCCATCACTTTGGCAAAAACTTCCGGCGATAGGTTCTCACATTCTTGACGGATATTGTCTTTAAGAGCTGCAAGAGTCTGAGGCTTGTTGACATAAGCCCGCAACTTCAAAAAGCCCTACAAAAAGAAGTCTGGAGCGGTCAAATCAGGCGATCTTGCTGGCCAGTGTAAATCGCCAAAACGGGAGATTAGGCGCCCGGGAAATGCATCCTTCAGCATAACGGTTGTGGCACGTGCAGTGTGTGCCGTTGCACCGTCCTGTTGGAACCACATGTTTTCCAATCCCAATTCATCAAGTTGCGGCAAAAAGAACTCGTTGATCATTGCTCTGTAGCGCTCACCATTCACAGCAACCGTTTGGCCCGCGACGTCTTCGAAGAAAAAAGGTTCGATGACTCCTCCAGCGAAAACAGCACACCATACAGTGACTTTGAGCGGGTGTAATGGCTCTTCGTGGGTTACACGCGGATTTTCAGTGCCCCAGAAGCGTAAATTGTGCTTATTTACGTACCCGCTAAGATGGAAATGGGCCTCATCACTCATGATAATTTTTGATGAAAAATCATCGTCCTCTTGGTGGTGATGAAGGATGGCTTGAGTGTATGTTAGACGCGATTGGCGGTCTTCAAATCTTGTACCAAAATTCGCTGTAAAGAACGACGACTGATACCCATTTGCGTGGCACCTGCGCTGCGTCGTCTGGTCGATGTAGACGGCGCTTCCATGACATCTTCGGTTACAGCAGCAATATTCTCTGCAGAACGGCTAATCCGGGTTCTGCCACGCCTGGCAGCATCTCGTGTTGTGCCAGTCTCTTCGAGGCGAGCGGCTAAACGTCGAAGTGTTTCACCAGTAGGCGTTGGACGGCTAGGAAAATTCACGTTGTGCCAAAGTCACCGACCGATTATTGCTCAAATAAATAGTCACCAATATTCCGCGTTCTGGAGCAGTGTAGCGTAACCTTGTTTATTAACGTGTATTTCGCATGTGTTTACACACATATGTCAAAACATAACTGACATTAGGGGCCAATCGCAAAATTTATAGCATTTTCTGATAGGAGGATTACTTTTGCGCCACCTTGTAAAATTGTCAAATATTGTCATACATTTTTGTGTCACTAGGGCGACGTTTTGATATCGAATGTTTCGGTAAGGTCGTTGTCCAACATGATTATCATCATCCAGCACAGATGGGCAAGTAAGCCAAAACTAGACATCCCTCTGTTTGGACGATATAAACTTTCCTGACTTCTTGAAACTCTAATGTCGAAAAACTACAATCGCAAGAGACCGCCAAGGCCTTTGCGCATCGCGTATCCCCTTATCTCTCGATTAACACCATACCACCAGCATGAAATTTCGAAGAACAAGCGCAACAATGACAATAAGCCATTAGATCAGCCGCAACTGATGTGCTAGGTTTCTCGAGCTCACCAAAAAGAAACCCGTGATTTGATGAGGATTGCTGATAGATGTTCGCAGCCAAGAACGTGGCCTACAAGGCTAATCTGGAGGTGAAGAAGGGAACTGCATTTGAGCTCTATGTGCAGAGAAGAAGGCAAGAAATTTCAGAAAAAAATTTAAACAATGAAAAAAGAGCAAAAAAAAGCGCACAATCGAGATGTAGAGAGGTGCCACCCATAAACGATGTTCGCAAGTTATACCAAAGTGTATAACATCAAAGCAAGGATACAAGGCTGGGACAGAATCCTGTCGAAATGAACAAGGAAATATCGTAGTTGGGACACAGTCGATACTAAGGATATGGAAGACCCACTTTTGCAGACTGTTAGACGGCGATGACGGACAATATTCCGCTGTCAGGCAGAACGAACCATTCAATATTGGCGACAACAGCGAAAACTACCAACCACCGCTCCTAAATAAAGCGAGAATAGCAATATCTAAATAGCTTAACAAGGCTGCCGGAAATGATGGCCTTACCGTTATATAGCCGGCAGAGATGACTTGGTAAGTAACATCCACCGACTCATTAATCAACTCTAGCCGGATGAAAGTATACCCGAAGAATGGAACCTCAGCTTTGTTTTCCCGATTCACTAAAAAGGGGAACCTCTGAGCTGTGCCAACTACAGAGGCATAAGTCTCCTCAACATTGCCTACAAGATCCTATCTGCCGTAGTATGTGAACGCCTGAAAACGTTTACCAGTGTGCCAGGAAACTCCACAACTGATGAAATCTTCACACTTTTGCAGATCCTGGAAAAAAACTCAATAAGTCCAAGTCAATACTCACTACCTATTTATCGATTTCAAAGACGCATACGACTGCATTTATAGAGACAACGTATACAGAGCCTAGTTTTTGTATACCGCCCAAATTCGTCCGTTTGTGTAGGACGACGATGGAGAGTTCTAGCTGATCCATCAGGGGTCGAAACAAAAAAGGATTTTGGCAAGGAAATGCTTTGTCATGTGACTTCTTTAATTTTATTCTTTTGCAAAACTCCTTAACCAAAACCAATCTTTCAAAAATCGGTGCAACTACAAGCATATGCCGACGATATTGACATCATAGTTAGGACTCAACATGATGTCATGCCCACGCTTGCAAGTAAAAAGAAGGAAGGGGCAAAAATGGGATTAGCAGGAATTAAGGGTATGACTAAGTATATGCTGTCAATACGAAAGGACACATAAAATCGAAGAATTGGAATTAACGTCACCATTGACAGATATAACTTTGAGGTAAGACTTTGTCTATCTCGGCTCCGCTATTAACTCAGACAATAACATCTCCTCAGAAATCAAACGAAGAACTACTCTTACCAACCGCTGTTTCTTCGGGCAAAGAATTCAATTTCGTAGTAAAGCCGTAACTCGAACTACTGAGGAGATCCTATATAAGACCCTGATCACCCCAGTCCTGCTCTACGGCGCGGAAGCATGGACCGTCTCAAAAGCGTATAAAGAAATCCTTGATCAATTTGAGTAGAAAATTCTTCGAAAAATATTCGGTCGCGTTTGCATTGACGGGATATGAAGACGAAGAGGCAGGCGAAGAGGCAGCAGGCAGGACCGAGCTAATTGGAGAGGCATGTTGCTTAAGTAAGTAAGTAAAACACAAATACATTAATGAGAATCCTTTTATTTGTTGCTTTCGTTTGTATACACTTTTTTTAAAGATTTAAAATTAAACAACTGTTTGTATATCTTTTATTAAGAACAGAAAATTTCAGAAATTGAAAAAATTTTAGGATTTATATCTAAGATACAATATGCATTAAAAGTAAAAAAGACAAAAAGATATATTAACACACACATCCAATTGAAATACTTTTTTTTTCATATTTGTTTTTAAAATTAAGAAATATATTTAAGAACGTACATTTTCTAAGTGCGATTCTTAAGAACTATTACATCGATATATTGAATTTATTTAAATATTATTTTGTCTTATTATATATAAGTAATAGTATATTTTAACAATTTATTTAGCACATTTTCGTCGTATTGATGATGTAAAAACCATGTTGTTGTTGTTGTTGTTGCTGTTTTTAGTCTTAACCTGTAAGTTGACTGTTAAAATTTTATTCAAAAGAGCATCATATAAAAGAATCGGTTGCAGATACATTGAGCAACTTGAAAACCCTGATGTTTTTTAAGCGCAGAAAAAAATGATTTTTTTTATGTTTTTTTGTTTTTTTTTTTAATTGTTTTTAACTTAAAAATAAAGTAGAATCTATTATTGTTTTCTAATTAATTTAATTTCTGAAACTCTTAACTCGAAAGGCGAAATGTGTGCTGTATAAAACCCTTATCCTGCCAGTTCTGCTTTATGGCGACCCGTGCTTGACGATAAGCAAGAAGGGAGAGCTGATACTGGGCTCCTTTGAGAAGAAAATACTTCCGCGGATGGAGCAGAAGATACGACCGCGAACTCTATGAGCTGTACCAAGATGTGGATGTATTCCAAAAAGCCAAAACACGTCGACTACATTGGCTCGGCCACATCGAGCGAATGAGCAATAATGCTCCAGGTAAGAGGATCTTCGAATCCCAGCCGTCAGGTTCGACAAGGCAAGGAAGTCCGAACCTCCATCGTGGATGCCAGAGCAATTGATCTAGACAACTGAAAGCAGGGAGCCCGGGATCGTAGAGGATGGAAAGCTGCAGTGTCTCAGGCAGAGAATCTTCACGGGTCGGGCGCCCGATAAGAAGAAGTATTATTTCTGTTGGGCTTATATCTTCTATAGTAGGTACTTGCATACCTTGGTTAAGCATTTTTGCAGTCGATTGTTTGGGTAGAAGCCTGTTTAAAACATTATGCAGGAAAATTCACAAGGCTAACCGAAATTATGGTAACCTCTGTAAAGTTGTTTTTAAGTTTCCGTAGATGTCGTTACATGTACCATATGTTAAAATGTTTCGGTAGAACCTCGCACGAATTTAATCCGAAGCACGGCATGTATAGAGCTCACGAATGACAATTCAGTAGCTGAATGTTCAATTTCCTATTTGAATATAAGAAAGATGGAAATAATGGATTGATTTGGCCGATGCAGACATTTAATTCTAAGGAATTTCACAGGTAATTGCACCGTATCCGTTCGGAATGTTTGCGATATGTTCAAAATTGGAGAATTTTTCATCTTGTTATCCGTTCCGATTAGCATTTCGAACAGATCTTTCAACAAAATGTAACGCACAGGATAGCACGTCGGTTAAGTCAACAATTTTTGACAGCAATGCGTTGAATTTCCTCCCAATTTATCTGTAGAGGAATTGCTGCGGAATTAATCAAACGCTATTGTATATTTTTTATCTTTCACTTTTAAAGAGAAAAATATCGTTTTCGTTAAAATTTTCGACCTCGAGATTTTGATTGATTCTAAAGTTACGATGCTAGCGGAACTCAAAACAGTGGTTTTTGGAATTCCGTGCGTCGGTTCGTCGGTCGGTCTGTCCGTACACGTCTATCCAGCCTAAAAGACTTAACCGATTTTCTTCAAACTTCGTATCCAGCGTTTTTTGGTCATAGTTCTAGGCCTTTTTTTGTGTGCGTTTAGCCATGTTTTCTCAATTTGCTCGAAAACGGCTTTAACGATTTTGATTAAAATGCATATATACTGTGAGCATATCAGTTCCAATAAAACTGCATACCCAGGATTTTTTTTCGAGAAAATCCATATAACGGATTTTTGCATTTAGGCCATATAATGAAAATTGTCAATTCCTCGCAAACAATTTGGCCAAATTGAATGAAATTTAATTTGTATACTACAATTACTGTTATCATAAGTTCCACTTAATTGGTTTTGGCCCAATTATCTCCAAATGGAGCTTCAGTTTTGGCCAATCACGGAAAATCGTTATTCACATGGACACCGATTAGTTTCACTTACAGAATAAACGATCGTATAACCTCATTTCGACATTATTTATATGATTTTTAGCGTCATTAATCAAAATAAATATTTTTGTGTATATTTGCCCAATTGTTAAAAACGTCAAATTAGCTCGCTGTGAAAGAGAAAGTTGCGTACGACCCAGTCGTGCACCCACCACTCGTTTGAATTCACGTTATTTGAACAATGAGCAAAAGTAAGTTACGTTTGTATCTTTTATATACGATTTGGCAGCAGTTTTATTTAAAGAAAGTATAAAAATATATGAGTTTTGTTCATTAATTCATTATCTCATATGAATATTAATTTATAGTTTGCAACATATACAAATAGTTTAGATGGACATATACTATAATTTGGATCAACTTAGAGTCGCTAGCTGAGTCGATCAAGCCTAGTCTCTCTGTACCTCCGTCTGTATGCCGCCGGTTCTTAAGACCGTGTGTCAATTGCGTTAAAATGAAGGTTAAATTTCATCCACTGGCAAATTTTTGACATTTCTGCAGGGTTAAAAAAGTTGGCTTTTTGCTGCGTCAATTGGATAAAATTGGATCTTATTTTGGTGATGTGAAATAAAACCGAAAGCGAAATAATACCGAATTTCCATGTTCGGTCTTATTTCACTTTGCATACATCGAATTTCGCACCCATCCCATATCCAAAAGTGAGACCAAGTAGGCGGTTAATACTGTGAATACATCCGAGTGCGAGTTTGGATGTATGCAAAGTTTTAAAATGGGCAAACTCGCACTCGGATGTGTGTAAAGTATGATTCCCTCACTCTCTGGATTCGGCTTTATTTCGCAAACAATGTGTGGCTTTATTTCACTTTGTCATTGTGAAATAACGCCAAAATTCGCCTTTATTTCGCTTTTATAAAGTAAAATGATGCCTTTTTTTGGAATTCGGCTTTATTTCGCTCGGCGTTATTTCATGGCACCATTATTTTAATAATTTTTTCAATAATTTCCGAAAAGAATTGGAACAAATTTTATTTCTTTATAATTTCTTATAAAACAAATAACGAATAGATTTCAGAAAGGTTATCATAAATCCCTTCATTATTAATTATCGCCAGTAAAAGAAATATTGTTGTACGATTTGTGCTCATGATTAGATATATTCGCCCTAATTTGTTTAAGTTAAACATATTTCGCATACAACGCATATAGCGAATCGAATGTAATAATGTAATTCTGGACGATCTTTTTTGAAAATCCAATTTTAGTTTATTTTACAACTTTCACTAGATTTTCTTTGCTTTTTATTTAATAATCTGAATGATAAATTATTTTCCCGTGACATGTGAGAACTTGTAACGAGGGATAATTCAGGAATAATAATAATAATTCTCTGTCATTCCTCAGTACGTATACCAAATGTCACAAATTAGCCACTTGATACATTTTAGCGAGCTATTGCGCAGGTTAAAATTTTGAAGTCTCTGTTCACTATACAAATGTCAAAAATGATCCACTGGCTACAATTTTAACGCAATTTACAAACGGCCAAAGTTTGTTAAATTTTGAACCATGTGCTAGGGTAATGAAATTTGTAATTAAAACTTTTTTGGTCACAATTCTAGGCCTTTTATTTTATCTGCTTTTAGCCATGTTATTACAGGTACCTGCCATATAAAAATCATACATAACCTCAATTTGCTCAAAAACGGCTGTAACGATTTTGATTCAACTTCTTATGTGCTATACGCATACTAGTTTCATCAAAACTGCATACCCAGTTTTTTCGAGAAAGTCCATATAACGGATTTTAGCATTTAGGCCATATAAAGAAAATTTTCAATTTCTCGCAAACTATTTTGCCAAATTGAATGAAATTTAATTTGTATACTGCTATTACTGTTTTCATGAGTTTCACATAATTGGTTTTGGCCCACTTATCCCCAAACGCAAATTTCAGTTTTGGCCAATGACGGAAAATCATTATTCACCTGGACACCGATTAGTTTCAATTACGGAATAATCGATCGTGAAATCTAATTTCGACATCATTTAAACCATTCTGGCATCATTAATCGAAATAAATATTAATGTGTACTTAGGCCAAATTGTTGAACGTCTCGCTGTTTCATTTTATTAAATTAAAAATCGACATGATTTTCATTTAACCATCTTATATACTTATTTTACTGTTGTGGTTCTGGAATCAAAGCAAATTTATAGCAAAACACTATAACAATAAATTATTCCATAAAACATTGACTTGCAACCTATTTTGCAGCGATTTTTGATTTCACATTTGCAATCCAGACTATCGGTGTTTAAATACGTTCGTCGAAATCTGTAGAGCATTTTAAGCTACATGGGATAATGTATGAATCGATTGTATATTCCCAGTTTTTTTTTTTAAACTTGTTTCGTCATGAATTTAAAGGACCATTGTGTTAACAAACGCCACCTAAAAAAAGTTTTTTTGTATGTTTTTGTGGAAGTTTTTGTTTTATCTTTTACTGTGAGAATACCCAGATCTCTGCGGAAGTCTTCGTTTGTTATGGCGCATTGACGACTAATCTTTACATTTTATTTTCAAAAGCTTGTAAATTTTGAACATATGTTTCAGTGGTACCATATTTCCAAAACGGTTCTAGTAATTGCCTGTAGAGGTTGCGTTTTATGTTCCTGGCCGATTTTTTTTTTGGTTGCCATTTTTGAAATTTATCAGTTGATATTTAAAAGTTGTAGAGTGTAGTCGATTTATTATTACTAAGACAACCGCCATTTTTGGCAAAAAAATCATTATGAGCTATAAAGCACATTTCGACTTGGCGTACTTGCTTAATAAACGAAAAAGCAAGTATTGGGTTACTGACAACCCTCGGTTGATACACCAAAGACCACTAAACACTTTCGTAGAGTAACTGTACGTTACGCCATTTTGCCGACTCGTCGTCATGGGCCAATATTTTTTGTGGATGCCACAGGCAATGCACATAATTGGATCAATTAGGCCTACAGACTTCTATACCGCAATATTCCGCTGTGCGGATCCTTAAATACCCTATCCCTTCCCATAAAAAAATAAAATGAATGTACCCAAAAAATTGGACGTGACCTAAAAAATGCGTTTTTCTATGGCTGTGCTATGGGGTATACAAATGGGTTTTGTAAGAAAACGCCCCAAAAAAATGAGCTAGCGTTAAAATGACCTAAGGACGAACACTTTATATTCGCATTATAAAAGCGTTTGCGTCAACACTTTTTTCGATGTTTAGTTTATTTATACATCAATTCGAGATCTTTTAAATCTACATTTAGACTACAGAAAGTTAACAATTTAAACAAAAATAAAAATAAATAGATAGTTCTTAATATATAATCCTATGTATGTATATGTATGTATAATTGGATATAATTTACTAAATTAAGAAGTGCAATAACAAGTTGTTTTTTAAAGTAAGTCTACTTGTGTGGAAGTTAAAATCTATAGTGCCAGATATTAAATTGGTTTCTCTAACACAGCGAGTTATAGGTTCATTTCGTACATAGTTAACCCTTATGTTCATTTTCGCGGAGCAGACAACGTTCTCTTAGCTGTCGAGATGGTGCATCAAGATAAATCAAAGATAATAGAAAAGGGCATTTAATATGGTATGATAAAATATCACTTACAAACATAATTGAGTAAATTTTCCGTCTATTTTCAAGCGACTGACTACCACCCGAAGGAAGGTATGTTGAGATCTTTGCTGAGGTAAACAACCTAACCCAGCTTGTAAATGAGCCGACACGCATACCGGATATTAACAGACAAGCCGCAAACACCCTGGACTTGTTTCTTACCTCTCACCCTGATAAATACATCATCAATGTATTATCGCCTCTAGGTTCGTCAGACCACTGTATCATATCAACAAATTTCTCGTACTCCAACCACACAGTTAAAGAGCAAATTCCCAAAAAAACCGTATGGCAATACGAGAAAGCCAATTGGGAAGCATTAAACAGTTTTTTTTAGGAGTTTTAACTGGTCACTATGTTTCCTCGATAGTGACGTGGATGCTGCTGCTGATATGATATCAAATATCATTCTCTTTGGTATGAGATCTCTTAATCCCAACAGAATTAAGAGTATCAGACCAAAGGCAAAAGGGTGGTATGACTTGAGCTGCAAAGAAGCTATCAGGTTGAGAGAGACAAACTTTCGGTTGTACAAGACCAACCCAACAGAGCAAAACCGAGCAAAGTTCAAACAAGCCAGAAATGACTGTAATGCCCATTTTAAGCGTGTCAAATTCCTCTATGACCGAACGTTGAGGCAAAAAATTCTACAATGTCCCAGAGGTAGTAAAAACTTTTGGTCATTTGTTAAAAATATAAAAAATTCGGCATCAGCATCAATCCCGACGCTCATTCACAATGACATTCCAGCTGTCAGCTCTTTAGACAAAGCCAATTTGCTTGCTGCGCATTTCGCAGCCAATTCTACATTGCCAGATTGTGTTAAGTCTCCTCCTGTACTTGAGAACGTAGATCATTCTATGGGACAAATTCACTTTCGTACTCGTACAGTTGCAAGAGTTTTATTTGATCTTGACATACATAAATCCGCTGGTCCAGATGGTATATCCCCCATCATTCTGAAGAGATGTTCTTCTACGCTAGCAAAACCACTGCGTAAGCTTTTCTATCTATCCTACTCATCAGGACTCTTTCCGAGTAGATGGAAACCAGCATTTGTCCAGGATGTACCAAAAAAAGGCGAATCTTCTTCTCTCTCCAACTACCGTCCAATTGCACTTACGTCCCTTCTTTCCAAGGTCATGGAAACGCTGATAAATCGTCAGCTTATGAAATATCTCGAAACACGAAAACTTCTCAATGACCGGCAGTATGGTTTTCGCAGCAACAGGTCTACTGGTGATTTGATGACATATCTCACCGAAAAGTGGAGCCAATCAATTCACCATGGTGGCGAAAGCAAGATTGTTGCGCTTGATATTTCAAAGGCATTTGACAGGGTTTGGCATCAAGCCCTTTTGTCGAAAATGCGTGCATTTGGAATCGACGAAAAACTTCTTCTATGGATTAGACATTATCTTTCGAAACGTTCAATTCAAGTTGTTTTGGATGGTTTCAAGTCTGTAACTCACCAAATAAATGCTGGTGTCCCTCAAGGCTCAGTTTTGTCTCCGACTCTCTTTCTCATTTTTATAAATGATCTCCTGTCTGTAACTTCTAATCCAATTCATTCCTTCGCTGATGACAGTACCCTCAGCTTCTCATATTCGTTTACAGGTCCTCGTCCCTCACCTTCGAACGTGGACTCTAAACGTCAAAATATGTTAAGCTCATTGAATTCCGACCTTGACAGCATTATCAAATGGGGTAAATCTAATAGAATGGAATTCAATGCTTCCAAAACACAATGCTGTCTTCTGTCATTAAAGCGAAACCAAAATCTAGAGCCATTATCCATGAATGGCACTTACGTCGAAGAAACCGAAAAGCTTTCCATGCTAGGTACGTGTGTTAGTAACGACTTAAGTTGGAACGACCACATATTTGAAGTCGCTAAAAACGCAGCGAAATGTCTAGGTTTCCTAAATCGATGTAAGAAATATTTCACCCCCTCTGATCAGGCCACAATATATAAAGCGTTTATACGCCCAAAACTTGAATTCAACGCCCACATCTGGTCAAGTGCACCAAAATCAACATTGCACCTACTAGATAGGATTCAAACACGTGCGAAAAAACTTATAGGAGACATAAGAATAGCGAACTCCTTAGTTTCGCTTGAACACCGTCGAAACATCTCCTGCCTTACCTTGTTTTATCGCTATTTTAACAACCAATGTTCAAATGAAATAGCCAGCTGCATTCCTCCCATTCAACAATTCAGCCGCAATACTCGTTACGCGCAATGAATGCAAATCAGTTTACCCTCAAGCCTATCTTCGGACGTACGCTGAAATATAGAGATTCGTACATAAACCGAACAACACGAATTTGGAATGCTCTACCAAACTCTGTTTTCCCTTTCCTTTATAACTTACAGCAATTCAAAACCAATGTGCATCGGTATCTCCTTTCTTCTTATCCCTAATTTCCTTAACGCCCGCACTGTGCTAAAACATATAAAGGGTATTCATAACCCCTTGAGTGCGCGCAAATTATAAAAAAAAAAACTGAATGTCGAGAAGTTGACATCTAGAGAAGAGTAGGAAGGAGTTTCGATGTTCCAACCTAGTTTCCATATAGCAAATCTAGTGAATTTTTTTTGTATATTTTCAATTCTTTTCGAATGAACGTTGTAATATGGATTTCAAATCACACAGCAGTATTCTAAAATTGATCTAACAATCGTCAATGGATCCTTAAAGTCCTTGGAATTGCGTTTAATGAAACCTAACATTGAGTTTGCTTTGGTTACAATATACTCCACGTGTTTCACAAAGTTCAATTTTTGGTCAAAGACTACACCGAGGTCTTTTTTCTCTGATACTCTTTCAAAAACATTGTTTTCAATTTTGTATTCAAAGAAAACTGGTGACATGTTACGAAAAAACGAAAAACATTGACATTTAGAGACATTCAAGAATAATTGGTTAACACAACACCAATCTGTTAGCCTTTGAAGGTCATCCTGTAGAAGGAGACAATCATCAATCGATTTTATACATCTAAGAAATTTTAAATCATCTGCAAACAGAAGTCGAACTTAATTTTTAAAGATTTCAGGCATTTCATTAATAAAAATAAGAAAAAGAAGTGGACCAAGATGGCTTCCTTGGGGAACACCTGATGACACGAAAACGGGATTTGACAGTATTTGGTCAATAGATAAAAATTGTATACGATCTTTCAGGTTCTTTAAAATTTCACCAAAAAACGTTTTTACTAAAAACGCCCCAAAAAGTGGACGTGTCAAAAAATATATTCAGATGGAATATATAAATTATTGCTGTCTCTTGTTCAGACAGCTTATCAATTTATAAAAAGTGAGCGTGTTAGTTGGCGTATTTCGAAAATGTTTACACTTATTCGAACAGCACGCACAAGGATCGAATATATCAAATTTTATTATCTTAGCTCAAAATTTAGGGCCTCAAAAACCGGTGACCCACAGACAGACGGGAGGACGAAAAGACCGACATGGCTACAACGACTCAGCTAGCTATTCTGAGTCGGTCCGTATACCTTAAGGTATATCTAAATTATCAAAACTAATATGCGTCTAAGCATATGAGAAAGCAGCAATCCGTTATGCTTAATATTCTATCCCATTCCATCCATCCATCCTTAAATTTATTATCGCCGAGATGTGGATTTAACGGTTTTTTTTTTAGAGGTATAGAAATTCGAATTGAAATAAAACACAAGAAAATCGTTTTAATGTCCATCAATTTGTCTTTATTGCAAGGATAATTGTATGCCATTAATGTTTAAATGTGATTTGGGGCATGTGGCCGTCGCGGCTGGTTCGAATAAAGCCAAGTCTAGATGTAAAACTTTCAAGCACTTTTTCGAGCAATTGGGGCCGTATGTCGGCAATAACGCCACGAATGTTTTCATTTTCGGCCCATTCACCAAAATCACGACGCATTCCATGGTCTCGCGGCCTTAACTCTTACACAAGCTGGATCTTGTAAGGTCGTAAGCCAATATCTTTGCGTATAATCTTCAGTATAGTTGATGGACAAAGCTCCAATTGCTGTGCACGGTGGAGAATCGATTCATTCGGAACCTCTTCAACACTTTGCTCTACAGCGGCAATTGCTTCTTTGGTGCCCATGTTCGACGTCTCTCCGGCTGCGTATTTTTACGTAGTGCGAAAACGATCCATAGATAACCGAGTTAATTACTCTGATGGACGATTATGTGAAGATTATGAAATAAATTTGCACGATTTGCAAGCCTTGTTCATTTGTCAACTTGTTTATGATAAAATGGCAAACCAAACTGAACATACATGACATTAGAGATGCTTGACTTGCCCACAAAATATGAGTTTAATCTCCATTCGGAAAACCAACCTCTAAAAAACACCCGTTATTTCAAAAACTAATAATTATAGAAAGAAGTGAAATAGGTCTTTAGGATTTTATTTTATTTACTGATTGTCACTGTTTTAGATCTAGCGGGATGTCTGTAATTGCTTTCCGGTTTACCTCGACAAGTATTAGTGCGTTTTTTTTGTCGACGATAATACCAGGGATTACTATTCCTCATTTCAGATCCACAGATGGTGTCTCTATTTCAACCTAACGGGTGATCCAAGTAGAGATACTTTTTTCAATAGACTTTTTTTGCCAGATCACGTGTGATTCGTGTCATGCTGTCATGTTGTTTTTGTTTAGTATTGTTTGGCATTTCATAATGGAAAGACTTACGCGTGAACAACGTTTACAAATTGTTCAACTTTATTATGAAAATTCACGTTCTGTGAGGAATGTGTTTCGTGCACTTCGCTCAACTTATGGTCAACATAATCGGCCTACTGAGCGTACTATTCGCAACACCATCACCCATTTTGAGACCCAGCATTCATTATTGGATAATATTCGACCGAATAGACCACGTCCAGCACGCTGTGAAGAAAATATAGCGGCCGTAGCTGAGAGTGTACACGAAGACCGTAGAGAGTCGATTCGGCGCCGTTCGCAGCAACTCGGACTGACGCGACGTATGGAACGACTTGGCGCATTTTACGTCAAGATCTTAAATTGAAAGCGTACAAAATACAGCTTGTGCAACAAATGAAGCCGCTCGACCTTCCGAAGCGACATCGCTTCGCCCTATGGGCTCTCGAAAAGTTCCAAGAAGATCCGACGTTTTCGAGTCAAATTTTGTTTAGCGATGAGGCCCATTTCTGGCTCAATGGGTATGTAAACAAACAAAATTGCCGCATTTGGGACGAAGAGCAACCTGAAGAGATTGAAGAACTGCCACTTCATCCAGAAAAAACAACGGTTTGGTGTGGTTTGTGGGCCGGTGGAATCATCGGTCCATATTTCTTTCAAAATTATGCCGGTGCGAAAGTAACCGTCAATGACGATAGTTATCGTGCCATGATAACCGACTATTTGATGCCTGAAATTGAAGCTCGTGATCTCGGCGACATTTGGTTTCAGCAAGACGGCGCCACTTCCCACACATCGCATCAATCAATGGACTTATTATGAGAACATTTCGGTGAGCACATAATTTCCCGTTTTGGGCCGGTCGATTGGCCACCAAGATCGTGTGATATCACACCGTTAGACTTTTTCCTGTGGGGATATGTAAAGTCAAAAGCTTATGCCGACAAACCCGCTTCGATTCAGGCCTTGGAGGAAAACATCACGCGTGTCATTCGCCAGTTACCAGTCGAAATGCTCGAACGAGTGATCGAAAATTGGACTCAACGGATGGACCATCTGCGACGTAGCAACGGCCAACATTTGATAGACATAATCTTCAAAAAATAAATGCCAAAGAATGTTCTTTCAAATGATAATAAACATTCTCCATTAAATTTGAATTTTCTGTGTTTTTTTCTTTAAAAAAGTAGGGAACCTCGAAATGTATCACCCTTTATAAACAAGAACCTTAATTCCTCTATTTTCTAAAGCCCTTTATTGAGTTCTTTTAGAGTTCTTTCTCTGTTTTTTGTTTTAAGTCAATGATCTGTTAAAACAAGCCTTAGACTGTTGAAACTCTTAAGAGAAAGGTTCAATTAGAATGTCAACTCGAGGCAGATGGCAAGTCTTGTAACTGTTACGTCAAACCTACAATATTTGTAAATGTGAAACTGTATGGAAAAACGTTAGTTGTCTATGAAAGTTTTTTTTTTAGCAAAAACTTAGTTTTCGGCTTGGTGTGAAAACAGTGTAAGTAATTTGTTTTTTTCTTAAACGCTTCTAAAAGGGGAGTGTGCCTCCAAATTGTATAAGCTTATTTTAAAAACAATAACAAAGTCTAAATAACATGTTAAGCAGATTTTTTTGTAATTTCTCATTATTTAACATAAATGACCATTTTCTGACAGTTGAAATGAAAAAAAGAGATAGACAACTACGAGGTTGAAGTGAAACGTCATGTATCGATGTTTCTCAAATAGCAGAAGTCCTTCCTCATCAAAAAAAAACCGTTGAATATTCTTTATGACCGTTCACAAATCGAATGAAGACTTTTTTAGGACTGACTACGATGTCTGGAATGTCAGCCCTCTTCCTTACCCTGTGTTCCCCGACGAAGCCGAGCTTGATATTCTTTGCTGACTCAGGCATTTTGATGTAGCGTAAAATAAAATTTATATATGTGCACTGTATATCAAAATCTTATTTTCCGCTATGATACGTTCACTTCAAGTGACTATTCATAAATGAAAGGACGCACACGGCACAACCAATTCAAGGAAGGCAAGCAGACTACGAGGTACGAGGTCGACATTCAGGCCATTCACGAATAAATTTTCCCATTCACCAATCTGATTTATATTGCTTACAAGGGAAAAATTCGCGGGCCATTAAAAGAAACTGAGAGCAGTCGAGAGAGAGCACAAAAACAGACCAGCGTCCAGCATGTTTTATTGCTTTGGCCGTAAAATCCCTACATTCACTGCAGAATGCTCTCTCATGCTTACGCTCTCGCTCTCTTTTGCTGAAACAATTTTTGTCTTGTTGTTGTTGTTGCTGTTGTTGTTGTTGTGTTTGTTGTTGTTGTTGTTGTTTTTGTTGTTGCTGTTGTTTGCCCGCCGCTGCGCTGTCCCACTACGCTAGCCTTCCACTACCCATGACTCTTTGCGTTAACATTTTATTTCGTGTGAGTTTAGATTTGCCACGAAGAGCCCAAAGAAGTTTCACTTCCAAAATGTCTACTTAATCTTCTAGAAAAAAAGATTAGAATAACATTTTATCAGTCACCATCACACATTTTAATTCTAACAAAAACTGATTCAATGCGGACTTATGACTTGCGGACTGATGCCAGAAATGGCTTGATCGACTCAGCTTTGGCTCGCTTTTGATCCAAATACTTCGCAATATGTCTATAAAATTGTCTTAAAAAAACGAATGGTTGTTGTCGTGCATGAAAAAACCGAATATAATTTTACTGCTTTTATTTTTGTGACGGCTTAACACACGATTTGACATTACCCAACAAATTACCTTGAATAATAGTTATATGATTTTTTATGTTGAACCTGAATTAAAAATAAATAAAATCGACTTACAGAACTCTTGGTGCCTAGAATCGAATAATCATGTTAGTAAGTATCTGTGTATAAATCTATATATTAAGGTTTGCCAATAAATAAGCACATGATGTTTATCGAACTCCAACTTGTCATCCAATTCGTGTTAATTTGCTCAGTCGAACAGCTTGTTGCAGATTTCGTCCGAAAAAAATTCGCCCGGATTTGATGACCATACTCAACGAAAGAAATTGACTTTGCAAAATTTCGATTAAGCGCATCCGGTTGTACTGAAGAACGATTTAAAAAAAATTGGAAATGGACTTAAATGTTCTCCTCTCAATTATTTTATTTTAATGAACTAGAGCTCAATTCCACTTATGGATTCATCCGGGGTCTTAGAAAAATCCATAAGCAGAACGCGAACTCTTACCTGAGGTGCCGTAGTTTTTAGCATCGGTTGGATTCACTTCTTCATTATTGGATTATTGAGTTGATTATTTCTTGGTTTTTATAAAAAAGAAATTATTGTTGGACTGATAAATTTCCCCCTTTGCTGCAAATCCTGTACCACCTAATCTACATATCTCAGCTAAGAAAGGAGATAACGTGGAACTTGTCTTTGTGTATTATCATATCAAAGCAATTGTTGATAATTGTATCTTTGTATTTATTAACAGATTGAATGCCAGGAGACAAATTCAGACTGGTTTAAAATTTGCTAACTCTTTTAGAATTTGGCAGAAAAGGTTAAACTAAGCTAACCTTGATGTCAATTTAAGCTAATAACTCGTTCTTAATTTTTGGTGAATACCACTCTTAAATCAGGCACTGAGAGCAGTAGTGGCTTAACCTCAAACTGCAACAATTGGGATATTCGTGTTTAAGTATTTGTAAAATACTTATAAATCCGTATTATTAATAATAACTTAAAAACAAATAAGAGCAGGCTGAAGTATATCTTTCCAGCTGTTTATAATACAGATGAGTGCACAGCCCGAGAAATCGTAATGTTAGGTATGAATGGAATCTAGAGTTCGAACTTTTTTCACGAAACCAATACTTGTTCTTTTAAGAGAAATGTTTTCACAAGTTTAAAATTCTATGTCAAAGAGAAAGGTATTATTTTCGTGAACATTTTCGACCTCAAGATATATTCTAACATTAAGCTCAGGTTTCGACTAAGCGCACTAAGCAAACTTATTATAATTTTTTCTAATTTAAAAAAAATGGCTTATTGTAAGATTTTTTATTTTTAATGAAGAACAACATTCCGCTGTCAGGCAGAACGAACGATTCAATATTGGCAACAACAGCGAAAACTGCCAAGAAGTTCCTATCTGACGTAATATGTGAACGTCTGAAACCGTTTACCAAAAAACTGATGGGCCCGTATCAGTGTAGTTTTAGGCCAGGAAAGTTCACAACCGATAAAATTTTCACACTTCGGCAGATCCTGGAAAAAACCCAAGATGTCAAAATCGATACCCACCACCTAATTATCGATTTCAGAGCCACATACGACAGCATTTATAGAGATGACCTATACAGGGCCATGTCTAGTTTTGGGATACCGCCCAAACTCGTCCGTTTTTTGTAGCATGACGATGGAGAATTGTCGCTGCTCTATCAGAGTCGGAAACGACCTCACCCACACATTCGATTGCAAAAAATTATTTAGGCAAGGCGATGCGCTGTCATGTAACATCTTCAATTTGATTCTTGAGAGGATTGTGCAAAACTCCCGAGCGAGATATTGATATCATTGGTATTACTTAACGTGATATCATAGCCACGTTTGCTAGTATAGATAAGGAAGCTGCAAAAATGGGTTTAGCAGTAAATGACGGCAAGGCAAAGTATATACTGTCAACCCGAAAGGACACACAACATCAACGAATTGGACAGAACTTCACCATTGACAGATATAACTTTGCGGTAGTACGGGACTTTGTATATCTCGGCCCCGCTATTAGCTCTGACAACAACATCTCGTCAGAAATTAAACGAAGAATTACTCTTGCCAACCGCTGTCTCTTCGGGCTTAGAAGGCAATTCAAAAGTAAAGCCCTCACCCGAACTACTAAGGAGAGATATATTTCATTTGTAGCATCAATTATCAAAATTTCTATTACCTATTGTGTATTTTGGCCCAATTATAAAAATTACCAAATGCTCTCATGCTCGGGATTTTATGTAGCTCTCTCTCGAGTTGAGTACGACATAGTCGTGCACCTACCGCTCTTTTTTTTTAATTTTGGAAGCTCTTAGATGACTTTAAAAAGACGGCTTTGTCAAAAATGTTAATTTTTCGGTTTTTGAAAACTTTTTCTTGTACAAATAAAAATAAAACTGTCTATAAGCAAAATTTATAAAAATATGTTGACTATTTAAAAAATAACGTTAATTCCTACAATTAGGTATTATAATTTTTTTTCAAGCCAATACATTGTTCTATTAGCTTATTTTTAAATAAAGTAAAAGCTATGCATGGTTTTTTTTTAACAAAGTGGAATTAAACTCAAAATTTATGCAAAAACCTGTAAAAAGAAGTTTAAAATTTAATTTTTCAAAACTTTAAAATTATATATTTTTCTTTTTTTCTAATATTTGTTGCTCTAATTAATTCTTAATCAAAAACTAGAAAACTAGATGATTTTATGTGCGCTCTTATTTTAGAGAAAATTGTAAAACACTAAAACTAAAACTACTTATGGGATTTTTTTTTTTTTTTTGCTTGCTTACAGTGAGGTGCAACACCTCTACTTGGTTACACTGTAGGATTTGGGATGGGTGCGAGGTTCGGTATTTGAAATGTTTATTTTGCTTTTAAAGCACTCGACAATAAGAACTCAAAGTGGGATCACCTAAAATACCAAAACACAAAAATAAATGCCGCTCATCTCTGAGTATGGAAAGTCGTCAGGCAGACTCCTAAGACAAAAGTTTTTTTTTTTTATGTTAACGGTACCCAAGAAAAAGAATTGCAACTGTCTTTCTGGGGCCAGTCCAAGCTCACGCGACTTCACTGCTCCGCCCAGAGTTTGTAAGTTTTTTATTGAAATGTTCAGAGTCGTTATTGTATGCAAATTGTACAAGATACAATGACAGTGTTCATTTGAAGGTCGGGGTTTAATCTTATTTCCTTGACATTGACATATATAAAAAAAATTGTTGGGGCTTTATTTTATTTATTTGCTTGGGGCTTATTTTCATTTTTTTTGTGGCTTAATTTCCACACTTAAAGTGCGGCATTATTGCATTACGAAATATTCTCCCATTTTTGATTTTGAGGCCTTATTTCTGGGGTCGTGTATTCGCCCAACGTTGAAAGTGAAACCTAAGAGACTGTTATCCCACCTAAACAGCGTTAGCTACTCACCATCAACGACGAAAGTAACTTACATTTTTAAGACAGAAATAACTCAGACTAACTGACTAACAAACTGACTGACTTGGACGTGGAATGCAATGTAAGTCTACCTCCACGTGGTGCATTCTGGATAAAGCTAAATGACTTACTGTACTATACTTATCAGAAGGACTTTTTTTCAAAATCCTCAAAACCAGTAGGTTTGGTAATTTTAAATTTTAATCAAAAAGAGAAGCCACAAATTCATCTAGTTTTCAGTTCTTAATTATGAATTAATTAGAGCAACGAATTTAAGAAAAAAAAGTTAATAATTTTGCAGTTTCAAAAAATTACATTTTAACCTTTTTACACATTTTTTTTTGGTTCCCAAATTTTAAGCTTACAACCTTTTTTTTTACATAAATCTATGCATACACATCACTTGATTTAAAAGCTAGCTAATAGAAAATGGTATTATTATTATTATTTTTAAAAACTTGTTTTATAAAATTATCCCTCCCGCCAAAACGGGCTGAGATAGACCACTACTCTCATAGTAAAAAATGTTTGTATTGAACTGTTCTACAATTATTATTATTATTTATTGGCGCCTAAGTTATCGTTCTCTCCCCAGCATGTCTTTAGAAAATTTTAGAAAATTTAGAAAAAAAAACCTGGGAGAAGAACGATAACGTAGCCTCCTTGAAATAAAAAGGGATTCTTTCAGAATATCTAAACAAAATATCCCTTTTTACTGTAGATGAGGGGACATTTCATACCGTTTAGACAGGAGGAGCTATTTTCTAAAAAAATAAACGTTCTCAAAAACAATGGAAAAAAAATAACGGCAACACTCATAGTGCATTTCTATAGCTCTTGTTTTATCATTTTTTAAACAAAATACTTTCAACCTCAAAATTTGAAGTTATAAAAACTATTTTTATATAAAATTTGTTTTTCTTTTTTTAACAAGCTCATAAAGTTATATTTAGCTTTACAAAATCCCATTGACAGACTAAGAGGTAGGAAATCACGATATGGCAGGACAATTACTGTTGATAAACAAAATCATTGAAATGAAAACCTTTCAGATAACCAGACAAAAGCATAGAGAAGAAAAATAAAAAAAAATATCTAAAACTTCTAAAACTCAACAATGACAACACTTCTACGATAATTGGACACTTACTGTCCGTCGATTCCTTTCTCATACAACCGATTCTTACAATTTGTTTCAAACCAACCTACCTAAGTAAAAGAGGAGTTACGTTTTTTTTTAAGAAAACGACTAGATGTCCTTTTGTTGAAACCAGTAATTTCTGTTAATACTTTAGCGTTGCCAACCAATTAAAATTTTGTTTATTTGATTGAAAAATATTTCAAGTTATGTGGGCTTTACTAAAAAAACGCATTCTTGTCCTCAGCTATAATCAAATAAAAAGAAGAAATGCCAAATTTCATTGATAAAATATTTGAACTTGAACTAAATTAGAGCTGAGAACTATACTGAAAGGTCCTTAGAAATAAACAATACATGAGGTGAGCTCAGCTTAAATAAAAAAGTCGACTTTAAATTAAGAATGATATCTATATTTATTTTATATTTATTGATTTATTAAAATGATTTAACCCTAGAATAACAATTAAAAGCCTTTGATGTATTTAAGTCTAATGAGGTTTTCATATCGAACCGAAAGCTGAGTTTTTACAAAAACACACAAAATCTTAAACGAAAATTAAAGTTTTCCATATATTTTCAGTTTATGAAAACATACCCAAAAAGTGGGTGTGGCTATTTATTTTATTTCTTGCTTACAATGAGGTGCAACACCTCTTCTTGGTTACACTGTAGGATTTGGGATGGGTGCGAGATTCGGTGGCACTCGACAATAAGAAATCAAAGTAGGATCACCCAGAATACCTAAACACAAAAATAAATGCCGCTCATCTCTGAGTATGAAAAGTCGTCAGGCAGACTCCTAAATCAGAAGTTATTTTTTGTTGACGGTACCCAAGACAAAAAAAAAACATTTTTCTATTGCACATGCTATGGAGTAGGCTATACAAATCGTTTTTATAAGAATACGTCCCAAAAAGCGGCCGTGGGTTCAAATGATCTATGGATGAAATGATCGAAAGTTTTTTTTTCAAATTTCTTTAAAATTTTACCGAAAATCGAGTTTTTAATAAAAAAAAAACGTCCCAAAGAGTGGACATGGCAATAAACTTTTTGTAGACAATATATAGATACATAAAATCGTGATCGAGTATGATCGATAAAACAGAATGATCGTTTATCGAACTTATGTGAAAAACATGGTGTGCCTAAATATAAGACGCAAACGGACATCGTCTGTCATTGCGAATATAATAGTAAGCTGGATGCGTTTGAATTCATTTGGCACTTATGTTGGTATCATTAAAACGCGTATTAGCAGAACTTATTCGCTTCGGAATTTGTCATTCAAAATGGAACCCGTGATGGGTTCAAGTTCTGAAATAAAATAACCGGCGATCTGGCTTTAGAATTTCGTAGACGGTGTGGTGGCATGTCTTGCATATCCAGTCAGTTTAAAAACTCAGTTGGATAATTTACAGCATCGCAAACTGAATCGACATATTTGTATGATACCAATCTGCCTGGCGACGACTGCTGTAGCTTGAAGTTCAAATCGTCGAAGTCCACATTTTTTGCTGTTGGTGACACTTAATGTTAAAAATGCCTTGAACTCGGCAAGCTGGATCACCATAATGACAGCGCCAAATAATAGGAGAGTATCCAAGTACCTGACTCGGATAATAACAAATTATTTCGAATATAGAACCCTTTTTTTTCGATACAGACCAAGGACCAAAAACGTATGAAATCATAGGTGTCAGTTCTGGGACCATCTCTATGCAACGGGCTTAACTTCAGAGAACACCAAAGGCATACGAGTGAGAAAGATAGCCGAGTAGTCGCGGGAATATCAAGGCACATGCCGAATATTGGAGGACCAAGGCAGCAAATAAGAACTCTGCTTACAACCGTAAGTAAATCAATCCTCATGTACGCAGCCCCCATATGGATCTCGGCCACATGTACTGAATTATACATGAGAATGATAAACTCTGTGCACAGAGGAGCATCACTCAGAGTATGCTGTGCATACAGAACTGTATGTTGGGATGCAATAAGTGTGACAGCGGGGAGAATGCCTATCGGGATGGAGTTAAAAATTAGAGAAGACGCTGAAATGGAATGGCTAAGACATTGGAACGCAACACTAAACGGAAGATAGACGCAAAAACTACTGCCGAACTTCAAAGAGTGGAAAAAGAGAAAGCACGGCGAAATAAATTTCTATTTATCACAATTCCTAACGGGACACGGTAGCTACCGGAAATACCAACATAGGCTTAGACTTGCTGATGATCCATTCTGTCGGCATTGTAATGGTAGAGTCCAAAATGCCGATCAAGTGTTGCTGGAATACCAAAAGTATGATGCGAGAAATGCAATAGAAAGTGAAATAGGCAGGACAGTCACCCCTCGAAGTCTTATAACGTATACGCTATCGACAGATGAAGCATGGGAAACTGCAAATAGCATCATTGCAAATATAATGGAAAATCTGACCCCAAGACCCCAAGAGGGTGACAACCCAGATCTCAATCAGAGGAAAAGAAATGATGTCAACACCGGCCCTATAAAGGAATGCCTTGAGAGGCAGTACCGAAAGGACTTACAGGACAAAATAGGGACACCCCCTATTTTTAGCCACGTATACATGTAACAGCATGGAGTCTGGCATAACTGGTAGCACGGGCCGCAGAGTATCCGTAGAGGATTTTACCCCTCCAGAGAAAAAAAAAATTTGTTTGCTGCATAAATGGCTCTTTTTGTCTTTCTGTGTGCGTAAATATGCGGTCAATGAGAGTATTTGACGTGTGTGTCCGATTGGGACCGTCGGAGTAGATTAGGTAAAGATAGTTGACTTAAAATTTTAATTTTATGGCCGACTTAGATAGTTTTTAGTATTAAGGTTTAGGTGTATAACAGTATAACAGTCATGGTGGCACAAAAAAAAACGCTTGCTGTGGCTGTTCTAGTTTTTAAGTTATTTTTAGGTAGTTTTAATTAAATTTAATTAGTTTAAGCTAGTCGATAAGTAGTTCTAATTAGCATGTAAGTTTAAATAAAACAAAAAAAAGACAAGGAACCAAGTTTTTCAAAGTTTTCTTGGTAAAAATTTTAATAATTTTATATTTATATATTAGATAATAATGCCGAAAGGCATTAGAATTAAGTTATCAAGTAATTTAGGTCGCCCGCATAGAGCAAGTAAGTTAGTTAAGTAGTTGATAAGTAGGCTAGTTTTTTCAGGAATTTTTGTCTAGCATTTTAGTTAGTTTTAAGAAAAATAAAATAAAAATGAATTTAAAAAAAAAGAGTATTTGACGTATCAACGATTGTGCAGCAATGGGTGCCAGTATTTTCATGGACAGCAACTTTTCTATCGCAGATTTCTAACAATTGTTTCGAGAATGTGTCAGTGGATGGATCTTGTAGCATTCTTAAGCGTTTGTTTTTTTTTTAAATCCGGACTTTTCCAATTTTTTAGAAAATGGAATGTCGCAAAGTGGTGCCTGAAATAACCTGGGTGCCGGTGAATAGTTTGTCGTTGTTTTTTTATATCACAGAGTGTGCTGTTCAACCCCTAAAAAGAATGTTTGTTTGTCATAGTGCATCCATCACATATAAAATTTTTCATTGTTTCAGCACTTTGGCCCTCGACAAAGTTTTTTTAGATTACAACGGCAAATGCGATGCCATTATTTGATCGTATTTCAGCTAGAATTAGCGATATGAAAAATGCTTTGTCAGTTGGAACAGGTGCATCTAAAAAGAATCCACCTTGTCCAACCGAAACTGCCATCATTATTGGGTCGCTTTTTTTTCATGGTAGCGCTGGCACTTGTCAAACGCAGACATAATTTGAAGGGCCATAATAATAGAAGAATGTTTGCCATTTACTATAATGGGTCGCTTAACAATTGAACAACGCGTCAAAATTATTAAAACTTACTATGTACAAAGTTCGTAGGTTGTTGCTTTTTTAGCATTACGCGATGATTATGGTCGTCATAATCGCCGACCATACGCCAGCAATCGGTGAAATTGTAAAGAAATTTGAAAATAGTGGAAGCTTTACTGATATCGTAATGCCTGTGCATCATTAAAATACAGGCTCAGTCGAAAATATTTCTGCTGCATGTGGAAGTGTTGCTGATTATTAGAATTTATCGATTTCCTGGCTTTCGCAGCAACTGAACGTGAAGCAAAACTCACTATGACGTATTTTGCATTCGGATTTGCATCTTCATCCTTATAAAGCTTCAATTACGCAACAATCGAAGCTCATTGCTAACCATTCACAACGCCGTAAATACGCTTCTTGGGTGTTGGAACAGCAGACAATAAACACCGATTTTTCGAACAACATTTTCTTCAGCGATGAGGCACATTTCTCACTCGATGGGTATCTAAACAAACAAAATTACCACATCTGGGGCTCAGCATCTAGGTGCCGTTGCATCCAGGCAAAATGACTGTTTGGTGTGCTCTATGGTGGAAAGGAGTCATTGGTCCATAATTTTTTCGAAGATGCCAATGGGGACACGGTAACAGTCAATTCAAAGCGATGTGGTCAATTGATAATCGCTTCTTTTTTTTGCTGGTAATTGAAGATCATGAAATGGATAATATATTGTTCCAACAAGACTTGACAACAGGTCACGACCAATTATGGCATAATTAAGGAGTTTCCTGGTCGCGTAATTTCACGTTTTGGCGACGTCAATTGGCGACCAAGATTATGCGATTCGACATTTCTGTGGCGCAACGCAAATGACCGTGTTTACGCAAGTTATGGCAGAGATACCTCAAAAAATCGAATGCTGCTAATCTCCCAATGCGGCCATTTGAATGATATTGTAGAATTTCATTCTACGGGAAAACCAACTTACTGGTATGAATTCCAATCGCATCAAAGTTGAGGAATGCTTTGAACTTTGCTCTGATCGTTCTAATAACGAGCGAGTCAATCATTAGAAATGAAAACCCAACCAGACTAATAAACGGAAAAACCAACTAAGAAGGATTCAAAAACGAAATTAAAAATAATATTCAAATGGGTGTATAGCATAGGTACCCATTAGAACTCGAAGTCGCTACCGTTCAAAAATCAGCATGAAAAAATACTCCTCGAGAACGCTTAATAGAGGACTATAGTAATAACAAGTACCCAATGGGAAATATAAGATTCGGTTAGACAAAAAAGAAAAGCTCGTAAAAGATGGCACCAAACTCCTGCCCCGCAAGATAAAACACATCTAAATAGGTTGAGTAACTTGTTATCAAATTCGATAAAAAAAAATTGAAAACCATGCATTCGAAATTTATCTGCAAAGCCTAACCGCTAGAAAGAATCGAATTATTCGCTGTGGAAAGCAATAATTAGAGTCATAGAGACTACAACCGATAGTAATCTTGTTAGATATGAAAGTATTGCCGAGCTTAAGCGGAAAATACAGAAATTTAAGCCTAAAAATGCTCCGGGTTATGTCCTAATTACAGGACAACTTCTAAAAATGTTGCCTCGAAAAGCATTAACTAAGCTCCTCTACATTGTAAATGCAGTTATTAGATTAGAATGCCTACCAAGACAGTGGAAAGTCGCGGAAGTGATTATGGTTCTCAAACCATGAAAATCACCGAATGAAATATAATCTTACAGACCTATTTTGCTTCTTCGAATAATTTCAAATGTTTCTGAAAGGATATTACTCGGTCGCTTACATGCCATTACTGATCAGAAACGCCTTTTAACTGACCATCAATTTGTGTTTAAGCATTCGACTGTGGACCAGGTTCATCGAATTACTGGTGTAATTGAGAAACCCTTCGATGAAAAGAAAATTAGCTCAGCCATATTTCTTACGTGTCGCAAGCTTTTGACAAGGTCTGGCATAGAGGCTTTCAATACAAACTAAGAAAAGTTCTGCCTGAAAAATTTTATAAAATCCTCGTTTCGTATCTTGAGGATAGACTCTTCCGTGTAGCACTTGGAAACGAATATTTGGAGTTCAAAGAAATATTGGCAGGAGCACCCCAAGGATGCGTCCTTGGACCAATCTTGTACCTCCTATTTAGACGTGATACAAAACGCTCTTAACGAGGTTAATGAATGGACAAAATCCTGGCGGATTGCACTTAACGAGAACATATCGATTCATGTAGATTTTTCGTATAAACGGACAAACAATTTGCCTGTATTCCTCAATATGGTTTACAAATAAAGGGAAATATCTCAGATTGACACTCGATGCAAAATTAAAATCGAAGTCGCAAGTAAAAAAGGAATGCGAAGAACTTAAAAATAAATACAGAGAACTGTACTGGTTACTCGGAAGATATTCGAAGCTTAACCTTGATAACAAGCTGCTATTATACAAGCAAGTGCTAATGCCGGTCTGGACTACGGTGAAACGAATCTAAACATTCTACGAACTTTTGAAAACAAAATGTTAAGATCATTCGTCAATGCGGCGTGGTATATAAGGAATGAAGATCTACGCAGAGATCTGGGTATTCCCGCAGCTAAGGATGAAACGAAAAATGTTTCACGCAAACATAAAAAACATTTATTGGGACACGGTAAAACAACGGTCCTCCGAATTCTTGACGAAACAAATTTATTGCGGCGCCTTCAAAGAACTAAGCCCATAGATTTGGCCCGATAATAACAAACCGCGCTATAAATTGCGGAAAAAGCAGCAACTCTCAAAGGAAAGTTACCTGCCAAACATTCATTACTCGTGATAATACAAAATTGCTATATAAGTCGCATACTTAGTTGCAATACTAATACGAAAAGGGTCGTGGTTTTAGTGGGTTAAAGTCTCATACAACTTTGGGCACTTACTCATCGTGTCTTTTGAGATTTCCAACAGCCCACGGAAAAAAATTGTTTTTCACACTAAATGGCAAAGTCCAAACTTTATAATGATACATACTAACAACCCGGTCCGACTTCGCACGGGTGCAATTTTAAAGACGAAAAATGTAATCTGCCACTTAGACCTCGAATGCTCAGAGACTGTAAATTAAACGCGCATTAATATACATTTGGGGACTTTTTTTTAGACTGAAGCAGATAAAAATTTCATCAAATATATATCGCTGTGGTTGTTTTACTTAGCTTTACTTTCGATATCGAAGTCTTACAACTACAAAAATAAATATCTTTTCAAAGGTCTACAGTCTAATTTACAAAAAAAAAATCGAAATCAATTTCGGGTGTCAAATTGAAAAAGGGCAACACTTGTCGCAAATTGTTAAAAAATAACAGTGTAGTTAAAAACAAACACAACGCTTATAATAGGTTATTCTTTAAGGGTCAAATCATAATATTTGTTGCATGTGTTCTAGAGGATGACAAAAAATAATTTTAAAGGATTAAAGTCGACTTAAAATATCTTTTTTACTTCTAAGGATCACTACAGAGAATACCCGCCCGATATTTTTTTAAAAATGATTTTTTTACATATTGCTGATGAATTTATGATTGCGCGCTTGTAGATGCTTCCACTTTCTTCATAAAGTAGGAAATCAAATCGATTGGCAATGGAAATACAATGGTGGAATTCTTTTCGGCCGAAATCGTATTCAATGTCTGTAATAAACAAAAGAACACAACCCAGATAGGGTGGGTGTTGTATTATAGAAACACGCATAATTGTAAAATTCTAAAATATATATTTGAAAGGAGTTCATACCTGTAGATAACGTAATTGCAGAGCTGCTGGAGAATCGCCAATAACTTCGGATGCCTCGCGTAGAGCTCGTGATGCCTTTTGTTCACCTTCTGCAGCAATAACTTTGGCACGTGCTTCACGGGCGGCTTCAGCTTCAGCTGCCATTGCACGTTGTAGTTGGACTGGCAAGCGGACATCTTTGCTGTGAAGTTGTTGAAGAAATAAATTCAATTGAGTGAATAAATTTTAATATTTTCGAGTCTACAAACGATTTATGAAAATCAATTTGAAGTTTCCTAAATGCGTTTTTTTTTTACTCGTAAAATGTTCAATACGTGAGTTCAGGTTCCCGATGATAAGACTTTTCAGTAGCAACATGAAAAACATGAGAACGTATTTCTGGAGGAGGGATGCAAATCCATAATGTAAGAAGCAAAAATCGTACAAACCGATGAAATCAATAATTAAATCTGGAGACACTCACATCAGGAGATAATAAAAAAAATTATTTTCAATCAGAGCACATCCAACAGAGGCAAATCAATTTTTTACATTATATGGGCTGAATTCCAAAATTTTCTATTTTCATTTGTATCCCCCTACTAGCTGACACGGTAAACGATGTTTGGCCGGATAAATTATTTCTAGTGAATATTTTGGTTGCTTAAGAAAAACATATGAAAGGCTGCAATCCGCTCTGCGAATCGTGGTCAAAATCCTTAAGAAGATTTTAACATTTTTTATGGTTTGAAAAAAAAAAAACGTTTTTCTACTGCACATGCTTTGGACTAGCGTGTTCAAATCGTTTTTATACGAAAACGCCCCAAAATTTGGATGTAAGTTAAATTGATCTATAGATGAAATATTTATATAAGCAATGTTTTTGCGTTGAAAGTTTTTTTTCGAAAAAACTTAACTAGTTATGTTAAAATCATACTGGGAGATGTTAATGCAAAGGTAGAAAGAGAAGACATCTTTAGTAGTATTGTCGGAAAACATAGCCCACACGACAACATGTCTGGTAACGGATTTAAGCTAATTGACTTCGCTACGGAACGAAATACCACTATAGCCAGCACATGGTTTCCTCACCTCAATATCCATAAGGGGACATGGCGGTCTCCAGATCAACGAACGACCAACCAAACTGATCACATTGTGATAGACAACAGACACGTATCCAGTATTTTGGATGCCCGAACATTCCGAGGAGCTAACATTGACACGGACCACTATCTTCTTGCAGCCAATGTTAGAATGCGGATATCCACCACGCCACAACAATCCAGAAATACTGTTAAAAAATTTAATTTGGAAAGACTGCAATCGCAAGAGATCGCCTTTGAGAAACGCGATGGCAACGATGCCAACAAGCCACTAGATGAGCTGCAACTGTTGTACTAGGATTATCGCCCACCAGCAAGAAACCCCTGGTTTGATGAGGAATGCCGACAGATGCTCGCAGACAAGAGCGTGACCTACAAGGCTAAGTTGCAGGTGAAGACGAGAACAGCCATTTAGCTCTATACGCAGAAAAGACGGAAAGAAGATAGAAAAGCGAGCGATCGAGGATTTAGAGAGGTGCCACTCCAGGAACGATGTTCGCAAGTCTTACCAAAGTGTAAAACGTCAAAGCCGGATGAAAGTATGCCTGAAAAATGAAACCTCAGCATACCTTTCCCGGGCCAGAAAAAAGCAGACCCTCTAAACTGCGCCAACTACAGGGCAGTCTCCTCAACATCGCCTTCAAGATCCAATCTGTCGTAATATATGAACGCCTGAAACTGTTTACCAACAACCTGATCGGCCGCAGGTTAAAAAAATGTTGACACTGAAATTTTCACATTTCGGCAGATCCTGGAAAAATCCCAAGAATTCCATATCGATACCCACCACCTTTTCATCGATTTCAACGCCGCATACGACAGCATTTTTAGAGACGAACTATACAGAACCATGTCTAGTTTTGGTATACCGCCTAAGCTCGCCCGTTTGTGAAGGATGACGGTGGAGAATTCTATGCTGCTCCATCAGCGTAGAAAGCGAGCTCACCGACACATTCGATACCAAAAAAAGAATTTCGGCAAGGCGATGCACTGTCATGTGACTTCTTCAATATGAATCTTGAGAGGAAAACCAGAGGCACAATTTTCTAAAAATCGGTGCAACTACTAGCATACGCCGACGATATTGATATCATTGGTAGGACTCAACGTGATGTCATAGCCACGTTTGCTAGTATAGAGAAGGAAGCGACAAAAATGGGGTTAGCAGTAAATAAGGGCAAGACAAAGTGTATGCTGTCAACTCGAAACACGCAACATGGCTGCTAGGACATGTAGAACGAAGGACCACCAATACTCCGGCTCGCAGAGTCTTCGATTGCCAGCCAGACGTCGGACGCAGTAGAGGAAGACCTTGCCTTAATTGGCTTGCACAAGTCAAAACCGACATCAACCGTCTTGGAGTGAATTCAGTAAGCTAAGGACAAGGCTATTCGGAGAGGCAGGCTGGTTGAGGCTCAGGTGGCGCCACAGTCTGGAATGAGACTGTGGCGCCACTTAAGTAAGTTGATTAAATTGTTATTTACTTATTTTTTTATTTATTTATTAATTAATTTGTTTTTATTTATTTATTTATCTATTTTTTTATTTATTTATTTATTTATTCATTATTGCTAGTCATAATTTTTGTTAATAATCAAGCGCTCACGCTCCGATGAGGATAAAGAAGAAATCTCTTAGAACTATTTCAGCGATATCCTGGACAAAATTTGTAATCGAAACATTTTAAGCTGTATTTTCGTATAACCCAACCATGGTACATACCACATCCGGCATCTGACTGATTGACACCACTGTAGAACGAAATACGAAATGTTCATTAGGGGGCACGAGATTAATTAACATTCAATCAAAATACAAGGTGGCGCAAAAGTAATCCTCCTATCAGAAAATGCTATAAATTTTGCGATTGGCCCCTAATGTCAGTTCTGTTTTGACATTTGTGTAGTAAACACATGCGAAATACACGTTAATAAACACTGTTACGCTACACTGCTCCAGAACGCGGAATATTGGTGACTATTTATTTGAGCAATAATCGGTCGGTGACTTTGGCACAACGTGAATTTCGTCGCAGATTTCCTAGCCGTCCAACACCTACTGGTGAAACACTGCGACGTTTAGCCGCTCGCCTCGAAGAGACTGGCACAACACGAGATGCTGCCAGGCATGGCAGAACCCGGAGTAGCCTTTCTGCAGAGAATATTGCTGCTGTAGCCGAAGATGTCATGGAAGCGCCGTCGACATCGACCAGACGACGCACGTGCCACGCAAATGGGTATCAGTCGTCGGTCTTTACAGCGAATTTTGGTACAAGATTTGAAGATGTATCCGTACAAAGTCCAGACGGTGCATCAGCTGTTAGCTGCTGACGGCCAATCGCGTCTAACATACGCTCGAGCCATCCTTAATCACCACCAAGAGGACGATGATTTTTCATCAAAAATAATCATGAGTGATGAGGCCCATTTTCATTTTAGCGGGTCCCTAAATAAGCAAAATTTACGCTTCTGGGGCACTGAAAATCCGCGTGTAACCCACGAAGAGCCATTACACCCGCTCAAAGTCACTGTATGGTGTGCTGTTTCCGCTGGAGGAGTCATCGGACCTTTTTTCTTCGAAGACGTCGCGGGCCAAACGGTTACTGTGAATGGTGAGCGCTACAGAGCAATGATCAACGAGTTCTTTTTGCCGCAACTTGATGAATTGGGATTGGAAAACATGTGGTTCGAATAGGACGGTGCAACGGCATACACTGCACGTGCCACAACCGATATTCTGAAGGATGCATTTCCCGGGCGCCTAATCTCCCGTTTTCGCGATTTGCACTGGCCAGCAAGATCGCCTGATTTGACCGCTCCAGACTTCTTTTTGTGGGGCTTTTTGAAGTCGCGGGTTTATGTCAACAAGCCTCAGACTCTTGCAGCTCTTAAAGACAATATCCGTCAAGAATGTGAGGACCTATCACAGGAAGTTTTGGCTAAAGTGATGGAAAATGCCATAAAAAGGGCTCAAATGACAATCAACTGTGGCGGCGGCCATTTACATGACATCATATTCTCGACTTGGTTTTAAAAAAATCAAAAGACCGAATAAAAATAATCCACAAGAAGAATCAAAGTTTTTCATTTTTTTTTAAATTACAGCCAAAAAACATCGGAAGGTTATTTTTACGCCACCTTGTACAAGAGTCACGGTTCCAGTATTTTCGATATCCAATCATTTCGAATAGCTAGCATCGACATGGATACCAGCCAAAGTAAGAATGCTGATATCCACAAAGGGACAACAAATGCTAAATACAGTGAAAAGTCCTCCCAATCCTTTGCAGAAAGCGTAATTCTTAAGCAAAGACTAGAGTCACCACTGAGCTTAACAGAAAAAGAAGGACATGAAAACCGACTTTTCAGAAAAAAAAGTGTGCGATCGATGATCTATAGCCGTTCCACTCCAAAAATGGTTTTCAATTTCGTTTGTATTCACAATGGGCAAATGTCAATTCAATATAAGTGATAACAGCGAAAACTACCAACAACCCGACCTAGAAAAGTGAGGGCATTAATATTTAAACGTACCCTCGAAAAGGCGGCTGTAAATGATGGTCTTTCTGCCGACCTGTATGTTTTTTTTAAGCACCTACTTAGTAGTAAAAGTTGGTGGGATAAACGTTCACTAAAGAGTGTAATCTAAACATTGCTTGCCCGATCCATAAAAAGAAGACCCTCTAGACCCTGTACGCTGTACCAAATACAGAGGCTGAAGTCTCCTGAACATCGCTCTCAAAAAGATTCACAAACATACATCGATATAAACTTTTTCCAAGAGAACTCCGCATTTGAAGTTTAAGATCACTTACAAATTTAGGCCGAATGGACAGCAACAAATACCTTCTATACAGACCTCAATACAGATGTCATGAAGCTCGGAACTGAGAGATAGGTCATACTGAGCTATTTGGAGGTACATGTTAGATAAGGCACTTAACGTTCCAATCAGCTACTGTTAATGCTTTCAACAAAATGTTTTATACGCTAGAGTTCATCATCATAAGTGTTCTGCTCTTAATGTCCCATCCATTTATTACGCAAATGAACAACTCGACGATACCATGTCCTATTGGGACTAACGATAGTTAATATCCAACCGCTTTTATTTAACCCAACAACAAACCTCAACATCATGCATCATTCTAAGCGACATAAACATTCATATTACGGCCGATTTACATGAACGCATTTGTCTCATGCTCCCCATGTTAATAAAGTATCTCGAAGTCAACTTCTCGTTATTATGCTAATCCATTAAATACACAACCGCCACATGGGTATCCACTGAGCTAAGGACAATTTATTTTTACAAAAGATACACGTATCTGGCATCGTATATCTACTTGGTATGTAAACGTCTATTGACATGTCATTCGATGTCGAAAAATAATCCATGCGTTAGTAATAACCTAGCATCGAAAACAGGCAAGGACATAAGGACAAAATTAACCGTCGATGATATACAATCAACACGTGCAGAGAATCAACAAATGAGTTGTGAATACGTCATATTTCCATTGATCGATATATTGCCATGTTGTTGTTGTTATTTATTTTTTGTCCAAATATCAACATGGAATCCAAGGAACTTCAAATATTAAATCTACTCAGGAGGTGAATACTTACATTTCTACACGCTCGACTTTGATGCCCCAAGCGTCCGTTGCCTCGTCCAGCTGAACCTGCAAGTAGAAAGTTGTTGGTGAATATCGTTGCAAGGTCATTCATCGAAACCACCACATAAAGTGTTGAAGGTTTTTCTTCACATCCATGGGCAATTTTGGCTTCCAAATAACCATACTCACTTGCATAGTGCCAGAAATTGTCATCCTTTCGCTAAGGATCTCATGCAAATGTCGCGTTCCCATTGTGTTGCGAAGTGTTGTCTGTGCCAAGAGCCGCGTGGAGTGGTGTGCATTCTCTACATTGGCTATAGAAACGGTAGCATTTGACACACGATAATAAACGACAGCATCCACCGACACGGTGACGCTATCCTTTGTCAGGACCTGTATTCAGCAGGAAAGAAACAAGAAAAGAAACAATAAAAATAGTACAATATACGGATGGTGTGTATGTGTTGTATATCCTTTTGTATGCGAGGAGCTAAAATAATATGAATTTCAGCACGTTGGTGTATGTCGTTGCACAGAAAGGAGTAATTGGAGGGCAAACCGAGAGAGTTGTCCATGTTCATAAGGATTTAACACTGAGTATTATTAAAGTTGTCCTTTTGTGGGTCGTTTGAAGGGACTGTATGTAATGGATATACACGCGATGTAGAACGAAGAAATTAGTGGTGGGATTATAGAGTCATGTGGCAGGTGCTTTATCCTGTATTATTTCTATTTCTAATAAAATCCTTGTTATGCTGTAGTGCACCCATTAGGAAAAGTACGGTTTCACATGGCTAAGTGGGGCATTAGTGGTGGGAATCTTGTTGTGAAAGGAGGACGGGCTGCTGGTAATGATTGCAAGAAAGTGGAATAGGTTAAGGACATCTGTGGGTTTTCTGTTAAAGATTAGTTTTTTTCTTCTAAAGAATTATTTTGATACTTCTGTGGACCAAGTTTATCGAATTACTGATGTAATGGAGAAAGCATTCGGAGAAAAGAAAATCTTGACATGTCGCATGCTTTTGACAAGGTTTGGCATAGAGGCCTACAATACAAACTAAGACAAGTTCTGGCTGAACAATTACATTAAATCCTCATGTCGTGAGCATAGACTCTTCCCTGTGAAACTTGGAAACGAATATTCAGAGTTCAAAGAAATATTGGCAGGAGTACCCCAAGGAAGCGTCCATGTACCACTCTTGTACCTCCTATTTACAAGTGATATCACTTAAACAAACGATGCAATAGTTGCCACGTTTGCTGACGGTACAGCTACACTAGCAGTTGGCAAAACAATAGAGGAAACAAATATGAAATTAAAAAACGCTCTTAACGAGGTTAATGAATGGACAAAATTCTGGCGGATAGCACTTAACGAGAGCAAATCGATTAATGTATATTTTTCGTATAAACGGACAAACAATTTGCCTGTATTTCTCAATACGGTTCGAGTCCCTATTGCAAATGAATCGAAATATCTCGGAATGACACTCGATGCAAAATTAAAATGGAAGTTGCACGTGGAAAATAAATGCGAGGAACCCAAAAATAAATACAGAGAACTGTACTGGTTACTCGGAAAATATTCGAAGCTGAACTTTGATAACAAGCTGCTATTATACAAGCAAGTGCTAAGGCCGGTCTGGAAATATGGTATATAACTATTGGGTTGTACCAGTGAAACGAATCAAAGCATTCTACAAGTTTTTAATAACAAAATGTAAAGATCATTCGTCAATGCGTCGTGGTATATAAGGAATGAAGATCTGCGCAAGGATCTGGGTATTCCCGCGGCTAAAGATAAAACGAACAATTTTTCACTCAAACATAAAAAAACGTGTATTGGGACACGTTAACACAACGGTAATCCGAATTCTTGACGAAACAAATTTATTGCGGCATCTTCAAAGAACTAAGCCCTTAGAATTGACCCAATAATAACAAACCGCGCTATAAATTGCGGAAAAAGCAGGAACTCTCAAAGGAAAGTTACCTGCCAAACATTAATTACTCGTGATAAAAAAATTGCTAGATAAGTCGCATACTTAGTTGTAATACAAATACAAAAAGGTTGGTGGTTTTAGTGGGTTAAAGTCTAACGCTACTTTGGGTGTGTCTATCGAGTTTCCACGAGCCCACGAAAAAAAAAAAAAAAACTTAAGATACTTCACTGTTGAATGACAATATTTTGCCGCTACTCTGCGAGCTAAATAAAGCAAATGGTAAATAGATAAAGGTTGACCTAACTGACACGTGAAGGAAACAACAACAAAGGAAGTAATTTTCCCCAGAAAAAAACAAAGCATCTCGAATTAGGAACGAGAAAATGAAGGGTAAGGTGCCAAGTTGGTGAAATTAAAAAAGGGGCTCACTATTCGTTGAGTGTCTCTACCAGACTTCATTCCTCTTCAATCCTTTGCACGTTGCTTTCAGTCGGTAAGTCAATGTGCTCTGACATTCGTGATCACTTGATCCTTATACCGGAAGTTTGGTCTTCCGTATCGTCTCGAGCATAATGCCTGGAATTCGAAGATTTTCTTCGCTGAAGCATTAACTCATATAAAACAAGCGAAAGATTAATCCCCGGATAGGGAATAAAAGTTTTTCAATAATTATACAGAGAACTGAACGTTCAATTAGAGCCACTATTAGAAGGCATCTGATGGTAATTTCATATACCTAATTCTATAATTCTAACCAAACAGTGTTGGTGTAATCTCGGTCATTTAATTAGAAGTTCGTTTTTAAATTATACAACCCTGGTTTCTGCAAAACTAAGTAATATTTGATGGTAGATGAGATTTTGTGTTATAAGATTAAAACAATAGAAAAAAAAAGCTTAAAATGTTGTAGATATTAATATTGAATCCAATAAGAGGATGGATAGAGGAAAGGAAAAAAGCAAGAAGGGACAAAAAAAACAATCATCATCATATTTATGTATATAAGAATTACTTGAGCCTTTTACCGAAAAGTGCTGTACAAATTTTCATCTTTCAGATGTCGAGGAGTTGAGTTCCACTGACGTTTGGCATTTATAAAAATATCGCTCGTCCAACTAACAGTTATTCTTCTACAAGAAAATAAAATTTAAATTCCACAAGCAATTATTTCTGTAGGCATTATAATGTAGGGGCAGGTTGATTATTTTGCCAGTCTGTTGTTTGGGTAGAAGCTTGTTTAAGACATTATGCAGGAAAATTCACAAGCATAATCGAAGTTATGATGGTATAACCTCTGTAAGATTGTTTTTAAGCTTCCGGAGATGTGTGTACATGTAACATATGTTTAGATGTTTTGGTTGAACTTGGCAAGAAGTTATTCCAAAGCAAAGCATGTACAGAGCTTACGAATGAAGGCTTGAACAAGCTAAGGTTAAAAGATCGGGAAAAAGGTGAAAAAAATCGGCAACATACCGGAAAGTGAGTCAACACGATGCAAGTACTTCTTTGTGATGACTGCACGTACATTCATGTTCCAGAGTACGTGAGTAGCGTGCTGGACTACCGTGCGAGAGAACGCGAGTTCGAATCCAAGTAAGATAAAAGTTTTTATAAATATTTGTATTTAATTTCATACTTTCATAATAACGCCTTGGGTTTGAATAATTATAAAGGATTGAAATAATTAATAAAAGCAAATTATATAATATAACATGTAAAAACAAAAAGAAAATAATAAAATATTTTCGGAAATACTTTTTGCGTAGCTTGTAATTTGCTTCTATAAAGCCTTTTAGATTAGATTTAGATTTATTGTTTTCTTGTTTATAATACAAATAATTTATGTTACAAAAATCATTAAGCATGGCTTTGCCGTCTGCCTGATTGACATGAGATTAAACATTTAATAACAAGTTTGTTTTAATGTATATTATGTTCTCGAATTTAAAAAGATTGAAAAAATATATAAAAAGCAAAACATACTAAAAAGTTAAAAGTTCTCAGTTATAATTTTACAACGGTAATTAGTTGCAGCTTTATAGAAATAAAAGAGTTGTTTTACATCGCTTTCGCAGTTTAGGTAGGCTATAATTTCTTCCTGAGATTTTACGTCGTTTCCTAGAAAATATCTTCTTATTTCTTTAAGGATGGGGCATCTTCCTATAAAATGTAAAACGTCTTCTCTCGCGGATAAGTTGCAAAGACTACAATAAATTGGTAGATCTGGACGATGTGGGATATAATTGAGTCGTATTAGTTCGCCTCTCATCTTAAAGATTCGGCTCTCTTCAGTTCATTGCTGTTGTCATTGTGGAAGTAATTTTTTTCAGACAGATTGTGTTTTAAAACGCTGTACGTAGCTCGGTGAACGGATGATGAAGCCATATTTACGCAATCCGCTCGGTATTGTTCATCTACTTTGGCAATAAGATTGCCAATCACATCCTTATGGTATCTTTCATTTCCATAAGCAAAATTGCATTCGAAACTGCAGTATGTTGCTAGCTCCTCGAGTTTTTTATACCAGAGCGTATTTCTTTCTACTACCTTCTTGGCAATTATTTTTGGAAGTCTATCGTCCGATAGTTCTAAAACTTTAATTACATAATCTACATGCAATTTCAGTGATTTAATGAAAAGCGGTGATAGTCCTGTTTCGATATTAATCATATAGTTTGGTGTTGTGTTTGGTGAGTTAAAGCATCGTTTTATGTAGTATCTAAGGAGTTTCTCTACTGTTTCATATTGACAATATCCCCAAGACTGCGCTGCGTACATCATAACAGATTCTGATACAGCTTGAAGGACCTTGTATTTTACGCTGTGGTCAATTAGTTGATTTGAAAAACATTTTTTCCATGTAGCCGATATGGCACTTTTAGCTTTTATTAGTCTTTCCTTTAGATGTGGTTCCATACTAAGATTACTAGCTATAGTCACTCCGAGATGTTTATAGGTTTTCACAATTTCAATGGGCTGTCCGTTGAGATGCCATTTTTTATTTCTGCACTCTCTACCAGCTCCCTTCTTAAAAATCATATTTTTTGATTTTGTAAGGTTAACCGTAAGATTCCATAATTGGCAGTACAAATCAAGGCGGTTAATCATTAATTGTAAGGATTCTGGCGAATATGCAAATAGAACCACATCGTCTGCAAATAGAAGTGTCTTTATTAAATGTCCCGCAATCTCTATTCCTCCAGGTAAAAAGTCGGTGAGGTCATCGATGTACAAAGCAAAAAGATATGGGCTTAGTGTACATCCCTGTCTTACTCCCATAGTTGTTTCAAACCATTCTGATTTTTCGGTCCCGCTCCAGACACTCGATTGGTTGTTCTCGTATATATTTTCGATAACCTTCCCGAACTTTTGGCTCATCCCAGCGTTATAAAGTTTGAATATTAAAGCTTTTCGATCGATATTATCGAAGGCTCCCTTGAAGTCGACGAAAAAGGTGAATAGTTTCTTTTTTTGTTCGATGGATGACCCAGCTATATTTTGCAGTACAAAAATGTTGTCTAAAGCCTTTTATAGCAAACAAAGTTTTTTTTTCTTTAAGGCTTTTTAGAAGTAATTAAAGAATTCTAATAGAAGTAAATGGCTTCCTCAAAGTGCGCCAAATGTTTTTCCATAAGACTTCTTACAGGTAATATTGCTGGGAGGGAAAAGCGAAGCGAAATTGTTAGTTGGGCTGATATTAAAGAAGTGTAACGAATTGGCACAAGATTCAGAGATCTAGGAGAACGCCACTGGCAAATCTCATCAAAAAGGTAGGGTGGTTGACGAGGTTGCAATATATTGTTAAGCAGTGTTAATAAGGGTCTTAGTTTAAAAATATTTCCAATAGTAACGCCATGTAAAGATTTGGAGAAATGAGAGATGTGTTTATATGTCATTTATGTTAGATGGAGTATTAGTAACAGTTTTTCCGTATTTAGCGAAGGTTTTTCTTCTTCTTCCATTCTTCCAAGCTGTCTCTGTTGTTGTTTATTTATTTAAGTCTACATTTATTAATACAATTCGTCGCCCTAGTGAAATTCGATAACTCTCGATTTTTTTGTGATTTGCGATTTTTTTAAAATTTTTCATTTTTATGAGTGGAACGTAAAAGAACAGTTAGTACAACGAAGTACTTGAATCGGGTTGACTTATTCTCCTTTAGGTTCCCGATCTTTTCACCTTTTCTTCGATCTATTCATCTATTCATCTTTTCTCCATCTCCTCACCATTTTCCCGATCCTTTAACCTTAGCTTTTTAAGCCTTCATCCAAAGCTCTATACATGCTTTACTTGGGATCAACTTCTTGCGATTTACATGTACACACATCTTCGGAAACTTAAAAACAACCTTAGGTAAAGAGATTATAACATCATAACTTCGGTTATGCTTGTGAATTTCCCTGCATAATGTCGTAAACAGCCTTATACCCGAACAATCGACTGCAAAAATGCTCAACCTCCGGGCACAAGTACTATATTAGGCCTACAGAAATAATTTCTTGTGGAAATTGAATTTCATTTCATTTTAGAGTGCGTGGGTTCGATTCCCAGCAGTAGCAATACCTAAATGATTTTCCAATGGCCCTCCTCTCGTGATAATCTAACAAAACATCGGAATAGTATCAATAGTCAAGAACAAAATTTCTCAAATTTGGTGGTCCGCAATCATGCAAGAAGTACACACGCACACATAAATGATTGTGAGAAAGCTCGCCCCTGTGTAAAAACGAGCCTGTTGCGCTAATTTGTATTATTTATCATATCCAGCCCAAAATTGTAAAAAAATGTGGTTACGTTCTTGTGTCCGAATTTACGGACTATATAAAGCAACTGTACAATATAGCCGAATGGGTTCTGTCTTGCTGCCGCCAGTTGCGGTATAATGTTGTTTGGATTCATGTTTTCTACTCGTGTCGCTTAAAACTTGGTTTCGAACATCTGAATATAACCTAAAGACTCTGCAGGCCGAAGTATTGTTCTTCCTCTACTTTGTCGATCCTCTGAATATAAATCAAAGAATCAGCAAGACGAAATATTGCTCTTCATTCAATATATTGTCGACTTAAACTAGACGGCCGCTTTGTCGAGTTTACTTATACACGCCTCGTTTGGAGAAAACTTTCTCTACCTCAACGTACTTCTTGATAGGTTTTAGATGTACAGCTGGCTAGCTGTAATTAAGTATCGCAGTTCGTTACCATCTTCCCTGAATCCTTACATCTAGACCCAGTTAACTCAAATGCGCTCAACGATTTTTTAGTCAGTTAGTCAGTCTGGCTTTTACTACCCAGTACCTGGTCCAGAGGTTCCTATAAGACTATTTTGTAATAATTGTTCCTATCATAGCCCCATCAGAGGGTAGTTCATATATTGGCTTTATAAATTTAGCAATTGCGAATACCAAATCGTTTTGGGTAAAAAAAAACTTCAAATAGCACTCAAAACATCTCAGATAGATGCTCCCCATTTTTCAAGACTATGATAAGTCAAGTAAAGAAAAGTCGATCACATTAAGTAAGACATGCCTTATGAACAAATTTCATCCCTTAACTACAGCCCCTAACAATGCGCTTCCGAATTGCAAAAAAAACGCTTAGCAACACCTAAATTCACAATTAAATTTCAATTAAGATACTTTTTGAGGTGAAAATAACATCACACTTACTTGTGCAGGCAATTACGTACCGCATGGATTGACAATAAAAAGGCCAGGTACAGAACACGTTCTTCCTTTCGTCATCACTGGCAATGATTTGTTCCTGTGTATGTACAGTGGAAAAACGTTAATAAATATTCCCCACCTCTCATCGCACTTCCATTGATGTTTTTCCTAATATGTTTGAAACGGCTCTGACCTTTTTGACGAGAATATAAATAAATGTTTCAAAGTTCAGTCACGTTTTTTTGGCAGCTTACTGGCTCATAACTTGTTAGGGGGTTCCGCTGCCTGTATTTAGTATCTGTGCCGATAAAAATGTTAAAGGTACGAGTAGGTATCCGTGGAAAGCATATCGCTGACATGTCACCGTTAACATATACGTACGTATGTCATCAACTTTTTTTTTAAATTGTGTAACGTGGATATTAAATGCGTATTATGCTGTTGTAGTTATATCTCGATTTGGTGATGTGCATAACATATTATTCAGATATATACAGAGTACAAAAACAAATGATGTTGATGTTTCTACTCTTAAACATATTCTTCTAAAATTGGTATCCCGGCTAATATACTTGAATTAGCCTTTAATGCTCAAAATTGGCCATTTGGTATTTGTGTCTCTGAATTTGTAAAATTTATAAATCGTCCAAAAAAACTACAGAAGAACTCAAATAAATCAGGTCGCAAGAGACCGCAACTGATTTTACAAAAATACTGGATTTGATCGACTTTTTCATTGTAAAAGGTATGCCTTCCAATCGAATCAAAGTTGAAGAATGCTTTGATATTTGCTCTGATCATTCTACGGTCATTCTAACAACGAGTTCGCGGTTGACTCCTTTATCGATACTGATCAAGAAGCAGCATGAAATAATACCAAGTACCCATGGGAAATAAAAGATTTGGTTAGACAAAAAAGAAAAGCTGGTAAAAGATGGCACCAAACTCGTGCCCACAAGATAAAACACATCTAAATCGGTTGAGTAACTTGCTATCAAATTCGATTAAAAATTTTAAAAACCATGCAATAGAAATTTATCTACAGATCCTAACCGCTGGAAAGAAATCGAATTATTCGCTCTGGAAAGCTATTAGAGTTATAAAACGACAAAAAAAGCTGTCCCACCTTTTAGGGTAACTCAAGGCGATTGGGCAAAAATCGATAAGGAAAAAGCAGACGTTTTTGCCGCACGTCTCGAGGAAACATTTGAGCCATTTGATGGCCCAGCACAACATGAAAACATTAATGTATTCGAGACTACAACCGATAGCAGTATAATAAGATATGCAAGTATTGCCAAGCTTATGCGGGAAATACATAAAATAAAGCCTATGACCTAATTACAGGAGAACTTCTTAAAATGTTCGAAAAGCATAAACTAAACTTCTCTTCAAACGCAGCAATTAGATTAGAATACATACCAAGGCAGTAGCAAGTCGCGGAAGTGATTATGATCCTCTAACCAGGAAAATCACCGAATAAAATCAAATCTTACAGAGCTATTTCAATTCTTCCCATAATTTCAAAAAGTTCTTGAAAGGATATTACTCGGTCGCTTACATCCCATTATTGATCATAAACACAAAGTAAACATTCGACTGTGCACCAAGTTCATCGAATTACTTATGTTATTTAGAAAGCTTTCAAAGAAAGGCAAATTTGCTCAGCCGGATATGTTGACGCGTCGCAAGCTTTTGACAAAGTTTGGCATAGAGGCCTTCAATACAAATTAAGACAAGTTCTGCCTGAAAATTTATTAAATCCTTGTCTCGTACCTTGAGCATAAACTCATCCGTGTGAAACTCGAAAACGAATATTCAGAGAAATATTGGCTGGAGTACCCCAAGGAATCGTCCTAGCACCAAGCTCGTACCTCCTATTTACACGTGATATCCCACAAACAAACGATACAATAGTTGCCACGTTTGCAGACTATACAGCTACACCAGCAGTTTTCTCAACAATAGAGGAAACAAATATGAAATTACAAAACGCTCATACGAAGTTATCGGATGGACAAAATCCTGGCGCAATCCGCCAGGATTTTTTAACTTAACGAGAAAAAATCGATTTAACAATTTGCCAGTATTTCTCAATACGGTTCGAGTCCCTTTTGCAAATGAAGCGAAATTTCTCGGAATGACACTCGATGCAAGATAAAAATGGAAGTCGCATGTATAAACGAAATACAAAGAACTTAAAAATATATACAGAGGACTGTACCGGTTACTCCGAAAATATTTGAAGCTTAACCTTGATAACAAGCAAATCGATCACATTGTGATAGACAAGGAGCACGCATCTAGTATTTTGGATGTCCGAACATTCCGAGGAACAAACATCGACTCGGACCACTACCTTGTTGCAGCCAATGTTAGAATGCGGATATCCACTACGACACAAAAATCCAGAAATAATGTGGAAAAATGTAATGTTCGCGGAACACGTATCCCTAACAATCTCGATTAACACACCATACCAGCATCAAATGACGAAGAACAATGGCAACGATGTCAACAAGCTATAAGCTAGGTTTCTCGCGCCCAACAGCAAGATACCCTAATTTGATAAGGAATGCCGACAGATGCTCGCAGCCAAGAACGAGGCCTACAAGGCTAAGCTGCAGGTGAAGACGAGAGCTGCCGAGAAGAAGGGCAGAACATCGGCTTTTCAGAAAGAAGAAAAAAAGAGCAAGAAAAGCGCGCGATCGAGGATATAGGGAGGTGCCACTCCAGGAGCGATGTTCACAAGTATTACCAAAGTGTAACACGTCAAAGCCAAGGATACAAGTCTCGAACAGAATCCTGTCGAGATGAACAAGGAAATATCGTAGTTGAGACACAGTCGATACTGAGGATAGGGAAGAACCACTTCTGCAGACTGCAGACGGCGATGACGAACCACATTCCGCTGTCAGGCAGAACGAACCATTCAATATTGACAACGACAGCAAAAACTGCCAACAACCCGACCTGAGTGAAGTGAGGATAGCAATATCTAAGCTCAAGCTTAATAAGGCTGCCGGAAATGACGGCCTTCCCGCCGAGCTTTATAAAGCCAGCGGAGATAACTTGGTAAGAAACATCCACCAACTAATAAGCCAAATCTGGTCAAAATAAAGTGTGCGTGAAGAATGGAACCTCAGCATCGTTTTCCCGGGCCACAAAAAAGGAGACCCTCTAAACTAAACCAACTACAGAGGCATAAGTTTCCTCAACATTGATTGACAAGATCCCATCTGCCGTAATATGTGAACGCCTGAAACCGTTTACCAACAACCTGATCGGCCCTTATCAGTGTGGTTTTAGAACAGGAAAGTCCATAACCGATCAAATTTTCACACTTCGGCAGATCCTGGAAAAATGTCCAATTCGATACCGCATAGGAAAGCATTTATAGAGACTAACTATACAGAGCCATTTCTTGTTTTGGTATACCGTCCAAACTCGTCCGTTTGTGTAGGATGGCGATGGAGTATTCTCGCTGCTCCAATAGGGTCGGAAACGACCTCACCGACACATTCGGTACCAAAGAAGGATTTAGGAAAGGCCATGCGCTTTCATGTGACTTCTTCAATTTGATTGTTGAGAAGATTGTGCAAAACTCACGAGCCAACACCAGAGGCACAATTTTCCAAAAAACGGTACAAATACAAACATACGCCGACGATATTGACATCATTGGTCGGACCCAACGTGACGTCATAGCCACGTTTGCTAGTATAAAGAAATAAGCGGCAAAAATGAGTTAAGCAGTAAATGAGTGCAAGACGAAGTATATGCTGTCAACACGAAAGGCCACACAACATCGAAGAATTGGACAGAACGTCACCATTGACAGATATAACTTTGAGGTAGTACGGGACTTTGTCTATCTCGGCTCCGCTATTAACTCTGACGACAACATCTCGTCAGAAATTAAACGAAGAATTACTCTTGCCAACCGCTGTTTCTTCGGGCTAAGAAGGCAATTTAGCAGTAAAGCCCTCACTCGAACTACTAAGGAGATCGTATATAAGGCCCTGATCATCCTAGTCCTGCTCTACGGCGCTGAAGCATGGACCATCTCAAAAGCGGATGAAGAAATCCTTGGTCGATTTGAGAGGAAAATTCTTCGAAAAATCTTCGGCCCCCTTTGCGGGCTATGGAGACGAAGATTCAACCAAGAACTATACCAGCTGTACAACGAAATGCCCCTGGTCTAAAAACTCCGCATTGGACGGTTAAGATGGCTAGGATATGTAGAACGAATGGACACCAATACTCCGGCTCGCAGACTCTTCGATTCCCTGCCAGACGTCGGACGCAGGAGAGGAAGACCTCGCCTTCGCGCACAAGTAGAAACCGACCTCAACCATCTTAGAGTGCGCAACTGGAGGCAGTTAGATAAGGACCGGACTATTTGGAGAGGCATGTTGGTTGAGGCCCTGGTTCATTCCGTACTGTAGCGCCATTAAGTAAGTAAATAACCTTGATAACAAGCTGCTGTTATATAAGCAAGTGCTAGACCTGGTCTGGATATATGATATACAACTATATTGTACCAGTGAAACAAATCTAAGCACTCTACAAACTTTTGAAACAAAATGTTAAGATCATTCGTCAATTCGCAGAGATCTGGGTATACCCGCGGTTAAAGATGAAACGAAAAATTTTGCACGCATACATAAAAAACGTTAATGGGACACGTTACCAGAACTGTCCTCCGAATTTTCGACGAAACAAATTTATTGCGGCGTCTTCAAAGAACTAGGCCCTCAGATTTGGACCGATAAAAACAAAACTCGCAATAAATTGCGGAAAAAGCTGGAATTCTCAAAGGAAAGTTACCTGCCGAACATTCATTACTCGTGATAAAAAGTTTCCAGATTAGTCGTATTGCAACTACAAGTACAAAAAGGGTGGTGGGCACGTGCTCATCGTATCTATAAATTTGTCACAATAGTTTTTTTTTTTTTTTGGGAAATTAGGAACATTCAAAATTGTAAAATGTGTTGTTATATACGCTCTGTACTTTCGAATGTCGTTTTTCTTCTTCATTATACATGATCATTATTTATCTTTATGTATAACCCCCAAGCAAGGCTAGACTTTGTATTACAAAGATTGTCTTTCGTTGGAAAAGCAATGGACCACAAGAGACGTTGTTTAAATTCCTAAATGCAAAAAATGCGCATTGTGAATGCGCATTGCATCTGTTTTGGAATTATATGATACTTTCTCAACAAAGTGAGCGTATGTAGTTGCTTTCTGTCTGCTGACATTTTGGGACGGCGCGCGTGGGATATATAATATGATTAGCTGTGTGTTTTGCCATCATTTGGAAAGTGTTGCCAAGAAAATTAGTTTCAACTCTTATAGTAAAATATTTTGAACAATTATTGCCAAAATAATAGCAGAACATTTACAAAATATGTAATACAATTTTTATTGCCTATAAAAGCAATGTACCCAAATGCAAGAATTTTATTAAAGTTATTAACTCGTAACCTAACGATGTAAATTCCTGGTCCACTTTCCTAATTTCGATGTAAACATTTCTCCAAATCGTCTTTTTTTAGAGCACAAACTTCTGATTCAAACTTTATCCTTGTTGTTGTCAGCAACTTTGTTTGTTTATAACGCCACTTTTGTCTGAAGAATTACAAAAATAAGAACATTGCAATAAATATTTAACAAAATACTAAGGTCGTCATGGAATCGCTCATATTTTGTACACACGAAAACTATATCAAGCGAAATTAAAATTTGAAAATGTCATTTGCATCGTGCTAATTCACGATGCGCTGTTTGCATTTGCTTGCGCAAGAAAATCAGTTTACAATGCATTTCGGAACGTGACGCAATGTAACGATGCTTGTGTTTGCATTAAGGAATGTTTGCTGATGCACAATGAAGTCAGTACTGCATTTAGGAATTCAGCAGTTGCCAAGAGTGGCCGGCCCCGGAGGTCCCGTTGTGCCGAGAATATCGCCGACGTTGCCGATGATGTTGAGCTGTCTCCGGAAACATCGACCAGACGCCCGCCGGCCGGCTCGCCGTGCCTCGCAATTAGCCATCAGCCGGTCGTCGCTAAGGCGAATTTTGGTCAAAGTCTTGCGAATGTTCCAGTACAAAGTCCTGTCCGTGCATCAGCTGCTGCCTGTCGACCGCCAAACTCGTGTAACCTTCGCCTAAGCCATCCTCAATCTCGAGGACGAAGTGGATGATTTTTCGACCAATATCATAATGAGGCTCATTTAGCAATGTTAGCCCAGTTTTTTTCTGTCGCAATTGGATGAATTAGGACTGGAGAACATGTGGTTCCAACAGGACAGAGCAACGGCATACTACCCTCTATGAATCTGCTAATGTAAAACCAGACTTGATCAAAAGCTCATGGTTGACTTTAAATTTGGCAAGGATATTTAGAACATACAGATATCCATCGTTTCGCAGAATCATCGATTCCCAGGTAGATAGAAGCAGACCACGCCTTTAGTGACGTGCATATTTGGGGAGCGAGGTAATTGTGCAGCGTCAGGATTACCCTCAAATGAGCACCACATAAATAGCGAATAATATCCATGATTTTTGTTTCCAATCATCAACTATCTATCTCCTGTATACTTTCATTCCCTCGGTATGTCGTCCAAAAAGCCAATCATTGGAAAATAATTTAAAATTAATTTTACCTCTTGTGGTGGTACATCATATGTCCTTGTGCGAAGATCCACACGAGCGTATGCATCAATACATGGCAGAATGAAAAAGATTCCTGTAACACAAAAAACTCATCAGTATAAGCACTTAATTAGGACAAATGGGAAAATTAACATTTTAGGATGTTTGGCATGTTATGACTCACCTGGTCCTTTGGCACCACCTTGCATTAGTCGTCCTAACCGGAAAATAACCGCACGTTCGTATTCCTGGACAACCTGAAACACAAAAACCGATATCGCTGTGTAGGATAATTAGTTTCCTTCCATGTCGATACAAACCTTAAAGCACACCAACAAACTGAATGGCAGTGTTAGTGCGACAAGGACACACGACAGGAAAATCAGTATTTTGCCGCACGTTGACGACTGGTCTGTCATTTCGTCGTCAGCTAAAACGAGATGAGAAAATGACGAAAAAAATGCACAGATTCTCAATTAGAATGTTCTTGATCCTGATTAATAGGTCAGGCGGAGTGTATTAAGGCTACGCTGCTCGGATGTTGATGGTGCGCTTTGAAGGAATTTCAATTTCGTTGAAATTACCCCACTTTCCGTGAAACTTTTGTTGCGTTGCTTTCATATCCTGCGACAATGAGTGAATCAATAAGTTTTTTATTTACTCTTAGAGTAAAATTTTGTGGGATTGGATGCACAAGGCGCCTATAAACAACGACGGCTGTATTCCTTTGAATGAAATTACTGTAAAAACTTTGGTGCAAATGCATATACTTTTGAGTTATATTGAGTTATATAACGCACAGATGAATGGATGAAGATTGATATGAAGCAAAAGTTTGAGATTTGTTCGACTCCATTGTGGAAAAGTGTTGAAGACTGAAGCTGCAATGAAGTCTTGCAAAGGAAGAAATGATATATGTAATCTTTATTCAATCAACAGTTCATAGGTTAGGTAGTGTTACATGGCTGTCGGCTGTTCAGGAGCACCCTTAGACCGGTCTTAGAATCATGAGATGGGATATCGTCGTCTCGAATTAGAGAAGATGCGACAAAAAGTATACTCGGGCAGGAAAATGATTTTATGGAATTATAAGTAGCGATTGTAGTAACTTTTTTGCAAACTTATTGAACGATAACAAAACCTACAGTATTATGCCAAATCTAAAAGCTGAGTCCAGATCAAGTTTTCCTGAACATTCATACCACTCAAGCGATTTTTTAAATATCGCAAGAAAGGGGACACGGCATTAATCTCAACTTAATTGCTTGGTTTAGGAGTAAAACTAAAGGTCCGGCCATCGTGCAAGAAATGCACAAATAAAACGTTTGTCCCATCAGGCTCATTTGGTCACAGCAATATACTAAAATTAGAAGGATATGAGAATGGGGCACCTGACTACACTATCCCATATCACGACATTGATAATAATTACTCGACCATAATTGAATGTGGTTTTCAATAACGAAATATCAACCTATACCGATGGATCTAAAATGAAAATAGGAGCTCTGGGGTCTACTCCGGAAGAATCGGGTTAAGCACATATATTCGGTTGGCAAACTCGTGCAGGTGACCTTAGCCATACTCAAAGCTTCCAAATCTGCTATAGAATTGGACATTTCACAAGAATATATCACACTTACAAAGATAACCAAGCGGCCATAAAAGCTCTGCCATTCAACATAATAAAATCACGAGTAGTTGGGGGCTGTCGCTCAGAGCTTAAGACTCTTTGTAACCAGAACGAAGTCCAAGTTTTTGGGTGCCAGGACACAATAACATACCGTGCAACGAAAAAGCAGACGAGCTAGACAGATCCTGATCGTCCAGCTACCTCTCCTTATGCGACAATAGGGTTAGACCCCTAATTGCTTTCAAAATACAGAAAATAACCAGATTCACGCAAAGTGAAACAAAGTCTAAGTGGCAAAACATCAACACTTGCAAAAACACTAAAGACCTTTGGCCTTAAATAAGCGGTAGCAAATCTAACAAGCTTAAAGCTCTGAACAGAGCTTCCATTTCCATAGTGGTGAGAGTCATGATAGGTCACAATCTGCTGGGTAAACACTCCCATAGGATTAACCTAATTGACTGGCGTCAACTTCGCAGGAAGTGCGGAGACCCAGAAGTCGAGGAGGACATCATCCACCTAATTTGTGACTGCCCCGCGATCAACAACAGCCGTAACAAAATCCTCGGCAGTTGCACGGATCGTCAGCTTCTGCTGCAAGTCGGGTTGGAGCAACTACCTAATTGAAGCGAATGGAGCAGCACAAATCACCTAAGTATCACTCTTTTTACTAACGCAGCTTTCCTTTCAGGTACAATGAAGTCCATTGCTATGGGCCCACGTAGGCCTATGCGGGTTTGACGACTCACTTGGGCGTCAACAACCCATCAAACATAACCTAACCTAGTATCTGGGCCTGGTTTTTTTAACACCCATTCCGCACAATGGTGGTACCTCCTGTTATATGCCAAATCTGACCGTCTGAGTTGAGATATCTAAGGTTTTCTTGACAACTGATACCATTCGGATGTCAGATTATCGTGAGCAAAAAAGCCTTAAGCTGTTGCTATGACTGGGAATCGCACCCAGGAGTGTTGGGTATATGGGGAATATAGAATATGGTGCTGCATAGCAAGCCTTTTTAAATGCTTTTTTTAAAGGAGCATTAGACGTATCTGAAGTACTTGCGATCTCACCAATATTCGTTCCATTCGTCCTGATATCGCTGCTCTTAACCATTTAGTCCAAGCGATCTACAACCCACGACCGTTTGATCTTGAATTCAAAGTTTTTTCGTCTTTGTTTTCAAGAATTGGAATACGCGAGCTGGTTAGTAAAAATTGAACGATGGTTAAGTACAGCTAAAGGCCACTCTAGACGTGTTGATAACTGCATTGCAGATAGTTTTCAAATTTTAACACAAAGATATGCAACTCATGGAAACACAATATTTGGAAGATTTGGCATATGAAGCGGATATTCCAGTCTTCGGGTATCATGTCATCCATCCTGACTTGGTTAATGGTCTGTTGCGTACATACTCAAAGACATCACCTCCATAAATAATGAGTTCCACTAGAAGTCCATCAAAACCATTGGCTACGCTGTTCTCCAACTGTTCAACTGTTTTTCTATAAAGGGAGGGAGTGTTACTTAATCGGGAGTCCAACATTGAAATTCTTCAAAAAGGGGTTCTTAAAAAATAACATATTAGCACCAACTTCAATATGGTTTTTTATACCCTATACCATAGGGGTATATTAGCTTTGATATTAAGTTTGTAACATAGAGATATAATTTCGATAGGTACCTATAGCTTAAAGTATATGAATCGACACAGAATCGCTTGCTGAATCGATTTAACCATGTTTGTCTATCCGTACATCTACTTGACTGTAAGTCTCCGATTGTTCGGCCTTAAATTAAATTTCTAGATTAATGAAATTTCTCTATCTGACGAAACAGAACATGTGAAAACAACTAGTGGAATACTTAACCCACACAGATTTTTACAGCCCTCCAGCAATAAAAGCCTGGATTGAAGAAGAATTCTTACAATAGCTTTGGCTCGAAGCCAAAACAAACTTTAGGAAGTAGAGCTGCAGGCAAGACAAGAGCTGACATTGAAATATATTGGCAATGAATTGGCGAAGAAAATCGGTTGCGAGGAAAACAAAGGCATAAGGCGTCCCAACATCACCTACAAGACCCTATCCTTAATGTCTGAATGCCTGACACAAACAACCTGATTAACCCTTATATTTGTAGTTTTAGACCGAGTAAGTCCACAACTGATCAAATCTTGATATTTACCAAAGAAAAGTAAATAAATGAAAAAAAATTAAATTAGCAAAATTATTAAAATTCAAGGCCCGATTCAAATGAAACGAAACTGCTCTGTCAGGTTCGGTAACGGCCTCATTGAAACATAAGATACCAAAACAGGATTTCCGCAAAGTAATGCATTGTCAGGGTAAAAAAAAAAGAATACAAATTTTTGGCGCAACAAGGTCGGTAGTACCCAGTTCCTAGCTTTCGCACAACCATTCAAGTGCGTATAATTTGTACTTCTTGCACGATTACGGGATCTCCTGTCTTATGCCGACCTCGAACGGCTAGTTTGAGACAAGCTTTTTTTGACAATTGCTATGACTTGGAAGATTTTTCAGATTACCACGGTAGAAGGGCCAGTGGAAAATCCTTTATATGAAACCAATATCCTTTATCGAAACCAGATCTTCTGCGTGGCAGTTCATCGCACTTACCATCGTGCCACTTAGGCCGTAAGGGACTTCTTTAACACAATTTTTGAAACGATTGTTCAAAACATCGTATCGAGTACTAGGGCCAACTACTAACATATTCTGGCAATATTGACATCATTGGTTATACTCAGCGAGATATCAGGATAAAATTTTTTAGTATAGCGAACGAAGCCTCAAAAGTATATGCTTTCAGACAGACAGAACGTCACCATTGACAGATACAACAGAGGTTGTAAGGGATTTTGTTAACTTTGGTGGTCGCGGTGCTGTGGCAATGTTTGTTGAGTGAAAGGTTGCGCATTTAATCCCAACCAAAATCCACGTAACTTTTATTCAAAAAGAAATAAAAAATTGTCGGTTCTTACACCGAAAAGTATGCACCATCTTGAAGTTTCATTGAATTTAACGAACACAAGAAACAGTGACTCCCCGACGTTAGTTCGGACACCACCCATGGAATTAAGTCTCCACTACATCCAAAATCTTTCCTGTCACCATCTATCACTCTCTTTCTTCCCTTTGTCAAAACGTCCGTACTGTAGTAAAAGATTTAAAGGGTAAAACGAAGAAATACACTTGCTAACTTAAATCTCTTCAGGGATAAAACGAAGAAATACTTTACTAACCGCTGTTTTTTTGGACTAATAAGCAATTTAAGTAAAGCCTTCAGTCGAACTAGAAAGCAGGACCTATAAAAGGCCATTATCATCCCAATTCTGCTCTAATCGGCGGGCGCCGCGCCGAGGCATAGGCTGTATCAAAGTGGATGAAAAAATCGTTAAGCTAAAATTTCTTTGGAATATGATGATTCAACCAAAAACTCCACATTGGACATTTAGAATAGCTAGGACATGTAAAGCAAATGGACAGCAATACTCCTATGATCTCAAAGTCTTCGATTTCTATCTAGACGTCGGTTACAGTAGAGGAAAAACTCGACATTAGTGGACTGCACCAGTAGGAACAGATCTCAACAAGATACAGTGGAGAGGAATTTTGAATGGTTTCCGATTATGTAAGTAAGTAAGTAACGTAATATCAGATGCAGCCTATTTGCATTATATATGATCCTTATATGAACCTTTGGATCCTCTTATGATTTATTTACTCAATCGTTACTTCGTTAAAAGACCTCCACGTTTTGATATAGCAGCTTTCATTCATTCAAGGCATGGTTTTTTTTTTGTGACCTATGTATTCCGACAATGCTGCTAAAGAATTTTTTTGTTCATACGATGCCAGCACGATTTAAACGTCATATTTCCTAAGTTTGGATACCATTCGAATAAAATACCATTTTCATCCACGGTACCGGCCATTTTTAAAGTCAACACAATATAGATTATAACATAGGTCACACCCAGTAAAAACACATTCCGTTATGTCAAGTTCATTAAGCGTGTTTACGAGATTTATAGGATTTTCAGGTATTAAATTAAACCTTCGTTTAATCTATTGCGTCATTCTTGTTCCCGTTTTTAGTGACAATCCAGTGCATAATCCCTTTTCCAATTTACTTAGTTGTCCTCGTCGCGAGCAGACTAGGATATTCCAACGGTTTAATGAAATTCCCCACACAATTTGTATTCGGTAAATCTCATGACCACAAAGGGTCGTTCACATATAAATTCTATTTAATTTCTCGCAAGGATACCAAAACCAAATAAGACATAGAAGCGCTCTCTCATCCTGTTTGTCCAATTAAATTTAAATATCCGATGGTATTTTGGTTTTCCTTTCCTTCATGGGATTTGAATATCTTTCCAGGATCTCGGTTGAATTCAAACTTTTTCACTGACTGTTTCAATATCACGTGCGGTGGTGTGGAGGTGCTTTATAATTTAGCCATTTGGGGTTTCTTTTATCCGTGTCCTAGATATTTTGACTTGTTTTTGTCACTTGACAAAATTTTGAGGTGTTTTTCTTTTCAATTTATTTTGTTTTTTGTTGGTAAATTTTACTTCATTTCTCTCGTTTGTGTATTTCTTTGTGTGTTATTTTTATTTTGTTTGCAAAAGTTCAACCCGTGGTAACCGTACCTGTATGATTTGATATGGATTTTGTAAGGATATACAGGACAACATCAATTTTGTATCAAATGTAGTAAATGGAATAAATTTTTATCTTATGAGAAATTTATACAGTTCATCCTTTTACAGGATGAGAGTGGAGTGTTTTTTTTTTACAATGCGAAAGGTGATATTATTCGATGGTAAGCAGGGGGTTGATATAGGGGACAAAAGGAGTTAGCTCTTGAGGTTGACTTATATTAGGCGTGGAATGGTTTTCAAGACATACGAGTAATTTTGCAAGTGTGCATATTTTAGGAATACTTGGTATGATTGGGAAAAACTTAAGAAACAAATTGTGGTTGGCTTATCTAGAGGAGTGAGTTGAACTGCGTGTTTGTTTATGGTTTTAACGTGGCCCCCCTCTCTTGGGATGAATTGTACTGGGTTGAGACGTCGACAGATGATTGGTATAAGGAGACTTTGCTGGCTCCTTATATTTTGGATATTTTTCGATTAATTAATTGACATTAAGTTGCATGACTGAAAATAAAATGTTTGTGGCATTAACGTCCCGAAAATAAGTTCTCCACTAATTTGGTTTTGCGTAGTAGTAATATATTTGCCATAAAACAAAATGGCGCCCTTGTTTAACGCCGATTCCCAACTGCGCACTTAAAAAGGTTCTCTTGGTAGTATTTTACTCATGGATGTTTGTTAGACTATCGCAAGAGGTGGAACAGCGAAAAAATGTTGGTGCTGTTATTTTTGTTAATTGAAACCGTGCTTAGGATAGGTTAGAGTGGCTACCAGCGTTTGCCAGCACAATTAGACCATATTGGTCCATTGTGATACCACTTGCATCTTGTCCATTATCCTTTTAGCCGTGTGAAAACCATTTTGAGCTTTTGATGAAGCGGAGGAGGATTTTCACTTCCGTTTTTGTCAAATCACTGAGATTTTGAAAATAGTAAGCTCCAAGATGTACTTTCCTTTCGTTTGAGAGGGCGGAGCAGTTACAAAGGAGATGAAGTATTCATTCTTCTTCCTCTTCGTCCATGAAACTCCAACAGAAGTCGTTTAAGTAGAGGCCGTGCCCCGTGATGACACCTAAGGTGGCGCTAATATATGGTCTATCGAGCGAAATCAGCCCCTTTTATCTTCTAAAGTCTAGCTTTGACCAAATTTGCACCTCGTACCAAGAGTCCACCTAAGGTTTGATTTGCTATTAGCATGTTGCGCTAGTGAGCGTTTGAATGTAGCAGGCAAAACCTAGTGCACCCCTGTCGGGTACAACTTTTAATTTAGTCCCATGTCTGTCGACTTCATCAGCCTTACAGCACCCTGGAATGTCACTATGCCCGCAGGCACCCAGCATAGGTGAATGTCAAAATGCTTTGACATCTCCTGTAGAGATCACCGACAATCTAGGGTTGTCTTTGAATTTGTTGAGACTGAATCCAGGGATTTGATGACCGTTTGGCTGTCCGGGAAAATGCTAATATCCTTGGCAGATATTACGTTCTCTTGAAGCCAGAAAAAGGCTTCTTTGACCACCATTGGTTCCACCTGAAACACGCTACAGCGATCAGGAAGACGGAAATATAGGCTGAGATTTAGCATGGAGGAGACACCACCAGCAGCTACTCCGTCATTTGTTTTGCAGCCATCGGTATAAAAAAGTATTTTAGCACTGGTTCGTTGCTTTCATGACGTTCTGTCTGGGATTGTGACCCGGAAACTTATCAAAGTTTAACCTGGTAATGGTGTAATCGGTGTTTTCAAAAATATTTGTAAGTTCGTTTAGAATTTTTGAGTGAGAAGATTGAATATTTGACCACTGTTGGATGGTTTTAAGACGTATAGATGAATTATCTGCCATTTGCTTGCCGAAAATATCTAGGGGTAGTAGGTGAATATGAATGTCTAATGCTGCTAAGGGTGTAGTACGGAATGCATCACGGATGCATAGACCCGCAGTTCTTTGCAACTTGGCTAGATTTGTTGCAATTTAGAGTTATCTCTAGCGCTGTCCACCATACCACTGCTCCATAAAGAAGTATCGGTCTTATAACCGAGAGCCAATGCGTGATTCGAGGTTTCATTCCCCACTTCAAACCTATGGCTTTCTTGCAGGGAAAAAGTGCAACTGTCGCTTTCTTTACTCTTTCTGTTATGTTTAGCTTCAAGTTAAGCTTCCTGTCCAAAATAAGTCCCAGGTATTTTGCTTTGTCTGAGAAGATAAGTTTAATTCCATTTAGTGACGGGGGGTCAATGTGATGAATTGTATATTTCTTAGTGAATAGGACCAGCTCAGTCTTATGGGGATTGACACCCATTCCACAGCTGGCTGACCATTTGAAAAGTTTATCTAGCGCGTTTTGAAGAAGCTCCGTGGGTTTATTCAGGTGCTATCGCTCTAAGACAGCGATAGCAACGTCATCCTCGTAGGCAATCACGTGGCAACCCTCTGCTTCCAGAATGATTAAAAACTCGTTTACCATTAAGTTCCAGAAAAGAGCGGGCAGGAATCCACCTTGCGGGCTCCCTCTGCCAACATGTCTCCTGGCCGAAGAACCAACCAGTGTGTGGGTGTTGATAATCCGGCTATTTAATAGCAAATTACTCAGCATATCAAGTGCTTGATCGACTTTCAGACATGTAAGCACCTTAACGATCGCTCCCGAATTGACGTTGTTAAAATCACCTTCAATGTCCAGGAATGCAATCATAGTACATCTACAGATTTGCCCTTGTAGTACGCATGTTGGGATGCAGATAGCTGATTTACATCAATGCTTCTGCGAGGATAAATATCAATTCATCTTTCCAGGGTTTTCAGAAAGTGGGCCTCGTAATGATGTCGGTCTGTGATCACTGCTGGAGGATAGATTTCCCTCAAATGTGATGTTCAAGGTTTTTGTTGTAACAACCAGTAGCGTTTTCGGAGTTGACTTTAAGAGTCAAAAGTGGTTATATAGAAAATTTTCAAAAACAGATGGTCCACATGATTAACAACGTTGACATTAAAAAAAAAACAGCTTCTCAGTTTTTTCCAGAAAACTTATATAACAAATTGTTGTACATAGGCCAAATTTTAAGACAATGAAATAATGACAAATAATTTGTTTCCCCTTAAAGTCTATACCAAATTTGTTTTATAATCATAAATTAAAGGAGCGTGCAAAGAACAAGGAACAAATACGTACTACCCAGTCGAACATTACCATTCTTTCGAGTTTCCTGGTCAGAATGCCTTCGCAAAACGCTTTTATTTCGTCCGAATCGCTGAGTGCCTTGAATCACACTCCATTTGAATATGCCCAGGAACCATGAATTTTTTTTTTTAATTTTTAGTTGCTTATACGGCATACATGGATTAAAGTATAACCATCACATTGTTCGTTAAAGTACCTTACTTCCTTAATTTCTTCTCGGAGATGTAATATCGCAGCTTTTCCAAACACCCTTTTGCTTCGTGCCAGATGTAGGAGTCTTTTTACTTAATGTCACTTCGTACACTGCAAAACTGTAGCTTCAAAGCCTACTTTTTAAAAAGTCCATTAATTTTCGTTCTACTGGGGCAAAGCATAAACTGCTGCAAATCAAAGCGGCCTCCTAACTTTTGATTGTAAGCCATCGGCCATATGCTCACTTAGCGCTTAGTCCTAAACGCATTTTTTTGAACCAACACATAGTCGACTTTTTTTGGTCTATAAAATCGTAGATATCAGTTTTTTTTTATCATTCTGTATTCTTTCAGTTTTGGGGTTGGGAGATGTTTTTCACCACAATATTGTCGGTAGATCCATTTTATCTTGGCAAGATAACTACAATAGATCCAAATACATTCGGACAATAATGTGATGAAACGCGAGTATATTGCCATTAATGGGAAAAAAATCCTTTAAATCACCATTGACAGCCTTCATTGTTAACTAAAGGCTTAAACTAGTTGAATATTCGGCAATTCATATTTTATCTCACCTGTGACACTGAAGCTTTCATCTGGATCACAAACATCAGAAAGTGCCATGATGTTTGAAAGTATCTTACCAAATGTACAAATGGTGTCCTTCCATTTTACCAAACAGATTTGCAATATTCACCGGCGAATAAGGCCAGCCTTAATTTAAATGGTGGGTACCGACTACCTTTCTTATTTTTTATTTTCTATTACAAGAACTAATACTGAATTTGAAGAATATGATTGGCATGGAATAGTAATTTGCCATTATTGACAAACGCATTACGAGACTTTTAAGCTCAAACTACTTATAAAGAACGATTACAAATTTTAATAGCAACCTTGATTATAAATTCTATTTAAACTAAATATTGTAAGGTACTTACTTCTTGCATTCAAGAGCGAAAAGGTACATTTTAGAGCTCAGAAGTATCTTACACCAGCCTAGCTTCTGAGTATCTATAAAGCCCAAGTACGACCAGGTATTAAATACCATTTTCATGTTTGGAGTACGACCCAATGATGTGCAATCCGTGTTATCAACTAATATATTAACACATACATAAAGTGAGTGAAATTTATTGCCAAGGAAAGCTTAACTCAGCTCAGCCATTCGGATTAGGCATACGACAGGAGATCCCGTCAGGAGAATGCGTCAAACATTGTTATGCCAGTCAACTGCGACCCGTACTGGGTCTAACAAATGCTACTCCAGGCACATGTGTGTCATGCTTCATTTTGTTTATATAAGTTAATGGCCTTTCACGCCGAATCCGTACAGAAATTCGAAGGTCTATTCAGTCTTAAGTGACAGGTGGGAATAATTGTACGACGGCTTTAGTAATCTGTATCTCATGTTGTATGCTTCCTACGAACATAATAGGTGGGCAAAATACAAGTTTGTTTTAAAATGCAATAATGTGAAAAAAATGTCTTTTATTCCGATGTATTATGGCCTATTGGTAAGAGCAAATATTTCCAATAAATACGGAACACAACGTCGTTCAAGTGGCGGGCACAGCTAGCTTCGCATAAGCACATTCTGTCTCTCTAACTTTTCAAGACCTTGTTGATGGTTCGGGGTGTAGCTCATGGATTGCTTGAATGATATTGGCCTTGAATCATTTTCGAATTGCTTGCATAATATACATGGTTCTCCACAAAAAAAATTCCAAAGGGGGCAAATCCGAGGCAGCCTATTGACATCGCATCCAGTATTTTTGATGTCCACACATTCCGAGGACTTATCATCGCCACTGACCACTACCTTATTGCAGCCAAGGTAAGAATGCGGATATCTACCACTCTACAACAATCCAGATATACTCTATCTATCTATCTCTATCTCTCTATCTATCTCTAAACCTCTCGATTAACACCAAACCAACAGCATCGAATGTTGAAGAACAATGGCAACGATGTGAACATGAAATTAGATCAGCCGCATTTGATGTGCTAGGTTTCTCGGGGCCACCAGCAAGAAACCCATGGTTTAATGAGGAATGCCGACAGATACTCACAGCCAAGAACGAGGCCTACAAGGCTAACCTGCAGGTGAAGACGAGAGCTGCCATTGAGCTATATAGGCAAAGAAGAAGGAAAGAATACCGGCTTTTCTGAAAGAAGAAAAAAGAGCAAAAAAAGTGCGCGCGATCGAGGATATGGAGAGATCCCACTCCAGGAACGATGTTCACAGTGTAAAACATCAAAGCTGAGGATACAAGGCTCCAACAGAATCCTGTCGAGATGAACAAAGAAATATCATAGTTGAGACAGAGTCGATGCTGAGGGTATGGAAGAACCACTTCTGCAGACTGTTAAACGGCGATGACGAACAACATTCCCTTGTCAGGCTGAACGAACCATTTAATATTCGCAACGACCGCGAAAACTGCTACCCATAATGGGGATATCAATATCTAAGCACAAGCTCAACAAGGCTGCCAGAAATGACGGCCTTCCCGCCGAGCTTTACAAAGCCGGTACAGATGACTTGGTAAGTAATATCCACCAACTCTTAAGCCAAACCTGATCGGATGAAAGTATGCTTGAAGAATGGAAACTCAGTGTCGTTTGCACGGTCAAAAAAAAGGAGACCCTCTGAACTGCACCTACTAGATCCTATCTGCGGAAATATATGAACGCCTGAAAGACTGAAATCGCTTACCAACAACCTGATTGGCCCTTGTCAGTGTGGTTTTAGGCCAAGAAAGCCCACAACAGATCAAATTTTCACACTTCGTCAGATGCTGCAAAAAAAAACAAAGAAGTCAAAATCGGTACTCACCACCTATTCATCGATTTAAAAGCAGCATACGACAGCATTTACAGAGACAAACTATACATGACATGGCTCTGTCTAGTTTTGGTATACCATCCAAACTAGTCCGTTTTTGTAGGATGACAATGGAGAATTCTCGCTGATCCCTTAGGGGCAGAAACGACCTCAAGGACACAATCAATGCCAAAAAAATGATTTAGGCAAAGCGATGCGCTTTCATGTGACTTCTTCAATTTGATTCTTGAGATTACACCATTCTTGAGATTGCATCAGAGGCGCAATATTCCAAAAATTGGTCAACTGCTAGCATACGGCGACGATGTTGACATCATTGATCAGACTCAAAGGCATTTCATAGCCACGTTTGCTAGTATAGAGAAGGAAGCGTGAAAATGCGTTTAGCAGTAAATGAGGGTAAGAAACAATATATGCTGTCAACTCGAAAGGACACACAACATCGACGAATTAGCACTAAAGGACTTTGTCGATTTGACTCCGATATTATCTCTCACAACAACATTTCGTCAGATATTGTATGCAGACTCTTGCCAACGGCTATTTCTATGGGCCAGCAAGGCAATTGAGTAGGAGGCCATCACTCGTCCTACTAAGGAGATCATATCACAATCGTACATGTTATGTGGCCTGTATAATGTTACATACAGTAAGTCTGTATGTAAGATTTTCGCCAGACGGTTTTTGAAGCCATGATTCCTTCTTCAGAACGGCAGCTCACATGTCGGGTTGAACCAACGATCTTATGTTGATCTCATGCTAATGCATTTGCATGGGATATGTACAAGGTGGCGCAAAAGTAATTCTCCTATCAGAAAATGGTATAAATTTTGCGATTGGCCCCTAATGTCAGTTCTGTTTTGACATTTTTGTAGTAAACACATGCGAAATACACGTTAATAAACAATGTTACGCTACACTGCTCCGGAACGCGGAATATTGGTGACTATTTATATGAGCAATAATCGGTAGATGACTTTGGCACAACGTGAATTTCGTCGCAGATTTCCTAGCCGTCCAGCGCCTACTGGTGAAACACTGCGACGTTTAGCCGCTCGCCTCGAAGAGACTGGCACAACTCGAGATGCTGCCAGGCGTGGCAGACCCCGGAGTAGCCGTTCTGCAGAGAATATTGCTGCTGTAGCCGAAGATGTCATGGAAGCGCCGTCGACATCGACCAGGCGACGTGCCACGCAAATGGGTATCAGTCGTCGGTCTTTACAGCGAATTTTGGTACAAGACGTTTCCGTACAAAGTCCAGACGGTGCATCAGCTGTTAGCTGCTGACGGCCAATCGCGTCTAACATACGCTCCAGCCATCCTTAATCACCACCAAGAGGACGATGACTTTTCATCAAAAATAATCATGAGTGATGAGGCCCATTTTCATTTTAGCGGGTCCCTAAATAAACAAAATTTACGCTTCTGGGGCACTGAAAATCCGCGTGCAACCCACGAAGAGCCATTACACCCGCTCAAAGTCACTGTATGGTGTGCTGTTTTCGCTGGAGGAGTCATCGGCCCTTTTTTCTTCGAAGATGTCGTGGGCCAAACGGTTACTGTGAATGGTGAGCGCGAGTTCTTTTTGCCACATCTTGATAAATTGGGATTGGAAAACATGTGGTTCCAACAGGACGGTGCAACGGCACACACTGCACGTGCCACAACCGATATGCTGAAGGATGCATTTCCCGGGCGCCTAATCTCCCGTTTTGGCGATTTGCACTGGCCAGCAAGATCGCCTGATTTGACCGCTCCAGACTTCTTTTTGTGGGGCTTTTTGAAGTCGCGGGCTTATGTCAACAAGCCTCAGACTCTTGCAGCTCTTAAAGACAATATCCGTCAAGAATGTGAGGACCTATCGCCGGAAGTTTTTGCCAAAGTGATGGAAAATGCCATAAAAAGGTCTCAAATGACAATCAACTGTGGCGGCGGCCATTTACATGACATCATATTCTCGACTTGATGTAAAAAAAAATTAAAAGACCAAATAAAAATAATCCACAAGAAGAATCAAAGTTTTTCTTTTTTTTAAATTACAGCCAAAAAACATCGGAAGGTTATTTTTGCGCCACCTTGTATATTATCATGTCAGCAGCAGAACATAGAGTTATGATACTACAACTAGCACGGTTTTCAATGTGAAGGAGGTTGATAATTTGCCATAGATACCTCAATACATTATTTCATAATATCAAATAATATAAAAATCAGCAAAAAATGATTGGTAATTCAACACCAACATTTAAGTCAGCAACACCATCTAACACTTACATGCAAGGATATAAGAACGTTTTTTTTTTTTTTCAATTTACATGAGTATAACTACAGGATACTAAAAACAACTTACAAAGATTAAACTTACAATAGCTGAGTGCCCGTTCTTGTTTTCCTGAAAGAGTCAAACAGTTCGTAATAAGTTCATTTGTATCTCAAAAAATATATAAAGGTCCATTATAACATCAAAATTACCAAGAACACAATCAGTTTAACAGAACAAACTGCATGCTTTTATTATCAAGGCATTACAAAGCAAAAAACAATTAAACTCTACATCATGCAACACAGTTAAAGTTTATAACCACTAAGTCTGGAAAGCTGCAAACTATGGAATCCGCTTTTATTCGGCTTTGTAAGCCCTACGGATACAATGTTGTCTGGTTAGCTGTGTGCTTGGTTATAAAACTTGCAATACACTGTCAAAAGCAGTTACTTCCATTCGCTTTGGTTTACAACAAGGATAAGGACTCTAAATATTTAAAATTCAAAACTTCTTACGCCCTTGCACAGCCAAACTAATATCTTATATCGCAAATCCTTTACATCATCCCAGTTAAAACATGTTTTTCCAGAGATAACATCATCATCTATGCACGAGAGCACGACAGATGTGTCTTAATACGAATCTGTCAGATACACACATGCATAGATATAGGTTTAATTCTTAAGTTTGCTTTATTGCACGTTGACCCACTTTTACGTCGAGTGACGATGGGGATTATCCTCCGGCAGTATCATGATGATGGACAACATTAATTGGCATGATGATGGAACAGGTAAGAGAGAGTCCTGCTGTTCATCGTTTGTCTGGCTAATAATTGAAATAAATGAACTCCTACAAGTAGAACAGTGACGAAGATGATATGAACGCAGGTCGGACTAATTAAACCTCGTTGGGGTGGTGGAGAAACGCAACCACCATTGTAAATTTCAATTACTTGGCATTTGAAAAACAACGTTTTAATTATATAAAGAGGAGGAGAGGAGGGTAATTCCATGTCTATCATTGCAAATGGTAATTTTAAAAATATAAAGGCTGGTTACATTTTAAGGGCCGCTGTTGATTTTGAATAAGACACAAACTAATTAAGAAATTACTGCCATTTTTTTTATTATGATGATATTGGTATGGTTCAGTTATGTATGGAATAAAAATCGGCCAAATGACCGCCGCGACCTCAGCGGCACATCTCCATCCGATGGTCAAAATTTTCGATGACGCTGAGGCATAATTGAGGTTGTATGCAGTTAATGTGACGAATTATCTCATCTTTTAGCTCTTGAATTGTTGCTGGCTTATCGACGTACACCTTTTCTTTCAAATAACCCCAAAGAAAGAAGTCCAACGGTGTCAAATCACATGATCTTGGCGGCCAGTCGACATCGCCACCACGTGAGACAGCACGGCCATTGAATTTGTCGCGCAAAAGGGGCATTCTTTCGTTAGCTGTGTGGCAAGTGGCACCGCCCTGTTGAAACCACATATCGTCCACATCCATATCTTCCGATTAGGGCCATAAAAAGCTCGTTATCATCTCACGATAGCGAACACCGTTCACAGTAACTGCCTGGCCGGCCTCATTTTGAAAAAAATACAGTCCGATGATGCCACCAGCCAATAAACCGCACCAAACAGTCCACTGAGGTGAAAATGTGCCTCAACTCTGAAGATGAATTTCTTCGAAAATTGATCATCCACTGTTGCCATTTCTTGCCACCATTCTGACCACTGACGACGCTTGAAATGGTCAAGAGGCTTTAGTTCTTCAGTCAATTGCACCTTTTAAGCGTGTAAGTGCAAGTCTTTATGCATAATGCTTATCAACGACGAGCGTGAGAGGTGCAATTGTTGGGCATGACGCCAGTTGAGGTGGACGGCTCTTGAGCCACACTTTCGCGAGCAGCAGCAATATTTTCTGTAGTACGAGCTGTACGAGCATGCACTGGTGTTTTCACATCTCCTACAGACCCGGTTTGCTCAAATTTTTGCACGATTTATCCGAATGTACTCACATTTGGATGATTAAATTGACCGAAAAAATCACGAAGTGCACGATATGCATTTTGATTTGAACGCTAATTTTCATAATAAGACTGAAAAACTTTAACGCGTTGATCGGTTGTGTATCTTTCCATAGTTCAAATTGAGTTGGTCTTGAATTCAGAAATGTCAAATGAATTGCAGAAAAAAACTTGACGTTTGGGTGTGGTTCACATTCAACATCCGCTCTTAAAATTTAACCACCCGTTATATAATATATTTAATTTAATATGTCGAACGTGGATCAACGAGAGTAGCACACTAGACTCAGCTTGATTGTCGTATGTCCTTGAAGGGCTTTCAATAAATATATTGTACGTCCTGTGATTATTTTTCATTAGATTTTTACAAGAAGAGTGTAACTCTACAGTATTATAACCCAACTAACAATTTTGCTTCGATAAAGATCGATTCAAAGCAATTTCCCCTCCAGCAATATTGGCTGTATATATTTATATGGCACATTTGGTTCATTCTAAGTTACTCTATAAGGTTTACTTACCGAAGCCTTACCGAAACTCAAAGATAACGAAAAAAAAATGCAATTGGTGCTTTTTTTTTAGATATAATCATACCCACCATATTTGTTTATTTAATTATTTATATTTATGATTATTTATTTTATATGCGATAATGCTCCGACGCGACGGTAGAAAAAGAGCTAACTATGACCAATTGGACAAAACTTAAACGCTACTACCGATTTGAGCGCAAAAGTAGGATGAGAGTATATTTTAAGGATTATTGACGTAAAACACATCCTACCTCGTCTGAAGACGGATATAGGCCAATTCACTTCGCTGCGGAACGAAATGTAACTATCACCAGCACACGGTTTTCTCACACCGATATCCATAAGGCGACATGGCGCTTATTCAAGTCAACGAACGACGAATCAAATTGATGTTATTGACATACCACCAGCACCTTACAATTCCACCAGCACCTTATAAAGAAGAACAATGGTAACGTTGTCTCTGAACCATAAGAATAGCAGCGACTGATGTGCACGCAATAAAAGCGTGCGATCGAAGACATAGAGAGGTGCCACTCCAGAAAAGTGTAAAACACAAATCCAGAAATACAAGTCGCAAATAGGAACCTATCGAGATGAACCAGGAAATATCGTAGTTAAGCAACATACACCAACTCAAAAGCAAACATTTTGTTAATCTGTCTACTCCTGAAACCGCTAAACAGCAATCTGATCGGGCCATATCAGATTGGTCTCAGCCCAGAAAAGTCCACAACTGATAAAATCGTCACACATTTCAGATCCTTTGAAAAAATCCCACCCCGATACTATCCTTCTATTCGTTTATGGAGACGAATTATAAATGTCAAATTTTCGGTACCAAAAAGTGGTTAAGCCAGGCGCACAGTTTCATATGAATTCTATGACCTCAGTTGTGACAGGATTGTGCAAAACACCCGAGCAAACACCAGAGGCACGATTTTTCATAAATCGGTGCAACTACTAGCATACGCTGACGATATTGACATCATTGGTCGCGGACTCAAAGTGATTACACAGCCACATTCGCTAGTATAGAAAAGGAAAAGGTTGAGCAGTAAATGATGGGAAGACCAGGTATGTCAACACAAACGGATGCACAAAATCGACGAACTTTACAGAACGTCACCATTGGCAGATAGAATTTTAAGGTAGTGCCGGACTTTGTCTATTTCGCTTCCGCTTTTAACTCTGACAACAACTACTCGTCAGAAATCAAACGAAGAATAACTCTTGCCAACCGCTGTTTCTTCGGGCTAACAAGTCAATTAACTATTAAATTGACTTGTTAGCCCTCGAACTACTGAAAAGATCTTATACAAGACCCTGATCATCCCATGGACTGTATTAAAAGCGGATGAAGACATCTTGTTGAGTCAATAGTCAATAGTCAATACGAAACGAAAATTCTTCGGTCCCATTTGTGTTGAAGGGTTTAGATACAAAGATTCAATGAAGAACAGCGACACAGATCTGGTAAAAAAAACTTCACATTTGAGGTTTAAGATGAATAGCACATGTAAACCCAATGCCTTCGATCCTAGGCTTAAGTGGTACGCATAATAGAAACCGACCTCAACCAACTTGAAGTGCGCGATTTGAGGCAGTTAAGTAAGGACGGTTCTAATTTGTTTTCAAAAACGAAACTAGCATTGCCATAAGCGTAAACGTCAAGTGCTGATGATCGATGATCAGCAATTTTTTATTGCCTAAACTAAACTAGGACTGTGCTACATGTGCCAAACAGCGCATGTCAGGATGGACATTCTATACGAGCGTTTCTAGCACATGATCACCTCACTTGGCGTAGCGTCGACGCAATTCTTCACAGAGATCATGAAATTAGGTGCCTTTAGACTTCTTTGTTGGGCGATATTTTAAATCGCAGGTCTATGCGCCTCACCCCCAAATAACTCACATATTTGGGACAAATTCCCGAAAGTCAAGTTTCCCAAATACTTGCAGCAAATCAAAGACGCGACGGACATTTGAACGACCATATATTCCAAACTGAATGCCATAAAACATAATATTTAGTATACAACCTACAAACATCTTATACAATGAGATGAAGCTACCTTATTGAAATTCCCTTTACTTACCTACTCGGCAAAAGTCTGAGGAATATCCCAAGAATATTTTTGTTTGTCTGCTCAACTGATCTCTCATCATCCTACCACTCCACTCACCCGATTAGTTTATTCAATTTAGTTACAAGCTTATTCAATAAGGACCAGTAGTGCTGAAATAATTCCTTAATTGAAATGTATCGCAGATACGTAATCTTATTCGAACTGAAATTGTTTTACACGTCTTGTCGTTCCAATGGAATTCAATTAATCTATCCCATGCGTATATCCTGGGAATGCCAGATGCTGAGTGATTTCTCAAGAATCGCTCAAAGGAAAACAACAATAACAATTTTCTTACTCATACCACGAGACTATTTGCTAAGAATTACAACCCAGCCGCCATGTTGGAGGAACTATTCCCCAAGGTTATTATTGTTATTGCGTATGCTACTTAGTCTAGTGTTTCTCATGAGTACAATGTGATGGATATAGGAATTCAATTACCACTTCAGGGATTTGAAGAGCCATTGCCTGGCTTTTCAATAACAAGAACAATTCCAGGAAAACTTAAAAATAAATTTCAATCCTTGCATAAAACATGTTAGAATTCTACAAAATAGTGATGGCGATAAGTTTCATATCGTTGGAGATACTAGTTAAGCATTTTATGGGTATCGTAATGGAACTGGTAGTCCGAGTGAATATTGTTTCATCAGGAATACTTCCTTTAAACTTAAAAAAAAAAAACAGTAAGACGATCAAAAATGATACCCTTCCACTGGTCTGCAATCTATGGTCTGTGAATATGCATCTGAAACGAATGAATTCGTATCCGCATTCATTGAACTTCCGCATTCATTTTAGCATCCGCATCTGCAATAATCAATGCGAAGTTTTTGCGGATGCAGATTTTGTGCAAAACGTAACACGAAAATGTGTGAGTGGAAGGAGTGGACGAAGGCTACAACATGAAAAGAGCTACGCAATTAGCATCATTAAATGACTTGATGATCACACAACATCTCGTCAAAAAATAAACAAAGAATTACTCTTGGGCTAAAAGGGCAATTTAGTAGTAAAGCCCAGGAGTTCCTATATAAGACCACGTATCAAAAGCGGACGAAGAAATCCTTGGTCGATTCGAGATTAAAATTCTTCGAAAAGTCTTCAATATTTCTTCTTCTTCCCGTTTGCGTTGACCTGCTATGCAGATGAAGATTTAACCAAGAACTATACGAGCTGTACATCGGCATACCCCTGGTAAAAAAAAACTCTGCATTGGACATTTAAGATGGCTAGGACATGTAGAACGAACGGACACCAATACTCCGGCTCGCGGAGTCTTCGATTCCCAGCCAGACGACGCCCGTGGTGGCCACGCAAAAGAAATTGAGTTTCATACATAATGGCATCGAACGTACATTCACAGGAATAAAGAATTTAATTGATATCCAAAACCGTTTTTGTTTTAATTAAAATAACTTTTGTAGCGCTCTTATTGAAAAACCCTTTCCTACGGAATATATTAGTGTAATCAGAAACAACGACTATTCGGATGCGGATGTGTTATAAGTGCCAGACTTAGACTAGAAGTCTTATATTTCCAAGACATTAAAGAACGCATCATAACAATTTGCATCAAGGCCAAAATCGCCAACATTAACGCTCCGATGGAGATATAGCTAAAGATTGCTTCTACGCACTCAGTGACAAAACTTATGATCGACTACCGCATTGCGATGTCCAAATTGTACTGGAAGATTTAAACACCAAGGTCGGAAGAGAAGACATCTTAAGTAGAATTGTCGGGAAACACAGCCTACACGATAACACGTCTGGTAACAGACTTTGGCTTACTGGCTTCGCTACGGTTCACACGGTTCCCTCACCTCGATATTCATAAGGGAACATGGAGGTCTCAATATCAACAAACGATCAACCGAATTGATCACATTGAGATAGATAAGAGGCACGTATCCAATTTTTCCGAACATTTTGAGGAATATTTAAGAAGCTAACATCGACTAGGACCACTAGCTTGTTGCTGCCAAGGTGAGAATGCGGATATCTACCTTGAAACAACAATCCAGAAACACTGGGAAAAAATTTAATGTCGAAAGACTGCAATCGCAAGAGACCGCAACGCAACTTCGCGACCACCAGCATCGAATGTCGGCGGAGATGACTTGGTAAGTAACATTCACCAACTCATAAGCTAAATCTGGTCGGATGATAGTATGCCTGAAGATCCACAAAAAAGGAGACCCACTGAACTGCGCCAACTACAGAGGTAAGCAACATTGCCTGCACGATCCTATCTGCCTTAATATGTGAACGCCTGAAACCGTTTACCTGATCGGACCTTATCAGTGTGGTTTGAGGCCAGTATAGTCCACAACCGATCAAATTTTAATACTTCGGCAGATCCTGGAAGAAAACCAAGAAATCCAAATCGATACCCACCACCTATTAATCCAGCAGCATTTATTGAGCAAAACTTTACAGAGCAATGTCTAGTTTTGATGTACCCCCCAAACTCGTCCATTTGTGCAGGATGACGATGGAGAATTTTTGCTGCTCCACCTCACCGACACATTCGATACCAAAAAAGGGATTTAGGCAAGGCGATGCGCTGTCATGTGACTTCTTCAATTTGATTCTTGAGGGGATTGTGCAAAACTCACCAGCCAACACCAGTGGCACAATTTTCCATAAATCGGTACAACTAATAGCGTACGCCGACGATATTGACATTATTGGTAGGAACGGAAGTGATGTCATAGCCACATTTGCTAGTATTGATAGGGAAGCGGCAAAAATGGGTTTAGCAGTAAATGTATACGCTGTCAACACGAAAGGACACACAACATCGACGAATTGGACAGAACATCACCAATGAAATATAACTTTAAGGTAGTACGGGACTTGGTCTATTTCGGCTCTGCTATTAACTCTGACAACAAAATCGCGTCAAAAATTAAATGAAGAATTATACTTGCCTACCGCCGTTTCTTCAGGCTAAAAAGACAATTCAGTTGTAAAGACCTCACTCAAACCACTAAGGAGATCTTATATAAGACTTTGATCATCCCAGTCCTGCTCTACGGCGCTGAAACATGGACCATATCAAAAGTAGATGATTCGAGAGGAAAATTCTTCGAAAAATCTTCGGTCCCGTTTGCGTTGACGGGCTATGGAGACGGAGATTCAACCAATAAAAGCAACCGAACAATCGAAGATGTCGAAATCATCCATCCAACACGCGTTTTTGCATTTCGATAAGAGAAGAGAGTTCATCAGCTATGAATCGCTTCTAACTGAAGCTCTTACCTCTTGAATTTCGACAACGAGGAAAACGACGACATTTTTTACGTTAAAGCAATCACGTTGTTGAAGGAAATTCGTCAGAATTTCGTCTTATATTGGCATCATTCACAAGGACTTTATTTGTCGGTGCAGGTGGCCATGGCTCAGAGGAATGCGTAGTTGACTGCTAAGCCAAACGCTACGGGTTCAAGCCCCAGCTTCGGCAGCATTTGTTTTCTACGAAAATTGCCAGCTTATCTGAGGCCACCTGTGCGATAATATGAGACAATATAAATCTATGTCTCCTCCTCTGTGCCACTTAGGTTTATGTTGTATGTCTTTCCTTCTATGTGTCTATCTGTCTCTCTCTGTTGTATAAATGTCTTGATCTGTCCCAGCCGATGGCCTCAGTCGCCAGTGCTGTTACGTGTCTGTAGTTCGTTGCATTCATGTGCGAAGTACTGTGATGTCCAATGTCCAGTAAAACCGACCTCAACCAACTTGGGGTGCGCAACTGGAGGCAGTAAGCTAAGCCCCGGGCTAATTAGAGAGGCATGTTGGTTTAGGCCTAGGTTCATTCCGGACTGTAGCGCCACTGGAATAAAATAAAAAACAAATAGAAGTTTAAATGTTGCTTTTGGTGCACTGACCAGACGTAGACGTTAAGCATGAGCTTGGGATGTACAAGGGCTTTTTTTTCCGTGGGCTGGTGGAATAGACACGATGAGCACGTGCCCAAAGTAGTGTGAAACTTTAACTCACTAAAACCACCACCCTTTTTGTATTTGTATTGCTACTAAGTATGCGACTTATCTAGCAATAGCAGGTAAATTTCCTTTGAGAGTTCCTGATTTTTCCGGAATTTATAGTGCGGTTTGCTATTATCTAGCGTTTAGTTCTATAAAGACGACGCAATAAATTTGTTTGGTCAAGAAATTTTAGGACCGTTGTTTTAAGGTGTCCCAATAAACGTTTTTTTATGTTTGCGTGCAAATTTTTCGTTTCATCTTTAACTGCGGGAATACCCAGATCCTTGCGTACATCTTCATTCCTTATATACCACGGCGCATTGACGAATGTTTCAAAAGTTTGTAGAATGTTTAGAATCGCTTCGATGGTACAACCCAATTGTTGTGTACCATATGTCCAGACCGGCTTTAGTACTTGCTTGTATAATAGCAGCTTGTTATCAAAAGGTTAAACTTCGAATATTTTCGGAGTAACCAGTACAGTTCTCTGTATTTATGTTTAAGTTCTTTGCATTTCTTTTGTATATGCGACCTCAATTTTAATTATGCATCGAGTCTTATTCCAAGGTATTTCGTTTCATTTGCAAAAGGGACTCGAACCGTATTGATAAATACTGGCAAATTGTTTGTCCCCTTATACGAAAAATCTACGTGAATCGATTTGCTCTCGTTAAGTGCAATCCGCCAGGATTTTGTCCATTCATTGAGCTTGTTTGGAGCGTTTTGTAATTTCACATTTGTTTCCTCTATTATTGTACCAACTGCTAGTAAAGGTGTATCGTCAGCAAACGTGGCAACTATTGCATCGTTTATTTGTAGGATATCACTTGTAAATAGGAGGTACAAGAGTGGTCCAATGACGCTTCCTTGGGGTACTCCTGCCAATATTTCTTTGAACTCGGAATATTATTTTCTAAGTTTCACACCGAAGAGTCTATGCTCAAGATACGACACTAGGATTTTATATAATTTTCAGGCAGAACTTGTCTTAGACGTGCTCATTTTCTTCAAAACGTCTTGATACCTAACCCTGCCGTTGGTTAGGAGGTTAGATTAGGTTTCCGTGGCTGCACGCTATGCCCGTGCACACTTAGACCATAAAGGTCCGTTGTGGTACCACATGGATCACTCGACGCCCCTATATGCGTTTGACTATTTCAAGCTTTCGATGATTGTTCACTTGCAACTCTCCTGTTTAATGTTCTCACATTCCAGGTGCTGATACAAGCGTCGTTGTCTTTTTTTCGTTTAGCAGGGTTGTCAACAATAAAACTTGTCCTTTCCGAGGCTATTGGTTGCTTCTTAACAATAGGTTTTGGAGGTAAAAATAAGCGCATTTGATATGTAGTCAGAGTAACAACCACTGGGCATTGCCAAGTTAAATCAAGTTAATCAGAGTCTACTCTCGTTCTACAACACCCAACCAACCATGGAAATAATTATTTATGCTGAGCAGCACTAAAAGGCTTATTTTCACTAAAATACAAATTACAACTAATTCAAGATCGTAGTCAATGCACATCTGAAAGCATCATTTGAGAGCGCTCCTAGAGTTTTATAGGTTTATAAGAAAAATGGTAGTATGTAGAAGGTCTGTGTTATCAAGTCAATCGTGCGTGCGCAATATATTCCCTTGCGAAATATTTATAATGATCTGAACACACCTTCAACACCGCTGAGACCTTTATTGACTAATGGCCTGACATTGGCCATTGACCATAAGAGATCAAAACTTTTAGTATAAATAATACTTTTGGCGCAACAGGCTCGTTAGTACCCAGAGCCGAGTTTTCCCACAACCATTGATGTGTGTGTACTTCTTGCACGATCATGGGACCTCCTGTCAAGCCTTTCTTGACAACAAATACTACTCAGATGATTTGTCAGATCATCACGATCGAAACTTTTAGTTACTTTGGACAAAAGTCTACTTTCTAGAAAATATTTCGATTAGGAGAGGTCTTAAGGAGTCATCACAAACTTAGAATCTGTAGAGAAGAGGATGAATATTTCATGTGACACTGCCCAGTTATACTGGGATGTCGCACCGCTATTCCTGCATGGTACGTTAACAGCTTAACCAACTTGGCAGAGAAAAATTAACAGACCTTTGAAGAATGTAGATTGCTTTATATTTTCATAAATTCTCTCTAAACTGTAATGCAATCCATTCATTCGCAGGTGTCAACCTTCTTGATCTCTCTACTGAACCCGCGACTAGATCGACTGAAAACACACGACACAATTATTAAGTGGGTAACAACAACAGGGTTGGGCTTAATGCGGCAAAAACCCAGTGCTTTCTCTGAAGCACGATACAAATCTAGCTAAGGAACTAGCATATTATATGGAACCAACAAATTGGAAATGCTGCAAAAGATTGTGTAAGTTGTCTAGCGCAGTAAACGGTATTTGCCTTAAAATACATTCGTCCATGACTTGAATACAACTCGCACACATCTGGATGGTTGCTCCTGCAACATGCTTGAGCCAGCGAAAATACATTTTTTGTAAAATACTTTTGCTCAAGGATCAGAGGAATATTGGATGCCTAACGCATCTGTATCGATGTAGGGAGCTACTGTTAAATTTAGAAAATCGTTTCTCAACCACCAACCAACATTAATGTGGAAAAGTTTCGGTCTTCAACTGCGGCTGCAGTGGTCTAGTGGTAAGTCTACCTAGAACCAAAAGTAACGCACACGGTCAATTTATTATTTTCTAACCTAATCTTAGGTATCCAACTAATGACTTCCTTCCGAGGGGCTTATTTCGTCCAAATGTTTAGCCCTCGTGCTCTGGCCGAAAGACCGACCGAAAGTATTGCCAGACATACTTTTTCGGAATAATCCATTGTCGTAATCTTAGGTTTGATTAACATCACGGTTAGGCTTGCCGGGCTCAGTGGAGCCATGGTTAGTGCGATGAACTATCGCGCAGAAGTTTTGTGTTTTGAGTTCTGGGTTCGACTCCCACCCGTAGCAATACTAAAATTATTTTTCAAGGGCCCTCCTCTCGTCATGATCTGACAAATCATACGAGTAGTATCAATTGTCAAAAATAGTTGATTTCAACTTTGATGTTAGGGAGGAGGTCCCGCCATAGTGCAAGAAGTACACACGCACGCATGAATGGTTGTGAGAAAACTAGACCAATGTATTTTTTAACATCTCGAGTAAGATTTTGTTCACGAAACCAATACTATTGTCCTATTTGGGGCAAGTAACAACAATGGGTCTTTATGGCTTTTGAATGCAACAGAATCTTAAATCTCGATGCTAGTTAGAATTTCATAAATATATGCTAGCCTATACTAGCCATTATAAGGATTTTATTCGGATTTAAAACAGAGATATTGCCTAAAGAATGTTCAAAGTTAATTTACCATTATTTTTAAGTTTAAGTACCTTATACAACATATTTGAACTAGAATCCATAAAAAATTTGTAAATAATTCTGCACCTTAAGCATCTTTCCGTCTGAAGCAGACAGTTTCATTATGAATTGTCCCTACAGCAGCTGCATTTAGAACTCACACAAACTTTGACGGGGAGATTCATCTCGTCGTTAATTAGATACAGCATCTGTATCTGTATACCAATGTTTATTATGCATTCCTTCCTTCCTTCCTTCCTTCTCCATTATGCCCGAATGGTGTTTGTTTCAATTTATGCAAGGCAATCTGTTCTCGTTAGAAATTTGACAAACATCCTCGAAGCCCCATCCTTTAAAATAAAAGCAAAGAGTATCATTAATTTAATAAAGCAGAATACGTTTATGAATCGAAAAGCTGTTTCCTTCCAGCTGTAGAGTTCTTCTTTATGTTAACTGTACTGTACGTTAAATATTGTTATTCAGCAATGCCTTACGGCAAAGTAAAGTACTCTCGTTGTAAAACGTGCCTTGGAGGTGTAGCTGTCTGCATACATAATTTTTGTAAATTACAAATTTCATGCAAATGATAAATTTTTTAAATTGTTTTTCAAAACTGTGGTACCTATTCAAAGACTAACCTGGGGAATGCGAATTTTGAAATATTGATTTCGAAAGAAGAGCTTTTAGAATGAATGCAAGTTTAGTGATGTGCCTACATAATATATTATGCATGTGTTTGTATGGTGTTACAAAATTTACATGACTTTAAAAATTCTAAAATTGAAAATGTTTTGCTATAAAACTTAAGTTTGTCTTATGCCAGAGTTTTGATCAACTATTTTTGAAATATCAGAATCCACTTCAATCAAATCGATTCAAAATAAATGTATTTTTCGTACCCGTTTTTAGCTGCTCCTTAGCCTTGGTATAACTATAAGGATGTCTACTGAACATAAAACATTCAGAAGCTATCAGCATTCTGTATGTATATTCTGCGACATTTGGGTCTCTTTATGACTATGAAATGTCTTGGATGTTGCAGAACGAGGGTAAACTCTGATTGGCTTTAACTTGCCAATGCCCAGTGGTTGCAACTCTTACTACACATCAGTAGTGTTTATTTTTACCAAGTGGTTACCTTCGTATATTGGTCTCATCCAACCGGATTTGACTTGCTAAACGATAAGTACGTGTAAGTACAACATGCCAAGGTCAGAATATCATAGAATTCCCGGGCCGCTGTCCCAGGCGAGCCTAGATGAAATGCTTTGACATATGGACAACAGGTTATATAGCAATCTCAAGGGTTAGTGAGGCCCCTTGAACAGAGATGGTGGCGGATGAATCGAAAGGCCAACGGCAATGCTCAATCCCATACTGGATACTGATGGCCCCGTGTCTTAGGGGCATTTAATAAATTGGAACTGGTCCTCCAGGTTGGGGGTTGTTTTTTTGGGTTAACTACCCACCCATGAAAAAAAACATACTTACGAAGCAATAGCTTTGAAAAGGCTGATTTTATTGTAGAGGAACATGCTAAAGGACAACGACGTTCGTATCTGCACCTGGAATGAAATAACATTAAAAAGGAGTGTTTCAAGCACACAACTAGCAAAAGCCCTAAACTGATACAAATCAGACATTACTGCCATCCAGGAAATACGATGTATTGGGCCAGGAAAAAGGGAATAAAAAACTGTGACATCTATCGGGTTTTTCAACATGAACGCTACAAAAGTTGAGCGACAGGGACAGCAAACGACGCCATATTTCTTGCCGCTCTTTTGACATTTCTCTTCAGTAAGGTTTGCCATTTCATCATGGAAAGATATACGATCCAACATAGAGTCGAAATTATTAAAATTTACAACCGAAATTCTGAGTCAGTGGCCTCAACGTTAAGAGCGCTACGTACAATTTATGGTCGTCATAATCGTCCTAGCAGATCAACAATTGAGCGTCTAGTGGAAAAATTCTAGTTGAATCCACAGGCACAGTACAAAATGTTCCCGTGCCAGTGAGACAAAGAAGTGCCCGTAGTGTCGAGAATATTGCTGCCGCTGAGGCTTCTGTTGAAGAAAACCCAAATGTGTCTCTCACACGTCGTTCTCAAGCGTTGGGCATCTCTGTGACGTCGTTGTGGCGAATTTCGCGAAAAGATCTTGGCCTACATCCTTACAAGATTAAATTAACGTAAGAACTGAAGCCGCTTAACCACCAGAAGCGTCGTATGTTCGTGAATTGGGCTGAGCAACAACTTGAAAATGATTCGGATTTTCATCGAAAAATCATCTTCAGCGATGAGGCTCATTTCTGGCTGAATGGCTTCGTCAATAAACAAAATATGCGGTATTGGTCAGGCAGCAATCCACACATACTCCATGAGTCATCATTGCATCCCGAAAAAATTACGATTTGGTGTGGTTTATGGGCCGGCGGCGTCATTGGGCCGTACTTATTTCGTGATGATCAAGGCATGCATGTTGCTGTGAATGGGAATCGCTACCGTTCAATGCTAACCGAATATTTTTGACCCCAATTGGATGATATGGACTTGGAGGACATGTAGTTCCAACAGGACGGCGTCACAAACCACACAGCGAATGCCACAATCAATTTATTGGAAACCAAGTTTGGAGAACGTGTTATCTCACGAAATGGTCAAGTCGCTTGGCCACCTCGGTCGTGCGATTTGACGACGGTAGACTATTTCCTGTAGGGCTACTTCAAGTCTATGGTCTATGCCAACAAGCCAGCGACGATTGATGAACTTCGTACGAACATCGAATGTGAAATTGCAGCAGTATCGGGCGATTTATGCTCGAAAATTGGGTTCAGCGTCTGGACTTACGCTTGCAAAAGTCCAGACGCGCCCGTGGTGGCCATGCAAAAGAAATTGAGTTTCATACATAATGGCATCGAACGTACTTTCACAGGAATAAAGAATTTAATTGATATCCAAAACCGTTTTTGTTTTAATTAAAATAACTTTTGTAGCGCTCTTATTGTTCCTACGGAATATATTAGTGTAATCAGAAACAACGACTATTCGGATGCGGATGTGTTATAAGTGCCCGACTTAGACTAGAAGTCTTATGTTTCCAAGACATTAAAGAACGCATCATAACAATTTGCATCAAGGCCAAAATCGCCAACATTAACGCTCCGACGGAGATATAGCTAAAGATTGCTTCTACGAACTCAGTGACAAAACTTATGATCGACTACCGCATTGCGATGTCCAAATTGTACTGGAAGATTTAAACACCAAGGTCGGAAGAGAAGACATCTTAAGTAGTATTGTCGGGAAACACAGCCTACACGATAACACGTCTGGTAACAGACTTTGGCTTACTGGCTTCGCTACGGTTCACACGGTTCCCTCACCACGATATTCATAAGGGAACATGGAGGTCTCAATATCAACAAACGATCAACCGAATTGATCACATTGCGATAGATAAGAGGCACGTATCCAATTTTTCCGAACATTTTGAGGAACATTTAAGGAGCTAAAATCGACTAAGACCACTAGCTTGCTGCTGCCAAGGTGAGAATGCGGATATCCACCTCGCAACAACAATCCAGAAACACTGGGAAAAAATTTAATGTCGAAAGACTGCAATCGCAAGAGACCGCAACGCAACTTCGCGATTAACACCATACCACCAGCATCGAATGTCGGCAGAGATGACTTGGTAAGTAACATTCACCAACTCATAAGCTAAGTCTAGTCGGATGTTAGTATGCCTGAAGATCCACAAAAAATGAGACCCACTGAACTGCGCCAACTACATAGGTAAGCAACATCGCCTGCACGATCCTATGTGCCTTAATATGTGAACGCTTGAAACCGTTTACCTGATCAGACCTTATCATTGTGGTTGTAGGCCAGTAAAGTCCACGACCGATCAAATTTGAATACATCGGCAGATCCTGGAAGAAAACCAAGAAATCCAAATCGATACCCACCACCTATTAATCCAGCAGCATTTATTGAGCAAAACTTTACAGAGCAATGTCTAGTTTTGATGTACCCCCCAAACTCGTCCGTTTGTGCAGGATGACGATGGAGAATTTTTGCTGCTCCATCAGGGTTGGAAACGACTTCGCCGATACATCCGATACCAAAAAAGGGATTTAGGCAAGGCGATGCCTAAATTCAATTTGATTCTTGATGGGATTGTGCAAAACTCACGAGCCAACACCAGAGGCACAATATTCCATAAATCGGTACAACTACTAACGTACGCCGACGATATTGACATTATTGGTAGGAACGGACGTGATGTCATAGCCACATTTGCTAGTATTGATAGGGAAGCGGCAAAAATGGGTTTAGCAGTAAATGTATACGCTGTCAACACGAAAGGACACACAACATCGACGAATTGGACAGAACATCACCAATGACATATAACTTTAAGGTAGTACGGGACTTTGTCTATCTCGGCTCTGCTATTAACTCTGACAACAACATCTCGTCAGAAATTAAACGAAGAATTACTCTTGCCTACCGCCGTTTCTTCAGGCTAAAAAGACAATTCAGTTGAAACATGGACCATATCAAAAGTAGATGATTCGAGAGGAAAATTCTTCGAAAAATCTTCGGTCCCGTTTGCGTTGACGGGCTATGGAGACGGAGATTCAACCAATTTCGATAAGAGAAGAGAGTTCATCAGCTATGAATCGCATCTAACTGAAGCTCTTACCTCTAGAATTTCGACAACGAGGAAAACGACGACATTTTTTACGTTAAAGCAATCACGTTGTTGAAGGAAATTCGTCAGAATTTCGTCTTAAATTTGGCATCATTCACAAGGACTTTATTTGTCGGTGCAGGTGGCCATGGCTCAGAGGAATGCGTAGTTGACTGCTAAGCCAAACGCTGCGGGTTCAAGCCCCAGCTTCGGCAGCATTTGTTTTCTACGAAAATTGCCAGCTTATCTGAGGCCACCTGTGCGATAATATGAGACAATATAAATCTATGTCTCCTCCTCTGTGCCACTTAGGTTTATGTTGTATGTCTTTCCTTCTATGTGTCTATCTGTCTCTCTCTGTTGTATTAATGTGTTGATCTGTCCCAGCCGATGGCCTCAGTCGCCAGTGCTGTTATGTGTAATTCGATGCATTCATGTGCGAATTACTGTGATGTCAATGTCAATATTTGCCGAAGTTTGCCTCGGAAATTGGTAAAGATCGCGATCGCTGACAATAGAGTTTTTTCGATGATTGGGATCTGGATCTGGTAAAGTTGATTGTTGATCCAAGTGCTTACAAAAACTCGTTTTTATGGACGAGGCCCATTTTTGAAAGAATTATTGAATTTGGGTAAAACCCAAAATTCTAAATACAAATATCGAAATTGTGCCCGCTCTATTTGGGTTATGGTTGTCATGGTTATCATGGTTGGCATGGTTATCTCGCTCGGTCGAGACGTAAGCTGGCTACCGATATAGTGCGATATTTTGCCTTTAGAATTCTTCTTTTAAAATATTTGAAATTAATGGCTCATACAGCACTTCTCCATTACTTGTGAGTCCGAAATCATTTTTTTCTCCACAATGTATTGAACATCCACTTTAACGCCGATTGGAATCTTCAAATTAAAAAATCATTTCATAACAGTTTTACACTTTTGAATTTTGTTGATACTTTTGCAAGAGGAGGAGGTGGAAAATACGTGCATATCAACAACCCAGCGCTTAGTAGTGCATCGCACTAATCACTAGCCCACTTCACCCTTTAGGCATAGCTTAAATCGCAGGCTTATGCAGGTTCGTTCGCTAACAACTGATTTCTTCAAGGTCAGCATAGGAGGATCTGGCAGATACATACCATTATGGTGCAAAAAGTTCGCTCTGTAAAGAATCGGACCGAAGTGACTATCTCTTTCGGACACTCAGAGCACCACACCATAGCCTCCAGGAATAAACAAAAATCCAATAATAAACAAAAAAAGCCCCCAAGAGCCTATGAATACTTGAAACCTAATATCGGCATCTATAATTAATCAAACCTTGGCTTACCTATCTCGCAAGCAAATTGTTTTATTGATATTTAACAATCGAGCATCCTGATTAAAATACCCTTTACAAGGCAAGCAATGGTTCATCAATTGTCGTAAATGCCTGAACAACGGCATGCTGGGAGCTTCCAATGGTATCAATTGCTTTTCAAGTTAAGAGCATTAAATTTTCGAGCAGAATTTATAAAAGCCTTAAGGACAAATCCTCACCAATGACAAGCATGCTTTCCCATAAAAATGTTAGCCTTTCAGTCGTAGTAGCAAGTTATGTGTAATTGCTCCCAATAAACAAGGCGAAGTGAACAATAAGGGTATCCATTAAAATAGTCATTATAAAATGATTACTTTCATATGCTCAGAACTAGAATTTCCATCTTAAGATTTAAGCATTAATCCCTTTCGCCACATATTTTATGTGTGGAAAAGGGCCTTTCTTTCATACCCTATAAAAAAACGTGGTGTTATAAATAGCGAATTTTATTTCTATATAGGGGCTTAATTGTTTCCGACCGACACAGCTCCATATTTAAGGGTTACCTATTCCGAAGGGGCTCGATGTCCAACCTATTCTAACCTTACATACTACTGAAACAGTCCACACAGTTCTATGAAATATTTTTAGAATTATTTTATTACCAACTTGTAGAGCGCTATCGTCATCATAATAAGCGAAATCATATCATGTAACGAGCTTAACTTTGTAACGCAAAAACGTGCATTATTCCGTCAGTGGGTAAGGAGCGCAAGTAACCTGACGTTGACTGGTATCCATGAATGTATCTAGCTACTCGCATTTATTTATGTTCTGGCACTAGTAGATATAATCTAAGGGCAAATGAAGATGGAATATTTAATTCGCAAGTGGCGAACAGGACATCAACATCAAACAGGATATCAACATGTGTGGGTGTATACACACTCTCCAAAGTGGAATGTGACACTAATCATTTCATTTGCTCATTCAGTTTAAAGTGCCATTTGATGTTAATTTAAAATAAAAAAAATTAATTAATACTTTCCAAACGAAAGCACATATTCTATTGTAGGACTTGTGACCTTTGAAAGAAAATTGCGGGTAATTAGGATGTTGTGCTGGCAGAAGCGAAACAATCAACGGTTTGTGAGTGGCATGAAAGATATTTTTTTGTATGTCCTGAGTGGATATAGTTTGTAGGTATTGTGTTTGCGAAAGACTAAATTAGTCGATTTTATTTTGATTGGTCGGATTTATAGTGGTTTCAGCTATTAAGTTGAAACTATATTCTGATAGTTTTTGTTTACAATGGGTATTCAAAAACAGGACACCCATTTTATTTTAGAAATCTGAAGTAAATTCATTCAAACTAAAAATGAGGAATGTAAAAAAGACTGTAACCTCAAGAGGCATTAGTCTTTTCAACACCACAAGCATCTAATGACGAACACCAATGAAATCGATGTCAATAAGCCCTAACATCAGCTGCAATTTGTTTGTTCGGTTTATCACGCATACCATCAACTAAAACTCTGACTTAATAAATAATGCCGAAGGATGATATCAGCCAATCATGATGGCCATCCTATCGAGCTATGTAAAGTCGGTGGAGATGTATTGGTCTGTAGAAATACCAGCTTTTTAGAAAAATGTTGTTCATTGAAGGTATATGTTGCCTTGCGAATGGAACCTCAACATCGATTTCCCGATCCACAAAAAGGACACAATCTAAACTGAGTCAATTTTGAAGGCGTAAGTCTCCTTACCAGGGCCTACAAGATCCCATCTATTGTAATATGCAAACGACTGAAGCCTGAAATACTAACAACAAGGCCAGGAAAGTGCAGAACTGATCTAATCTTTACATGCCGAAAGTCCTGTAAAAAAAACAAGAGATTGCAGAGTGTTTCGAGGTTAAAGTGAAACTTCATGCATCGAAGTTTTCCAAATAGCATAGGTCCTTCCTCATCAAAAGAACTGTTGATATTTTCGCTTTATTTTCATTAATTTTCCATATTTTTAAATTCAAGAAAATATGCTATAGGCTTGTGGTATGAAAAGTATGAAATGAGAACTCTTGATCTTTTTCAAATTTAAAATGCGACTTTCATGCACCATGCATAACGCATTCAGGTGCATAAAACAAATGTTTAGCTGAACAAGAATTCCATTTTCTTTGTTCTGGGAGAGAATAAGTTTCAATTTTTTTCCCATTAAGATGATTTGGAAGACAAATATTCCCTATAAAATGGAAATTTCCCTCGAACTGGCAGCAGTGTCCCATTCAATTTTCTGACGTGCAAAAATCACCTATAGATGATTGAGCGCAGTATATATCAGAAAAATGCAGTAGATTGCAATATATCGCAGTAGATCTTACAAATATACAAAACAAACATTTTATTTACGAATAAGAAGAATCTGGAAACGTAACAATTACTTCAAAAAAGAATTCCACAGTAAAACAAAACAACAAAATTCCTAAATTAAATTAACAAACAAAATTACATTTCATATTATATTCGCTACTTATTAATTTAAATTCATTGAAAAACTCAATAATACATGGTGTATCTGAGCGAGACCAACAATCTTCTTTGGGGCTGTTCTTAGTATCGGGTTTTATTAAGTTGACTAGCGAATAGCTGGGCTGCTATGGGGTAATGAGGAGAAAAATTTTTGATAGCTCTGCCAACACAGGTTAACTTAGCGCTTTTAATTGTTTGGTGTTACCTACTTACATCTAAATACTTCATCAGTTGTATTTTTATACCCTATCCCATAGGGAAATATTAGTTTTGACATTAAGTTTGTAACATAGTGAAATTATTTCGCTGGATATACCTCAAGGCATATGGATCGACTCAGAATCGCTAGCTGAGGCGATTTAGCCATGTCTGTCCGTCCGTCCGTCCGTCAGTCCGCCTATGTGTCACCGATTTTTGGGCCTTAAATTTTGAGCTAAGGTTTTGAAATTTGGTTTACAGACTCTCTATCCGACAAAGCAGAGCAAGTGTAAACAATTTTTGAAATCCGCTCACTGCCACGCCCCTTTTTAGAAAAACGAAGTTTAAAAAATGTCTGAACCAGATATCGAGATAATTCTAATGTTTATATTTCGTCTATACAACGTTTTTTGCCACGCCCACTTTTTGGGGGCATTTGCAGTAATAAACGATTTGATTTAATAAATCAATTGAGATTATGATGCTGTTGAAAATGAGTGCCAAAGTAATGGGTGATTTTTTAAAAGTTAAGTTTTCAAGGTTGGCAGCACTGATAAGTAATGGCGTCCAAACGTCAACTGTAAAAGTGAGAAGTTTTCGGTATACTCTGCCATTTAATCATCGAAAGACTTACAAACGAGCAACTATTGCATATTATTGAGAAATTTATTATCAAAATTCGTGCTCTGTGAAAAATGTGAAAATCCACTGTTTATCGAAAAATTGTGTTCATCTATGAGGCTCATTTCTGGCTCAACGGGTACACAAATAAGCAAAACTGTCGCATTTGGAGTGATGAACAACAACTGCCTCATCCCGAAAAAACGACGTTTTTAAAAAGTTTGGCGTGGTTTATAGGCTGGTGGCATCATCGGTATATTTTTCTTCAAAGACGACCGTGGAAGAAACGTTACCGTCAACGGCGAACGATATCGAGCCATGATACGCGACTTTTTTTTTTGCCCCAGTTGGCTGAGTTGTACTTGGTTGAAAGGTGGTTTCATCAAGACAGTGCCACATGCCACACAGCTCTTGAAACAATGGAAATGCTGAAGGATGAATTTGGTGAGCAGCTTACCTTTCGAAACGGCCCTGTGAGTTTGCCGCCAAGATCATGCGATTTATTTCTTGGTCGTTAGTCTATATGAACAAGCCGAACAAAATTGAAGTCTTACAGGATAACAGAAGACGCGTGATTCGTGGAACACAGGCCGAAATGCTCGAATAAGTGACGCAAAATTGGACCTTCAGGCGAATGGACTATTTGGAACGAAGCCGCGGAAATTTACATGAAATTGTCTTTAAAGACCATTTTATCGATTACAATAAAATTTTTGAATATTTGATGCAAATTTGAGTGCCTTATTCGATTAAAAAAAAGCTAAGCTTGAAAAATTTACTAAGCATTTACGAGACAGAATCTTCAACATTAGCATTAACGCTTATCATTTAAAACTTTATAGTTTTTCCTTTGTATTTCGAGGTGCAAATCTGGCATTACTTGATGAAGGAAATAAATAAACAAAAAAGTGTAAAGTGTATTGCATTTATTTATCAAATTTAAAATGTAAGAAATAAGAGGAGATACAACTTATTTATCGAGTTCTTCGAAGATTAGCAATTTTTCAATAATATTGCAACGGTTGAAGTTAATTTATAATTACTTTAAATAGAAAGCCAAAGAGTGAAAGATAAGCCTAAGATATTGTTGCTTTTCACATCCAAAGATTCTTAAAACTTTTTATATGCTCAAATTCGGTTGAGTAACATGCTATCAAATTCGATTAAGAACTTTAAAAACCATGCAGTAGAAACTTATCTGCTAAGCCTAACCGCTGGCAAAGAATCGAATTATTCACTTTGGAAAGCAATTAAAGTCATAAAATGGCCAAAAGCCGCTATGCCACCAATAAGGGTAACTCAATACGTTTGGGCAAAAAGCGATAAGGAGAAAGCAGGCGTTTATGCCGAACATTTTGAGGAAACATTTAAACCATTTGATGGTCCAGAAAACATTAATTTATTCGATACTACAACCGATAGTAATCTAGATAGATATGCAAGTATTGCCGAGCTTAAACGGGAAATACAGAAATTAAAGCCTAAAAAGCTCCTGGTTATGACCTAATTACAGGAGAGCTTCTTAAAACTTCTTCGGAGTTCAAAGAAATATTGGCAGGAGTACCCCAAGGAAGCGTCCTTGGGCCACTATTGTACCTCCAATTTACATGTGATGTCCCGCAAACAAACGATACAATAATTGCCACGTTTGCTGACGATACAGCTATACTAGCAGTATGAAATTACAAAACGCTTTTAACGAGGCTAATGAATGGACAAAATCCTGACGGATTGCACCTAACGAGAGCAAATCGATTCATGCAGATTTTTCGTATAAACGGACAAACAATATGCCAGTATTTCTCAATACGGCTTGAGTCCCTTTTGCAAATGAAGTTGCATGTAAAAAAGAAATGCGAAGTTGATTGCTAAGCCAAACGCTGCGGGTTCAAGCCCCAGCTTCGGCAGCATTTGTTTTCTACGAAAATTGCCAGCTTATCTGAGGCCACCTGTGCGATAATATGAGACAATATAAATCTATGTCTCCTCCTCTGTGCCACGTAGGTGTATGTTATATGTCTTTACTTCTACGTATCTATCTGTCTCTCTCTGTTGTATTAATGTCTTGATCTGTCCCAGCCGATGGCCTCAGTCGCCAGTGCTGTTACGTGTCTGTAGTTCGTTGCATTCATGTGCGAAGTACTGTGATGTCCAAGTCCAAGTCCAATTTGCCAGTATTTCTCAATACGGCTTGAGTCCCTTTTGCAAATGAAGTTGCATGTAAAAAAGAAATGCGAAGAACTTAAAAATAAATACAGAGAACTGTACTGGTTACTTGGAAAATATTATAAGCTTAACCTTGATAACAAGCCGCTATTATACAAGCAAGGGGTTGTACCAGTGAAACGAATCAAAATATTATACAAACTTTTGAAAACAAAATGTTAAGATCATTCTTCAATGCGCCGTGGTATATAAGGAATGAAGATCTACGCAGAGATCTGGTTATTCCCGCGGGTAATGATGAGACGAAAAATTTTACACGCAAACATAATAAAACGTTTATTGGGACACGTTTACACAGCGGTAGTCCGAGTTCTTGACGAAACAAATTTATTGCGTCGTCTTCAAAGACCTAAGCCCTTAGATTAGGCCCGATAATAAAAAACCGCGCTTTAATATCGGAAAAAGCAGGAACTCTCACAGGAAATTTACCTGCCAAACATTCATTACTCGTGACAAAAAAAATTGGTAGATAAGTCGCATACTTAGTTGCAATACAAATACAAAAAGGGTGGTGGTTTTAGTGGGTTAAAGTCCCACACTACTTTGGGCACGTGCTCAACGTGTCTTGTGAGATTTCCACCAGCCCACGGAAAAATAAATAAAAATTCGTTTTGATCTGTGCGCAAAATAGTTGCATATAGCTTTTGCGCTATCTTTTCAATGAATTCTGTCAATTTTTTGGACACTGCCGAGGCACATAGATGTAAAGAAGGACACGTAAATCCAATCTTTGCTATTGAAGTTGCTTTGGTTCTTCGATGCCTAATGGATTTGGCAATTTGGGCAAACAGTGCTAATTAGAGTAGGAAGGGCATTCATTTTTGAAAAAGATAAATTGCGCCCTAAACGACGAACATGCTCGCCGAACCTGCTCGTGCTCGTTATGTTTTTCTTGTGTAGGGGCTAGTTCGCAAGCCGATCGCTGTTGGCGAAAAATTTCGATTTTTTTGTGTTCGTTGGCATCGAACCAACCAGCTGTGAACCAGCTGTGAACGCCGCCGAGTTCACATCGTGTATAATAGGCTTGCACTTCTTTATCAAACATGTATCAGGAATTAACACAAAATGTATGCTCGCCAAATGGTGTTCGTCGTGTCTGTGCAGGTTGACAAATGGTCAGAGCAAACGAGATGGCTTCTCCAAGCTTACGAGCTTAAACAAAACAAGGCAGAACAGTCTGGTATTCTTGTCAGGAGTAATCAATTTGAAGCAAAGGACAAAAATACAATACAGCCATCAACCCGTTTGATCCTTGTTTTGCTGTATATGGATCAAAAGATGCACGAATTGGCTGGCATTAGTCTCTTTGGAAATCCACAGATCGTAGAAAATATTTGTTCCGAGGTAGGATGCTTGCAGATGTTTGTTGACTATTGTCTTAAATTAGTGGAAGTCCGTTCCATTTTTTACCTGTTCTGTAACAAAAAGGAATTTGGTATTTGTTTGTTCCATACGCTGTTAGATGGATCGCATGGCTATGAGATGCTTCTGTTTGTCTTGTATATCTTTCAAAAGTAATAACTCTAGGGATGATTTCAATAACCCCTTCTCCCACAAGTCATTGCTTAACAAAAGATCGTTGATGATAAGTAAGAAAAAAATCGTCTACAAGGCGGATATAAAATTCCAGCATTTTTGGGGTCGAACAGTACTAGCATAATAGTATCAAGAGTTTTAAAGACTTTGTGTAGCTAGGAAACAGCGCTAACATTAAATACGTGTCTATATATATTTATATCTAGCATTAACGGCAGGTACAGGGCTTCAAACCTTTATAAACCATTCATTTGGATGTGTAAAGTTATATTTTGGCCACCAAAAATGATACCTCTCCCTTCAGTTTTATACTCTGGGATGTTTCTCAGACTTCCGCAAGAGTTTGAGGAGTGAAAATAAAACAACTTGTTGATTGTCTGCGGTTTATAATTTTTTATACCCTTTTCCGAGCAAAGACGAGGGATCAAATATGGACTAATTAACCGGTGCTGGTGGATCACAGAATTATGACAATTTAGTCGCATCCCTATGAATTGACAACTTCAAACAGTCCATCAACCGCTAAGCATCTTAGAGATCCGAATAAGACCCAACGTATGGTGGAAGTCACTTTTCATATTAGACTTACGAAAGAAGATTTGTCCATAATATTCCAAGAGCAGAACCAACAATCTACTAGATGGTGACTTGTTAGGAGTACTCACTGACTCACTTAACCCACCCAATGAAACTAAATCTCAAGGATATATGGATCGACTCAGAATCGATAGCTGAGTCGATTTAGACATGTCTGTACGTTCGTTCGTTCGTCCGTACGTCACCAGTTTTTGGGCCTTAAATTGAACACGTGTTTGTTGTTGCTCCCAGCAGAACAAGTGTATACATTTTTGAAATCGCCCACTGCCACGCCTTCTCTTTAGAAAATTATGGTTTTACGCCAAACCGTTAGAGTTTTTGAAAAAAATTTCTGAACAACATATCTAGACAATCTTTATATCTATATTTCGTCTAGACAAAGTTTTTTGCCACGTCCACTTGTGGGGGCGTTTTTGGTAAAAAAAAAAACTTTTTTAGGTAAAATTTTAAACATTTTGAAAAAAAATTTGACGCAAAATAATTCATTTTGGTAAAATAAACATTTCTTCAAAGTATTAATTTTACCCACGCCCACTTTTTGGAGGCGTTTTCATACAAAAACCATTTCTACACATTGTGTTCATAGCATAACCAGGCGAAAAACGATGTTATTTGTCGAACCATAAATGATTTTGATAATCTGTCTGAACAATATGTTCTTAAAATGACATTTTCTATATCTCATCGCCAAAAAGCCGACATTTTGAGGATATTTTTTTTAAGGATGGGATGGGATAGGGTATAAAACGAACCACACAGTGGATTGTAGCCTTCTCATATGTTTTATTCTGAGGACATAAAGATGGCTGGTGGATTGTCCCACAGAGGAGCCCCTGACCTCCACTAAAGGGTATTACAATTGCGTCAAAAGAATTTAAGTGTGTCGGAGTAGAAGATCAAAGATCTTTTTTTTTTTTATTTCATATCAAGAAACTTAAATATAAAGTACATGTATACAAATAATTCAAATTAATTCAAACATTTTTTTAAGTTTTTTGAAGGCAACAGCTTAGTACAATCTATTGTCTTATGAATGACAAGAGGCGAATGTACAGTTATACAAATGAAAATAAAATGATGGGGAAAAAACAAACATGAAAATTGTAAAAGGTAAAAAAAAAATTAAAACAAATAGTGAAATTATTAAAGAAAAAAAAAATGTAAACAAAAGAATCAATTATAATATATTACGTAAATGTATTAGATCATTGACGTTAAAAAGCGTCAATTTCAGAGTGGTTAAATGAGAAAAGCCATTTTTTAATATCTTTTAAGAATACTGTTTTCACTCTCTCACACCTTAGTTTTTCAGGTAATGTATTATATAAACGAGGAGCAGTAACATAATAAAAAACGTGAGAAATGTGTTTTGTGGATCGCGGGTATATTTACGAAGTTCCTGGTGTTAACTCTTAAGTTATGGCTATCGTGTACTCTAGTATCATAATACCCGGAATTTAAAAAAAATATCTTTAAGACTTTGTAGCAGTATAAGTGCCTTAAAGGAAGAAATTCGAGACATTTGAATATTTCAAAACTAGGGGTTCTACGATTGACCTTAAACATAATTCTTATTGCATGCTTCTGTTTAATCAACAAAGGTTCTATTTTATTAAAATAAGTGCCACCCCCGCAAGAAATTCCATACTTTAGTTTTGATTTAAAGATAACATTATAAACTAATTTAAAAATAGGTAGATTGCAGTAAATACTAACGTGATATAATTGTCTTATAACTCCATTAAAATACTGTTTCAGATACAACGTACATGTTCTTTCCAACAAAACTTATGGTCCAATATAACTCCAAGATATTTAAAGCTATCAACACGTTCGATTAGAAAGCAACCGTCACTACAGCAAACCTGACTGTCAAACAATTTATGATCATAAGCGTCAACTAAACAAAATCTACAACAGCTTGGTGAGTGATAATATAAAGGCAACTCTTCGGATCTTCCACCCTTAATATTGAATACCATAAACCATGTTTTGTTACTGATGATCAGCTTATGATAATTGAACCATCGTCGTAGTATATCTAGGTCGTAATTAACATTAGAAAACATATCAAGATAGCTGTTAGCAGAGTAGAAAAGAGCAGTATCATCTGCAAATGCCGTAATTTTGCCCTTAAAAGGTTGGATAAATAACGAATTTACATAAATTAAAAAAAAGTATCGGTCCTACGACTGACCCTTGAGGAACGCCTATACTTAAAAATTTAAGCGAACTCAGGACATTTTTGATTTTTACCACTTGTTTACGACTTGTTAGATAAGAGGTCAACCAATTATTAAAAAAAACCTCTGAAGCCTGCATTAAATAATTTATTTAACAACAAATCATGGCTTACCATGTCAAAAGGCTTGGTTATGTCAATAAATAAAGTGGAAGGAATTTGAGAAGCATTCAAACTGTTATATATTTCACCTGATAATGTTAGTAAAGCACTTTCAGTCGATTTACCACTTCCAAGCCCAAACTGACAATCACTGAAGAAATGAGTCATATCTAAAAATGATAACATTCTATATTTAATGCCATTTTCAAAAACTTTGGAAAAAACGGATAAGATGGAAATTGGACGATAATTATTTAATAAAGTTCTATCACCTTTTTTGTGCAGTGGTAACACTACAGCTGTTTTTAAACACTCAGGAAAAACACCTTCTTGCACACAAAAATTAAGTATATAACAAAGAACATCAGAAATATGAAACGCAATTTGTCTCAATATGAAACTTGAGATACTATCCAAAGACGACGAGTTAGATGACTTAAGTGATATAATAATTTTGTAAATTTCAAGTGAGGTGAAAGGTTCGAAGAAGAAGCTTTCTGAATGAAATTTGTTATGTATTACACTATTCTCACTATGAAATGAAGGATGTGCTACATTTGAAATATTCTCGCAAGAACCTACATTAGCAAAAAAATTATTAAACAAATTAGCAACTCCTAAAGGCTCAGATACAGTTGAATTATTATTGTTAATAAAAATATCTGTGTAAGATAACTGTAGGGTGAGACGCGTTAACTTCAAATAAACTAACCCAACCTAACTAATTACAAGTACAACGATAGACATTAAATATGAAAATACATATTATTTACTTTCGACCCAAATAAGATCTAAAAAAATCTTCTGGAACAAGCTTTCCATGACACTTTTACGCTCACACCTTAAAAAAAGGTTTGGAATTGCATAAAAAGAAAAAAGTTGTTGTACTTACGGAATTTGGACTAGGGATCCCTCTGTGCCACGGCACCTACGGGTCTATAGACAAGAACGTGTACACCAGATGGATACTAATGATCGGATCCTGTGTCAACATGAAAACCTTTGTCCTAACTGGCGTGCACAGGTAGGAACCGAATTCAAAAAACATGAAATGGCCATTTGTGATAGTTAGTCTAATCGGAGATACATGTTGGTCAAGTTTGAAGTACACCCTGGGCTTACAGAAGATATCAGTGACTTGAAACCAAGATACATTTTCCAAATGTTTTTTTATATTAGTTTAACTTAAATCAACCTTAAGCCCCATTGAATATATATTTACTTCCCAACCTCATCACGAGTCGGTAATTCATGTTTCTTGTGATCATTTGGGATTACTTCTCTGCCACCACCAACCTCAATTCTCGTTATCCTCCCAAATGGCACTCACGACCATAACATTTATCTGAATCAGCGTTGAGTCTTAGTCGCATGGATTACTTAAAGACTTGCTTGTGCAAGTAAATCACTTCAAGTCATTCCAAGCCACCCACGCTCTATGAAATAGTTCAACTCCCCACCATTATCAACATTACAATTCCAGGTGAAGGTTGCAGTCGACATTTTAAGACTCTCTACTAGGGCAAACACACAAATGGATAAGAGTTCTTCTGCTCCCATAATATGACGACCACATGCAAGCACTTTGCATGCCAATCAAAAAGTATGTTCAAGACAAAAATTCACTCGATGCCACACATACATGTCCCTTCATGCATTTTACAGTTGCAAAGCATTTCATATTCAACAAGTGCGTACACATATTGATCCTTTGACTTTTGATCGAACGTTTTTTATCGACATGTACTCACCTTTGGTTGTTGTATCTACAATAACACTTCGTTCGTCCGGCATTGCCGATTAGTTTCGTGGGTGAAAAAAGGACCACCTTCTCCAATATAGACGGCTGACTGTCTGTCCTTCCTGACTTCTTCGATGACTCAATTTCTTTGGTGCTGTTTGTTTGCCGTTTGCACCGTTCGCCGTTGGTATGCAATTAAGTCAATAATTTCGTCCTTTGAATCTCAATCTCACTTAACCTCATACAGCGCTTTCAGGATAAATAATTTATTCCTCGTACAGGAATAACTATTGAAATGGACATGCACACACTGCTGTTGGTTGATAGGATTTTCACTGAACGACAGGGGAGGGGGTGTGATTAATAATTTACACGGGAACACACACAAGGCGGCCGATGAATGACGAGACTTCCAAAAGGATCTCAAACAAAAATGAAAGCCGGAAAAAATTTGTTGTCAAAATAGGATGCACTTTCTCTTCTTTTTTTTGTCGGGACTAACTAACCACTAAGGGATCTGTGTAATATGTAAAGGCAAATTTTTAAAGATTGTTTTCACGTCTTCTCTGGTCAATAGTCCTGAATGAACTGAGCTGTGGAAAATTTCACAATGCAACCTCGTAGTATAACAAAACACTTGTTTCACAGGATTGCCATTCAGAGTCCTGGATTGTGCGCATTTGCAATGCTTCAGTGAGAGTTTACTCATGTGTATCCCATCACGTAGTTGATAAGAAAGCTCGATGTGATAGCAAGTGAGTAGTGACGCGGGAAGTTCATCCACTGCTAGTGCACCTACACACGTATACAGTATAGGACTTTGAACTAAACAAAAAAAAATGCATTTCATTGTGTTCGATAGTTCGAGTTGAGCAGAGAAGCCCTGCCTGATTTCCTGGGTCCGATAAGTGCTAATTGTTTCTGACGCGAAAGGGCGATTGGAAACGGGAGAGTGTTTGATTTGTTTGTGGTCCCTTTGAGTTCCCAGTAGCCGATGAGAGGGATATAGATATCGATTGGACTTCCATGGTATAGTTGGCATATTTAAGATTAATGGCGATATTGAGGACCGATTGGCTGAGGGCAATTTTCCCTTTAACGTTGATTGAACTATAAAGGATTACACTTGCACGTAGACGGCTGATCGGCGTCAAGAGGATGCGAGTAATTTGGTGGTGTGTTTGAGTTTATCGTCTGTATGTGTTTGTGAGTTCATCGGTTGCTTTGCAGTTCATGTAAACGTCATTGTATGCGCGATATGTGAAAGTATTTTTAAAGCAATAACTTCAACCACCATCCTGTAACGTCATTCCCCTTTATTTCAAGTAATTGATTAATGCAGTTTCACTGTACGTATTCATGTTTTAAGGATGTGACCCGGGTCGTAACTTTGAGTGACATAAGTTTTAAAATCAACTTTTGGATGCAAGTTGCAACTATTCACTGGAGCTCTTTGACTCAAATGTCAAAAGTTAATTCAGTTTACTCTAACACCATCGTTTTTTTTAAGAAGACGAGTTGGAGTTATGCGATTGTGGCGGATGAGGAAAGTTTTTAATAGCTAATCCCGTAGTGGTTACTGATATGCTTGACCATCTAATTGATTGGAACTTGCCCTTCAGTTGGGTTAACATCCTTATCGTGTACAAAATAGTTAGTAATGAGAGATTTAAGAGCCTCGGATAATGGATTCCCTTAAAAATTAACCACACTAGAAATAACCATGGAAATACGACGAAGACTGGCGCTAGGAACCCGATACTAAATGGTTACAGGGAAACAAATGGAACAAAATCCCCTACCGGACCGTTATTCTACCAGTGTTAAATCTATTAGCTCTGAGAACTGGACAATGAGAAGAAAATCGAAGCAAAAATTAGGCACCCTTTTCGACGAATTTTTGGTTTTGTATGCAAGGAAGGAAAAAAGAGAAGAAGATAAAACCGCGAAATATCGACGGAATGAACAGTAACATTCCATCCAAGAGAATCGTCGAATCGTAACCTTCAAGTCCGAGACGACAAGGCAGACGAGGGATCAAGTGGATTTGCGATACAATCATAGAGAATCGAGAGCGGTTTTCCTGGATATTTTCAAGTTTGTCACAGGGATTTGCCAGTTAAATTGACAACATACGGACTTCCGCAAATGCTGTGTGGCCGAATTGAAAACTTAATTAAAGGGAGATCTTTGAAATTAGTGGTGGTGGTCGTTTTCTCAGATGGATTCACTATAAACTCTGGGGTACCTCAAGGGTCAATTCTCTCATTCAACCTATTTCTGCTGCACATTAATAACACTAATAATTATTTCTGAATTCACTTTTAACTTGTTAATTTTATGCATACAATTGCAGTAAATTATGTGCAGAAAATTGACAAGTTACAAGTGAATTCACAGACCTACAAAAGATTATACAATGGGGAGAGGAAAACCTAGGTCAATTCAACTCTAAGAAAACGCAGTACACGGTATTTACAAGAAAGAACCGGTCTTGAATATTGTTCTCATGCTTGGAGACTATAATCCGGCTTATAGGTGATTCCTCCATTATTTAAAACTTGCAACCTTTGTCATAGCGAAAACTTGTAGGAGATCTGTCTCTTCGTTACATACGTTAAAATGGCAGTCTTTCAAAGGAGTTTAAAAAAAAAACGTTGGATTTCAACGACTTACAAGACATTCAGTTTCCGCATAGAGTCACACTGTGCGTTTGAAAAGGATACCAAGAGAGTATCAAAATAACAAGAAAACAATGGATAAAACTTACTGAAGACGTATTTTCACCAATAAAGCTCAAACCAAAATTTGGCCAACTAACCACTTAGATTTTTGGCTTTCATTTGAAATTTAATTTGAAAGAAAAAAGTTGAATGCACCGGTAAAATTGTTTTTCACAGCATTGATCATGGCTCTTCCACATCTTTTTGTTTACAATCGAAACTGATTTCCGTTTGCGACGTATCAGTTTTTAAATCACTTGTGCCAATGACTACTCAGATTTAATCGGTTTTAAGGATTCTCCGTTGCTGATCAATCAGCTTTCTAGATATAACTCAATATAGCGCGCCAGCGGAAAAATATACACTGGGCGGTACTATCTCTATTAAGAGGCAAACCACGTTAAATACTTTTGAATTGATTATGTCCAATTCACCAAATATAAACATATCAACGTTCATGCAATGGGGGTTGGATTGCGGTGTATAAGATTACATTCTAAGCGTTGACTGACGTCTTAACATTAACAGATAATAAAATAAATAGTCCAACACAATTCGAGCGTACTTACCCAGAAATTTAGTAGAGTTTTGTGTTTGATAAAATGTTTGAAGAAATACACTTTCGCAAACGGGAAATTTGGTGTAATACCGTTATTACAGTTTTTAAGAAAGTGAAATATTTTATAAATATCTACGCAAATCGTCAACCCCGCTTAATCGTAATAAACTGCAAGTCCGTTGAACAAAATCCCTATTATTCGTAAAAGAAAACAATACATGTCGGCCCTTTCGATAATTCGCAATGATTTCTGCTGTCAAATTCATTAAACGCCTTATAGTTAGTTGCTTTCTGTTGAAAACCTCGTTTATTCGCAACATTTCCTCTCTTCTACACCCTGAATTTTGTGTTGTGTTTATAATCACAAGCCAGGAGAGAACTAGAAATATGTAGTGAAAATGATAGGGGGATCAACGAAACTTGAAAGATAAGTAGGGTTATAGACGGTTACTCGGTTGCCATCATTATTTTTGCTACCATTTCTTTATTTGCGTTTTCGTTTCTTTATTTCAAATTCCTTACACAATGATCAGGCATACAAAACTGGAAATCAGTGAAGGGTGGCTTTTTATAAAACTCATCCCGTTTCATGGATTTTTTAGTTTTTTTATCCGCAATAACTCGTAATTCTGTTTTTTCGTAAACCCCTTTAATTCGTAGTAAAATCGAGGCCGCAACGAACTACGATTTATTGGTATTTAACGTATGTATATTCAATTATTTCGCTCCACGAAAAAGGAAACCCTCTGAACTACGCAGACTATAGAGGCATAACTCTCCTCAACATCGCCCACAAGATTCTATCTGCCGTAATATGTGAACGTTTGAAACCGTTTACCAACAACCTGATCGGCCTTAAAGGAGTATTTTTAGGCCAGAAAAGTGGACAACCAATAAAATTTTCACACTTCGGGAGATCCTGGAAAAAACACAAGAAGTCCAAATCGATACCCGCCACCTATTCATCGGTTTACAAGTCGCATACGACAGCATTTATAGAGACGAACTATACAGAGCCATGTCTAGTTTTGGTATACCGCCCAAACTCGTCCGTTTGTGTAGGATGACAACGGAGAGTTCTTGCTGCTACATCAGTGTCGGACGCGACCTCACCGACACATTCGATACAAAAAAAGGGTTTAGGTAAAGCGATGCGCTATCATGCGACTTCTCCACTTGGTTCTTGAGAGGATTGTGGAAAATTTTGTTCCGTTTTCTGATTGAAAACTATGTACATATTATCAACGAGTATAGAACTAAAGGGTGATCCATTTCGAGGTTCCCTACTTTTTTAAAGAAAAAAACACAGAAAATTCAAATTTAATGGAGAATCTTTGTTATCATTTGAAAGAACATTCTTTGGCATTTATTTTTTGAAAATTATGTCTATCAAATGTTGGCCGTTGCTACGTCGCAGATGGTCCATCCGTTGAGTCCAATTTTCGATCACTCGTTCGAGCATTTCGACTGGTAACTGGCGAATGACACGCGTGATGTTTTCCTCCAAGTCCTGAATCGAAGCGGGTTTGTCGTCATAAGCTTTTGACTTTACATATCCCCACAGGAAAAAGTCTAACGGTGTGATATCACACGATCTTGGTGGCCAATCGACCGGCCGGTGATGGTGTTGCGAATAGTACGCTCAGTAGGCCGATTATGTTGACCATAAGTTGAGCGAAGTGCACGAAACACATTCCTCACAGAACGTGAATTTTCATAATAAAGTTGAACAATTTGTAAACGTTGTTCACGCGTAAGTCTTTCCATTATGAAATGCCAAACAATACTAAACAAAAATAACATGACAGCATGACACGACTCACACGTGATCTGTCAAAAAAGGCTATTGAAAAAAGTATCTCTACTTGGATCACCCTTTACATAGAGTGCGCATCTGATACAACAAATACTTTCTATGTGGGGTACTGATATTGATACCCCTGTGTTCACATTGCTACCCCAACATCAAACAACAGTCATGAGTGATAAGGCCCATTTCCATCTTAGCGGGTACGTAAATAAGCAAAATTTACGCTTCTGGGGCACTGAAAATCCGCGTGTAACCCACGAAGAGCCATTACACTCGCTCAAAGTCACTGTATGGTGTGCTGTTTTCGCTGGAAGAGTCATCGGACCTTTTTTCTTCGAAGACGTCGCGGGCCAAACGGTTACTGTGAATGGTGAGCGCTACAGAGCAATGATCAACGAGTTCTTTTTGCCGCAACTTGATGAATTGGGATTGGAAAACATGTGGTTCCAACAGGACGGTGCAACGGCACACAATGCACGTGCCACAACCGATATGCTGAAGGATGCATTTCCCGGGCGCCTAATCTCCCGTTTTGGCGATTTGCACTGGCCAGCAAGATCGCCTGATTTGACCGCTCCAGACTTTTTTTTGTGGGACTTTTCGAAGTCGCGGGCTTATGTCAACAAGCCTCAGACTCTTGCAGCTCTTAAAGACAATATCCGTCAAGAATGTGAGGACCTATCGCCGGAAGTTTTGACCAAAGTAATGGAAAATGCCATAAAAAGGGCATAAAGGGCATAACTGTGGTGGCGGCCATTTACATGACATCATATTCTCGACTTGATGTAAAAAAAATTAAAAGACCAAATAAAAATAATCCACAAGAAGAATCAAAGTTTTTCTTTTTTTTCAAATTACAGCCAAGAAACATCGGAAGGTTATTTTTGCGCCACCTTGTACGAAATTTCCCATTTGCACTTACCGCCCGCGTTTGAAACGGCTACAATTTTTTAGCTGTGATGCGTACTCTATGACGTTCTATACTCCTTGAAAATAATGTACATAGTTTTTGATTTATGGAATTTTAATTGTGTAGGTACATACCTAGATGTTGCAAACTTATTTTGCTGATTTTTTTTTTAATTGATTTTAATAAACTCAAAATGTGGATTAAATAAAAGTGGAGTTCTTTATTGACACGTGTTGGAAAAAACTTATGTAGTATGTAACCCTTACAAGTTGGCCACCTCTCCAAGTTGGCCAAAAACTACAAGCGATACATATACGCGTGCATGAGTACATTTTATCATAACATCACTTCATATAAATGTATGAACAAAATTTCATTGTGCTCACCAGTGGCTTACAACCTTAACCCTTAACCCTTACCTATATCCGTTGACTCCGCGCAACACACAAGTCACCATCTCCTACAATAAATCACTCTAAATCGCTCACCATGCCACAACAAAAACGAGGACAATAACGTCAATGACCAACAGTTTGCTCAAAGATTTGATTTGAAAATTCCTTTCATCAACACACACACACAACTACACGCCAAAACCATTCAATTTGAATCGATGCCAGAAGGGACAGAGACAGAGTTTGTATTTCGAAAAGTTGGCATTGCCCACAGCTACATCTCACTCCGAGTTCCGACATTTTTGATAATCAGACGAATATGTTGCTCCGGCTTTAGTACGATACAACAAATAACACCACCGTAAACGGAAATCCTTTAGATTTGCTGTGAACACGCTGTGATGATGATAGTGGTGGGTGACCGAGGGAAAAAGTGCATGTGTCCGGAATGTCGACATCGGACAACGCTGACACACACGAAATTGAATACAATTTGGTCAGCAAAATATCTGGAACGGAATTTATGTGAGGCAATTTCTTTTCGCACTCGTAGGATCCTTGGATGTATTTATAAATTCGGTCCACTTGCCAAACGAATTTGTGGCCAGTTTGGTCTGCCTGCGTTGCATCATTACATGGCTCATAAGGAAAAGGAATTCAGTGACCGACATTAAGGAATATTGGATTGGGTGAGCCTATACATGGACGTAACATTTACTTTATGAATTGCTTTACCCTTGATGTTGATGTCCATGTTGGCAATGTGTCATTCAACATACTCTCACAAACTCTCCTGTTCATGGGACTTTCGGGAATTACCGATTGAGTGAACTTACTTACTTACTTAAGTGACACTGCAGTCCGGAATGAACCTGGGCCTCAACCAACATGTCTCTTCAATTAGCCCGGTCCTTAGCTAACTGCCTCCAGTTGCGCACTCCAAGTTGGTTGAGGTTGGTTTCTACTTGTGCGCGCCACTTATGGCGAGGTCTTCATGCGTCTTCTACTGCGTCCGACGTCTGGCTGGAAATCGAAGACTCTGCGAGCCGGAGTATTGGTGTCCATTCGTTCTACATGTCCTCGCCATCTTAAACGTCCAATGCAAAGTTTTTTGACCAGGGGCATGTCGCTGTACAGCTCGTATGGTTCTTGGTTGAATCTTCGTCTCCGTAGAGCAGGACTGGGATAATCAGGGTCTTATATAAGATCTCCTTAGTAATTCGAGTGAGGGCTTTACTACTGAATTGCCTTCTTAGCCCGAAAAAACAGCGGTTGGCAAGAGTAATTCTTCGTTTAATTTCTGACGAGATGTTGTTGTCAGAGTTAATAGCAGAGCTGAGATAGATAAAGTCCCATACTACCTCAAAGTTATATCTGTCAATGGTGACGTTCTGTCCGATTCGTCGATGTTGTGTGTCCTTTCGTGTTGACAGCATATACTTCGTCTTGCCCTCATTTACTGCTAAGCCCATTTTTGCCACTTCCTTCTCTATACTACCTAACGTGGCTAATACATCAAGTTGGGTCCTACCAATGATGTCAATATCGTCGGCGTATGCTAGTAGTTGTACAGATTTTTGGAAAATTGTGCCTCTGGTGTTGGCTGGTGAGTTTTCCACAATCCTCTCAAGAACCAAGTTGAGAAGTCACATGACAGCGCATCGCCTAGCCTAAATCCATTTTTGGTATCGAATGTGTCAGTGAGGCTGTTTCCGACCCTGATGGAGCAGCGAGAATTCTCCATTGTCATCCTACACAAACGGACGAATTTGGGCGGTATACCAAAACTAGACATGGCTCTGTATAATTCGTCTCTATAAATGCTGTCATATGCGGCTTTGAAATCGATGAATAGACGGTGGGTATCGATTTGGACTTCTTGGGTTTTTTCCAGGATCTGCCGAAGTGTGAAGATTTGATCGGTTGTGGACTTTAATGGCTTAAAACCACACTGATAAGGGCCGATCAGGTTGTTGGTAAACGGTTTCAGGCGTTCAGATATTACGGCAGATAGAATTTTGTAGGCGATGTTGAGGAGACTTATGCCTCTGTAGTTAATGCAGTTCAGAGGGTCTCCTTTTTTGTGGATCGGGCAAACGATGCTGAGGTTTCATTCTTCAGGCATTCTTTCATCCGAGTTATGAGTTCGTGGATGTTACTTAGCAAGTCATCTCCGCCGGCCTGATAAGGCTCAGCGGGAATGCCGTCATTTCCCGCAGCCTTATTAGGCTTGAGATTAGATATTGCTATCCTCAGTTCACTCAGGTCGATTGGTTGGCAGTTTTCGCTGTCGTTGCCAATATTGAATGGTTCGTTCTGCCTGAGAGCGAACAACAGTTCATCATCGCCGTTTCACAGTCTGCAGAAGTGGTTCTTCAATATCCACAGCATCAACTGTGTCTCAACTATGATATTTCCTTGTTCATCTCGACAGGGTTCTGTTCAAGCCTTGTAACCTTGGCTTTGAACTTTTACAATTTCTCTAAATCCTCTTTTTTGCTCTTTTATATTCTTTCTGAAAAGCCGGTATTCTTCACTTCTTCTTTGCCTATAGAGCTCAGTGGAAGCGCTCGTCTTCACCTGCAACTTAGCCTTGTAGGTCTCGTTCTTGGCTGCAAGCAGCATCAGTTGCAGTTGTTGGCATCGTTGCCATTCGACATTCGATGCTGGTCATATGGTGTGAAATGAATGGTTAAGGGATACGCGTTACGCGAAGGTCTTGACGGTCTCATGCGATTGAAGTTTTTCGACATCAAATTTGTTCACAGAATTTCTGGATTGCTGTGGCGTGGTGGATATGCGCATTCTTACTCCTCTTAGCTCCTCGGAATGTTCGGATATCCAAAAAAAAAACAGGAAACGTGCCTCAGGTCTTTCGCAATGTGATGAATTTGGTTGACCGTTCGTTGATGTGGAGATCAACATATTCCTTTTTGGATATCGAGGTGGATATCGTGTCCTGGCTACAGTGGCATTTCGTTCAGAAGCGAAGTCAGTAAGCCTAAGTCGTTACCAGAGGCTATGTTTTCCGACAGTACTGCAGAAGATGTCTTCTCCTCCTACCTTTGCGTTAAAATCTCCCAGGACGATATTAACATCGTACTACAGGGTGGCGCACGAATCGTGCTACAAAAATAAAACGTAATAACTTTTTTTCTGTGTGAGTAATCGGCTTATTTTTTTTTTATTTTGTAGGTTACTATTTAGATTTATAAAAATGGATGCTTGGGATACGGAGAAAAGAATTTGGATAGTGCAACGGTACCATACTTTGCAGTCCGTCATTTCCGTCCAAAGGGAATTTAGGCGGGAGTTTGGCGGTAATCCCCCGAGTAGATGGACCATTATGAGGTTTGTAAACATGTTTGCCGAATCTGGAAGCATCGCACGAAGGCCGTACCATCGAGATGCCAATGTTCGGGTTCAGGATACAATCGCAGCAGTAGCATCTGCAATACAGGCCAATCCGAGCGTTTCGACCCGAAACTTATCGGGCCAAAGTACAAATTACTAGCAAGTTAAACCCACAGGATTTGCCTGTTCGCCTGGAATTTTGCCAAAAAATGATATCAATGGCCGAAGAAGACAACACATTGATCAATTGTTTGTTCATGTCTGATGAGGCCCATTTTGATCTTAACGGCAATGTAAACAAGCAAAATTGCCGTATATGGAAAGAGTCTAATCCAGAAATGCTCCATGAGACGGAACTGCATCCAGAACGAGTCACTGTGTGGTGCGCAGTTTCATCAAGGTGTATTGTCGGGCCGTACTTCTTTGAAGAAAATGGTGTAACCGTTACTGTCAATGGGGACCGTTATTTAAAGATGTTGAAGGAGTTTTTTTACCCAGAACTGCGCCGAAGACGTATACCATTCAACAGCGTTTGGTTTCAGCAAGATGGAGCAACTGCACATATAGCCAGACCAGTTATGGCGGAGCTAAACAAAAAATTCGCAAACAAATTAATTTCTAGGAACTCCACTCTTCGCTGGCCCCCAAGGTCACCTGACCTGACTGCACCAGACTTCTTTTTATGGGGTTATGTCAAGCAAGAGGTGTATAAAACGAAGCCCAGGAATTTAACTGAATTAAAGCAGTCCAAAACGACAATAATTGAGGCGATCCCAACTTCAACTCTTCAGGCCGCAATGAATAATTTTTTGATCAGGTGCCGCATATGCGTGGGAGAGCGTGGAGGTCATTTGCGATCTATAATCTTTAAAAATAACTAACTATTTAAAAAAAATTTAATTTTCTAACCAATAAAAAAAATAAATGAAATACATCGATTAAAAAAAAAGTTATTTGAATTTCTTATTGTAGCACAATTGGTGCGCCACCCTGTATATTATACCATCTAAATATAATTCTAACTTCATCCTCGGCTAAAGAAAACTTCAAATACCAAACAGACTTGGCGCGCCCAACTTACATTAGCGCACCTGGAATGCAAATTAAATATAAAACCAAAAAAACCGACAAATCTAAGCCTAAAGGCAAAATAAAACAGCTAAATATAAGCTTACAGCGCCCACTAAGGGCCGATAAGTTGGATTAAGTAAACCAGTTATTGATAAGTTAGATTTAAGCATTTTTGTCTAGTAGTAAGTTAATATTTTAAGTAAATAAAAAATGAGTTTGAAAGTTAAAGCACCTGGAATGTATGGTACTCTTTAAAATCTTGAAACTCTCCTTCTGCGAATAATACTCCGATAATGCAAAAAATGATGCATAGATTCAGCACTGCAAAAAAGAAAAACATGTACCAACATATGTAGGTTTTGTAATATGAGGCACTAAATGGTTAGATGCTGATAAATTGTAGGTACCTGACAGTCCTATGTAAGGAAGTTATAAATGGTATATGGTTGGTTCTAAACAGTTGGTATAAATAAATCGGTCATCATAGAGAACCAGAGATAGCCACAGCCTCCAAAAGAATGAAAGATCCCATGCTTTTCATTCTATCTTCACAACAAAGCCGCTGGCTGTTTCTGATAGGCTATGGCAATCTTTAAATATGGACATGGTCTCATTGAAGTCTAAATGGAAGGAAGCATAATCAATAACTGTAATCTATGATCTAGATGTCCATCGATCTCGATGTTAAGCTCAAACTACCCATGCATATCTCTGCCAAATGTCTCATTAAAGACCCTATTCATCGTAATTTGAAGCATTGCTGCAAAACTCTTATCAACACATAGCAGCATGGATTCCAACACAGCAGATCCACCACAGAATTAACAAAACGTTGACCAAATTTTTTTTTTTTTTTTAATTTACACGTACTCAAGGGGTTATGAATACCCTTTTATATGTTACCATAGTACGAGCGTTAGAGAAGGGGAAGAAAGAGAGGATAGGAAAGATTTTGGATGTAGTGGAGACTTAAACTCCATGGGTGGTGTCCGAACTAGCTTTGGGAATCACTTTTTTCTTGTGTTCGTTAAATTTGAAGAAATTCAAGATGGTGTGCCTACTTTTAGGTATTACACCGACCTTTTATTTCTTTTAAATAAAAGTGAAATGGATTTTGGTTGGGATTGAACGCGCAACCTTCCACTCAACAGACGAACACATTACCACTACACCGCGGCCACCCATAATAGGGATTTTGTTCAACGGACCTGCAGTTTATTACGATTAAGCGGGGTTGACGATTTGCGTGGATATTTATAAAATATTTTACTTTCTTGAAAATAATAATAACGGTAATACACCAAATTTCCCGTTTGCGAAAGTGGATTTCTTCAAACATTTTATCAAACACAAAACTCTACTAAATTTCTGGGTAAGTACGCTCGAATTGTGTTGGACTATTTATTTTATTATCTGTTAATGTTAAGACGTCAGTCAACGCTTAGAATGTAATGTTAATGTTAGTAAACAGCTCAACTAAATATTCCCAAACATTGAATTGCTTCAACACAGGAGCCATTGACATATACACATTCGTCGGACAAATAATGTCCAAGGAATGTTTTCGGATAGCAACAAAATCTACAGCGAAAATATTAAACACAAAGACTCTATTAAGAAATTAATCTTCCAAGAAACAAATCAAATTATAATTTTTCTATTTTTATTATTACATTTTGCATCCGTTCCGTTCCATTTGTTTAAAACCATACCATAGTGCTGGTGAACTTTTCTTCATTGGTGTGAATTTTAATTTATCATTAAAATCCAGCCTTGGTATGCTACTTTTAATATACTGGTCCACAAGAGTAATTGTACAAAAAGTCCAACTATTCTTAGAAATGCAAATGTCAAAAAATTATTAGTATCCCATGTTGAAACTATATCCTGCTCAAAATCAATAGCGTTCATTATCAAACATTGAGCATACGTAGTTAACCACGGCACCAGACAAAACCAGGCGTATCTTCTCCAACCGGCAAGATCAAAGCATACATAGGTTCCACAATTTGTCAAAGTCAGATAACCAGGTAAAGCGACCACGCTAAAAACGATTGCTTCCAAAATGTTGGAATAAAATATTAAAAGCTTCATATGGGCTATCTTCTGCACTCCAAAAAGCGAAAGCAATTTTGGCGTCCATTCTGTGCTCACATAGACATCGGTACTGGATAGGCTCCACCATAATGACACCGTCAGAAACATCATTGGGACAACAGATTTGACCAGAGTGTCAAGAACTTTCATATTTCGTTTATTTGTTTTTTTTTGTGAGACATTAACTGCTAAGAACGAGGAATGAAATAAATAGCTAAACAAAAAATTCAGCTTGATTTTGATTTTTTTTTTGTCTTAAGGACTGCTTGTATTATGAATAAAACTCCAGTAGATATATATTTTTGTAAAATGCTTGTCAGGGCAACCTTCCAACCCATGACTGGCGAACTGGTTGAAAGATGGTTGAAGAAGCTAATGGAGACTCCAGGAACGTCTGCATTATTGTAGATGAGGAATCCCTTGCTCCTTTACCAGTTGCTGATGGAGTCATTATGGGTTCAGTTCCATTCTACTGAACATTTACAGGTGCAATAAATCGCAACCTCAGTCTCTCCTTTACACTGCACCACCTCCACCGGATGTCGACGATAAGTCGGCGGACATAGAGATGGTAAGTGCAGCCACATCACAACAAAATCTTCCATCATCCCCACCGATGGTCGACACTATGTCGACGAACTCGGGGATGGCCCCATGTAAACAGGATTCACATAACGCTACCTTCTCCGGAGTTGACATCAAGTCAACAGACCTGGAGCTGACTAGTGTTACCCACAACGCTACCTTCTGTGTGGTTGATGCAAACTCAACAGACCTAGAGTTAATTCGTGTTACCGAAAGGCTTGCAGAAGAGGACCTCCTAGCGTCTGATTCTGACGAACTCTGTAACTTGTTCCAATGATGGAACTCTTACATATTAACCTCCGCCGCCCTTCTTCTCCGCCACCATTCTTCTCCAACTCAAAAAAACTCGGAGAAGATATAGTTCTGATCCAAGAGCCATGGGTTGTCAACAATCTGTAATGCAGACTAAGAACTTCTGACTGCAAACGTAAGAAATGAAGGTTAACCTATATCTTGTAGTCTTGCTAAGAACTCCTAAAATATATTTCTACTATCTAATTGCAGCAATCAGGATACTGTCGCGGCCAGTATTGAAACAAAAGGCAGCAATTATTGGCTGGTCTCGGCATACTTGGTTCACGAACATGTGGGACCAATACCTCAGGACAATCTAAGGAACCTGATTGCGGATGCAGAGAGGCGCAAAACTATCCTCATCATTGGATGTGATGCCAATGCTCATCATACAACTTGGGGCAGCTCCAACATCAACGAACGAGGTGAGTTACTCTTTGATTATATTCTAGAAACAAACCTCCTCCTCTGTAAGTCAGGCTCCGTCCTCACCTTCATAAATGGAGCCAGACAAGGAGTACTAGACATCACACTTGCCTCGCAAAACATAATCGACTTGATTGGAAGCTGGAGAGTCTCGAACGAGTATTCCTTTTCAGACCACAGATACATTGAGTTTACCTTGGATGATACTCCCCCAGACCCGAAGGTTTTTAGGAAACCCAAAAAAAAAACCAACTGGCCACTTTTTAGAGAAATTTTAATCAACCATCTTCTCACTGACTCCTTGGTATAATCGAGTATAAAAGAATTGGACAGCCTGGTGGAAACGCTCTCATGAGCACTGAGTGATGCAAGATTGTCAGCATGTCCTATAAGAAGGGCCAATCCTCCATGGTTGAACTCCGACCTCTGCACCCTTAGAAAAAAATGCAGGCAACTTTTTAACAAAGCCAAGAGCTCCAATGAACCACTAGATTTTGACCAATACAAATTGTCTCTCCAAACTTAATAGGAAAAAGATTCATCCCCAAAAAGCAGGAAGGAGCTCTCACATAAATGCGAAGGATCTCCGTCCGATCAGTCTTTCTTCTTTTCTGCTTAAAACCTTGGAAAGATTAATTGATTTACACCTCCGTACTAGTTTAGAACCGACTGCACTCTAACTCCCAACATGCATACTTCAAGTGTAAGTCAGTTGAGACAGCGCTTCATTTACTGGTAAGTATGATTGGAAAATCACTAAAGAAAAGGAGTATAATATGATTGCCTTCTTGATATAGAAGGAGCTTTTAACAATGTCAAAGCAGGAGCAATTATTAATGTACTCTCGGATTGAAATGTGGATAACTCGCTGGGATTGCTAATAAATCCGCTACTCATACGCAGAATAATTGACACTAATCTTGGTATCTCATACGCATGCAGATCCGTTAGCTGTGGCACCATACAAGGGGGTGTCCTGTGTCCTCTTCTCTGCTACCTAGTGGCCAACAAGCCCTAGTAAATCTAGAAAGAGAGGTATGCAAAGTGATTGCATACGCGGATGACGTGGCAATAACTGTATCAGTGAAAAACCTTAACATTCTTATAGATCTATTACAAAACGGCGTCTCTGTACTCACTAATTGGACCGCCAAATGTGGACTCGGTGCGAACTCTCAAAAAACCGAATTGGTCCTTTTCGGCAGGAAATATAAAGTCCCGCACATTGACCCTCTCAAACTCAATGGCGTTAGTCTCAAGTTCGTAGAATCAGCCAAATACCTGGGTGTGGTTTTGGATACGAAACTGATACCGCCAGTAGACATAACATGCCAAGCAGATCAAACTGGATAAGATCAAGGAAGCAAACCGCAGAACGATAAACGGCACAACGTGTTAAATATCCACACAACTCTGGCCTTACTTTAACCAGAAGCGCTCCCTCTGCTTGACAATGCTGAACAGATCAAACATCAGCACCATTATCGGTGTCCTTAGAGGACAATATCCGATAGGCCTACACACAAGAAGACTAGGCGTCTTCAGTTATGACTGCTGCAGACCTTTATATTGTTTTTATAAGTGTGTACGAATATAGGAAGTCGACAGATCCACGTGATACCACAACGGACTTTTATGTGGTCTAAGTGTGCACGAGCATCGTGTGCAGCCACTACAACCTAACCTACCCTAACAAGGGCAACAAATGAGCAACGGATAAAGGAATCGTTTTGTTCTTAATAAGCTGAGGATATCAAACAAGCAAAATCGGAAAGGAAACGAGTGGTAAGTGCAAGGCTATGACGTGTGTAATTGCTCCTTGCGGTCTCCATCAAGTCTAAATGGACGAGATCATAACCAATAACTGGAATATCTGATCTATATGTCCATCGATCTCGATGTTAAGCTCCAACTACCCGTGCATATCTCTGCCAAATGTCTCATTCAAGACCCCATTCACCGTTATGTGTATTTATTTGAAGCATTTCTGCAACACTCATATTGGCACAATGCAGCATGGATTCCAGCAGATCGACAACAGAATTTACCAAACGCTGACCAAATTAGGATTCTACCGGCTTGCACTGGATACATGCGATCCAACGTTCATGTTAGTAAACAGCTCTACTAAATATTTCCAACCATTGGATAGCTTCAATATCCCACTTAAACAAATAATGCCTAGGGAAGGTGTGTAAACACGGAAGGCATTGTAGACCCACACCACAGTCACACAACTTCTAAGATAGTTGACTAGTTCATCTTCTTCGGAGTCAACAATTACCTCACGATTGAGTGCAGCTATGACGAAGACTGATCCTTAAAAACCGATGCTAATTTAGATTGGCGTAACAAATGAAATCAACTCCAAATGTTTGTTATTATCGATCCTAATCACACCAGTCCTACCTTAAGACTACAAGTGTTAGACAATAAGTAGAAAGCGAAATCGAATATTTGGTCCTTAATGCAAGGAAGACCAGTGGAGAAGAAGATAGAACTGAAAGACTTATGAGCTCTACCAAGATGTGGATGCAGTGCAAAAGGTAGCAATAGTCAATTGCTCCCCTTTGCTTTTGCGGCATTTTTTTCATTTTGTGATGAATATTTCCATTCAAATCGATTTATCGGCGTAGACTTCAGAATTGATAAAATCTCAGAGGAAAAAGTCCATATGGGTTAAATCATTACACCATGGAGGCCAGGGAAAATTTCACAAACTTGTGGCAGAAACGTATTGAACGTATGTGACGTTGCTCCGTCCTGCTTGTTTTACAAAGGGCCAACAATTCCTCTCGCAATATCTTTGTAATACTTGCGTTTCGGACTCCATGTCCATCCATTAAGGTAAAAACAAGCTTCATTTGGAAAAAATATATTTGGTGAAAGTTGAAATCTGCTCAATTGCCTGGTGTACAAAGTCAGGCGTCTAACTTTTATTCTTGGGTCTTATTTTTTACACCAATCCAACTTTATAGGGGTGCAGCTTTAGGTCCTCGTGTAACAGTAATCTATGCACATTTTAATCACTTGCGGGCTTACGAATTGAATGGCTTGACTGATCCAGAGATCCAGACTGAATCTCCAAGTTTTCTACCATTTCTTATAAACGCGGTCGCCTGAATTTTGGTTTTTCATTCAAACTTCTTGAATGAGAGGTATGCTTTGCGGATCATTTAAGCCCAAAAAACCTAGAATATTGCAGAAACTTATAATGGGTGATCCAAGTAGAGATACTTTTTTCAATAGCCTTTTTTGACAGATCACGTGTGAGTCGTGTCATGCTGTCATGTTATTTTTGTTTAGTATTGTTTGGCATTTCATAATGGAAAGACTTACGCGTGAACAACGTTTACAAATTGTTCAACTTTATTATGAAAATTCACGTTCTGTGAGGAATGTGTTTCGTGCACTTCGCTCAACTTATGGTCAACATAATCGGCCTACTGAGCGTACTATTCGCAACACCATCACCCATTTTGAGACCCAGCATTCATTATTGGATAATATTCGACCGAATAGACCACGTCCAGCACGCTGTGAAGAAAATATAGCGGCCGTAGCTGAGAGTGTACACGAAGACCGTAGAGAGTCGATTCGGCGCCGTTCGCAGCAACTCGGACTGACGTATGGAACGACTTGGCGCATTTTACGTCAAGATCTTAAATTGAAAGCGTACAAAATAGAGCTTGTGCAACAACTGAAGCCGCTCGACCTGCCCAAGCGACATCGCTTCGCTCTATGGGCTCTTGAAAAGTTCCAAGAAGATCCGACGTTTTCGAGGCAAATTTTGTTTAGCGATGGAGCCCATTTCTGGCTCAATGGGTATGCAAACAAACAAAATTGCCGCATTTGGGACGAAGAGCAACCTGAAGAGATTGAAGAACTGCCACTTCATCCAGAAAAAACAACGGTTTGGTGTGGTTTGTGGGCCGGTGGAATCATCGGCCCATATTTCTTTAAAAATTATGCCGGTGCGAACGTAACCGTCAATGGCGACCGTTATCGTGCCATGATAACCGACTATTTGATGCCTGAAATTGAAGCTCGTGATCTCGGCGACATTTGGTTTCAGCAAGACGGCGCCACTTCCCACACATCGCATTAATCAATGGACTTATTGAGAGAACATTTCGGTGAGCACATAATTTCATGTTTTGGGCCGGTCGATTGGCCACCAAGATCGTGTGATATCACACCGTTAGACTTTTTCCTGTGGGGATATGTAAAGTCAAAAGCTTATACCGACAAACCCGCTTCAATTCAGGCCTTGGAGGAAAACATCACTGCGGCTGCATGGACAAATTCTTTAAAGACAGGTCTTTGCAAGTAGTTTTGTAAGTTTTCCCAGACAAATTGTGTATAAACGGCGAGGTACCTCAACGATCAACACTCTCACCCACCCTATTTCTGCAGAACATCAATGATATTTTGATTGCAACTAATAATTTATATTTTTGCAGATAATGATATTCTCATAGCGATTGATTTAAACGACACGCCTATTGCTGCACACCAGCAGAGATGCAAAATCTACTAAATAAACGAAGATCTTCAAAAGATTATACAATGAGGAAAGAAAAACCCAGCACAATTCAACTCAAAGATTTACGCAGCATACAACATTTACTAGAAAGAACCAATCCACAGTTCGTCATCGAAATAGAGAATACGGTCCTCAATTCAGAAGAATCCATGCATCTGATAAGCAACACAATTGGGTCAGACGTATTATACCAACAGCATGCAACCACTACTGCAAATCATTAGCGTCCAAATTATGTTACATTTTTAGAGCTATGAGATATCTTACATAAGCCTAGCTTCTACTTTTCCATAAAGCTTAGGTACGACCAGGTCTCGTGTTTGAATGAGTGGGCGTGTTTCCACCAATATGCAATCTCCTATAAAGCAGAATCAATAAATATCTGCAGGCATCGTCGCGGGTGCTCCTAGCACGTTAAAGTTAAAAGAACTGCCTTTTGAGACACCCTGCATAAGACCTTGCCCACGTTTACTCCTAGACCGACTTAAAAGCGCAGCAGTTACGTCTCATTCAGTTCCAAAAATTATGTCAATATCTTTCGCAAATGGTAATAGTTGCACAGATTTATGGAATATGGTGCGATTTAGTGTTGGGTCTGGAGTTTTGTATAATCCTCTCAAGAACAAATTCGAAGATGTCGCATAATAATGCGTTACCTAATCCAAAAGTTTTGATGTGTAATGTTTCGGCGTTCGGGGCTTTGAGAGCAATAGGCATTCTTTATCGCCAACCTGTTGAGACCGACGCCGGATTTCTTGGAAGTGTGAAGATTTGATCTATTGTGGACATTTCATAACAGCGCCTATAAGGCTTCATGAGTTCACACATTCGGCAGATAAGTTATGTAATACATTTGAGCAAATGTATTACTTTACATACCCATAAATATAGGCACCTTCATTTTTGTTCCACCCAACTAACGAATGTATCAACTGTACATCCCCAAATGAATCCGGTATTGATTTTCGATTAGGACAAAAACAAACTCCAAACTCGTGACATTGCAATGAAATTTTTTAACGGAAACCGATACCACACGGTTTCCCTTCTTTAACTGTAAAATTCATTGAATTTCATATTCCACAGCAACCCATTCAATAAGTAATAACTAGAAACGTACTCCGGTACCCGCAACCCGGTTACTCATATCGAACAACCAGATTTCATACTCAGATACACACAAAGGATTGAAACGGCCATTCCGAATGCCGATTGGGAATGAAGATATATTGCAATGCAATGCTCTCCCCATATCCTGTCAATGTAGCTCGTTGGGACATGAAATATTATTTCAATTTTCTTTGAATAAATGTGATTATAAAATGCAATTAAAAATGAAAAAAAAACACAGCTAGCTAACAGGATAAAGGTTTCAAAGTTACCAAGTTCATTCATTTATACAGAGCAACCCCCCACTCTCCTTACATGATGCGTTGTGTTCAAGGCTGCCAATGTACTTCATATGTCTACTTCATTTATTTTTTAGTATGCAAATAATACTCAACTTATTTATAAGGGGCGATTTTTAAAGAGTTAAGTTTTTCAGGTTGGCGGCACTGGCTAGTAATGGCGCCCAAACGTCATCTGTTAAATTGAAAAGTTTTCAATATAAACTTCCATTTAATTATGGAAAGACTTACTAACGGGCAACGATTGCAAATTATTTTAAAATTCGTGCTCTGTGAAAAATGTGCACCGTTTGTTACGACCATATTATGGTCGTCATAATCGACCTGGTGAATCAAAAATTCGTGCTGTTATCACCAAATTCACTTTTCTGGACATTAAACCATCGCCTCGCATGCGTACAGTGCGTACCGAAGAGAATTTCAGTAGTAGCTTCCAATGTTAATGAAGATCGTGAAATGTCAAATCATCACCGTTCTCAGCAACAAGGCATGTGTTGACCTGTTGTTTCATCAAGACGGTACCACAAGTGCCAGACATAGGTAAGAAGTCTTATGTTTCCAAGACATTAGCGAACGCATTGTAACAATCCGCATCAAAGCCAAATTCACTAACATAAGCCTCACATGCGCTCACGCCCCAACGGAGGAAAAAGATGACATAGCTAAGCATTGCTTCTATGAGCTCCTTGATCAAACCTACGAGGGTGATTTTAACGCAAAGGTTGGAAGAGAAGACATCCTAGACAAATTGACTTCACTACGGAACGAAATTCCATTATAGCCAGCACACGGTTTCCTCACCTCGATATCCATAAGGGGACATGGCGGTCTCCAGATCAACGAACGGTCAACCAAATTTATCACATTGCGATAGACAAGAGGCACCCATCTAGTATTTTCGATGTCCAAACATTCCGAGGAGCTAACATCGACTCGGACCTCTATCTTGTTGCAGCCAAAGTTAGAATGCGGGTATCCACTTTGCCACAACAATCCAGAAGTACTATAAAAAAAATTAATGTCGAAAGAATGCAATCGCAAGAGACCGCCAAGAACTTCGCACAACGCGTATCCCTAAACCTCTCGATTAACACCATACCTACCAGCACCATCGAATGTCGAATAACAATGGCAACGATGCCAACAAGCCATTATATCAGCCGAAACTGATGTGCTCGCAGCCAAGAACGAGACCTGCAAGGCTAAGCTGCAGTTGAAGATGAGAGCTGCCGTTGAGCTCTATAGGCAGAGAAGAAGGGAAGAGCACCGGCTTTTCAGAAAGAAGAAAAAAGAGCAAGAAAAGCGCGCGATCGAGGATATAGAGAGGTACCACTCCAGGAACGATGTTTGCAAGTTTTGCCAAAGTGTAAAACGTCAAAGCCAAGGATACAATGCTCGAACAGAATCCTGTCGAGATGAACAAGGAAATATCGTAGTTGAGACACAGTCGATGCTGAGGATATGGAAGAACCACTTCTGCAGACTGTTAAACGGCGATGACGAACAACATTCCGCTGTCAGGCGTTGCCATTCAATATTGGCAACGACAGCGAAAACTGCCAACCACCCGACCTGAGTGAAGTGAAGATAGCAATATCTTAACTCAACCTTAATAAGGCTGATGGAAATGACGGCCTTCCTGCTGAGCTTTATAAACCCGGCGGTGAGTACTTGGTAAGTAAAATCCACCAACTTATAAGCCAAATTTGGTCGGAAGAAAGTATGCCTGAAGAATGGAACCTCAGCCTAGTTCGCCCGATTCACCACAAAAAAGGCGACAGCTACAGAGGCATAAGTCTCCTCAACATCGCCTACAAAATTCTATCTGCCGTAACATGTGAACGCCTTAAACCGTTTACCAACAACCTGATCGGCCCTTATCAGTGTGCTTTTAGGCCAGGAAAGTCGACAACCGATTAAATTTTCACACTTCGGCGGATCCTGGAAAAAACCCAAGATGTCCAAATCGATACCCACCACCTATTCATCGATTTCAAAGCCGCATACGACAGCATTTATAGAGACGAACTATACAGAGACATGTCTAGTTTTGGCATACCACCCAAACTCGTCCGTTTGTGTAGGATGCCGATGGAGACTTCTCGCTGCTCCATCAGGGTCGGAAACGACTTCACCGACACAATCGATACCAAAAAAAGGATTTAGCAAGGCGATGCGCCGTCATGTGACTTCTTCAGTCTGATTCAATCCAGGGCCTAGCTTTTTTTCCAAAACCATTCGTGTGTGCGTGTGTACTTCTTTGCACGATGGCGGGACCTCCTGTTTTATGCCGAATTCGAGCGGCCTAGTTGAGATAAGCTTTTCATGACAATTGATACTACTCGGATGATTTGTCAGATCATCACGAGAGGAGTGCCAGTGAAAAATCATTTGGTGTTGCTACGGCTGGGAATTGAACCCAGACCATCTGCGCTGCAGTTCATCGCACTAACCATCGCGCCACTGAGCCCGTCGGATTTTGCATTTATGCCATATAAGCAAAATTGTCAATTTCTTGCACTTTTTGGCATACTTTTGGCACGTTTTTAGAACCTTTAGTTAAAAAGAAGGTAAGCAGTTTTTTTTAAATTAACGTAAATAATCTTATTAAATGTAACCCAAATCGTTATATTTGTTTTAGAGAAATTTCGATTTTACCAAAAGCGTTACATGGTAGGTATTAGCAAAGATTATAGTGTCATACAGATGACACATTGAGAACAAAAAACTGAAACTTTCGCCAGTCGACCCGCCATATAATAATTTTTCTTGTATGCAGTGCGTCATCAGTATGACTTCATAATCTTTGGTATTATATAGGGTTTCCGCCGGGAAGGTATACTACTTCGTTTTGCCGCCATTTTGTTAAACATTAGACTTGAAAGTTCATATTTGGCAGTCGTGAAGTAGACACGTGGATAATTTTTTATGGAAAAATATTCGATAAACCAACGTGTTTAAATCGTTAAAATAATTTATCAAAACCAATCATCGATTACTGTGAGGGTGAGAAAGTTACGTGAAATTTTTGGGAGAAACAACGTGCCAATAAAATGCACTATTTATAGTGTAGTCAATGATTTCGAAGAAAGATGGTCTGTAGGTGATAGGCCCAAGCATGAACCATACCGTACTGCAAGATTGGCTAAAAACATTACTGCTGCTCAGGGAAGTGTTCAGAACAATCCATCAACCGCAATTCGACGCCGTGCTCAGGAGTTTGCTCTTCAAAGAACAACTTTGGCCACAATTTTGCACAAGGATTTGAATTTGTTTCCATCTAAGATTCAGTTGACACAAAAGCTTTTTCCACAAGACCATATACGCCGCTGTACATATGCCAATAGGATGTTACAGCAGGCCCATGACAACCCGATTTTCATGAAAAAATCATAATGAGTGACGAGGCACATTTTCATTTGAATGGATATGTGAATAAACAGAATAGTCGGTTCTGGGCAATGGAAAACCCTCAAATTATTCATCAGTCACCTTTGCATCCATTAAAAGTTATAGTCTGGTGTGCAATTTGGTCAGGAGGAATCATTGGACCATAATTGTTTGAAAATGAAAACGGCGTAAAGGAAACTGTGAAGGGGGAGCGATATCGTGATATGTTTGAAAAACTTTTTAACACCACAACTGCATTCTTTGGGCTTGAATAACATCAACAAGACGGTGCCACATCGCATACAGCCAGGATTACAATGGAATGGGGATATCTGAAAAGCAAGGCTTATGCAAACAAACAGAAACGCTTGAGCAACCCAAACAAAATATTCGTGATGAAATTAATGAAATACCGCGTGATATGTGTGAGAATGTAATGAAAAATGTACTATAAAGGGTTCGCATTTATGAGACTAACAGAGGCGGACATTTATCAATAAACAAACAAAGTAGTATAACTTCCCGGCGGACACCCTGTATATACCAATAATTTGGACACTATAATGCTAGTACCGAAAATCCCTTTGGGATAGGCCCAATAACGAAGAGTATCAGATTTGAAATAAATTGGTTAGGCCGTACAGAAGTGCGAGAAAGCGATGCGATTCGTTTGAGTGCGAGAAAACTGTTCGCTTGTATTCTTATGTACGCGCGAACAGTGTAGCGATTTTGCATGCGACAAATGCGAGCTTATCGCAAACCTCTAGCACGCTTCTCTCACACAAACTGTTTTGCCCACTTTTCTTAAGCGATTGGTGTGAGAAGTGTTTGTTTTGACGTTTAAAGAAAAAAAAATTAAACAGGTAATTTCAGTGCTTTTTTCTGGAGTGCAATTTTTTAATAGTTTTTTCGTATCTATTTATCGTATCTCGAATAGCTACTCGTATCGTTTCGCATCGCTTTCTCGCACTACTGTACGCGCAGCCTTTGTCTCCAGGCGATCACAGACCGACAGACGCACAGTGGAGTATTTGTATGAAAAAACCGCTCTAAAGTCAAAAAAATCAGGTTGTCATAAATTTCGGTAAGCACAGCTATTCTTCAAGCTTGATAGCCGATCCATCACGCAGTATGCAAAAAAAGTTGTACTGCTATTGTCATTCGCCACATTATCAGTCAGCACCTAGCCATTGTCGGAGCTGCATTTATTGGTTATCTGCACTTTTGTTCGTGTCTCATTTTTGATTTGGTTAATGGTTAATGTTCAGTTTTAATAAAAAAACTTAGATAATGATGTTTTTTTGTGAGTATGTCATGATCGAGCTATAATATTGTTATGGACATAATCCGTAGTCTCTTGGCAATCATAGACACCAATAAAACTGTCCGCCATTTTATTTTATGTCACATCGATAGTTTATGGTAACTTAAACAGAATTTCGTTCTTGCAGATTCGTCGTTTAGTGTCAAGAGTTTTAACCAAAGGGAATTATACGATGTGCTTAAAGATTTTAAGGATAAAAAAAATGATGAAAAACTTTTGTTGTAAGAGGAAAAGCTTATCCAAATTTTAAAATGCCCAATCGAAAAAAAAATTTGTGTCAGCAATGCTTTGAAATATTTTTAACGCGAATAAATTGGGCTGCTGCGAGCTTTTAAGACGAAAGATTTCTTAAAACCAATGAAAAGTGGCTTCAAACAAGCATTAAACTGTCCTTGGTTAAGCCCTTGCACAAACCAGGGCGACTATCCAAACCGTTCGAAGAGCTTAGTGACTGCAGTAAGTGGCGAAAACCCGGCCAGCGTAAGTCAGCGTACTTTATGAAATTCTGATGCGTCCAAGATAATCAAAAAAGTTACTAACTCGACAACCGATGCTAAAGAACTTTGTAAGCTGAGTTCCTCTACTGCGAAGCAAGTTGCAGTGAAAAAGTTTACACCTCAAGAGGCATTAGCAATATTTTTTAAAGGTGACCTTACAAGGAAGCAGTGGGAAGTGATACAAAGTGCCAGCAAAAGTATCTACCCCTGCTACTCATTGATAAAAAAGTCAAAAACCGAATGTTACCCTGATAAGGAATTCATCACAGTCACTGAAACCTGCTTGATCACACTGCATTACGCCTTAGCAAATATGTCGAAAATGTATTAGAAACGTGTTCAGAGGAAGTAAGTGAAACTATGGTTTTGATTTCAAAATGGGGCTGCGTTGGCTCGCAACAGACGCAGTATAAGCTGAAATTTTAAAACAGCACTGACTGTGATGCTAATATTTTTCAAAGCTCACTCGTTCCTCTGCGACTGTCTGTAATGATTGATGGCGAACGGAAAAAAGTTATATGGCAAAACCCAGTCGCTTCTTATCCTAGATTTTGCAGGCCTATACTCATAAGCTTCATTGGTGAATATATGGATGTAACCAGAGATGAAATCAATTTCATTGAAAACCAAATTGCGCATCTCAGGGAAACAGAAGTAATCAGTACTAATAAAATAGCAAATATAAAGCATACCATGTTGCTTACAATGTTTCACGGCAAAGTGTGCAATGCTGATACAGATACTACCTCTACTATGAGGTGCTATATTTGTGGACAGACTTCTAAGGATTTCAATAAGTTTTTAAAACTGAGCAAGTCAATGTAGAATCACTAAAGTTTGGACTCTCAATTTTTCACACACGGATTCGTTTTTTCCAATCGCTTCTCCATTCAAGCCGCATTCAAAGAGCAAATGGGGCTCCAAGTGGATGTACCCAAAGTGGGATTTGGTAATACCAATGACGGTAACACGTCCAGGAAGTTTTTCAATGACCAGGAGTGTTCTTCTCGTATAACTGGGGTAAATCTTAATTTTAAAGTTAAATTCTAGTGGATATAGAATTGATGCAGACAAATTTAATACCTTCGCCCACGATACCGCTAAATAAAAATACAAATAGTTGGCGCAACAGGCTCGTTAGTACCCAGGGCCGAGCTTTCTCACAACCATTCATGTGTGCGTGTGTACTTCTTGTACGATGGGGGGACCTCCTGTTTTATGCCGACTCCAAACGGCAAATTTGAGATAAGCTTTTCTTGACAATTGATACTACTCGGATGATTTGTCAGATCATCACGAGAGGAGAGCCAGTGAAAAATCATATAGGTGTTGCTACGGCTAGAAACCGAACCCAGACCTTCTGCGCGGCAGTTCATCGCACTACCCATCGCGGCACTGACCCCACGATACCGCTAAATTGTAAAGGGTGATCCATTTCGAGGTTCCCTACTTTTTTAAAGAAAAAAACACAGAAAATTCAAATTTAATGGAGAATGTTTATTATCATTTGAAAGAACATTCTTTGGCATTTATTTTTTGAAGATTATGTCTATCAAATGTTGGCCGTTGCTACGTCGCAGATGGTCCATCCGTTGAGTCCAATTTTCGATCACTCGTTCGAGCACTTCGACTGGTAACTGGCGAATGACACGCGTGATGTTTTCCTCCAAGGCCTGAATCGAAGCGGGTTTGTCGGCATAAGCTTTTGACTTTACATATCCCCACAGGGAAAAAGTCTAACGGTGTGATATCACACGATCTTGGTGGCCAATCGACCGGCCCAAAACGTGAAATTATGTGCTCACCGAAATGTTCTCTCAATAAGTCCATTGATTGATGCGATGTGTGGGAAGTGGCGCCGTCTTGCTGAAACCAAATGTCGCCGAGATCACGAGCTTCAATTTCAGGCATCAAATAGTCGGTTATGATGGCACGATAACGGTCGGTTACGTTCGCACCGGCATAATTTTTAAAGAAATATGGAGCGATGATTCCACCGGCCCACAAACCACACCAAACCGTTGTTTTTTTCTGGATGAAGTGGCAGTTCTTCAATCTCTTCAGGTTGCTCTTCGTCCCAAATGCGGCAATTTTGTTTGTTTACATACCCATTGAGCCAGAAATGGGCCTCATCGCTAAACAAAATTTGCCTCGAAAACGTCGGATCTTCTTGGAACTTTTCAAGAGCCCATAGAGCGAAGTGATGTCGCTTGGGAAGGTCGAGCGGCTTCAGTTGTTGCACAAGCTGTATTTTGTACGCTTTCAATTTAAGATCTTGACGTAAAATGCGCCAAGTCGTTCCATACGTCAGTCCGAGTTGCTGCGAACGGCGCTGAATCGACTCTATACGGTCTTCGTGTACACTCTCAGCTACGGCCGCTATATTTTCTTCACAGCGTGCTGGACGTGGTCTATTCGGTCGATTATTATCCAATAATGAATGCTGGGTCTCAAAATGGGTGATGGTGTTGCGAATAGTACGCTCAGTAGGCCGATTATGTTGACCATAAGTTGAGCGAAGTGCACCAAACACATTCCTTACAGAACGTGAATTTTCATAATAAAGTTGAACAATTTGTAAACGTTGTTCACGCGTAAGTCTTTCCATTATGAAATGCCAAACAATACTAAACAAAAATAACATGACAGCATGACACGACTCACACGTGATCTGTCAAAAAAGGCTATTGAAAAAGGTATCTCTACTTGGATCACCCGTTACATAGATCAGTACGGCTGGCATCCCATGTCACCAACTATACACAAAGTGTTGATACATGGCGCAGAGGTAATAAGCCATGCAATTTTGCCTATTGGTCGTCTATCGGAGGAGGCAGCGGAGGCTCGAAACAAACACTTCGGGCAACATAGACTGAAATTTAGTCGAAATTGTTCACGTGTTTTTTGTAACAGAGACGTCTTAAACAGACTGTTGTTGAGCTCAAACCCTTACTTTAGCAGCCGCCTTAGAGCGCTGCCTATGCCTCTAGAAGACGATAACAACAGAAGTATGGACTGTGGTCCACTGTGAGACGGAGAGAATTGCCGGACCCACTTTTTCGGTCTTCTATTTCATCGTAATGTTAGGTTTAATTAAAATATAGATTTCGATTTATTTTTTCACGAAACCAAGTAAACATTTGTAATGGCAGCATCAAAATCAATTTACCAGCTGATTTCATTAAATGATTGTATTTCAGGTTAAATAGGATTTTATTTATTTCAAAAACAATTCTTATTATTAGGGAGTAGGGAATGCGCTCAAAAGGAAGATTGTTGAAAAGCTTACACCTGGTGATAAATAGACGCAACGATACCTGTTAGATGAAACAACACTAATGAAAACTTCATGACGCCATCCAGGGAGAAATTTAATTACAAAAAGCAAACAGTAGAAGAAGACATTAAAGGAAATACATGAACATATATAATTACTTTGCAATCAAATTGATGACTGAGAATATACAGTCGTTGCTGTAGGATTGGGAAGGATAAGAATAAGTTACCTATGTTCGATCATTTAATTAAGCTGTGTCAGTGGGTTGGTTTTTACTTCCCAACTTTACGTAGTCTAGGGAATTTTTAAGTTTCATTTTTTCTTAACAAAATTGATGCCTTGATGTATTCTGAGTGCAAAAATTGTTTTTTCAAGTAAAACATCTTCTGGGACGGTGTGAATTGGATTTTAAGAAACATAAAAACATCACGAGACGGTGGTCTGAACCGGGTGCCCAATCCAAGTAGTAACCACCAACTGACGCGACGCTGCTTGATGTCGGTGATCGCGTGTTGTTCGACGTTGTTGTTTCGGACCGCTGTGTTGTGGCGTTTGATGGTGTGTTATTAAATAGACCTGTAGCAAACCGTATGTATTTGTTACTGAGTAACGGGTATTTAATACGTTTCGAAGTACCGAATCGTTACCTACCTACCTAAGTTTCGTTACTTTCATAGGTTTCGTCATTTGTATTTTTTTTTCGATGCTCACCCCATTACGTATGCATGGTTCGGTTTCGTTACTCGAATCAGATTCGTTACGTTTGCATGGTTCGGTTCGTTTGGAAATAATTTGAATTTTGTGTATACCTAATACCTACTGCTATACTGTATGTTCTATCTTATGTGTTTTTCTTATGAAGTGCTATGGAAACATGATAGGTAATAGCAAAGATTATAGGACTACATAGAGTGCGCATCTCATACAACGAAATTTTATATGTGGGGTACTGACACAGATACCGCAGTGTTCACATTGTTACCCCAGCATCAAGCAACAGCATAGCTGACGCATACGATCGACGAAATTTTCCCTTCGCACTTACCGCCCGCGTCTGTAACGGCTACAATTTTTTTTTTTTTTTGAGAACGCGTGATTGGATCCGTGGTGTGCTGACGTAAGTTTGATGACATGAATTGCTAAAAAGAGATCTATGGCAACTATCTTCTGCACTTGAAGCTTTCACAAAATACCCCCTTAACAAATTTTACATCCATTAATGTTCACATAAATTTCGGAATCATTGGACCCTACTTCTTTGAAAATGAAAACGGCGTAAAATTAGTTCCCCAGTGCAAGCGCGAAAGAAAGAAAAAGAAAAATGTCTGGAAAAACATCATGGAATCATATTAATACAAAATCGAAGACATGGAAGCTAGGTCTATTGCTGTCGCTCTCTCCAGAGAACTGTGGAAATCGATGAATAGGTGGTGGGTACCGATTTAATTCGATTATGGACAACATTTTGTTGATATTTCTTAAATGGAAGGATAAAAATATTGGTCTGCCCATCCGACCGTATTTTTTGTGGCTTTTTCCTATAAAAACAACGAATCGCGGTAAAGAAGTTACCAGCAGACATTGCAGCCCTTATACTTCTTCTTAAATAGCTTCCTAAAAGTGCGCCAAATGTTTATACAAACAGTGGTAAAACAAATTCTGCGCACAAATTTTCCAATTTTTAAATTTTCAATAGATTCGATTTTAAAAATTCCCAAATTTTCTTAGGACAAATAAGTAATTTTCACTCAAAGAATATCGGCTTTATAAAGCTCGGCGGGAAGGCCGTCTTGTATGTTAACCAATTCAAACTCAGTTGCTTAGAGGTAAGTAATTTGAATCGCTTTTTTTTACTCAACATGTCTCCAGTTGAAAATTTACCCGAAATGTCGCTAAGGTTGTCGAATATGAGCGGTAAATCTAAAACTTAACTTCGTAGCCTGTCGGAGAAGCCGCGGATGCGTTCACAAACGGTATTTGCTTTTGTAGTATCCTTTCACGCAAACTTGAATGCTTGAGTTGGCTCATGAAATTTCACAGGTAGATGGATTTGATCGTTTTCGCACTCCGTTAACTACGTTTACCCTCAGCATCGACTGTGTCTCAACTACGATATTTCCTAGAAAACTTTTCACACGAAGCCTACACGGCTGCGAAGAACACCGGCAATTTTTTTGTTGTTGCAAAAAACTGTTTAGTATGCAGCCGGTTGTAAGCAAACGTGGCAACTATTGTTTCGTCTCGATGTCATTGAATCATTTGTATCAATGAATTAAAGTATCCATTAGTTTATATGGATTGATTGCACAGTATTGCGTTTTATATTCAAATAAAAATGGGAGAGAGGAGCAAAAGGAGTTGTTTATCGATTTTGTTGAAGTCCCGCGGCCACTTCCACGCAATTGCCCGGCAAAACTCCGTTAAACTCAAAGTAATTAAGAAGTCGGGAGCAGTCAAAACAGGCGACCGTGGAGGCCAATTTTGTTTGTATAAAGTTTTTTGCCCACTAACTTTTTTGATAAAGGCGTTTTTAAAGCCTCTGAGTAGTGTGAGTATGATTTGTATCGAACATAAGAAAGTAACGAAAGTAACGAATACTTTGTAACGGGTAGTCAGTAAAAAAGTGCCAAATCCATACGGGTATTCATTTTGTCGTTACTTTTACAGCTCTTATATTAAACAGATGGACTTGTAACTCAGGGAACACGTACTTTGGGATGGTTTCGTGTTGACATGTTGGTTGGAGAAAGAATATTGGTGCACCGAAATGCATCAAAAAAAAATGTGGTGTCTGTCAATAAGTACATTTTGGTACGTGGGATTGAGTGTTGATTATGAAACACATCGGTGAGTCCAGAAAAGCAATATCCATTGTTGTAAGGGATCAAACGAAAGTTGCTAGATGTACCTATGCGACGTTTGGTAACATGTTGGTGGCTAAAATGGTCATTGCCATTTGAATGAAATAACAGCTGATCGATGGTAGGAACTGCCTTTCTTTTGGTGTGATAATGGTTTAAGCGAAAGTGTGTGTCTGACGTCTGGAGTCTGTAATTGAAGCTTAAATCCAAATAGGTAGATTTGATTGAGTTTTCGATGTATATGTGATTAGTGAAAATGAAGGTGTATTTTTGGAATTAGAGTGTTGCCTTCAGATAGGACGGTGTTTTTCGTATTAAGACATTTTCAAAACGAGATGCCAGATATCGGGAATGCCTCTAACGTTTGTTGGTTGTAAATACAAATTGCGATTCTTTGAAAAGGGCAGATTTGACGAGAAAGGCTGCAAGTTGAAGATGAAAATTGGTATCTTGTTCGGATTTGATGGCGTAGGTATTCAGTTGTATAACGGTTCTTTTATCCAAAATTGTCTTTCGTTTGACTTTGGTTTTATCGATATTTCGGAGTCTAAAAAAGGCGGAGCGTGTAGCTTTGGTGAGGTGCTCACAATGAAAAGAGTATTTAGTCACACTGACATTTGTATGATTGTCTTTTTGAAGTGAAACTTTTTTTGGGACGTTGTGAATTCGATTTAACGAATCGAAAATGTGTAACGAAAAAGATATCAAACAAAATATCGGTTGTCGTCTGATCACCTAAACCAATCCGCGTCTGTCGTGATTAGTATTTAGGTTGAATAGAATTGAATTGAATTTCATTTATCCAAGAAAACTTAACAATTTTTATTAGTTTCTGCAAAGTCTTAGCGGCTTTTCTGCAGAAGGTTGTATATGAAAAATTAGAGTTAGAGTTAGAGCTATAATAAGTGGATATTAACTGAACTTACATTTGTGCGTTTAAAAGAAAAATTTTTATACATTTTTTTTCTAGTTTTAAAATTTGAAATATTTTTCAGATCTAATGGAAGTAGATTAAGTTCTGAAGGAACGCTGTATTTTAACTGTCCTTTGCCATAGTTGTTGTAGTCGCGGGGTAATTGAAACATGGCTTGAGTACGTCTTCTGGTATTGATCTCATGGTTGAGTGGCCTCTTGAAATGATTGTCGTCATAGTATTCAAGTATTAACGTCATCTTGATCATCGGGAAAAGATCTAAGGTTGATTTGCCTCAACGCTCGATTTTGTAGTTTCTGAAGCGTTACATGTGTTCTTGAAGCGTTACCCCAAGCTAGTGTTCCGAGTCTTAATTTCGATTCGACCAAGGCATAGTATACTTGTTTTAGGATTTGTGGTGTGGCATGGTGTCGTAGATGAGCTAAGGCAAGCATAGCTTTTTTAAGATCTGAGCGAGTTTTATTAATGTGCATATCCACGATGAAGTGGCTATCAATGATGACTCCCAGATATTTATAATTTTCGACGATGTCAATTTGCAGTCTTCTTGAATTTGGACAGGCATCATTTTCAAGGTATACTTGCTGTTGCGTTATTTTATGATGTGGACTTCGGATGTGCATCATCTTTGTTTTCGCCGCGTTGATAACTAGGCCATTGTCGTGACACCATCTGACCGCGTAGTTAAACTGTTCTTGCATTATTACTGTCGCCGTCTCCAGAGACCTGTGACATACCACTATGGCAGTATCGTCGGCATAAGCAAACGGAACGCTCCTTTTAAAAGTACGATGAAGTTCATTTGTATACAAGATGAAAAGAATTGGCCCCAGTTTAGACCCCTGAGGAACTCCATAGTGTACCTGTTTCCTCTCACTGTACACATCATTTATTATTACACATAAAAATCTGTTGAATAGATAGTCTTTTAGCCAGTTAGACATTACTCCTCGTATGCCGATACTTTCTAGAGCTTCAAGTAGTATTGGAACGCTTGGTAACTCCGCGTGTTGTTGGTTATTGAAATAAATTGAGATGAGTTCAACTCGAATAAAATCGGTTTTGTAGGCTTGGGAGTGAGTTTGGGGGAAGAAATAGATGAAATTCTTCAACCTGGTTTATTCGGTAGAGCAAGGCTAAGTACTAACCAAACACACATTTTCACCAATTTTAGTCTGAACAAAATTGTTTGTCCTTCGTCTTTCATAGGCGCGTTTTGTGATACAAACAATCGACATAAATTTAGTTGCATATAACTCTCACATAAACCCAAGATCTTTCGAATTGTCAAAAAGTACCCAAGGCAATTTTCAATATGTCAGTTCAATCATCTCGAATGAGATGAATACGCTATGACACTGTGTAGGTGGTAAACTGAGAGAGAGAAATTAAGCATACATCAGTTTCGCCTCTACCTCTACTCACACTCAATATTTTTTTTTTAAAGAAAAGCCCACCCCCATAATTGGGCATGGCATGTCATTAAGTATCAAATCTTTCAATAAACCTCTGTTCAGTGTACACTTCAAGCATATTTTTAGGCATTCATTGCAGTTCATGGCGTTGCCATGCAACACCTTTTTTCGAAAGGCCAACAACGCGTATCTTGTTGCATACTTTTCGATGTGCTGGGTTTCAAATAATTTCAAATATTGTCGACATCTCTTCAGAAGTCGAACGAAGCACTGCCAACCGCTAATTCTTCATGCTAAGGAAGCACTCACTCGAGCAGCTAAGGATGTCCCATAATGGTACTATCCCAGTCCTGCCGAAGCATAAAGGAGCTAAAGATGTCGTTGAGCATTTTGAGCGAACAATTGTAAGTGGGCCACACAAGTAAAAAAAAACATTCTTAACCAACTTCAAGTGCGCAAGTAGTATCAGTTATCTAGGGACCGGGTTAATTGAGTTGGCGTATTGGTAAGGGCCTAGGTTCATTCCGTACCTATCCATTTTCTTAAAAATTAAATTCAACTATGTAAAAATATAGGTGGTATACACAGTTTCGAAACAAAACGCAATCCTTCAGTCTTTAAAAACCTTGCAAATTTTGAGTGTCGCTATTGAAAGATTCATTATAACAGAAAGGATTAAATTCTTTACATTTCACGTGATACTGCACCCTTAGGTAGACAGCGCTTTGCAGCAACGTTATGTCATGTTGTTATGTATTATGGAGCCCTATGTGGCTTTGTGAAAGGTTTCATATTTTCTTTTATTTCGAAGAGTTCAACTTAGAGTGATTGCGTTTCAGTAATTAAGTAAGTATTTTGGCAAGGTAACGAGCTTTTTTCTTGAGAGGATTGTGCGAGAAGAAGATTTTAGGAATATTCTACCACTGATTGGAAAAATTGCCCTGCAGGTCATACACGGTGTATAAATATTTCATAAACCTTCTTCGCCTCTGGGGAATTCAAGACCATTATTTTCGAAAACTAAAATAGATTTTCGAACCACTGTTACATTTAAAAATTGTCCTTATACATACCAAGTGCTTTGCTAATGTCAACGTTGCATGTCGTTAAGGACATAAGCACAGTCATGCATTTTGTTGAAGTAAAGTCCCTTATCTAAAATATCGATATTCATGTATAACATCTACCATACGCACATACATCTGAACACCACACAGCACGGAATCACTATATCTCGTGCACTAATTATATAGATTGCATCAATGTCCACATGCTGGGTATAACTTTCAACTCAATTGAAGGTTGTTAAGGACATTTTTTTAACAGAAAAAACGCTTCTAGCTCTATGGGCAATACTATTCTTGAAATTCAATCAAAATAAAACTCACCCTTGCTGTACATCGAAGAACCAGACGCGGTATCTGGTCGACGATTGAAACTTCCTCTTGAACTGTTGCCACCTGTCAGGGTGGCCAATTTCATCGTTTGTGAGTGTGCTTGCATTGTAGGTGTCATTTCTGTCCTTGACAAATACAAAACCAACGAACAGTTAATTATTTAAACACACACGTAAATTTGGTAGGAAAATAAATCCGACTATTGGCCTCACACAAACGGATCATTAACACCACGAGCCGCAAGTCTATTCAAGCGAAATTCAATTCCCCCCAAGCAACTATGTTCAGGCCCAATTAATTAATCGACACGAGCGGGGTTTGGAGAACGCCAACCAATCACACAATTAGGATAAGTGATCACAACAATCGACAAAACGCACTCGTTCAATACAACTACCAGGACATTATATTTATTTGGTTTACGGGGAAACGCAATGTCCGACTACCGGTAGTAACTCAAACGTGACCACTGGCTTCACGAACATTCCAATTTATATACATGTCCTGCCGGCAGAGCAGTGAAAAATGTAAGCAGCAAAAAGTTAGCGCCATCAAAAGCGCATGTCTTGCTAATGTCCTTTTTTACAATTACTAATATGTGTGCAGCAGATATCCACGGTCCCCGCCACCACTCGTGTCTTGGTTCCACTGAATGAGACTACTCGTACATATGCAAGGTCCTCCAAACATGGAAATACGATGATTGTGCGATTAAGTCGGTGGGTTGAAAATGGAATACTTACTAGCTCTAATGCACGCCGAAGGACATGTAGGCATAGAATTTCCGGCAAGAGGAAAGCCGAGAATTGATACACTCGCCTTGAAGGAAGGACTCGTCTCGCAATTATGCGAATGCATATAGAAGAGGGCTCACATGCAAAAAAAGCACCCATCTCACCTGCGTAGGACAATGGTGTGGAGAACAAATCCGTGTTTGGATCATTTCTGCAAGAATATAAGGACTTTTCTAAACTTTCCACAGTGGTAGGTATTGTTTGCTTTTATGTGTGCAACTCTAGAGGCATTGTGTGTCTTGTGTTAGACATAATAGCTTGATGGCTTCCTTTTATATATTTTTTTTTTTGTTTAACCATTTGAGTGGTGTGCCAGATCCTCAAAGTGGTGGGGGAGATCTTTAAGCTAAAAATAAATAATTGTGGTACTTGTGACTGTGGAGAATGAGTTCATCGGACTGAATCAATGCCAAAACTATATGAAACGGATTACATAACACGAAGGGAAGGTGGACGCTGGCATATATTCCGAAAGAGTAGAAGTTAGATGTCGGCAATTGATTTTTATGTCGTCTTTTATTTAGCAGATAAATATTATTGTCTGAGAATGCAGTCAGGGGCGGATCTGTGTGTTCATTTAAAAATTGTGTGCAGTTTTAGTAAGGAAACCAATATTTGTACACTTGGGGGTTGTGTGGTGAATAAATGTTTATGATGAAGCCACCTTAAGAAGTTCGGTTAAGAGAGTCAAGTAAGGATAAGATTTTACGGTCCTGCTCAATGTTATTTAGTCACAACTTTGATGCAAATGATGCCTCTGTTTATTAAAACACTCAAATTCATTCACTGTTATCAAAAATAATTTGATTTGAAAAGGCTGTGTGCTGTTTGTGAACCCAGATTTAAAAACGTTTGTTGTTTTCAAAAAAAAAAGAAATAAAAACATTTCTAAATTTTTTTTACCTCAACTCAATGGCAATTTACATAATTTCTCAGAGAAAGTCAAAAATCTTGTACAGAAAGCTTTCCAGGATTGATAACATAAGGATACGTTTATAACAAGTTTGCGCATCTATTGCGCAAATGTACAGAAAGGCTGTGAATCTATACGGCGCTTGACGGGCTCAGTGGCGCGATGACTTATCGCGATAGAAAGTCTTGTACAGAAAGCTTTCCAGGATTGATAACATAAGGACACGTTCATAACAAGTTTCTATTGTGCAAATGTACAGAAAGGCTGTGAATCTATACGGCGCTTGACGGGCTCAGTTGCGCGATGACTTATCGCGATGAACTGCAGCGCAGATAGTCTGTATTGGAATCGTAGTAACACCCAAACGATTTTTCACTGGCCCTCCTCTGACAAATCGTTCGAGTAGTATCAATGGTCAAAAAAAAAGTTTAACACAACTTAGCCGCTTTGATTCGACATAAAACAGGAGGTCCCGCCATCGTGCAAGAAGTACATATGCACACATGAATGGTTGTAAGAAAAAGATGGGACCTGGGTACTAACGAGTCAGCTGAATTCGTATGTAGTTCCAGATTTACAGTATAGTGACTTTCATTGGAGAAGAAAAAAACTTAATTCATTCGCTGTTTAAGCAAATCTACTATTTTTCAGATGTTTGCGAAAGGAATGCCAGCAATCACTTTTTAAGTATTGCTACGACTGGGAATCGGACCCAATTCAGAATATCATGCCACTGAGTCACTTGAAATACATCCAACTCTCGATGAGGCTTAGAGATACTCTTCAATACAACGAAAATAATGTGGAACATCCCAAAAGTCCAACACTAAAAGATAATCGTTCTAACAAGGCCGACCTTCAACTCTCATGAACGCATTCAAGTTCCGGAAAGAAGCCAGCCTTCCTCGCTATCTCCATCGGCAGCTATAAAACAGACAAAATATTTCTCACTGGGGTTTGCTCAAGCGATCTAAAAGTCTGACGCTGCTTTAATCTACACAGATACTGCAGCATTTTATAAGTCATCACTGTTCATCAAGCTGAAGCTTTGTTAAGGACTAATCTAATGTCACCAAGCTTAAGGGCAGTCAAATACTGAAGCAAACCTTTGGACGAGATTACACAGCAGAAGCAGACACCCACACAAGGGGTTCAGTGGTTAGTGCAGGGTGACTGGCTCAAAACCCGATAGTGACATTAACTAAGTCTAACAAACATCAATGTGTACTGCCATCAAATTTTCCGTTCGGATTCAGCGTCAAGGCGATCCAATACAAGTGCCAATACATTAATAATGAAATACCCTATGGTACCAGCCACTTTCAAAAAATTTCAAGTTATATGATGGTGTTTGCAATCACAAACAACAAAGGCAACTGATGCGACGTAAGAGGCGCTGTAACGCAACTCGTCACGCATCGGAATGAGTATCCTGCTTGAAGAATGTAAGAGTAGAAGACTTACGTAGATAAAAACACCAAGACTTTCATCAATTCTACATAAAAGATTCAAACAACTGTCAGCTGGATTATAAAAGGAACACAGGCTCTACAAAATAGCAATGGCAGCCTATTAACAAATGAGATACTGCTATTTGAGGGATTGACAGCAGGAGTGTTGTAACCGTCATTTTCGCAATTTTGAGTTTATTTCACCATCATGATGAATAAAACTATATTATTCGATGAAGATATATCACTAATTGTGCTATACTTTTCGTTTTTCAGTAATTATTTAAAAAACAATTCAAATAATGCGGATTTATTTTTTTGGAAATTTTTTTACCACGAATATCTCAATTGTTGTAGTTTGGGGTTACCCAACTTCTGCTCTCAGTGCCTCATTTGTGTATAACGTCGATTGAGGAAAAGCGTAAGAAACCCTCACAGCAATAAATAACGAGAAATGCATGCACCAAATCATAAACGAAGTGTCCATACTATTTGCCATGAAAGGGAAATTCAGGCTATTGTCGGCTGGAAAAGATCAACCCAAAGAAGTCTAGACGCACCATCTTTTCATCGACAGCGATGGACGAATTCGGGTACCTTAGTATAATCCGGAAATTAACACCCCACCTCCTCCTGCAAAATTCCAACATATATACAAGAGTATACAATTGTAGTGACAAGCTTCTTAAATTTTCAGTTTGGAGTCGGCGTTAATGGTAAGTGCGACGAACTGCCGCGCAGAAGGTCTAGGTTCGATTCCAAGCCGTATAAATACCTAAATAATTTTTCACTGGCCCTCCTCTCATGATTATCTGACAAATTATCCGAGTAGTATCAATTGTCAAGAAAAGCTTATCTCAAATTCGCCGTTCGGAGTCGGCATAAAACAGGCGATCCCGCCATAGTGCAAGGACTACACACGCACACATAAATGGTTGTGGGAAAGCCCGGCCCTGAGAAGAAACGGGTCTGTTGCGCCACAAATTTGTATTTTTTATTTTTTAGTGAAACTGAAATTCTAACTTCGAAAAAAACAAATAAAGAGGAAAGCTTGGTTAGAGATTCCTCGTGGTATATTAATGACAGATACTTCATTTCAAGGAGCTTATTTACCCCATAAACAACATCAATCCCATTAAAATAGATTCGACCAAGATTGATCCTTGAAAACCGATGTTGCATTGGTTTGAAGAAAACATTTTATCAAAAAACTTTCAGTCTTACTCAAATAAGTTGGAAGTGGAGGAAATACAGAAGGGGTAAACGTACAGCGTTCCCATTTTTTTGGAAATAAAAAAAAATTTTTAAGTTGTAATCATGGCAATAAGCTAATACTATTGGAAGATGCTCTTATTTTTGCAAATGGCCGCTTATGTCAAATCTGTTTTGAAATTTGTGGACTAGACAGATGTAAAATACAAGTGAACAAGCCATTGAGCGACATACTCCTCAAGAACGTGGAAAAATCGTGTCTATTTTTTGCGTAACAGTTCGTCGTAATGTTCGTAATGTTCGCGCAGCTCGAATTCCGTCGCCGATTCTCCGGCCGTCCGACAACGACTGCGCAAACAATGCGCCGTTTGGCCACCAACCTTGAAGAGTATGGGACCACACGAGACGTTGACAAGAGTGGCCGGCCCCGGAGCACCCGTTGTGCCGAGAATATCGCCGCTGTTGAAGGGGATGTCGAGCTGTCGCCGGAAACTTCGACCAGACGCCGGCCGTGCCTCGCAATTCGACATCAGCCGGTCGTCCCTAAGGCGAATTTTGGTCAAAGACTTGCACGTGTTCCCGTACAATGACCCAGTTTCTGTATCAGCTGCTGCCTGTCGACCGCAAAACGCGTGTAACCTACGCCCAAGCCATCCTCAATCTCGAGGACGAAATGGACGATTTTTCGATCAAAATCAAAATGAGCGATGAGGCTCATTTCCATCTCAGCGGGTACGTGAACAAGCAAAACTATCGCTTCTGGGATTACGAAAACCCACGAGTAATGAACGACGTGCCATTACACCCGCTCAAAGTTACTACATGGTGTGCTGTTCACGCTGGAGGAGCCATCGGGCCATTTTTTTTTTCGAGAACGCCGCTAGTCAAACGACAACAGTTGACGGTGCGCGCTTTAGGGCCATGTTAACCGAATTTTTTCTGTCGCAATTGCGCGAATTTGGACTTTAGGACATGTGGAAATGTGGTTTCAACTGGACGGAGCAATGGAGCAACACACTGCGCTTCAACCCATGCTCTGAATATCCAAACAACATCGGATGACTTCTTTTGGCCCCTTGGTATATTAGTCAATGACCACCTGGGTTGAAGGACGATTGTACGTTTAACTGTAATTTGAATTGATGCTCACAAAACTTGTGGCTCCAAATAAGTAATTTCTTCTTCTAGACTTTCAGGTTTCGTATTTTGTTAATGTAAACGTGATACTTCAGAAAGCCTTACATGTTGGCCAGTTGAAATCGGAAAAACGAGAGATCATACGGCCCGGAAATCGATGATTTAAAATCTCAATCGCTGATCGTGTTATTGGAACCAACCATGCCACACCTACAAAAAAACCCATATATGCGCTCACCAGTGACGGCTTTGGTAATGCCATGGACTTCCTTACTTTGAGGGGATCCAATGGCTCTTCGTGCATTTTACGTGGATTCTTATTGTCCTAAAACCGAAAATTTTGCTTAGTCACAATACCATTTAAGCGGAAATAGGTTTAGTCTTCTATTTAACCTGATTTTGGATATGAAGTCATATTTTTCTTCCACCAGGTTTAATAGAGTATCTGAGTTAGTTAATCTCACTTGATGATCAGGAGACAGGCATTTATTAAGGGTTTGCATTTTATACTTTCAATAAAACTTGAAGCGAAGAACGTGTGCTAATCCCAAATTCTTTGTGAACACTGTCGGACCATAGCAGTGTCAGTTCGAACGAGCAATACAGCGTCGATCAAATATCTATTAGAACAGTTTGCACAAGGTGCTTACGATGAGGAAAACGATGTGGAAATGGATGCTGCTGCGTTAAAACTCCTGACTGAAACTAGTCAAGATATCAGTTAAAATAGGTCTGTTCAGGTACTTTTGAGTGAAGAAAAATTTAGTTACGAGAGTGAATGCTTTTATCAATGAAAAGTCGACAACGGCAAAATTTGAAGTATTGTCAAAGAGACTACAATAAATAAATATTAAAACAAATGTAAAATAGAATACACATATCCGCGTGTACTTACTTACTTACTTAATTAGCAGGGTCCTTAGCTAATTACCTATAGTTCCGCACTTCCAGTTGGTTGAGATCGGTTTCTACTTGCGTGCGCCACTTATGACGAGGTCTTCCTCAACTGCTTCTGACGTCCATTTGCTCTATATATCCTAGCCATTTTAAACGTCCAATGCGGGGCTCTTTGACTTGGGGTATATCTCTGTTCCCAACTAACATTGATTCCTCTTTAAGGCAATAACATTTAATTTACACAAGCAAATTATTTCTGTAGGCCTTCTGTAGGCCTTCTGTGGGTAGAAGGCAGTTTAAGGCATTATGCAGGAAAATTCTGGTGTTGGTTGGGGAGTTTCGCACAATCCTCCCAAGAATTAAAGAATTAAAGAAAAAATTAAAGAAGTCACATGACAGTACATCGCCTTGTTGTCCTATGCGGCTTTGAAATCGATAAATAAGTGATGGGTATCGATTTGTACTTCTTGGATTTTGTTCAGGATCTACTAAAGTGTGAAGATTTGATTAGTTGTGAACTTTCCTGGCCTAAAACCACATTAATAAGGGCCGTCCATGTTGTTGGTAAACGGTTTCAGGTGTTCACATATTACGGCAGATAGGATCTTGTATGCAATGCTGAGGAGACTTACGCCTCTGTAGCTGGCTTAGTTCATAGAGTTTCCTTTTTGTGGATCGTTCAAGCGATGCTGAGGTTCCATTCATAAGCCATACTTATACACGACAAAATTTGGTGAATGTTTCCTACCGAATAATCTCCACCAGCTATATAAAGCACGGCGAGACGGCCGCTATTTCCAGCAGCATTGTTGATATTAAGTTAAGATATCGCTATCCATCGTTTAAAAGTCTGCAGAAGTGGTTCTTCCATATCCTCAGCATAGATTTCCCTCCTTCTTGGATGACAGCAATGCCTGTTTTGTAGCAGCTTTATTGTTTGTCTACACACCTCCTGTTTAATCTTTCACATTCCAGGTGCAGATACTAACGTCGTTGTCCATACTATTTTCCGAGGCTCTTGGTTGCTTCTTAAAATTTTTTTTTTGTCAGTTTGTAGTTAACCTATGGCACCACCCCAACCCCAACCTGAAGGGCCAGTTCCAGTTTATTCGATATTCCTAGAAAACGGGACCATCTGTATCTACTACGGGATGGGGCGTTGCCGTTGGGCTTACGGTTCATCCACCACTCTGTTCAGACCAAATATACGGTCAAGGTATTAGGCTGACAGTCGGAGTCAGCTATGTGAAAATTCAGGATTTTATATATAATCACATTGTCTACCATTTGACTAGCAAAAAGATTGTAATGAGTTGAAATATCTCATGGGCTTATTTAAAAATATGACTGTCGATTTAGAGATTATCAGATAACCAATTTACCAACGCAAGACGAAGTACTATTGAAACATCCAAACATGTATAAGACCTACACCCCATGTATTCTAGATAACACTATATTTCCTAATAGAATGCATGAATTATTTTCCAGTCGGAACGCATAAACAAACCATGCTCTCTAAAAACATTTTAAATTAGAAATTTCAACCATAAACTTACTTACCAATTTGTCGTACTATAAACCATCATAGTAATTCGAAGAACCACCACCAAAACAAAGGGAACAGCAAATATAAAATATAGACAGAATAAAGTTTCAATTAATATTCACTATAAAAAATTATCTTCGTCCTTACTCTTCAATATACGATTTCGATAATCATCATCTTTGGGTATTGTTACACTTCCACCTCCATTTGAGACCACGGAACTGATTTGTTCCATTGGCACAATATCCTGGAAAATAAATCAAATTTTCTTTATTAAAACACAAGGCGCTCTTTACTAAAACATTTTAATTAGATTTTCAGCGAACGACATGATGATGACTAAATTTATATAGGTATGTAGCACATTCATGGGTAAACCCTTGTCTCAGATATCTGCCCATCATCGTTAATCAATTGAATTGTTGAGAGTGTTCGGTGCAGTTATTTACTTAATAGCCCCTCATCAATTTTGCCTTGATTATGAATATTTCATTTGAAAAACAACCACCACTGGTTATTATAAATCAGGATAGAATACATTTTGAGCTAATTTGGTTTTGACTTGATAAAGGCCTAAGAGCTTTCCCCAGGGGTTTGCGTATCACATACAAAATGAAACGAATCATTATCTCAGATATAAAATTCCAATGATATGATTTATGAAACTACGAGAAAATGTCTGAAAAACGTCGAAATTTTATTCCTTTCCAGAATAGGACCTAAATTAGGGGGCTTATTCCAAAAAAGGGCGGCGAATTGCTTTGAATGGCGGTTTGTAGTTTTAAATTTTCCATAAGCGATTCGAAAATTACCAAAGATAACATTAAAAATGAATGAGACTTGAATTATTCTTTCTTCAGGCACCTACGTAGTTGTTTATTTTTTAAATTATATAACGGGTGATCCAAGTAGAGATACTTTTTTCAATAGCCTTTTTTGACAGATCACGTGTGAGTCGTGTCATGCTGTCATGTTATTTTTGTTTAGTATTGTTTGGCATTTCATAATGGAAAGACTTACGCGTGAACAACGTTTACAAATTGTTCAACTTTATTATGAAAATTCACGTTCTGTGAGGAATGTGTTTCGTGCACTTCGCTCGTACTATTCGCAACACCATCACCCATTTTGAGACCCAGCATTATTACCGTTATCGTGCCATGATAACCGACTATTTGATGCCTGAAATTGAAGCTCGTGATCTCGGCGAAATTTGGTTTCAGCAAGACGGCGCCACTTCCCACACATCGCATCAATCAATGGACTTATTTAGAGAACATTTCGGTGAGCACATAATTTCACGTTTTGGGCCGGTCGATTGGCCACCAAGATCGTGTGATATCACACCGTTAGACTTTTTCCTGTGGGGATATGTAAAGTCAAAAGCTTATGCCGACAAACCCGCTTCAATTCAGGCCTTGGAGGAAAACATCACGCGTGTCATTCGCCAGTTACCAGTCGAAATGTTCGAACGAGTGATCGAAAATTGGACTCAACGGATGGACCATCTGCGACGTAGCAACGGCCAACATTTGATAGACATAATCTTCAAAAAATAAATGCCAAAGAATGTTCTTTCAAATGATAATAAACATTCTCCATTAAATTTGAATTTTCTGTGTTTTTTTCTTTAAAAAAGTACGGAACCTCGAAATGGATCACCCATTATTTGTTCACAAAAACATAAGGAAGTTTCTTCTTAATGGAAAAAGACATTTACTGTTCAAATTTTAAGTTTGAAGTTTGTGACATTTTTTCTCATTAGGTAGCTTTATTGACGTAGGGCTTAAATATGAAGCGAACCAATATAAGTGGGTTTCAACAGCGGACAATCAAGAAGACAAACGTTTTGGAAACTAAAGCGTCTTCAGGAGACATCTGCAAAAATGTGACACCAGTGCTTTTACATCTAGCGGATAAATGGAATCCTCAAGTTCATTAGAAAAACCTTATCCACCAACTTCATTAAAAGGAATCGAATACCACAACACTGATGAAAATGCAGACGGTTTTGACCGGGATAAGGAGCATGATATCAGCGTTCCGAAAAAAGAAGAAGTTTGTGAGTTGGAAAAGCTCTACTTATGCTGAAATTATAGCTGACCCGGCAAACGTTGTTTTGCCATATAATTTATTTGTAGTGTATATTTTGGTTTCTTAAATAAAAACATAGAGAAAGCTACACTGCGCTGTGGGGATCGTTTGATACCTTATAATCATCCCATCCTTAAGATAAATACCATCAAACTGTGGGCTTTCACTTACTTCAGTGGCGCTACAGTCCGGAATGAACCTGGGCCTCAACCAACATGCCTTTCCAAATAGCCCGGTCCTTAGCTAACTGCCTCCAGTTGCGCACTTCAAGTTGGTTGAGGTCGGTTTCTACTTTCTTACATCGATTTAGGAAACCAAGACATTTCGCTGCGTTTTTAGCGACTTCGAATATGTGGTCGTTCCAACTTAAGTCGTTACTAACACACATACCTAGCATGGAAAGCTTTTCGGTTTCTTCGACGTAAGTGCCATTCATGGATAATGGCTCTAGATTTTGGTTTCGCTTTAATGACAGAAGACAGCGTTGTGTTTTGGAAGCATTGAATTCCACTCTATTAGATTTACCCCATTTGATAATGCTGTCAAGTTCGGAATTCAATGAGCTTAACATATTTTGGCGTTTAGAGTCCACGTTCGAAGGTGAGGGACGAGGACCTGTAAACGAATATGAGAAGCTGAGGGTACTGTCATCAGCGAAGGAATGAATTGGATTAGAAGTTGCGGACAGGAGATCATTTATAAAAATGAGAAAGAGAGTCGGAGACACAACTGAGCCTTGAGGGACACCAGCATTTATTTGGTGAGTTACAGACTTGAAACCATCCAAAACAACTTGAATTGAACGTTTCGAAAGATAATGTCTAATCCATAGAAGAAGTTTTTCGTCGATTCCAAATGCACGCATTTTCGACAAAAGGGCTTGATGCCAGACCCTGTCAAATGCCTTTGAAATATCAAGCGCAACAATCTTGCTTTCGCCACCATGGTGGATTGATTGGTTCCACTTTTCGGTGAGATATGTCATCAAATCACCAGTAGACCTGTTGCTGCGAAAACCATACTGCCGGTCATTGAGAAGTTTTCGTGTTTCGAGATATTTCATAAGCTGACGATTTATTAGCGTTTCCATGACCTTGGAAAGAAGGGACGTAAGTGCAATTGGTCGGTAGTAGGAGAGAGAAGAAGATTCGCCTTTTTTTGGTACAGGCTGGACAAATGCTGTTTTCCATCTACTCGGAAAGAGTCCTGATGAGTAGGATAGATAGAAAAGCTTACGCAGTGGTTTTGCTAGCGTAGAAGAACACCTCTTCAGAATGATGGGGGATATACCATCTGGACCAGCGGATTTATGCATGTCAAGATCAAATAAAACTCTTGCAACTGTACGAGTACGAAAGTGAATTTGTCCCATAAAATGATCTACGTTCTCAAGTACAGGAGGAGACTGAAGATAATCTGGCAATGTAGAATTGGCTGCGAAATGCGCAGCAAGCAGATTGGCTTTGTCTAAAGAGCTGACAGCTGGAATGTCATTGTGAATGATCGTCGGGATTGATGCTGATGCCGAATTTTTTATATTTTTAACAAATGACCAAAAGTTTTTACTACCTCTGGGACATTGTAGAATTTTTTGCCTCAACGTTCGGTCATAGAGGAATTTGACATGCTTAAAATGGGCATTACAGTCATTTCTGGCTTGTTTGAACTTTGCTCGGTTTTCCTCTGTTGGGTTGGTCTTGTACAACCGAAAGTTTGTCTCTCTCAACCTGATAGCTTCTTTGCAGCTCAAGTCATACCACCCTTTTGCCTTTGGTCTGATACTCTTAATTCTGTTGGAAATAAAAGATCTCATACCAAAGAGAATGATATTTGATATCATATCAGCAGCAGCATCCACGTCACTACGTTCCTAAAAAAACTGTTTAATGCTTCCCAATTGGCTTTCTCGTATTGCCATACGGTTTTTTTTGGAAATTTGCTCTTTAACTGTGTGGTTGGAAGTACGAGAAATTTGTTGATATGATACAGTGGTCTGACGAACCTAGAGGCGATAATACATTGATGATGTATTTGTCAGGGTGACAGGTAAGAAACAAGTCCAGGGTGTTGGCGGCTTGACTGTTAATATCCGGTATGCGTGTCGGCTCGTTTACAAGCTGGGTTATGTTGTTTACCTCAGCAAAGATCTCAACATAACTTCCTTCGGGTATTGTCTCTCCAGAATTTTGACGCATCGTAGAATTGTGTACATTGAAATCGCCCGCAATGACGATTTCAGTGTGAGGACTCGTTAAGGGTTGAATTACTGTCAAGGTTTGGGCTTCTATAAATGAAACAGTAGTGGATTAAATGCCTACGGACATGGAATTTCAGCCATATAAAATTAAATTCCGGATTGGAACATTGGCCGTATTGATGTTGAATTTGGTAGGCTACGTCAATACGTATATATATGGCGATACCGCGGTGAGAAAATAATAATGGCACTAAATTATATCCAGGTAGGGTTAATTCTGATAAGTCAGTATTCACCCCCACCTGTGTTTCACTCAGTGCCAAAACAGCTGGTTTGTATTTACAAATGTGGACGTATGCAGAAAAAAGATTCGACTTTAAACCACGAACATTGCAAACGTCCACTCTAAATTTCCTTTCCATTATAACACATACATTAAAAAAACACAATACCGACGACAGACTTGTGCGCGCCACTTAAGGCGACTGCGTCCGACGTCTGGCTGGGAATCGAAGACTCTGCGAGCCGGAGTATTGGTGCTTTTTGACCAGTGGCATGTCGCTGTACAGCTCGTATAATTCTTGGTTGAATCTTCATCTCCATAGCCGGTCCACGCAAACGGGACCGAAGATTTTTCGAAGAATTTTCCTCTCAAATCGATCGAGGATTTCTTCATTCTTGAGACGGTCAAAATGTGGGCTTTATGGTGATGAAATAAAGAAAATGTGGGCTTGAAATATAGAAATTTATATTTTGTCAAAACATATTGTTCAGACAGTCTATCAAGATGTTGTACGGTCGACAAAAAACACGTTTTTTGGGACGTTTTCGCCATACCATAGTATGTATGGTATGTTTTTTATCACGAGTAATGAATGTTTGGCAGGTAACTTTCCTTTGAGAGTACCTGTTTGTCCGCAATTTATAGTGCGGTTTGTTATTATCGGGCCAAATCTAAGGGCTTAGTTCTTTGAAGACGCCGCAATAAATTTGTTTCGTCAAGAATTTGGAGGATAGTTGCGTTAACGTGTCCCAATAAACGTTTTTTTGGTTGCGTGTAACATTTTTCACTTCATCTTTAACCACGGGAATACCCAGATCTCTGAGTAGATCTTCATTATTTATATACAACGCCGCATTGACTAATGATCTTAACATAATGTTTTCAAAAGTTTGTAGAATGTTTAGATTCCTTTCATATATGTCTAAAACCATATGTCCAACAAAATAGTTGTATACTATATGTCCAGACCGGCTTTAGCACTTGTTAGTATATTAGCAGATTGTTAACAAGGTTAAGCTTCGAATATTTCCCGAGCAACCAGTACAGCTCTCTGTATTTATTTGTAAGTGCTTCGCATTTCTTTTTTATATGCGACTACCATTTTAATTTTGCATCGAGTGTCATTCCGAGATATTTCGCTTCTTTTGCAAAAGGGACTCGAACCGTTTTAAGAAATACAGGTAAATTGTTTGTCCGTTTATACGAAAAATCTGCCTGGAATTTGTCTATTCATTAACCTCGTTAAGAGCGTTTTGTAATTTCATATTTGTTTCCTCCATTGTTGAGCCAACAGCTAGTATAGTTGTATCGTTAGCTAACGTGGCAACTATTGTATCGTTTCTTTGCGGGATATCACGTGTAAATAGGAGGTACGAGAGTGGTCCAAGTACGCTTCCTTGGGGTACTTCTGCCAATATTTCTTTGAACTCTGAATATTCGTCTTCGAGTTTCACACGGATGAGTTTATGCTCTAGATGTAATAACATTTTTCAGGCAGAACTTGTTTTAGTTTGTATTGAAAGCCTTTACGCCAGACCTTGTCAAAAGCTTGCGAAACATCAACAAATTTTCTTTTCCTCGAAAGCTTTCTTAATTACATCAGTAATTCGATGGTCCACACTCGAATGTTTACTTCGAAACAAAAATTGATTGTCAGGTAAAAGGCGTTTCTGATCAATAATAAGATGTAAGCGAGCGAGTAATATCTTTTCAAAGACTTCTAAAATTATTGGAAGTAGTAAAATAGGTCTGTAAAATTTTATTTCATTCGGTGATTTTCCTGGTTTAAGAACCATAATCACTTTCGCGACTTTCCACTGCCTTGGTATGTATTCTGCATTTACAATGTAAAGGAGTTTAGTTAATGCTTTTCGAGGCAACATTTCAAGTAGTTCTCCTGTAATTAGGTCATAGGCTTCCAGCTTAAGCTCGGCAATACTTGCATATCTTATTATATTGTTATCGGTTGTAGTCTCGAATCTATTAACGTTTTCATGTTACACTGGGCCATCAAATGGCATAAATGTTACCTCGAGATGTGCGGCAAAAACATCCGCTTTTATCGCTTTTTGCCCAAACGTCTTGAGTTACCCTGATTGGTGGCACAGAGTTTTTTGGCCGTTTTATGTCTTTAATTGCTTTTCCAGCAGTTAGGCTTTGCAGATAAGTTTTTACTGCATGGTTTTTAAAGTTTTTAATCGAATTTGATAGCATTTTACTCAACCGATTGAGAGTTAGGTCCCATCTTTTTCGAGCTTTTTAATTTGTCTAATCAAATCTTTTTTTCCCATGGGTACTTGTTATTACTATAACTCTTAATTTTGCGTTGTTGAGGAGAAATATTCCATGCTGCTTGTTGAACGGTATCGATAATAGAATCAACCGCGACTTTGGGTTCAAATGGGGATCTAAGCGATACATCCCGTCGAATATTATTTTCAATCTCGTTTTTGAAGCCTTCCCAGTTGATCTTTCATTTCTAATGATAGACTCGCTCGTTGTTAGAATAACCGGAGAATGATCAGAGCAAAGATCAAAGCATTCCTCAACTTTTATTAGATTGAACGCCGTACCTTTAACGATGAAAAAATCGATCAAATCCGGTATTTTTGTAACATCAGTTGCCCACTAAGTTGGTTTTCCGGTAGAATAAAATTCGGTATTGTACTTTCTACCTACACCGTAAAGCTGTGATATGCATCTAGATCCCCAGAATGCATATTTTGCATTAAAGTCCCCTCCGATGACAAAACGCTGTTCAAGGGAATTAAGCAAGTTTTCGAAGTCAATTTTCTCAACCTTGCATAGTGGTGGGCAGTAAATAGAAGATATCTTCAGAAAGGATTGTCTGCTTTTGACTTGTATAGAGCAAACTAGCATTGTTTCGACTTCTAATTTAAAATCAATCGAATGTTCAATGCACTCTCTTATACATAGTGAGGCTCCACCTCTAGCCTTGTTTGATGGATGTAGAGCATGAGTTTCGGATATTAAACAGACGTCGGTATCTTCTTCCTGCATGTATAATTTAAGTTCTCAAAGTTTCTGCCAACTGCCATTGGCATTCCACGTAAGAATTTTAAGAAATCTATTCATGTTGAAGGTAGATTACGTCTAAATAATCAAAAAACGTTGGAAACGGTGCCAGGTGAAATATTTTATCGGGTACTGTAGCTTGGTTTGTACGTGAGCTAAAATTATCTATCCATGATATGTTTATATAAATATATATTACCAATGTTTTTGCGCTGAATTTTTTTTCGAATTTCTATAAAATTTGACAGAAAATCCTATTTTTTATTAAAAATGTCCCAAAAATGGGTGTGTCTTACACTTTACATAAAATAAATAGTTGTTCACTCACCTCGCATAAGCAACCCAAATCCAATAGTAAGCCAAAGCAGGGGGGTTGCAGGGGGACAGCCTATCCCCCACCCCTTTTCAAACTTTGCATACACCCAAACTCGCATTCGGATGTATTCAAGGTATGAACCCTTTCATGGACTCATTTTTGTATATAGGATGGGTGCGAAATTGGATCTATGTAAAGCAAAATAAGACCGAATCGACTTTATTCGACATTGTATCCAAAAACAAAATCCACCTTGTCCAGCCGAAACTCACTCATAATGCGATCGTTTTTTAAGGAAAATGTCGCCATAAAAATGGGCGTAGGGGATCTATAGACCAAATGTTCATAAAGGGTGTTTTTTTTTTAGGTATAAAACTTTGAATTGAAAAAATTACAGGAAGATCGTTTTTGTGTCCATCAATTTGGATTTATTGGAAGGATAATTTAATAACATTATTGCTTAAATATGGTTTCGGGCATTTCGCCGCCGCGGCAGGTTCGAATAAAGCCAAGTCTAGGGGTCCAATTTTCAACCACTTTTTCGAGCTTTTGGCGCCGTATGTCGGCAATAACACCACGAATGTTGGCTTCCAGGTCCCCTAACGTTTCTGCTTTGTTTTCGTAGACGACCGACTGCACATATCCCCAAAGAAAATAATCCATTGGTGTCAAATCACACGATCTTGGTGGCCAATTGACAGGCCCATTCCGCGAAATTATGCACTCATCGAATGTTGCCTTCAATATATTAATTGTGACGTGCGCTGTGTGACATGTAGCGCCGTCTTGTTGGAATCACATCTCATCCAAATTCATACCACCCCATTGGGCAACAAAATAGTCGGTTATTATGGCTCTATACGGGTCTCTATTAACGGTAACTGACCCTCCCCTCCAGCAGCATTTCGGAAGAAGTATGGCCCAATGACACCACCAGCCCATAGAGCACACCAAACAGTCATTTTTTGTGGATCTAATGGCGTCTCAAGAGTCTTATGTGGATTCTCTTCACAAGTGGCAATTTTGCTTGTTGACGTAGCCATTCAACCAAAAAAGAGCCTCATCACTGAACAAAATTTTGCGAAAAAAAATCAGCATCGAGGTCAATCTCATTTTCGGCCCATACACCATAATCACGACGCATTGCATGTCTCGCTGCTTTTATTCTTGCATAAGCTGGATCTTGTAGGGTCATAAGCCAAGATCTTTGTGCAAAGTCTTCCATAGAGTTGATGGACAAAGCTCCAATCGCTATGCACGGTGTCGAATTGATTCATTCGGGTCCTCTTCAACACTTTGCTCTACAGCGGCAATTGTTTCTTCGGTGCGCACTATTCGACGTCTCTGCGGATGCGTATTATTACATAGAGTAAACGTAGTGCGAAAACGATCAATGGTTAACCGAATTAATTGCTCTGATGGACGATTATGCCGACCATAAAATGGACGGAGCTTGCGGTAAACTTCGCGAACTGAACCATTGCTTTAGAAATAAATTTGCACGATTTGCAAGCGTTGTTAATATGTCAACCTGTTCATAATGAAATGGCAAACGAAACTGAACAAAAATTACATAAGAATTTCCCGATCTATTCGAAAAAGCAACCTCTAAAAAAACATCCGTTGGTGTTATTCTCAACATATTTTTATAGATTTTTTTTTTTTTTTTATTTAAATGTCATGCAAGAAGCTGGCTCATCATATCGTCGCTTGATAAGCAAACTGTCATATCTCAAAATTCATAAATTTTTAGAAAAGTTATTTTAAGTTTTTCATTACTAGAAATGTGTCCTTAAATGCCGAACGACACTTAGGCCCTCACGCTGTCAGTTTAAGAGTTATAGATGTGACGGTTTGATAGAACATTTTTTTGCTAATCAGTCGGGGTATAGGTAATAAACTCCAAATCGCCAAATTTTGACTGATGTCAGTTTGCTTTTCAAGCGACGATATGTTCGCAATTTATTGCAGAAGTATGTATTTACATAGGAGAGACATTATTGTCGCAACTCTAGGGAACTCGGTCGCTTTAGAGTTTTTCTCAGGAGTTCCACATGAATGGTGATTTAACAACTAAAGAGCGTAAAAGATTCTGAATATTCAAGGTTTTCGCCGCTTAATAGATGCACCAAGCATAACTCTCATTTGAAAATATGTTAACAAGTTGAAAAAGACTTATAACACTGGAAAAACCTATGGTTTCAAGCGTACTTAATAATCTTGATCCGAACCCTTCAATTCGTAGGCGCGCAAGTGCTTTAAATATACATAGAGCATCATAAAAACGCTTCTCATGCATAGACTTAAAGATTTACAACCACCATAAAACTAAATTGGTTCAAGAATTAAAGCCCCAGGATCCTAATTAGAAGCTTGACTTTGTTAAACCATCATCTTAGCGGACAAGTAAATAAGCAGAATTTTCATACTGGAGTGCAACGATTTCGAAACTCAAGCATCAGAAAGCACTTCATTCGTCTAAACTAACCGAATGTGCTGCGATGTAGGCGCAAAGAATTATTGACCGTAAGGTGACGTGCAGTTACAGTAAATTCAGAGCATTATGCGAGGATGTTAGATGACTTCATGGTTCCTGAATTGCAAAGAACATGGTCCCAGCAGGACGGAGCAACAAAAACCTCATGGACTTTTTATCCAAAATACAAAGTTTAAACCAGTAAACGGACTTCCCTGGCCGATTAGAAATAAAATATTCATCACGAAATGGCAGCATAACTTGCACGAGCCTTGTTGAGAAATTTTACTGTTCGACTAAAATAGCGGCGCTAACGCAAGCATTTACGCTGAAACTATATTTTATTTAACATATATAGATATAAGATATTTTATTTAAGGCATACATTCCTTAATTGCGTACTTAAATAATCAATAAATTGTTTTTTTTTTTAAATAGGTGGGTTACTTATTTTTTAATCGATCCACTTAAAAAAAACTTTCTATTGAGACAATGTATTAAGTCGTTTTCAATAATAATATTGTAAGAAAATCATGTTTAGAACTTATCCTTCCTAAGTTATCACATAAATACTTTTTCATATACTTGCTCTACAAAGAATCATATTTAGGAGTAAGGTGGTTGATTCATAAAGATCTATCATACTGTATAATAAGGACAGGGCGGATAAATCGTGGATGTAATGTATCTAAAATGTGTACACTAGAAACTGTTTTATAATATATTATATATATTATATAGCTCTAAAAGTTTATGGATAAATGCTAATTACAAACGAAAACTACTCTAACTGTTCTAGATAGAACTACAAGAGAGAAAGACATTTTATTTTTAAAGAACTTCTAAAGTTTCCAACTTTAAACTAAAACCACTAAACAGCTTTTTAAATAACAACTTACTAGCAACTTTGACCGCATGTTGCATTTGATTTTTGTATCTTTGCTTGACGAATGTCGATAGTTACTTCGCCTTCTTTGGCTTTCCCATTGCTGACCACTAATATCTGGTCGGTTGTTCTTTGTGGAATCATATTCGGTATCACTTTCAGTTAGCGACATTTTGATTTTTTTTTTTTAATTTTTTCAGTCAACAATTTGTTTATTTAAATTAAATATATGATCTTATTTTAGGCATCATCAGTGTTGTGTTGTTCACTTAAATATCTAAAAAATATAAATTTTTGTAGTCTTACCATATAAACAAAATTTATATTTGTATTTATCTACATTTTATTTAAAAAAAGACAGTTCTTTAAGGCCATGTGTCAATTGCGTTAAATTTTAGATAGTGGATAATTTTTGACATTAGTATATATGCAGAAAAGTCAAAAATTAAACAGTGGATCAAATTTAACCCTCTGTTTAACGCAATTGACACACGGGCTAAATAAATATTTTTTAGTGATTGAAAATTGGGAATATAATTGTTAATATTAATAGAAAGGTGGATTTGTAAGTAGCTTGACTATTTTGCTAAATATATTGACAGATATCTAATAATTAATCCGGCAAAGCCTTTTGTATGGGGATTTTATTGATAATAGGTTTAAATAACTATTTGAAATCGATTCCCAATTTTAAAGCGAATTTAAGTTTTTTTGCAAATAACAGGTGTTTTTTTTTAGAGGTTGGTTTTTCGAATAAAGATAAAACAGACATTTTGTGGTCAAATCGAGCAACTCTAATATCATTTATGATCAGTTTGGTTTGCCATTTCATCATGAAAAGTTTGACAAACGAACAACGCTTGCAGGTCGTGCAAATTTTATGTGAAAATAATGGTTCAGTTCGCGAAGTTTACCGCCATTCCATTTTATGGTCGAAATAATCGTCCATCAGACCAATTAATTCGGTTTACCATGGATCGTTGTCGCACTACTTTTACTCAATGTGACAATACGCATCCCCAGAGACTTCGAACAGTGCGCACCAAAGAAACAATTGCCGCTGTAGAGCAAAGTGTTGAAGAGGACCCGAACGAATCGATTCGCCACCGTGCATAGTGATTGGAGCTTTGTCCATCAACTTTATTGAAGATCACAAGATCTTGGCGTACGACCTAACAAGATCCAGCTTGTGCAAGAAATAAAGCCGCGAGACCATGCAATCCGTCGTGATTTTGGTGTATGGGCCGAAAATGAGATTGATCTCGATGCTGATTTTTATCGCAAAATTTTGTGCAGTAATGAGGCTCATTTTCGGTTGAATGTCTACGTCAAAAAGCAAAATTGCTGCATTTGGAGTGAAGAGCATCCACATGAGACCCTTGAGGCGCAATTACATCCACAAAAACTGACTGTTGGGCTGGTGGAGTCATTGGGCCATACTTCTTCCGCAAAGATGCTGGAGAGTCAGTTACCGTTAATAGAGACCGGTACAGAGCCATGATAACCGACTAATTTGTTCCCGAATTGGATGGTATGCATGTGGATGAGATGTGGTTCCAACAAGACAGCGCTACATGCCACACAGCGCACGTCACATATTGATGGAAACATTCGATGAGCGCATAATTTCGCGGAAATGACCAGTCAATTTACCACCAAGATCATGTGATTTGGCACCATTGGATTATTTTCTTTGGGGATATGTAAAGGCGCTCGTCTACGCCAACAAACCAGAAACGTTAGGGGAGTTGGAAGCCAACATTGGTAGCGTTATTGCCGACATACGCCCTGAATGCTCGAAAAAGTGGTTTTAAAATTGGACCTCTAGACTTTTCTTTGTTCGAAGCAGCCGTGGCGGCCACATGCCATAAATCATATTTAAACATTAATGGCATAAAGTTATCTTTCCAATAAAGCCAAATTGATGGACAATAAAACGATTTTCTTGTGTTTTTTTTTTTTTTCAAATCAAAGTTTTATACCTCTAAAAACAGAAAACACTCCTTATGACTAATTTCGAGCAAGTAAGATCTAAAATTGATCCATTAGCTACAGACGCTCTACCAAAAATGGACCGTTTTGCTGTGTTTAATAAACTATCGGCATCATTGGACGACACTTCTTTAAAAATTAAACGAAATATCATCTGCATTGTGGCAGGGTTCCGAACCATGATCAATCACTGCATCGGCAAAACACATTGAGAAAATGATCCGTGTATGGTTTTGAGCCTTATTCTCCATTGCTTCACTGAGATTCATGATATGTTATAGATTTTCTATGCCAATTTATTGGCTATGTCCCTGTAGTTATGAATTCAAAGAAGGTTGGATTTACACTCTTAAGCAAAAGTTTTGAGCCCTTTGTTAGTACCCAGCGCCAAGCTTTCTGACAACTTCTTTCACGATGGTGGGTCATCCTGTTTTATGCCGACTCCGATGGGCGAATTTGAGATGAGCTTTTCTTGGCAATTGATCCTACTTGGATGATTTGTCCGACCATCACGATCGGAGGGCCAGTCAAAAATCATTTAAGGTGTTCCTTTGGCTGGGAATCTAACCCACCCCTTCTGTTCGGCAGTTCATCGCACTAACAATCGCGCAACTGAGCCCGTCTTTGCAAATCCCAGCAGTTTTAAATATTCAACGCCTACCGTTTCGCAAAATTCTTTCAGTGCTGTTTCGAGTGTTGTATAAAATAAAAATATAAATATAATTTGACGGCAATTCAAGCGATATCAAATCAAAATACATTACAACCAAATTTCAAAGAATTGTGTACAATATAAGCATCGCACACGATTCCAATTATATGTCGTAGCCATTCTTTCATTCTGAAAAAGACATTGTTTTTCCCGCCTGAGTTTTGACCTCCAAAATTATTATCATTACATTATGCAATAATTTTTACTTTCAAATAGTACTTTTCAGCTGTTGTTTGCACGATCTCATTGATTCATTAACACAATATCAGTTGCCTGAAAAAATTTGGCTGTTGCTGATTACTGAAAACTTGCTAATTGAAAATATATAGTTTTCGATTTATAGTTGATTAGGAATGAAAGAAACATGTAGTTGTGAAGAAAAACGTTAGTAATAAGTAAGATCAAATATTATTTTACAAAAAATTGAAGAGAAAAGCCTTTATGGGCAGACTTAAAAAAAGCATCAGAGACCAAAAAAAGCCAGGCATCATTTGCATATCCCAAAAACTTTGGTAATGCTGCTCTGTATATAAGTTCTTCCTGCTCCACGCTCAGATCTCCTAGAATACAAAGAAAGTGGAGTTTACTTGACTTGCTAATCAATAAGCGCGAGTGTTGATAGCACGACAAAAACCACAAAACTATATACAGCCAGGACAGAATGGCACGGTAATGAGTACCCGGCCTTCTGTCCAGGCGAACCTAGACAGACAGCTTCGACAGCAGGTTGCATAGGAATTTCAAGGGTTAGTCCGGCCCCTTGAACAGAGATGGTGGCGGATGAACCGAAAGGCAAACGGCAGCGTTCAATCCCGTATTGGATACTGATGGCCCCGTGTCCTAGAGGTATTTAATAAATTGGAACTTGCCCTCCAGGTTTATGGCTGTGCTTTGGGCTAACAATCCAACCATGGAAAAAACAAACGCTTACGAAGCAACCAATAGCCTCGAAAAGTATTGATTTTATTTTCGAAGACCCTGCTAAACGAAAAAAACGACAATGACGTTCCTATCTGCACCTGAAATGTGAGAACATTAAATAGGGAGGTGCAAGCGAACAACTAACGGAAGCCCTAAACTGCTACAAAGCAGACATTTCTGCCATCCATGAAATACGATGGGATGTGCCGCGCAAAGAGAGGATGAAAAACTGTGACATCTAATACGGAACGTGTTTAGCAGATACAGTGACTATTCAGATGCGGATTTGTAATAAGTGCCAGACTTAGGCAAGAAGTCTTATGTTTCTAAGACATTAGCGAACTCATTTTAACAATCCTCATCAATCCAAATTTGCCAACATAAGCCTTATAAGCCATCACGCCCCAAAGGAGGAAAAAGATGATATAGCAAAGGATTGCTTTTATGAGCTCCTTGACAAAACCTATGAGCGACTACCGAAGTACGGTATTTAAATCGTTTAAAATTCGGTAGGATTAGAAGATATCTTTAGCAGTGTTGTCGGAAAACATAGTTTACACGACAACACGTCTGGTAACGGAATTAGACTAATTGATTTCGCTACGGGACGAAATGGCACTATAGCCCGCACACAGTTTCCTCACCTTGATAACCACAAGGGGACATGACGGTATCCAGATCAACGAACGGTCAACCAAATTGATCACATTGCGGTAGATAAGAGGCACGCATCCAGTATTTTAGATGTCCGAACATTCAGAGGAGCTAACATCGACTCAGACCACTACCTTGTTGCGGCCAAGGTAATGATGCTGATATCCACCATGCCACAACAACCCAGAATTACTGTGAAAATATTTTATGTCGAAAGACTGCAATCGCAAGAAACCGCTAAGACCTTCGCGCAACGCGTATCCCTTAACCTCTCGATTAATACCATACTACCAGCATCGAATGTCGAAGAACAATGACAACGATGCCAACAATTAGATCAGCCGCAACAGAAGTGCTCGGTTACTCGCGCCCACTAGCAAGAAACCCCTGGTTTTTGCCGACAGAAGCTCGAAGCCAAGAACGTGGCCTACAAGGCTAAGCTGTAAGTGAAGACGAGAGCTGCCGTTGAGCTCTATAGGCAGAGACGAAGGGAAGAACACCGGCTTTTCAGAAAGAGGAAAAAGAGCAAGAAAAGCGCGCGATCGAGGATATAGAAAGGTGCCACACCAGAAACGATGTTCGCAAAGTGTAAAACGTCAAAGCCAAGGATACACGGCTCGAAGTAGTTCTTCTGAGGATATGGAAGAACCACTTCTGCAGACTGTTAAACGGCGATGACGAACAACATTCTGCTGTCAGGCAGAACGAACAATTCAATATTGGCAGCGACAGCGAAAATTTGCCAACCACCCGACCTGATTCACTCAGTGAGGATAGCAAAATCTAAACTCAAGCTTAATAAGGCTGCCGGAAATGACGGCGTTCCTGCTTAGCTTTATAAAGCGGGTGGAGAAGACTTGGTAAGTAACATCCACCAACCCATAAGCCAAATCTGGTCGGAAAAAAAGTATGCCTGAAGAATGGAACCTCAGGATCGTTTGCCCGATCCACAAAAAAGGAGACCCACTTAATTCATCTCAACATCGCCTACAAGATCCTATCTGCCGTAATATGTGAACGCCTGAAACCGTTTACCAACAACCTGATAGGCCCTTATCAGTGTGGTTTTAGGCCAGGAAAGTCCACACTTCGTCAGATCCTGGAAAAAACCAAGAAGTCCAAATCGATACTCACCACCTATTCATCGATGTCAATGCCGCATACGACAGCATTTATAGAGACAAACTATACAGAGCCATGTCTAGTTTTCGTATACCGCCCAAACTCGTCCGTTTATGCAGGATGACGATGGAGAATTGTCGCCACTCCATCAGGGTCGGAACGACCTCGCCGACACATTCAATACTAAAAAAGTATTTAGACAAGGCGATGCGATGTCATTTTCTATCTTTCGTAAGAAGCCTAATTTGGGGAACTTCAAAAACGTCCGACTTAATTTTTTCCATTGTAAGCTCAGGAAATGTTCGACATTTTTATCCAGGGGAATGCCAAAATTAAATTATTTTTGAACAAATATTCTCCACAAATATAGCAAAAATATTTTGGATTATTAAAGCAACACCAACACCAACACTATCAACTCCTACTCTCACCTCCACGCTGGTGGCTGGTGCTGGTGGGTGCCTAGTACCTCAACTGGAGATGGGGTATCAAAACCCTGTGGAAGGTCGTTGGTGGCAGCCAGCGAGAGATTGGATAGGAGTGTCCACTCAGTAAGATACTCACTCTTAGGCGACAGCGGAGGAATTCTCTAGATGGCGCCTACAGCCCCAGTTAAATCGTACTGCTAAATCGTACTGCTTCGAGCTGCTTCGATATATTTAAACACCAAGTCTATAGAGATTTCCAATACTGGGCCAGGGTGTTGGAAAATAGTTGGTTACGGGGGAGCCCAATACCAAAATGGTTACTGACATCGGTATTTTCCGGCCGTCTGGGTAACGTCCCGACCATGGAAAAAAAACCTTAGTTATGAGAGAGACGCAACCAGCCTCGGAAATGAAACTCCTCATATGGCACCAAGACCTGGAACGTCAATGGACTATGACATGAGAGTATGTACGTGGGATGTACGAATACTCTACAAAACTTGAATCTGTACTCATACGGTACAAGGCAGATATAAACGCAATCCAGGAGATGCGATGAATACGATCAGGTATGATGAAGCAAAAAAATAGCGATATATTACAGCTCCTACAAAAAATTTCATGTATTATGATACGGATTCGTCGTAGGAAATCGGCTTAGGAAAATTAAAGCCGATAAGTGATCGCCTTTGGTCCCTGGACGTTTGACGCCTTGGCATACATGGAGTAGCCAGAGCCTACATCGAGCGCCTGAGTATAAAACTCTCCTCTGTGCACTCACCTACCACAAACGCTAACAATCGTTGGTGCCAGTATCGCGACATCATCAAGGAGGTAGCCGAAATCACTGTAGAGAACCAGCCACCCGAATGAAGGACCCCGTGGTATGATGATGCATGCGTATACAGAAAAAATGTGACAGAAGATGCACACAAGAGAGAAGATGATCGAGCCAAGAGAAGGGAGGAAAAGAAGACCCTGCGTAGAAAAAAGAGGGCTAACGCAGCATCCCAGATCAAGGAGATATACATCCGGAGGTTTTATAAAAAAAGCCAAGCAACTGGCTGCTGGCTACAAAACCGGAACGCAGGGTCTTCGAGACAACGTAGGAAACCTATTCACCGAAGCACAGGAAATGGGCATCATTCCCGAAGAAAACCCACTTGCAGTCAATGAAGAACTAGTTCCACCACCTAGTATAGAAGAAGTTGGCCCAGCTAACGCTTAAGAACAACAAGGCCGCATGCTCTGATGGCTGATGTTTTGGTAGGGATCATGCACCGAATCATCAACCAAATATGGGTGGAAGACAACGTGCCCATCTACAAAAAATGCGATCATATCTCTTGTATCATTACCCAAGGAAAATCCTACCAAATAGCAACAAATTTCAAGTCGAGACTCACCACCTATTCATCGACTTGAAATAAGGCGATGGCCGAATTTAGAATCCCGGCAAAACTGACTAGCTGATTCGCGTGACGCTGGAAAACACGCGCTGCACCGTGCAAATTGAAAGTAGCTCCTCCGAACTATTCCAAACATGCACCGGATTTCGGCAAGGAGACGCGTTATCATGAACTTCTTCAATCTCGTACTGGAGCTGATAGTAAGAAGGGCAGGTGTCAACACTGAAGGCACTATTTTCATCGGGTCCGTCCAGCTGCTGGGCTATGCGAACGATTTAAACATCATCGGTCGCTCCCAGAAGCGTTTACGGCGTTTGAAGAACAAGCGACATTCGTTGGCTTTAATGTAAACGAGGACAGGACTAAGTACATGCTATCAAAAAAAAAACAAACATCTGTCCACCGCCTAGTACAAAACGTCACTTTTGGTAGCAGCAATTTCCAGGTAGGTAAGGAGTTCACCTATCTCGGAGTAAACATAGACTCCATACCCCCTAGATCCGGCGAAGCATTACTTCGGTTTGGCGAAAAAACTGATAAGCACGAAGGGAGAGCTGATACTGGGCTCCTTCGAGAGAAAAATACTCGGCGGATTTTTTGTCCTGTGTGCGAGGAGGGCGAATGAGGGAGAAGATACAACCGCGAACTCTACCAAGATGAGGTTGAAGCCCAGCAAACAAAAAGTACCATTTCGTAAAGTAGTGTAATTGTTGATATTTCACCGGCTGTCGACGACAAATCCAAAACTTTCACAATCAAAATTTGGAACAAAATATCTGATTTCTATATTGAACAATGATTTGACGAGTCCACATAAACATAAACGAAGTGGCAGTGCTCTAAATTTTCGTAGAAAAATTTTTTATAAGTGGAGCGAAAACGTTGGATTGACATTTAGTTTGAGAGCATGTTAACCTTTTTTAATTTTAAAGCACGTATGAAATACTTTTGTGCCACAATAACATGATTTGAAGATTTGTGGACTTCTTGTACGGTGTAAAATGCCCAGGTACCTTCCATTGCAGAAATCTAGTAATAGAAAGTGGATAGGAAAATGAATTGATCCTTTTGTTTGTCGATTCTGCAGACATCGCTGACAGAAGTTTGCCCGTTTTTTTTTAATTTCTGCATTTCTACCATAGCTAATCGCGAATAAATATTCCTGAGGATTTTCCCCGTGTCAGCAATGTAAATCAGAGTGCTGATGGGAACAGTTTCCCGGGAAATTTTTGTCACGATAGGCCTGATAATCACTATCCGATTTGCTGATTTCAAAAAATGGATATTTTGCTAAAAGTTTTTCATTAAAAACACACTTTTCCTTAACAACGGTATGTGGTTACCATATACAAGATATACAAGACTGTGAATATCGAATAGGGAGCTGTGAGTTGAAATGATGCTTGCATTGGATTACAGGATTTTAGTTGCCAATTCATAAATTGGCATGAGTAAGCAGGATAATCCTGCGAAATAAATTATAGATGGGAGCGTTAATCAAAACGAATATAACCCTTTGAGGAAGAGTATTAAGAGAGATACTTAGAAACTGAGAAGACAGCAAAACTGTAAAGGCAACAGAGCTGCTTACAAAATTTTCTTCAAACGTTTTTCAAAATATTTCATTTGTAAAGATATTAGCCACACATTTTTTTAAAGGATAATCAAAAGTCTTCAAAAAATTCAAAAAAATTAATCCAGAACACAGTCTACATAAAAAAAGGACCTCTCACCTCATATCTCGTATCAATTTCGGGTAACTTTTCCAAAAACTCCTCTACCATTGCTCTCTTTGAAACAGTTTATTATATCGATTCTATGTACACACCACTACACTCTCGATTGAATAGTAAAAACATACAAACATCCGTCACACTTGTTGCAAATTAAATTCAACAACAAAAGTTTCCAAAAAAAAATAAAAAGCGCGTGGATATCTCTATCCTGCCAAACCGCAAGGTAATATTGAAATTCGCACACTGAACGCACTGCAGATAAACCGTTCCACAGTCGACACTTCCAAAACGAAACAAATTCCCTCCAAAGAGAAATATCCTTCCAAAGGTACACCACAGCAACCAACAACCACAGTCGTCATCAATGAGAGTATGCGCTGCGGCGTGAGTTGAGTTTTCATTTTTTTAAGCAAGAAGAAAAAAGAAAAAAAATTACCAGCAAACAACCAGCCCCTCGTAAACATTCAGCATGTCCTCATTTCATCACAACAACATCCTGCACTAATTCACTCTCCATTCCACCGCATCATCAATGTGTACACGTACAAACGTATCGCACCGAGGTAGTATAGTCCTTCTTGTTTCTGCTGTTGTAACAATAATTGCTCTCCAAACGAGAGCAGTGGCTTCCTAGAAAGGTCCTTGCGTTAATTCTTCTCGCAACCACCCACCCAGCACAACATACACACAATAGTGATGTGCTGCCAGGCGAATGAAATCAAATCCGCTCCTATTGCTCATAATGCATCCGTATCTGTACAACCACAAACGGTTCATAACCCCACCGACCGACGTTCTGGGCCAAAGCAGCTCACAAAAACACTGGGCGGATCTCTAACAACTTCCCTCCAGTTAGCTAGAGTGTTATAGTAGTATTCCCCTATAACGGGCTGGGAGGGGGGCTTAGGGTTCTTTAATTCGGAATATGCGACAACATGGGAATTGGTATTTGTGTGTGATTTTGAGTAATGATTCGTTAAAATGTCACTTTTCATCGAAATGACAGGTGTCAGGTGACGGGGGGGTTATGTCAAAGTTCATAGAGTGATGTCAATAATTGGTGAAAACAAAATGATCGTATTCCTACAAGTGAATGCTGTGATATGGGATGAAGGTTTCGAATATTGTATCTCAAGCGACCTAGAAGCTCATTCGAGCGGAATAATCTCGGAGGATGCTAAACTTTTGGTCACTTTTGAGCCAACTTTTGCGAAATAAATAAATGTAGTCAACCTACACAGTAAAGCAACAGGGTTATTCGCATTCATCTGTTGCCGAATAAAGTTGGATAGTGTGATTGTGTTGAAGCCCAACCCACTGACCAAAATTGACTTGATACAAACCGACATTAAGTGCCAAATCATGAATAAGTAATCGCCAATACTTTTAGGAAAGCCCATTACATCCACAGGGTAGAATTGCTGAGCGAATGATTTTTTTTAAATTGGAAACCAATAGCACATACACAAATCTGATGATAACATTTGGTACGTGTGAATGGGGTAGCATAATTGTAATTAATTATTGATTGCCTCTGGCCTGGCCTGAGCTTTAAAAGGCCGTTGGCAATTACATGTTAAAGGAAAGCTAACGATATTAGTCAAGTTTCCCCATTGTATGAAGACAAGGGTGACATGCATCGGCTTGTGGTGTTTCCAAAATTATGCGTATGTAGGTAATCAAATTCAAAAAGGCAATTCCAATATAGCGGTCTAATAAAACGATTTATGGAGGAGCGATTTACTACAAAATTGGTATCATTTGGGGTGGTTACTCATACATTGACGACGTTAGTCAGCGTTTTTTGACAACATACGACCAAGCCCGCCAATATGATTGATTTTGATGAGTTTATATGCAAAAGCTCTGACGTCGAAAAAATACGACATCGATAAAAACTGTTTTCTGCAATAACGCATTTTGGAAAATGATTTACGTCAAGAAGAGTAAGGCATCATAAACAGAATCGTTGAAAAACATAGTCGGGCTCGGAATATACTCGAGGTGGGCATATCTTTCGTAGCTGGCGACTAAACCAAGTTTTAGGCGTATAAAAATCGAGTAGTGCTTTCGAGTTTAAATTATAAGAACACCTTACAGTGAATAGGAAGAAAAACATAGGAGAAAGCTTCAATCCACAGTGCGAATCCTTAAATATCGTATACGATTTCATCCTTGTTCAGAGACCTTATTAAAAATCCTTGTCGTTTCACTAAAATCGACGTTTTGTTCTGAAAGTGGCCCTGGCAATGCGTATTCGGACTTTTATATTGTTATATGTATCACGTTTATACTTGTACGCTCGAACTTTTTGGACGGACCTTTATACCCCTATAGCATACGCTTCCTTATATTATAGGGTATCGACTTTGTTTTTTTTTCTATACCCTATCCCATAGGGGTATATTAGTTTTGATACATAGTTTGTAACATGGAGAAATAATTTAGCTAGATATAGCTTTAAGTATATGGATCGACTCAGAATCGATAGCTGAGTCGATTAAACCATGTCTTACCGTCTTCAAGTCACCAGTTTTTGGGCCTTAAATTTTGAGCCAGAATGATGAAATTTGGTACACGTGTTATTGTTGCTCCCAGCAGAACAAGTGTAAACATTTTTCGAATCCGCCCACTGCCATGCTCCCTTCTTAGAAAAACGTTTTAGACCAAACCGTTAGAGATTTTGGAAAAAGTGTCTAAACAACATATCTACCCAATCCTAATGTCTAAATTTCGTCTATACAAAGTTTCTTGCCGCTCCCAATATTTGGGGGCGTTTTCAGTTTAAAAAAAACTATTTTCGTTACATTTCTAATCATTTCAAAACATTTGATGCAAAATCATTGGTTATGGTAATATAAAAATTTCTTCCATATGCCATTTTAACCCACACCCATTTTTTGGAGGCGTTTTAATACAAAACCATTTGTATACACTACCTCGTAGCATAACCAGGCGAAAAACGTTGTTTTTTGTCGAACCATAAAGGATTTTGATAAACTGTCTGAACAGTATGTTGTGACAATGGCATTTTCTATATTTCATTGCCGTAAAGCCGACGTTATGGGGATATTAATTTTAAGGATGGGATGCGATAGAGTATGAAATGATCACCACATGGGATTGTAGTCATCTCATATGTTTTTCAAACGCTCCCAAAAAGTGATCATGGCTTAAATGAATTTGAATGCCCTTACACTTCTACCAAAAATCGTTTTTTTTTTTAAATAAAAAGTTCCCAAAAGCTTAAAACGTTGTATTGAAGATATATGTACAATCACATTATCTTATTATTTTCCTTTCGAAATGCATTATTATTTAAGTAAAAAACAAAGTAAATGATTTAAAAATGATTACATTTGTTCCATAGGCATGAATAAAGAGCGTTATTTCATTATCAAAGCTCAAAATTTAAGGCCTTAAAAATCGAATCCCAATTTAGTTATTTATTTACTGATTGTTCCTATTGCTCTCTTTCCATTCTACATAATTTTTTTAGCGAATACGTTTGATTTGTGAAATGGAAAAAGTTTACAACGTTTACCAACTCAGTTAACACACCCAATTCCTGTGGAAAATTCCGATATTGTTGGAAAAGATTTCCCATACAAATTTTGACAGTTCATTTATCACGTCGTAATTTTATCACGTTTACAACATTTGAAATGACTTTCATTAAGTGGTGCAACAAATGAGCCAAAATAGGGATTTATCTGTAATAATTCTGAACGCCATAAGGATATATGTATAGTTAAACGAGTGGTTTGACGTTTTTAACAATTTTGCCAAATACACAATAATATTTATTTTGCTTAATGAAGCTAAAAATTATATGTATGTATTTTCGAAATGAGATTAAACGAAAGTTTATTCCGTAATTTAAAGTAATCGGTGTCCATGTGAATAATAATGATTTTCCGTTATTGGCCAAAACTGAAAATTGCGTTTGGGGATAATTGGGCCACAACCAAATATGTGGAACTCATGAAAACAGTAATAGTAGTATACAAATTAAATTTCATCCAATTTGGCAAAATAGTTTGCGAGAAATTGACAATATGACTGGATATGCAGTTTTGTTGGAACTAATATGCTATATAAGTATATAAGAAGTTTAATCAATATCGTTTGAGCCGTTTTTGAGAAAATGAGGGTTATGTATGATTATATATGGCAGGTACCGGTAATAACATGGCTACAAGCAAACAAATAAATGGCCAAGAATTATGACCCAGAAAACGCTGGATACGAAGCTTAAGAATATTGGTCAAGTCGTTTAGGCTGGATAGACTTGTACGGACAGATGAACCGACGAACCGACGAACCGTCGAACCGATGAAACGACGGACGGAATTCCAAAAACCACTTTTGTGAGCTCCGCTATCATCGTAATGTTAGAATCAATAAAAATCTCGAGGTCGAAAATTTTCACAAAAACTCTATCTTTCTCTTTATAAGAGAAAGTAAAAAAAAACAAGGAAAAAAAATATTAAGTTCATTAATTTACGGTCTCTTGTCCAATAGATTGTGATGGCATGCTTCCAAGCGACTATTCTTTCATTAAAACGCAACCCAAATCTACAACTCCATTCCATGAATTTCACTTGCATTTATCCTATAAGCGACTACCGAAGTGCGATGTTGAAATTGTGCTTTCAGATTTTGACGCAAATGTATTAACAGAAGATATCTTTAGCACAATATTTTCGGAAAATACAGCCTACACGACAACGGACTTATACTAATTGACTTCGCTATGGAACGAAATACCACTATAGCCAGCACACGGCTTCCCCACCTTGATATCCATAATGTGACATGGCGGTCTACAGATCAACGAACGGTCATCCAATTTGACCACATTGCGATAGAGAAGAGACATGCATCCAGTATTTTGGATGTCCGAACATTCCGAGGAGGTAACATCGACTCGAACCACTACCTTGTTACAGCCAAGGTAAGAATGCCGATATCCACCACGCCACAACAATCTAGAAATACTGTGAAAAAATTGAATGTCGAATCGCAAGAGACCGCCAAGACCTTCGCGCAACGCGTATGCCTTAACCTCTCGATTCACACCATGCCACCAGCATCGAATATCAAAGAACAATGGCGACGGTGCCAACAAGCCATTAGATCAGCCGTAACTAAAGTGCTAGGTTTCTTAAGCCTATCAGCAAGAAACCCCTGGTTTTATGAGGAATGCCGACAGGTGCTCGCAGCCAAGAACTAGACCTACAGTTGAGGGCGAGAGCTACCTTTGAGCTTTATTGACAAAGAAGAAGGGAAGAAACCCGTTTTTTTTCAGAGAGAAGATGAAAATTCAAGAAAAGCGCGCGATATAGGATATAGAGAGGTGCCACTCCAGGAACGATGTTCGCAAATTTTGCCAAAACATAAAACGTCAAAGCCAAGGATACAAGGATCGAAAAGAATCCTTTTGAGATGAACGACCAATATCGTAGTTGAGACACAGTTGATGCTGAGGATATTTAAGAATAACTTCTGCAGACTATTAAACGGCAATGACGAACAACATTCTGCAACTACAACTGCGCCAACTACAGAGGCATAAGTCTATTCAATATCGCTTATAAGATCCTATCTGCCGTAATATGTGAACACCTGAAACCGTTTACCAACAACCTGATCGGCCCTTATCAGTGTGGTTTTAGGCCAGCAAGGTCCACAACCGATCAAATTTTCACACTTCGGTAGATCCTGGAAAAAAACCCCAAGATGTCCACCTATTCATCGATTTCTAAGCCGCATATGAGCATTTATTGAGACGTCCAAACTCATCCGTTTGTGCAGGATGACGATGGAGAATTATCGCTGCTTCATCAGGGTCGGAAACGACCACATTGACACATGCGATAAAAAAAAGGATATAGGCGCTGTCATGTGACTTCCTTAATTTGATTATTGAGAGGATTGTGCAGAAGTCCCAAGCCAACACCAGAGGCACAAAATCGGTGCAACTACTAGCATACGACGACGATATTAACATCGTTCGTAGGACTCAAATTGATGTCATACCCACGTTTGCTAGTATAGAGAAGGAAGCGGAAAAATCGGTTTAACAGTTAATGAGGACAAAACAAAGTATATGCTATCAACACGAAAGGATAAACAACATCGACGAATTGGACAGAACGTCACCATTGACAGATATAACTTTGAGGTAGCACGGGACTTTGTCTACCCCGTCTCCGCTATCAACTCTGTCAACAACATCTCGTCAAAAATTAAACGAAGAATTACTCTTGCCAAGCGCCGTTTTATTTGGGGCAAATTAGTAGTAAATCCCTCAATCAAACTATGGATTGGATCTCCTATACAATACCCTGATCATTCAAGTTTTGCTCAATGGCGCTGAGGAATGCACCGTACCAAAAGCGGATGAAGAAAAACTACGTCGTTTCGAGAGGAAAATTCTTCGAAAAATCTTCGGTCCCGTTTTCGTTAACGGGCTATGGAGATAGAGATTCAATCAAGAACTACACGAGCTGTAAAGCGATAGGCCCTGGTCAAAAAACTCCGCATTGGATGTTTAAGATGGCTAGGACATGTAGAACGAATGGACGCCAATATTCCCAGTCAGACGTCGAACGTAGTAGAGGAAGACCTCGCATTAAGTGGCACGCACATGTAGAAAGCGACCTCAACCAACTTGAAGTGCGCAACTGCAGTTAGCTTAGGACCGGGCTAATTGGAGAGGCATGTTGGTGGAGACCCAGGTTCATTCCGGACTGTAGCGCCGTTTAATTAATTAAGTAATTATAAGCCAGAAATTTGTTGAGCCATAATTTAAGACAACCACCTTCACTTGTCCATCTGGGAACTCGAATCATTTCGTTGAAATCTCTCGATTCTGCATATTATATTGCTGTAAGCTGTTTTATTATTTTTTACAACAACAAAAAATAAATGAAATAATGTCGAGCTGCAAAAACAAAATCTAATCTGTATAAAGCCAAAAGTCAAAATCGGTCGAAAAAATCAATTGTCCCAAGCAAATGAAAAAGATCACGTATTCAGTGTGAACTCATTGAATTTGTTTGGTTTACTCAGAACACAAATTTATTGCAAACCTTGCCTTAAGAGTTGGCTCGAGTTTAAACCAAAAACTCATATGATCTAAAAAACCCGAATCAGAGTATAAATAATTCCTTTTTGAAGAACACCATCAAACATTTTTAATCAAAAAACTAGTTCTACTTTAAAGGCCGCACTTTCATTTCATTCTTTCACGTTGTTAAAGCCAAATAAGGACACTACCACTCATAATGTTTATGCATACATGTCCTCGCGTTAAAACTACGATAATGGAATGAAAACGTAAACAAACCACCCACATTCGCTGGCATTGTCCTTTTGTAATGTACAGCAACACCCCTCAACTAGCACTTATTTTCGAAACGAATGTCCTTTAGACACAACAAACTAAAAAGCAGCAACCAACAAAGTTATATGCCTGCCTCTCCGCACAACTGACCAGCGACCACTGAATTTACTGGAACACTGTCTGCCTAATAGTCCAGCACTTAATGACCTTTGAGCGATAAGCTAACAGCCAGTTGCGTCCATTTCCAGGACGCAACCCATTATCAACCATAAATGTGTTAGGGGAAGGATGTTGTATTATATTTAAAATGATTAATTTAAAATACCATCGATATGGCTTGAAATTTTGTTGTTGTTCCGCACAATTATGAGAACTAAAGAGGGCTTTCGTCGAATCAACGACCGGCCTGTAATGGAATATTAAACCAACCTTGGCTCACTGTTTCTTCAGTCTTTGTCCTTCAGAGGTTATAATTATTCACACACCTGTTGTTTTGTACATCATTTCTTATGAATAGCTTCACTAACATTAGGCACGCCTTTGGGAACGGACCACCATCTAACCATTGTGCTGTTCATGGGGTTGCAAAGAACTTTTGTGGCCTGAGAGAGGTTATACATAGTCATGGCTTTGTAGAGTATAAAGGATGTGTTCAATGTGTTGAAAATGGGGGACCCTTCTTGACATAGAAAAAGCATTCGATACTGTTTGGCATGATGGCCTTCTATATAAATTGATAAATTTCCGCTTTCCCCCATACATTTGTAAAATTGTCCAAAGTTTCCTTACTCGTCGTTGTTTCAAAGTCCATGTAAATAGTGGTGTTTCTGACCTGATATATTTCGACTCGGGTGTGCCACAAGGCTCAGTTCTTGGTCCAATTTTGTACAATCTGTATACATCAGACTTTCCAAATTTGCCTGAATGTCATACTGCAATTTTTGCAGATGACACTGCCATATTTTCTTCTCATTTATTCGCTCTCAATATTGAGAGGAACCTTACAAATGCGATAAAAATATTGGAAAATTATTATAGCAAATGGAAGATTAAATTGAATGAAGGAAAAGTGCAGGCTATCTTTTTCACACGAAAAAGAAAGCCCTGCTTTCTTCCAAATAATCAATTACAGATCAATGGATCTTTCATAAAGTGGGAGCCATCCGTTCGTTATTTGGGAATACATCTGGACACAAAACTAACTTTTAATGAACACATCTAGAGGACAATTAAAAAGGTTGGGATTGCAATTAAGATGTTATACCCATTTATAAATAGAAAATCATTGCTTTCAATCCCAAATAAAATAATCATTCAAAAAGTCTATTTTGCTATATGGATGTCAGGTATGGGGTAATTGTTCGAAATTCCACATACAAAAATTGCAAGTATCTCAAAACAAGCTACTGAAAATGATGTTGAATTTGCCATGGCATCATTCAACTCTAGATGTTCATTGTAAAGCAAATGTTGAATTGATTTCAAATAGGATACATAAACTAAGGCTTAAATTTCTAGAACGCTGTAGTTTTACTGAAAACCCCCTTATTAATGACTTAATCACGATTAACATGTAATTCAAATTTTTGTTGTTTTTTTTAATTATTAATTGTTTTTGTTATTTATTTATTTATTGAATGCTCTTAATCATCTAATATATTCTTACTTATTTATCTATTAATGTTTTTACTATCTATTACTTTATTTATTTATTTATTCATTAATTTATTTATTGTGTTTGTTTGCTTAATTATTTATTTATTTACTTATTTATTTATTTATTTATTTAAATCAAATTATATTATTTATTTATTTAATCAGATTATATTATTTATTTATCTATCACTCTTTGAGTGAAATATTTATTCCCTTCTGGAATTAAAACAAAACCAAAATATGTGATACCACTTGACTGATTTTTGTTGATTTATTTGTTTATTATTTTGTTTAAACATTTATATATGTATATACATATTTTGAAATTTTCTATTTATTTATTTGTTATTTATTTATTTTTTGTTTGTTTAGTTATTTATCTAGTTATTTATTTATTTATGTATTTATTTATTTATTTATTTAGTTATTTAGTTATTTATTTATTTATTTTATTTTTATTTTATTAATTTATTTATTTGTTTATCTGTTTATTTGTTTATTGTTTATTTGTTTATTTTTTTTATTTGTTTATTTATTTATTTTTTTTTTGTATTTAAATTGGAGGTTTTTTTCGTGTTTCCTCCAAACTATCTATTTTTGTCTCCTTTATATTTTCAATTGAATAAATAATGTTTCAGTAGAAAGATATATCTTATCAAATCTCTGTAAAATGTGCGATAACAAACCAAATGTATATTTAACGAAATAAAATCAATCTATCTATCTATTAAATTTCTAAAGTGATAGCGAAAGACATGATTTAGTGTGCGTAGGAGAATGACGAATACTTAAGCCTTAAGAGTGAAGAATCAATTCAAAAAAACTGTATTCCATAAAAATGGAAATAGGATGTGTTCAATGGGTTACACTGCAGGTTTTGGGTTTTGCTTAATATAGATTTCTCATATTTACTAATTTGAAGCATGTAATGAAACAACATTTGAAATAAGAGGAATTTAGTACACTCGCCCGAAGCGATTCGGCAATATGAAACAAATGAGATCTAATCAAGCTATACAATCTGTCGCTGATGAGAATATCACACGCTATTATTGAAATACTCACTAACAGGGTATTACCATACTCACCATAACACTAGGATCTGCGACAGAGATTAAGTCCAAAGTAGTTTACCACTGCCTGGTCATAGGGAAATATCCGGTCTAACGAATCCTACAAACGGTCTGGTCTATCAAATCTAGTAGCAAACATATAACGAGTATATTCATTATAAACGCAACCAAATAATAACAACAGTCTTTGACACTTCTCTGTAGTGTAACCCACCCTAAAAGTAGGTGCAGAAAAATATCGTGTTCTTTTCCAACAACTACATGTGACACCTTGTTGACAAATTGGTGATGAGCTATAATGGCACCATGGTTGTTTAGCTTGGTGCCAAAAAATAAACAGTTCACACGTGACAAACACACAACAATCCTATCCTACCTTGTCAATCTTTTTTGTTCTCTGTTTTCTGTGAAAACAAAAACTGCTGTCATGACTTTGACATTTGTGTCAGCTGTCATTTAAGTCATGAGAATACGTTGATATTTCATTCACGTTTCAAGTGAAATTCAACGATGTTGGCATTTCAATTGACTTGGTTGTTGCTCTGTTGACTGAATCACTGAACGTGAAAAAGAGTAAAACGGACGGGTTGGCTTTAATGTTTCAATTGTTTTTTTTTTTTGCAAATGATGCAAGTTTCTTGTCGGGAGTTTACGAAATTGAAAGTGTATTATTCGTATGTATACATGACATGTTGTCTGAAAATGTAACCGCACTTTTAATTGAGCTTTCCAGATGTCAGTCGGTTTGACATCAGACAATGGATACAGGTTATATGTATTTTACTACCGGAATGATTATACCCTATCACATAGGGGTATATCAGTTTTGATACATAGTTTGTAACATAGAGAAATAATTTCACTATTTATACCTCAAAGTATATGGAGCGACTTAGAATCGCTAGCTGAGTCGATTAAGCCATGTCCTTCTATAGGTAACCGGTTGGTACCATGGCACATTTGATCATAGTACGTGCTGTTCGAATAAGTGTAAGCATTTCCAAAATCCACCTACTGCCACGCCCACTTTTTAGAAAAACGTTGTTTTTGGACAAATGGTAGAACATTTTGAAAATGTGAAACAACAACATATGCAGTCAATTTTAATATCTTTACTCTGTCCATTTAAATGTTTTTGCCCACTTTTTGCGGTTGTTTCAGTAAAAAACCTTTTTTGGTAAAATTTTAAAATATTCAAAGATTCTTTTGATGCAAATCATTGGGTTTGATAAAACAAACATTTCGTTAATACATCATTTAAACCCACGCAAACTTTTTGTAGGCGTTTTCTTAAAAAGCCTTTTTTTGTCGAACCATACAAGATTTTGATAAACTGTCTGAACAATATGTTGCGACAATGTCAATTTTAATATTTCTTTGCCATAAAGCCCACATTTTAGGCATATTAATTTTAGGAATGGGATGGGATAGGGTATAAAACGATCCACACAGTGGATTGTAGCATTTTCATATGTTTGTAATGTTTTGATTTTAGATTCAAATAGTTTCACATCAAATATTTCATTAAACATTGGTTTCCGACCTATTTTGCATCGTATGATGACCGAATGTGGTACTGGCTGCCATTTTTAGCATTTTCGAAAACCTTTTTCGATAACAATTGCAAAAAAATAGGTTTGGTAGCACATTTTCTATTCAGTATGTGTAAGACTGTGTAAGAGTGTATAATTATCCAGGTTTCTCGAAATCTATATAGAAAACTATAAAGGTGTTGTTGCATTTTACATGTAAATTGTTTTCTAAGCCTGTTTAGATTTGAAGTAAAAAAAAAACATATGAGCAGGCTACAATCCACTGTGGGGATCATTTTATACCCTATAATATCCCTAAAATGTGGGCTTTATGGCAAAGAAATATTAAAAATGAAATTTCACAACACATAGTGGGCTTGGCAAAAAACCTAATATGAACAAAATACAGATATTGAAATAGACTGGATTGGGTTTTTTTTCAAAATTCCCTACCGTTTGGCCAAAAATAACGTTTTTTTGAAAAGTGGGCGTGGCAGTTGGTAGATTTTGAAAATGTTTACACTTGTTCGAACAGCACGTACAAGGATCACATGTACCTAATTTCATTATCCTAGCTCAAAACGTAAGGCCTAAAAACCAGTGACCTGCAGACGAAAGGTCGGACGGACAGACAGACATGGCTTAATCGACTCAGCTAGTTGTTTAAGATTGTTGAACTAGAGGGAATAACGAAATAATATTGCATATAAATAAATCATTGCTATACATCCTATTTGTAAAGATAGACTGTATGCTTTGTTTGATTGTCTTTCAGTTTGTTTGTTTGTTTGAAGTCTTTAACTGGCTAAAGACAATCGACCGATTTTCTTGAATTTTTTTTCAGAACCTAGGTGAATATCAATATTGATCGTTTTTATTAATTTATAGTTTGCTATTTTGTTTAATATTTCAAATAAATTGTCTTGGTATTTTGGTTTCTACAATAAAATGTTTGGGGTTTTGGCATTTTGGTATTTTGGTTTTTCGGGATTTTAGATTTGCAAGATTCTAAAAACTCTTGAAACTTTGTGTGAGTTCATTAACTATTAATCTCAGAAGCAAAGGATCGAAAGACTGAACTATTCAACTCCTATACATATTTATCATCAAAAATATAGAGTTTTATAAAAGCCAGAATCTTCCAACTTTGTCCATCTCCCATACAAAAATAAAATATCTGGAATACTTTGATAGCCACAGTCTCGAAACTTAGTGTAAGGATATGAACTAAGATGAGTAGTTAAGTACAAAACGGGTGGATGGAACAAGTAGGCGTGGTACCTCCCATACAAAGTATGTAATTATTTATTTAACACTATAATAGTAAGAACTTAAACATTTTGTGTGATTCCATTTGAAAATCGACGTGAACTCTTGGGTGTTAAAAAATATTACAATACATCATATGTGTAGATTACGACTGTCAGTGTTTTGAAAATTTGTACGTGAATATACGTTTTTTTTTTATGTGTAGTCATTCAAAAAATGGGTTAAGATATCAAGAACTACGATATTATTATTATTTTAATTAAAATATTTTTCTCCCCTTGTTGGGTATCAGATACTAACAATGTCACTTATAGCCGAAACATTTTGCACGCAAACATAAAAATCGTTGATTGGAACACGTTAACATAACACTCCTCCAAATTCTTGACGAAGCAAATTTATTGCGGCGTATTCAAAGAACTAAGCCCTTAGATTTGTCCCGCTTAATATTTTTTCCCACGCCCTATTTTTGGCAGCAGTTTTAGTACAAACAATTTTTTACGGTAAAATTACAATAAAAATCGAAAAAAACGTTTTACGCAAAAACCTTGTTAATAAATATGAACACTTCATCTATAGACCATTTTAACATAAGGCCACTTTTGGGTGCGTTCTCATAAATGAAAAATATCTGTACACCCTACACCATGGTATGTTCAACCAAAAAACCATTCACTGTATTTCTATATTTCATGTCCATAAAATGTTTAGTCTACAACTTACTTACTTACTTACTTAAGTGGTGCTACAGTCCGGAATGAACCTGGGCCTCGACCAACATGCCTCTCCAATTAGCCCGGTCCTTAGCTAACTGCCTCCAGTTGCGCACTCCAAGTTGGTTGAGGTCGGTTTCTATTTGTGCGCGCCACTTAAGCCGAGGTCTTCCTCTACTGCGTCCGACGTCTGGCTGGGAATCGAAGACTCTGCGAGCCGGAGTATTGGTGTCCATTCGTTCTACATGTCCTAGCCATCTTAAACGTCCAATGCGGAGTTTTTGACCAGGGGCATGTCGCTGTACAGCTCGTATAGTTCTTGGTTGAATCTTCGTCTCCATAGCCCGTCAACGCAAACGGGACCGAAGATTTTCCTCTCAAATCGACCAAGGATTTCTTCATCCGCTTTTGAGACGGTCCATGCTTCAGCGCCGTAGAGCAGGACTGGGATGATCAGGGTCTTTTTATAAGATCTCCTTAGTAGTTCGAGTGAGGGCTTTACTACTGAATTGCCTTCTTAGCCCGAAGAAACAGCGGTTGGCAAGAGTAATTCTTCGTTTAATTTCTGACGAGATGTTGTTGTCAGAGTTAATAGCAGAGCCGAGATAGATAAAGTCCGATACTACCTCAAAGTTATATCTGTCAATGGTGACGTAATGTCCAATTCGTCGATGTTGTGTGTCCTTTCGTGTTGACAGCATATACTTCGTCTCGCCCTCATTTACTGCTAAGGCCATTTTTGCCGCTTCCTTCTCTATACTAGCAAACGTGGCTATGACATCACATTGGGTCCTACCAATGATGTCAATATCGTCGGCGTATGCTAGTAGTTGTACAGATTTTTGGAAAATTGTGCCTCTGGTGTTGGCTGGTGAGTTTTGCACAATCCTCTCAGGAATCAGCCAGAATTCTCCATCGTCATCCTACACAAACGGACGAGTTTGGGCGGTATACCAAAACTATACATGGCTCTGTATAGTTCGTCTCTATAAATGCTGTCGTATGCGGCTTTGAAATCGATGAATAGGTGGTGGGTATCGATTTGGACATCTTGGGTTTTTTCCAGGATCTGCCGAAGTGTGAAGATTTGATCGGTTGTGGACTTTCCTGGCCTAAAACCATACTGATAAGGGCCGATTAGGTTGTTGGTAAACGGTTTCAGGCGTTCACATATTACGGCAGATAGAATTTTGTTTGCGATGTTGAGGAGACTTATGCCTCTGTAGTTGGCGCTGTTTATAGGGTCTCCTTTTTTTGTGGATCGGGCAATCGATGCTGAGGTTACATTCTTCAGGCATACTTTCTTCCGACCAGATTCGGTTTATGAGTTGGTGGATGTTACTTACCAAGTCATCTCCGCCGGCTTTATAAAGCTCGGCGGGAATGCCGTCATTTCCGGCAGCCTTATTAAGCTTCAGTTTAGATATTGCTTTCCTCACTTCACTCAGGTCGGGTGGTTGGCAGCTTTCGCTGTCGTTGCCAATATTGAATGGTTCGTTCTGCCTGACAGCGGAATGTTGTTCGTCATCGCCGTTTAACAGTCTGCAGAAGTGGTTCTTCCATATCCTCAGCATAGACTGTGTCTCAACTCACTTAGTGACCCTCACTTTTTGTAGACATTAGTTTTAAAGATGGTATGGGATGTGATAGGGTATTAAATGATTCGCATAGCAGATTGTAGCGTTTTCATATGATTGTTTTTCCTCTTTATTAACGTGTAGTTTCTTATTAACGATTTTTAACAAAGTGAATCGTTAAGTAATATGAAAAGTTTATTTTGCCTTAATTAAAATTATACAATTGTATATATATAGCTTTGCTTAATTTTATAATAAGCGCGCTGGGTTACAGCTAGTTCAATATAAAACATTTTTTCTTGATATGCCCTACATCACTTGGATACAAGGTTATCTGCATATGCTGTAGGTTGAAGCCGATAGCAGACATCCCCTGCAAAATCATCATCGAAGGTAATCAAAACTTGATTTTTTTTTACTGTACTATTCGGTGGGTAAATACAATGTAAATACAAAATACAATGCCTTTTGTTTACTGTAACCCTCCCTCTTGACCGCGCCTTAGAACAACAAGGCATTTCAATTAATCCCTCACACGCGTACAGTTAATTAAAAGGGACCTTGAATTTTTTAAAAATTAAAATCGGGTTTTTTCCCCCCAAAAAAATGCTGCAAACATACTGCTATCGTAAACCGGCATCTATGTACTTTACGATTACACAACAGCTATGAAATACCATGTCGATTTGTTAAATTGTACATGTGCCAAAACAAAGCGAGCATTGCTCACATCTTCGCGGCGCGGAAAGGAGTCTGTTAATTTACTTGTCAAATGGTAGTCGCTTGCGGTAATATTTGATTATTAGACGTTGTAGAGTTATCAGTGTCAACACTGGGTAAACAGACTCTTACTCTTACCGGCTGAGTGGTACTTACGTGTGTTGAGGAATTAACGCATTTTTTGTTAACATGCAATCAGTAACTGCACTCACATGTGAAGGAGGTGAAAGTTATGCACTATAGATTTAACGTGTAAGAAGGTAATGGGCGATGGAAAAGTATAAACAAGACCTTGGACTGGATGCATTGTAGCACATGTGCCGGCCGATTAAATGGAACTTGTTATAAATTATATTTTCTGGTATTGGACTCGGTAGCGTTTGGTAAATCCCATCACTTTTCTGTACATATAATTGTCATTCCATCACAGTGAAACTTCATTGTGACGAATATACACTGACGATCGCAAGGATGTGGCCATATATCGATTTTCATTCTTTGTACCTGATGGAATTTTGTTACCGGGCAATGTTTACTACCTGTAAGCAGTTGCACATTTTCCCAACATTAAGTCATAAAATCTTCGAAAGAAAGAATTTTTTTTACGTTTTTCTGCAATTATAATGAGAATGAATGCCATTCTTCGATATGACCTCTATAAGACGGTTTAGAATAAAATCATGCAGTTTTTCTCGCTTTACTCACTTTACTCGCTTTCAAATAGTTTTCTTGTTATGGTTTCTTGTCTGTTAAGTGACGATTTTTCCTTTTATCCTTCGGAATGTTGCTATGCTGGCTGAAACATAGCTGTTGGCCCCTATTTTAGTAGCTGGTAGAGTAGAACTTGATGCAAGCATTATAATTAACCGCTTTTCTCGCAATGTTGTTGCTTTTGCCGTGAGTCCTTTTTGTTTTTTCCCAATGTGTTGCGAATCCATAAGATAACTGTTAACAACGGTCTTAGAGTACTAACTCATTGAGAGCATCTAATTTTCCTCTTTCTGTCCCTGTCAAAATCTTTCCGGAACCCATTTTATAATTAACCTGATAAAAACAGTTCTTTTCAACGCTTTTTAAATATTCTTATCAAAACTTTGAAAACTGTCTCTGATTTGAACTCCTGCAATGAAATTTTGCTGTTGGAAAATATTAACTTTTAGAAAAAGTTTCCGCGTACGAAATTCCCAACAAGTACAATGAGTGATAATCGATTGCAAAATGTATGGCCGCATGATCGCCAGTGTATGTTCACTTCTTCCACTGTACCGGTCTGCCAAACTATAGTTCTTAGGGTCTAGTTATAAAGAAATACCTCACTGGAACACAAAGCATGATGGAATTGAGATTTGACTTCGGTAGTTGGTTATAGTTTGGGTTAGGTTAGGTTAGGGTGTAGTGGCTGCACGCGATGCGCGTCCACACTAAGACCATAAAGGTTCGTTGTGGTACTACGTGGATCTGTCGACTTTCCTATATTTGTTTTCCTAATTGAACCATTCAGAGCTAACTATGTAGCAAAGCAGGTTTCTGACATTGATGTTAGCCAGGTCACCGAGATTGTCGAAGGACTACTCTCCCAGATGAAGAAGGTGAGTAATACTTTCTTCCTCTTCTTCGTTCAAGTAGCTTCTGTAGAAGTCATTGCTGAAGAGGCCTAGTCTTCTTACTTGTAGGCCTATTGGGCAGTGTACTGTGTGTTTCCTTCTGAAAAGGAACAATTCGGTTTTTTAAGGAAACACGCCGAGTCTTCATTTGGCGGCCCAATATAAGAGAACGGACAGGCCATTTTGCAATAGATCTCTAAGGGTATTAAGGTATTTCCCTGATACAGCTATTGCCACGTCATCCGTGTAGGCAATCACTTTGCATTCCTCGCTTTCTAGATTAACAATAGCTTGTTGGCCACTAGGTTCCAGAGAAGAGGGGACAGGACACCCCCTTGTGGGTTGCCACAGCTAACGGATCTGCGTGCGGATGAGATACCAAGACTAGTGTCAACAATTCTGCCTACGAGTGGCTGATTTATTAGCCCTCCCATGGAGTCATCTTTAAATCGGAAAGTACAATAGTAATTGCTTCTTCTTTGACATTGTTAAAAGCTCCTTCTATATCAATAAAGGCAACCATAGTATGCTCCTTTACTCCGGTTATGGAAATCATTGGAAGGAAATATATATTTATTGAAAGGACACTGAAAGAATTAGCTAAGTCATATTCTTAAGATTAGCAATTAACTTCTGTAGTGGCCATATCTCTCTCTTTGGATAGTCAGTACTCATATGTATAAGCTCTGGAATGATATTTAGTTAAGTATCAGAACAATGTCAAAATAATATGGGAGGAAGGATATAATGAGATCAAAGAACATGAAAAAGCAGCCCACCAATCAGACCAGGAAGCAATGTAAGTATGCTTCCAGCTTTCAAAAAACCTGACATACCGAATCACTCGTAAAAACAACAAAGAACAGATGGCCGCATAGAAACACATGTTAATTATACCAAACCTCTCTGGCTGGAACTAAAAGGCAGTAAACCTAACAGATGATAACTCTAATTCAAATGCTACTATGCAGTAAATGCTACTTTACCACGATCTGCAACCAACGTTTAAAAATATGGTCGGAATCTGGGGAAAATCTCTAGATCCGTCTGCAAAATATCAAAATGGAGCAACTATTTCTTCCTTCTTTAGTTCCTATTATGCTGTTTATCTCCATTTCAGATACACAACTGCACAAACTTTATGGGTATGCGACTTAGACGTCTCAACTGTCGTCAACAACTCGTCAAACCAAAACACACTTCAATAAAACATAATGAGAAGGCTACAATCCGCTTGGCGGATCGTTGAATACCACATCCCATCCCGTCCCATCTTTAAAACTAATATACCTAAAGAGTGGACGGGGCTTGAAACTTTATGAGGATGAAATATAAAAAAATTACAATGATCCAACAAATTGTTTGGACAGTTTATGAAACTTAAAAAGTGGGCGTGGCAAAAAACTGAGTATGGACAAAATATAGATATTCAGGTTGTCTAAATATCTTGCTCAGAAACGTTTTTTTTTCAAATTCCTTACCGTTTAGCCAAAAATAACGTTTTCCTTAAAAGTGGACGCCGAAGAAGGCGGATTTCGAAAACTTGTACACCTTTTTTGTAGGCATGTACAAGGATCCTATATACCAAATTTTAATATAGCTCAAAATTCTAGAACTAAGAATCGGCGACGTACAGACAGATGGACAGACAGACTCAGAATCTGAGTCGATCCATATACTTTGAGGTATAAATACCGAAATTATTTCTCTATGTTGATTGACATTGACATTGACATTGACATTACGGTAATTCGCACATGAATGCATCGAACTACAGACACATAACAGCACTGGCGACTGAGGCCATCGGCTGGGACAGATGAAGACATTAATACAACAGAGAGAGACAGATAGACACATAGAAGGAAAGACATATAACATAAACCTAAGTGGCACAGAGGAGGAGACATAGATTTATATTGTCTCATATTATCGCACAGGTGGCCTCAGATAAGCTGGCAATTTTCGTAGAAAACAAATGCTGCCGAAGCTGGGGCTTGAACCCGCAGCGTTTGGCTTAGCATTCAACTACGCATTCCTCTGAGCCATGGCCACCTGCTCTCTATGTTGATACTTTGTATCAAAACTAATATACCAATATGGGATAGGGTATATAAATGTTATGACATGGCAGGAACTAATACACTTTGGCAGCCCACCGTGCGGCTTCTTCAATTCAGGTTGGAGTGGCTGCAAGTACACTTGACTGGAGCCAGTATATCGCGTTACCTCTAAATCCTGGATGTTCCATTTATCTTATCATTAAGGACCATCCTAACTACTGTGCTTTGAATAATTTGAGGGAGCACAAATAAGGGAAGGAAGACTTCAGAGTTCATCCATACAGCGTAATTGAAAAAAAAAGTCAAATATTATTCCGTGCTCGTCTATTGAAGTCCAGTAATGAAACCTACGGTGGGGCTAGCATGCCGTCCATCAACAATGCCAAATCAATTTGAGCTGCCACAGATCCATTTTTGATTGATTGATTTGGTGATAGCATACAAAATGTTTTTCATCCTACTTGAAATTACCTGGAATTTCCCTATGCCCGGGCATACAGTTAAAATAAACGTCATTCTGATATCTTTCGAACATATGAACGGTAGTCTTAGTATGAGCCACTCTGTGAGCGACGTGCTGCAGAGCGATAAAACTCTGACTAACAAAAAAAATGAAAAGGTATAATGAGATTGTCTGGAACATCGACGTAGTTGCTTAGCTACAAGCGACATTTCTAAACTAATAGATTCGTCGCTCTGTGGTCATTACGTAACCAGTCCTTAGAGTTTCTTTTAAGTTTGCTGAGACCGATTCCAATCCTGCGATGTCTAAGAAAATTATCAAGAAAACTGAAAAGAGAACTATGATTTACATACTTACTAACTTCAATCGCGGTACAGTACGGGGTGAACCTTTGTCTCAAACAACATGCCTCTCCCTCTACTGCATCTAACATCTGTCTTGGAATCGAAGACCCTGCGGGCCAGAGTATTGGTGTCCATTCGTCATACATATCAAACCCTTCCAATTCGGCATTGTTTGACCAGGTCTTTGTCACTGTGCAAGTCGTAAATTTTTAGTTTGAATCTTCGTCTACCCAGCCCTTCAAGGCATTTATTGCTTGGTTACGATTTAGGCAGAAAAAACTAGCTTCCACTGTCTTTGTCACTGTGCAAGTCGTAAATTTTTTGTTTGAATCTTCGTCTACCCAGCCCTTCAAGGCATTTATTGCGTTGGTTACGATTTAGGCAGAAAAAACTGGCTTCCACTGTGTCGTTTTGGAGATGCGCGGAAGTGTTGGACGGTAAAATTGTTTTCTAAAAGTTCTCAGATTTTACCTCGGTTAATTAAAATGATTTGAATAATTATGTCGGGCTCAGTAGCCCCTTGGTTAGTGCGATGAACTGCCGCGCAGAAGGTCTGGGCTTAATTCCCTGCCGAGGCAACACCTTAAATGATTTCTTACTGGCCCGCCTCTCGTGATGATCTGACAAATTATCAATTGTCAAGGATAGCTTAAATAGCTTATCTCAATTTCGCCGTTCGGGTCGGCATAAAACAGGCATGGTTGTGAAAAAGCTAGGCCCTTGGTATTTTTTTGGATTATTTCTGTCAATATTAAAACTGGTAAAAATATAATCGGACGTTTCAAAAAATTTTGTATGCTTATTTGTTGAGTGATAAATTTTAATTTTTTAAAAGTATTAAGTGACGGAGTTTGACCAGGTTTGCCAAGCATATCAAGTGGTAGTTGATGAAACCGACTGCCGATTGTTGTGAGGATTGTATTTCATTATCGGGTGCTGTCAAGTGCTGAATTGTTTTCGCTAAACCTAATTAAACACAAATGCAATCGATAATGAAAATTTGTGATTAATGACAGTCACCATCAATAATATGGGTCGGAGATGGTTATTTAGTTACAAAATTAAGATTGCCATTCACTACAATAGTAATAAGTGAAAATTACTTATTATAAAGCGATTTGTGATTAGAAATGTTTAATATGAATGAATGTCACTCATTGCTTTACGAATTTTATTCTTATTTTTGCGACTTTTCCACTAAATACCTATCACAGCAAGAAGTGTTATTATCACACGTTATAACCACCACGAACTAAATTTATTGATGATGAATGCCACTTATCACAAACCGATTTAATTCCTGCTATCGAGTAGATATCAAAATCTACGTTTTGTTCAAGACATTGTTCCCTTGACCGTAATTTAGATTTTACGACCTGCTGTATGTATGTCAAATCGCTTTCAGATTCATCAATATCTGAGTAATCTTACAATAACGCCCTTATGATGTATTTACGCGGCACTTTGTCATCTTGCAAGATGGTCGGTCTTACAAATAAGATGTTCACATTGATTATACGAGTGGTAATATAATTTCTTTTTATTTGTAGTTTTATGTGTTGAATATTTACATGAAGACGCACTTAAAAATTAAAAAAAAAAACAATTTATGGAAATTGGATTGTTAGTGAATTTCAAATAAACTAAGACTACGAAGGTGTCCTAAATGCATTCATTTCTGTATGACAATCATTGGACGGTGAAAATACTCCTTCCTAACCGAACAGCAATTTCTTGATCTTCTTGAACTTGAAGATGGAGTTTGGATCCTGTGGGTTGACATCGTCACTGCCATACAAATCACCGGCGATGCTCTCATCCACTGGCACTGCTGCAACCAGCGCAAACACCATCATACACACGAACAAAGCCTATACACAAGGAATGACATTTAGTTAGGTTAGGTCCTGGTTAACTAGCTAAATCCACCTTTACATACCAAAATGAAGAATTTCATCGTGTTTATCGATTATGGGCAGAGCAACAATAAAACAAAAAAACTTGTTTGTCAATAAAAATCAAACTGTGACCACTTGGAGTGAGCCGCTGCCTTTTTATACCCAAAAACAAAACAAATTTATTAAAAGGGAGCACCTCGGCACAATCATCGTGGTCAATCGAAGATACTCGTTGGAACCATCGGTTTCCATGACGTATTTGTTGCTGTTTTGTTTTTGCTTTATTCGCGTTACTCGGTGAAGAGAGGTAGAAGATGTCGTGCTGCCGCCAATTATTTACCATAATCTTGCATTGGAATGGCCGGGTTGGTTTGTGTTGGTTTGGCTTTGGCACACACGACTACGTGGTGGACTTGTAATGTCGTTTTGGGTCAAGAGATGGGAATCTCAATGGGGAACTGGTACTGATTATGTGCAACGCATGTTTTTGAGATTTGTTGCACTCGAGTTATGACCACTAGTATGGGATGGACTTGAGACATTAATATGCTCAAGACATTATTGCAGGCATAACGGGATTTGATTGCACTCAAGTTATGCTGATGCATATTGATTAATGGAACTGGAGTGGATGAGTAAGTAAAGTGTAGCGGATTATAAGCTGAAACTGTGATATACCAATACTAAGATAGTTTTTGGTATATCACGTCGCACTTTTACTTTCGTTCAACTAGCTTGATTTTGTTTGTCAAAGTAGAGTGTATTCGCACTTTCCACGACATTAGTCCGGACTGGATTTCTTGGCGTATTAATCCCTCGTTGAACTAACATAAGCGGCGCTAAATTCACGAGTGACCCTGAGTCTCAATCAATATGTCACCCAATTAAGACAGATTCCTTGCTAATTGCACAGAGTAACAACTTCAAGTTGGGTGTGGTTGATTTCTAATCATGCGGACTGCTTAACGCGAGGTCTGCTTCCTTTATTGGTGCAATCAGGCATGGAATTGAAAATCCTGGTTGCCGGATTTTCCATCTATGTCATAGCAATCTTAAAAATCTACTGCGAGTTTTTGACTAGCTATACATACTCACTTACTTTATTGGTCAAGCTGGGAATCGAAGACTGCGAGCTGGAGTGTTGTTGTCCATTCGCATGTCCTAGCCATCTTAAACGTCCTATGCGGAGTTTTTGACCAGGTCTATGTCTTATTGCAGCTAGTATACGGGCTGTATACCAATCTTAGTCTACATATCCCGTCAAAGCGAATGGGTTCAAAGATTTTTCAAAGAATCGAATGTGAAGATTGATAGGCCTACTCGCAGTCAGCCTGATGTTAGTTGTCAATATACACAGTGGGGACAATTTCCATTTTTAATTGCAAAAAACATGACTTTTGAACAAATAAAAGGTAAGACCCACAATTTTGTGAGTCTTAAAAAAATTGATACACGGAGTATTTCAAAGTCTTGTAATGAAACACGTTTTCTTATTATTGTTTTTTTTTTACAATGAAAACAGTCGCGGCTTTTTTAAATGGTCTAAAATGACACAAAAGTTCTGATTGAAAAGAAATCAAGGGTTTTGAACAAGCACTCAATATATATTTTTTTTTGTAACATAATTTTCTAAGTCTGTTAAACAAATTATTCGGTTGAAAGATAAAAAAAATTGACTATATGTATATAAAATGTTGTAAGTTGTGAGATAGCACATTGTAACAAAAATAAAAAACAAAAACTTTATTAGTTGCATTACCTTGAAAAAATCTTATTTTGACACAGCTTTCGTTTCTTAATAGTGCGAAAAAAGTTACCGACCAAAATATTCAAAAGTTTTTCCAAAAACCTCAAGTAATGGTAGGAAAAAAGGAAAAGATCAACTTAAAGAAAGTTTTTATTCAAATATTTAAGAGTTTTAAAATTTTAAGTTATGACAGTTAACCAAAGTTAAAGAAACAACAATAAAAAAATTTGTATGGTAGTGGCTGAGTTAGGAGTAACAACGATTCTAAATCTAGGGGCACAGCCCCTGGCAATTTCTGTTGGGAGATTTTTTGCCGATTATCAATTAAATGATCAAAATTACAACAACAACTTGTATATAGAATACTATTTTGGTTAGATTTATAGCTATTTCAGTCATTACCAAGTGTCCTATCAGATTGAATTCTTGAAAACTATAGTCTAAATTTGGTGTTACTTCTAACGAACTTAACATTTCTGGTGAGTATTGTCCTATTAAATTCCATAAAATATCTCTAAAACGTAAACAGCCAAAAAGTGACAGCTGGTTTTCTTAGTAAATGTTTCAAAAGTAGTCAAAGACTTAATTTTCGTTAAGTTAACACTAACTTTTTTTTAACTTAACCCAAAGTAAAAAAAAAAAATTAAAATTTAATGTTCGGCAAATCTTATTAATATTAAAATATTATACAATATATACAATATTGAAAAAAAATGGATCATAATTGTAAAACCAAGGTTTTTTTTTTAAGACCAAAACATAATGTTGAAACTAGGTTTTTAAGTTTTTACGCCGGAACTCCGGAAACTTTCTAACAACAAAACAATTTTGGATTTAACGAAAATGAAACTTTGACTACCTGTATCAGTTGAATCTTTTGAGATATTCTAACATTTCTTTCGGCTTTTGAAGCTGCCAATATTTTCTAATCCATTATTTTTGGATTTCAGGCTCCAGTTATAACGGGTGATTTTTTAATTTTCAGGTTGGCAGCGCTGGTTAGTAAAGGTGTCCAAACGTCATCTGTCAAAGTGAAAAGTTTTAAGTACTCTGGCATTTAATCATGGAAAGACTTATTTTATTATTAATTATTATTATTATTATTATTATTAATATTAAATTATTGAAATTTATTATTAAAATTCATGCTCTGTGGAAAATTTGCATCGTTTGTTACGACCATGTTATGGCGACCAGCGATGAGGCTCATTTCTGGCTCAACGGATACGTTAATAAGCAAAACTGTCGCATCTGGAGTGATGAGCGGCCACATGGCATATAAGAATTACCTATGCATCCAGAAAAAACGAGAGTTTTCCACGACGGTGGAAGAAACGTTAACGTCAACGGCGAACGATATCGATCCATGATACGCGACTTTTTTTTTTGCCCAAGTTAGCTGAGTTGTACTTGGTTGACATGTGGTTTCATCAAGACGGTATCATATGCTACACAGCTCGTGAAGCAATGGAAATGTTGAAGGATGAATGTAATGAGCAGCTTATCTCTTGAAATGACCCTGTGAGTTGGCCGCCAAGATCAAGCGTTTCAACGCCTCTTAATTACTTCTTGTGGAGTTATGTAAAGTCGTGTTGCCTATGTAGACAAGCGGAAAACGATTGAAGCCTTCCATAATAACATAACACTCGTAACTCATGGAATAAAGGCCAAAATGCTCGAAAAAGTGAAGCAACATTGGACCTTCCGAATTGACCATTTGAAACGGAGCCGCGGACAACATTTACATGAAGTGGTGGTAAAAACGTAAATGGCAAAGACCTGTTTATCGATTACAATAAGAAGTTTGAATTTTTGGATTCAAATGTTGAGTGTTTTATTTGATTTAAAAAAAACTACGCTTAAAAAATCACCCGTTAGTTATCGTTGAACAACTTCATTGGAGTACAAAACTTGATAAAATTGAAATTTTACTTCAGTAGCTGGTTAAAGGAATCATTGGAAAATTTTAATAAAAAATAAAAATATCTTTGGATAATCTTATTTTAAAATTTATAAGCTTCATTTTTGCAACAACCCGCCAATGATTGAATTTATAAAAAAATCCGCAAGAAGAAAAATAAAATGTACAATGAGGCTTTTGAATGACAGCTAAAACTGGCCCCTAACGCACACGCGACGCACAATTTTCTCAGTGGATTTAGAAAAGTCGGCCCAATGTGAGCTTCTATTCAACGAAAATCTATCATTGATCAACATCATTGGAGCTCAAAAAATTATGGAATTGAAATTTTACCTCCATACCTGGTTATAGGAACCATTGGAAAATTCCATTTCATTTTGGTGGAATGACGAACATTACTTCAAGAAAATAAATCTTGAACATTGTAAAACAAAAAATAATTTTCTGAGAAAACCATAATAAGAAATTAAAATATTTTTGGATAACCTAGTTTTAAAATTCACTCTTCAATGATTAAATTTGTAAAAAAGCTGTTGGAGGTAGAAGACAATTTCCAATGAGGTTTTTCCATGACAGCTCTATCTGGACCCACTGAGTTCTGAAAATTAAAAATTGATTTCAGCCGCCCCAAATGTTGAATTTGATGTACTGTTTAACCTAACTCTTACTTTACATAAAAAGTTAAGGCAATTCCAAGTCATTTGTTGTATTTGTAATCTGTGCCAAATCTTACTTCAGTGGGTAGCGAATTTTGTATACGCCACCTTTTTGTGACTACTAGTTTTAGTAAACCTTATTTTAATCATAAAAGTCTCACTATGGCTGCCCTGGTACATATATTTAAAATTTGTAATGCTTTAAGGCACAATTTAAATCATTAACAAAGGTTTAAAAAAAATCATATGACCTCCGCTCATTGTTTTCTTCTAAATTAATATGATGAATAAGAATTCTCTCAATAGGGCATAAGGTATATAATTACGACCTGTTGTTATTTTTTTTTTTTAATTAATTTGCACACTGACTGTTAATGCATATTATTTGGCCTACATACTTACGACAGACGCTAATTATCCAATCCGTGACACTTGTCAATTATTAATGGTTTCAAGCATTTGAATGTTCGCTTGTAAGTACCTACATTCGAATGTATACGAACATAATTCTTGTCGAACATAATCGGCTTCCGACAAGAGATTTATTACGAGTTTGTGTGCCCCACCAAAATGAAATACGTGTTTCTTTTGTAATTGCCTATTGAACAGATTCACATCAAATCAAGATCCTGAACGTCGAACGGCTTACTATGAGGCATGGCTATTTCCTAATGATTGATTTGTGACCAATTTTCCGTTTAAATGGAATGCTGCCAAATAACCATTGCGATTAAAGATTCGAGTACTTTGCTGAAGCTGAAATTTCAATGGGACTTAGATGTCTTAATTGTTGTAGCTATGAATGCTTAAGCTTATGTCTATGTTTGTTTACGGTGTTTAATGTTATTTCATTTGTACAAACAATCTTTGGTGAAAAAAAAAACACTTTGGCCTACTTAATTCGCAATTTATATGCGCGTCAGGTGGCATCACTTCAAGACGTTCGCCGAAAGAACCATTAAAATAAAAATGTCGTTCACGCATGATGTTTGTTTATACCAATACCTACTTTTTTTTATAAATTTACAAGCTAATTTACAAGTCAAGTGATTTTGCAATAAATCTATTATTTGAAGAAGAAAATAACGTTTTGTATGATACACAGGGTGTTTTATTTCAGATTATTTTGTTCAAGCTGATTGTCATTGGATGGATAAAATTGCATAAAATAATGGTCTGAAAGAACGTTCAATTTAACGCAGTTAGAAAAGATTAATTAAAATTAAATTAAAAATGCATGTTTCAAGTGGACAACATACAAAAAGCTTTTTTTTATCTTGCAAGTATTGGTTCGTGACTCTGGTTTTTAGTCAAACCTAACATTACGCTGCTGGAGAAATCCGAATAGGTGGGGCCGAAAATACAGTCCCTCTGTGGATCCATCCATTCCGGTGAAAAATAAAAGGCTAAACGTACTTACTTTTGATACGCAAGGATCTTGGATTAATAACCAAGTGGTTTCTAGAATTGGCTCAAAACTAGATAATGGTTATTATTTTATAACAATTTTCTTATCATTCTCTTACAGTGGTCAATTCAATTTCAATTTTCTTCTAACTTTGCACAAACAGTTTATTTTATTCACAATTCTAGGGCATTTGATTTACGCTTAACCATATATAAAATACGCACAAAGCAAATTTTCTCGAAAACGCCTCTTAACAGCATGACCGATTTTTTTCGAAGACATCCATATACCGAACTTTTGACGATGTAAGGAAAATCGTCCATTTCTGGCAAACTATTCGATCATTGAATTATATTTAGTATATATACCACTATTAGTGTTTGAAAGAATTCTACATAATTAGTTCTGGACCACTTTTTAGAAAAATTTTGTTTTTGGCCAAATGTTAGGGAATTTTTGAAAATTGTCTGAACAAAATATTTAGACAATCTCAATTTCTACATTTTGTTTATACAAAGTTTTCTGCCAATCCCACTTTTTGGGGGCGTTTTGAAAGAAAAAACGTTTTGCGGTAAAATTTTATTTTCGAAATTCTAAATTTTAAATTTCGAAAAAAATTTCGATGCAAATACTTCCATAATGTAAATATAAACATTTCGTCATTTTAAACCTCGCCCACTTTTTGGGCTATTTTCTTACAAAAATCATAGCTTATGCCATAGAAAAACGTCGTTTTTGTCGAAACAAAAAAAATTTAGATTTTATCGGAACAAGATGTGTTGACAATATAATTTTCTTTATTTTATTCCTATTCAGTTTTAAGGTACGCTAAATTTTTAGGGATATTCATTTGGATGATGGGATGGGATAGGATATTCTAGACAGCGGATTGTAACCTTCAAGAACCAAAATGAATGTAAAGGTTTTATATAACTTTGCCGAATTATAAAAATCGTCATATGCTCGAATACTTGATTTCATTTGTATGCCTACCTCTCAGTAAAATAGAAGGTTATGTACGACCAAGTACACACCTGTATTACTCGTTTATTTTGAAGCTATAGTTACACGCTGCGGCTTGACGGAAATTTTTGTTTTCATTCATATCGACGGAGTCATGATTTGGAAAGATGATTCATAATATCTTGTCATTCTTAAGGAACGATAAATCCTTGACGTCTCGAACCTGGATCTTGGTATTCGAAGATTCTCTTCATTCACTGAAGAAGACCGAGTATTCACAGCTTGGTACTGCTCCTCCATTTGCCCTAATCGCATGCATAAAAAATTGTTCACCGAAAAATGTTTAGTTCGCAGATGTAAAACAGGACTGCTACAGGTAGGATCCGAAAGAGTAAGCGTTTTAAGTTTTTGTACAGGCGCTAATAGGATGTGTATCATTATACATACCTATCTTTATTTTAACATAGAACAGAAGTGAAAGAAAAGATAGAGAATGGAAATATGTAGTATGAAGTGAAGACTAACTCCATGGGTAGTGTCCGAACTAACACCGCGGAATAGCTGATTTCTTGTGTTAGTTTTGAATTCGCAGAATCTTGAACGAATGCTGATGTTATTTAAGGACGAGTATTCATCGAACTCTTATTCTTTTTATTTCCTTCAATTATGGTTTCATACATTAGATTCTGGTTGATCGTAAACGCATTGCCAACATATTACGACCTTAAGTTAGAAATTTGGATCCCATTTGTTTCGCAAAACCAAAGAAGCATTGGATTCCAGGGGATAATCTTCGTCGGATCTTCACTATGGTCTTTTTCGTGGTGTTAGCTCCTTAACTTACTTAAAATGATTGATCAACAAGGCTAAGGGTAACTATTCTTTGTTTGTTTATATAGAGCTCTTGCTTACCGCTCTAGGTGTTGCAGACTTTCAAGGCATCACATATGTAGGTATTTAAAGATTTCCGTTGACCTGTCCTTTTTTTACTGTGAAGTAGAGTTTTCTCTACATTGACTTAATGTGGCCCAATCATTATCTTGACTTAATGCATATTTACCAGCTGTTGGTAATGCTGACTGAGTGCGTCTTAATCCCTGTCCTACTGCATCAAAATTCCTACTGCTATAATACAGAGCCCGCGTTTCCACTATCAAACCAGCTGTCGAAGTGCAACGGCCTAGTGATTAGTGCGTTGGACTACTAAGCGCGGGGTCCCAGGTACAAATCCAGAAACGGCATGAATTACGTTTTTTCACTTACCCATTTCTTGCAAATCTGGCAAACATCCATGAGTATACAGTTTTTGTTCGGGGTTGGCGGTAAACATGGGGTCCCATCTTTGTGGGACAAATAAACCTTGCACACATAATTAAATAGAGAAGCTGGGTGTGAAGATGTATATAATTTTTTGCCAGTTGTTTGGTTTTCCTTATAAAATTGTCGGATTTGTTCTTGTTGGAGAATTTTTTAACTCCTTGTTTTTCTCTTTCCTTTAATAGCTTGATACCCTATCCACATGCATTACGGAGCCTTGATATGCTCCTTTTGTGTTACCTCTTTTCATTACTTGTAAGCCCAATCATAACTCGGCCATTTAGTTGGAAGTGTCTGGTATCCAGTGATGGATGTGGATACTTTTTTTAATACTGCTGCGATATTGCTGCAGGACATGTTGGTTAAGTCTGATTGTGCAGCGGAGAGCCTCTCATTCAGTTGGTTTACGTAGCTTTTGGATATCTCCGGCTCGATATAGCATCCAAGTTTTTTTTCTGTTGTGTATAGCTTCTTCTTATTATTCAAGTTCCGAATTAAGCACTGATGGAAAAGTGCTTTCATCTGTATCCGCTTCGACTCCACCCAGTCAGTGACCGAGGTAGGGTTCATGGGCCGTCGCTGCATGTGAGCTAAAATTCAGAGCCATCAGCTGTGTGAAAGCACATGTTATTTTATTGATTCGAATTTTCGACCCTAACAAACTGCTATCTATTTTATTAAAGATGGCATTTGGTAATTGTTTATTAGGCTTGTTTTACAGTTGCTACTAACTGTATCAATTAATAGTAATTCGTGCGTTTTATTTGTTTTAACGAATGACCCTTTAAAGCTGGGCTGAAGCATACCTATGGGAATACTTTTTCCGAATTTTATTTTGCTACGATTAGCGGTTTATACGTTGCTGAATAAATACAAGATGAACTCTTCTACATAGGCTTTCAGAACTTCTACCATCCGGTAATATCTTTTCCAAGACAATGACATCTTTTAAGTATCGTTTAATAGATCGAGGTGATTGCCTTTATGGTTCATATGCTATCAGATGGCCGTATTTCAAATATCGACTCATAGGAATTTTACCACAAAATTGCCGACTCACGTTGACCTTCAACGCAACTTTTATCAATCATCTTTATTCACTAGTCACCTCGACTGTATTTTATATTATCAGCCCCAAATCTGTTTTATAAATTAATTATGTACCGTTTTTTAATCTTCACACGACTTTGCCAAAACTTGCGAGTTGATGCTCTTATTTGTTGAACAAACTTCAATATTGCCAGTGCTCTAGCTATGCATACATTTTCTTAATTTAAATGCTTACATCTACATATTTCTGAAATACTTTTCCTTCTGTATAAACAGATAAAATACTTATTATTCAGCTAATTTTTGACGCAGTTTTCCAAAGTTCGATGTCCAAAAGATGACGAGAGTCATTACGGCTCCACAAACATTACGTATTAACATTTCAATGTCAATAGATTCACTCAGAAATATGTAAAATGGGAGTGGATGTGATGAACTAATGACTTCGCTTCCAAGCTGACAGATGGTATGCATCATCATTTTGTTGGCTTTAAACAGGTTAAGTTGAGAAAAACGTTTTTGTTAGTACATGAGCATTAAGCATGCGTGACTTGTCAAAGTGGTAATATATTATAATATGTTATCGCTGCGGAAGGTGTACCAACGTTAGTTAGAAGAATGTGAGTTTATACACCTATGATGGCAGATAAAATACCCTTGGAAACTAATAATCCGGGTACGGCTTAGTCTTACGCATTTGCTTCTCATGTGTGCTAGACTTTTTTTTTAATTAATAATAACTAATTAATAAATAAGTGAGTTAATTTAATAAAACAAAGTCATGTATTTATCTCTGATGACGTACTTATTTTTGTCCGCCTAAATATATGCAATGTATTTTGTTTTTCTTCTTGTGACAGGGCTGCCAAGTGAACACCAAAATAGCACCCCTCCAAGTGGTGACCATTGTATACTGGTCTCATTCAACCGGATATGACTTGCTAAACAATAAGTGCAAGTGTTTATCACAAGACCGAAAACAGCGACTCTATAAAAAGTCTGGACGGAATAGCCAACCTGCTGTCCCAGGCGAACCTGGATGAGCCGCTTCGACATATTGGGACAACATGTTATTTAGAAATCTCGAGGGTAAGTCAGGCCCTTTGCACAGAGATGGTGGTGGATGAACCGAAAGGCCAACGGCAGCGCTCTATCTCGTGGTGGATACTGAAAGCTCCGTATCGTAGGGGTATCTAATAAATTGTAAGTCTTATATAAGCTATGATATTGCTTAAGATTGTTTTTCCAAGCTCCTAGACAAAGCCTATTAGCGATTACCGAAGTGCGATGTTGAAATTGTGCTTTGAGATTTTGACGCAAATGTAGGAAGAAAAGTATTGTCGGAAAACACAGTCTACACGACAATACGTCTGGCAACGGACTTAGGCTATATGACTTTGCTATGGAACGAAATGCCACTACAGCCAGCATTCGATTTCCTTTCCTCGATATCCATTAGAGAGGTGGTCTCAATATCAAAGAGCGGTTAACCAAATTGATCACATTGTGATAGACAGGGGCACATCCAGTATTTTGGATGACCGAACATTCCGAACAGCTAACATCAACTCTGACAGGATATCCTTCAGGTCACAAGTAACCAGAAATACTGTAAAAAAATTTAATGTCGAAAAACTGCAATCGCGTATCCCTTAATATTTCGGCTTACACCATACCACCAGCACCAAATTTCAAAGAACAATGGCATCGATGCCAACAAGCCATTAGATAAACCGCAACTGATGTGCTAGGTTTCTCGCGCTCACCAGCAAGAAACCTGTGGTTTGATTAGGAATGCCAACTGATGCTCGCTGCCATTGAGTTCTGTAGGCAGAGAATAAGGAAGAAGAACCGGCTTTTCAGTAAGATTTAAAAAGAGCAAGAAAAGCGCACGATCGAGGATGTAGAGAGTTGCCACTCCAGGAACGATGTTCGCAAGTCGCAAGATACAAGTCTCGGACAGTATCCTGTCGAAATGATCAAGGAAATACCATAGTTGAGACACTCGATGCTGAATATATGGAAGAACCACTTTTGCAGATTGTGAAACGGCGATGACGAACAATATTTCGCTGTCAGGCAGAACGAACCAGTCAATATTGGCGACTACGGCGAAGACTACCAATCACCCGAAGTAAGTGCAGTGAGAATAGCAATAACTTAGCAAGATTGCCGAAAATGACGGCCTTCCCGTTATAAAGCCAGCGGAGATGACTTGGTAAGTAACATCCACATAAGCCAAATCTGGTCTTATGAAAGTATGCCTGAAAAATGAAACCACAGCTTTGTTTGTCCGATCCACAAAAAAAGGGACCCTCTGAACTGCACTAACTACAGAGGTATAAGTCTCCCCAACATCGCCTATGAGATCCTATCTGCCGTAACATGTGAACGCCTGAAACCGTTCACCAATGTGTCAGGAAAGTCCACAATTGATCAAATCTTCACTCATCGGAAAAAAAACCGAAGAAATCTACATCGATACACACTAGCTATTCATCGATTTCGAAGCCGCTATAGTATTTATAGGGACGAACTCTACAGAGCCATGTCCATTTTTGGTATACCGCCCAAATTCGTCCGTTTGTCTTGGATGACGATGAAGAACTCTCGCTGCTCCATCAGAGTCGAACATAAAAAGGATTTAGGCAAGACAATGCTCTGTCAGTGGAATTCTTTAATATGATTCTTGAGAGGATTATGCAAAACTCCTGAACAAACATAAGAGGCTCAATCTTCTAAAAATCGGCGCAACTACTAGCATATGGCGACGATATTGACATCATTGTCAAAATGATGTCATACCCACGTTTGCTAGTATAGAGAAGGAAGCAGCGAAAATGGGTTTAGCAGTAAATGAGGGTAAGATAAAGTATATGCTGTCAACAACAAAAGATGCACAGTATGGAGCTATGGAGACGATGCTCAGCAAATAACTATTCGATCCCGTAGTTAACTAAACTCCGCATTGGAAGTTTAAGATATCTAGGAGATGAAGAACAAATGGACACCAATACTCGCAGAGTCTTCGGTTCTCAGCTAGACATCGTGTCGGACGCAGTAGAGGAAGACCTCGCCTTAATTGTCAGGCTCAAGTAGAAACAGACCTCAACCAACTTAGAGTGGGCACGGACCGAGCTAGTTGGAAAGGGATGTTTGAGGCCCATGTTCATTCCGGGCTGTGGCGCCACTTAAGTGTGTAACTTAGTTACACGATTATATTATTTTCTTAGGAATATTGGTAGCCCTTTAGAAGCAATCGCAGACTACCGGTCTTTGTTTTTTTACTACACGTCTCTCAATTTAAGCCAACCTACAACGCTGAAGCACCAGAAGATTGTTCATTAGTGGAACAAACTCAATGCATACGGATATTGTGGTTCGTTCTATTGTTCGCTTGATTGGTAACAAAAAGAGCTTTGGTATTGCGTTGTTCGTATTACTGTTAGTTGGAACAACAAAGTTTTTGACGAAGATGAGGTCTGTTCAAGTATTATGACTTTTACAAACTCGTACAAACTTTCCGTAAGCCCGTTTTCTTACTCAATTTTCGTAGGCTAACAATTTCGTTCAATAATCGGTAACCATTTTTTATACGCGAACAAAGTCATTGCCAAATAATTTATAAATTTCCAATTGGAGCAATTAAAATGATATCCGTGGTAAAGTACACTCAAAATTATCACATTTGGCTAGTTTCCATTCCTTGTTTGAATTTTTTTTTTCCTGATGCGACATTGATGGCGCTAGGTTAGGTTAGGTTAGGTTACAGTTGCTGCAAGTGATGCGCGTACACACTTAGACCATAAAGTTCCATTTTGGTACCACGTGGATCTATCGACTTTCCTATATTCGTTTGCCTAATTGAAGCATTCAAAGCTGACTATGTTGCGTAGAATGTTTCCGACATTGATATTAACCAGCTCTCCTAGTTTATCAAAGAATTAGTTTCCCGTATGAAGTTTTTTTCTTCTGAGGGAACTGGGCAAGAGCATTGGTTAGTAATAGATTCCACCTCTTCTTCGTTCAAGCAGCTTCTTCAGAAGTCATTGCTGAAGAGATTTAGTCTTTTTGCGTGTTTGCGTACACACACAAGTATATCGAATTATAATTAACAAACAATTGTAATTACAAAGCTTGTGTTACTTTTATTTTTATTTATTTCTTAAACATACTTAACGATTTGTCTTACTATTTAGCCTATTTATTTTGGTGTGGAGAGGTATCCAACATAACTTTCAATGGCATCAAAATATTCCTCCTCCTGGGACTTCCTAACCGAGCAACAAAAGTTTCTTCTTAAGCAACAACAGCTTTATAATGGATTCCGGATCCTGTGGGTTAACAGTATCACTTCCGGCATCACCAAACACACCTTCGTCCAATGGAGCAGCCGATACAGCAGCGAACACCAAGAAGCAAACCAAGAGTGTCTGCAATAAAAAAAACATAGGTAAACCATTATTTTACTGAACACTTTTTAGCACGTTCGGCTTAAAACCAAGATAGAGGATGGGTCGAAATATTTGCACAAATATCCAAAAGCTAACTTTATTAGCAACACTATTTAGTTGGGTAAGTTAAATATTTTCCATTCTCACACACGAGTTTTGTCCCACCCAGAAGGTAAATATTATGTCCATTGTGTTGACTTAGCACATACCATTAAGAAGAACTTCATTTTGTTGATGAAAGGTTGTGTTGTGTCTCTGGTGTCAAGCCCGAACTGGTCGAAATCAAACGTTGAACTGTGATTTTTAATCTCGGTCCAGTGAGTATTTATACAAAGAGTGTATAACCCTCAAACTTACTAATGGTAGCGGCTAGATGTGGTAGATCTTCTAGGTTTACTTTTTTTTTGCGTTAAAATTGGGCGGGTTAACAAGCACAATTTTTTTTTGGAATTTTGGTCTGTTTAGGTGACGCTGTGCGATACAAAAGTGAAGTTATGTAAATTCTTCTTTTGTTGTTTGTTGTTGAACCAACATGTGGTAGATGGGGATCTGTGCAATTCGTATGAGATACACATCGTGCAAGGTTTGTCGATAATGGATCGCTTAAAAGTTGTGTATGGCTATCGATTATTATTTGCTCTTCGTATAGAATAAATCATTTATAATGAATAAAGTTTTTTCTTATACATATGACAGTGCTAAAGTTAATAGACTTACCTATTCTCATTTAGTGTGAATCAATTCATTGCAATGTTAAGGTGTTAAGTAATAAGTATATGAAGTTAAGTTTCACTGGGTCATCTTATTTGCCAGCTTCGTGGGGTTAATTCGGCTAAATTAGCATGCTTTGGGTATTTTGGGATTTTGTTCCTCTATTGATTTGTGCTCCATATTTACAAAATAGGCTCTCGATCGGTTGAGTGACCCTTACTGAAGCAAGACATCCTTACTTCCTCTTCAATCTGGCGCTCTATATAACACCCTTGACATATAATTGCCTAGTCTTAAAGCCCGAGATAACGTCTATAACGTATCGGGATTCGGTTTTTTAAAAACGCGTCTTTGTAAATCATATTTTTTATAATCCCGACATCTAAAATCCAGCGTTTTTTGAAGTAAAACCAGCAGTTCTGATAAGAAAGCGCGAATATTTAAAAGAATTTTTAAATTAATTGATTAAAAATAAGTAAGCACTTATGAAAAACCGGATATCGCACCAATAGCGTCTCCCTTCATTTATGAGTGCGGAGTTATATTTTTGTTACAAAGAAACAGACCTTCTGTTTAACGCCGATTCCGAATGGCAAATTTGAAAAGCTTTACATGTCAGTCTTTTTACTCCTATATGTTTGGCAAACTTTCGCAAGAGGTGAAAAAAAAAATTGATATTTTGTTACTTTCGGGATTTGAACCAGAGACCTCGCGCTTAGTAACCCAAGCACTAATTACTAGGCCACTGCACCCACTTAAGGAAGTAAACAACACGGGAAAAGCCGTAGAACTTAGCTGGGGTTGGATAAATACAAAAGCGCATTCCTGTCATCCAATAATTCGATTCAGGGAATGGTGCCTCACAGTAGCCCGGGTTATCATTACAAGATTACCACAACATCAAGGTAGCCGAATAGCAAGATGAAATATTAGTTTTGATCAATCCGCAAGAAATGGCAAAGCTGGCCAGATGGACAGAATTGCCAGACCCACTTTTTGGGACTTTGCCGTCATAGTAATAATATTTTGACCTAAAATTCGATTATTTTCACGAAACCAATATTTGCTCTATGAGGAGCAAGTAAAAAGAAATCTACAGCTGCGCAAATCAAGCTTGAGAACTCGTTCTTAAAATACCTCTTATACTTCCGAACGATTGGCTAGGTGAATCATGGCCCCCGGAGCTTGTCGGGTCAAGTGCTATTTTAGCTTATAAGAGTCGTACGCGGTACGTTTCAACTTCTTATGAAACGACCAGTATAAAGCGGGACAAAATGCACAATGATTCAAAATTAGAGATGAATTGCTAATTAAAAACAACTCTTCGATTATTCCGCACTTTTCGATGTATTTTCTCATTCACATAAATTATAATTAATTTTCCTTCCTTAATTGCAAAATTGAATTGACATTCGATAACATTATTCCCACGTTATTTTCTTTCTTAAACGTTGAAAGCTTTTCTATATGATCGGGTACCTTAGTGCGACATATTGTCAATAAATAAAGAAAAGGCTTTATTTTAAGGCGTTAAAGGCTTGGTAGGACGAAAAGCCTAGAATTATATCCATCATTCACCCAACCATGTCGATCGGGACCACTGCATTGAAATTAAGTCTTCCATGACAGTTGATACTAATCAGATGCTTGCTCGGATGATTGATTATCAAAAATATTATTTAAGTTGCTGTGTCATGGTCAGCTATTATATATTGGTACATTGGCGCAATAAGAATATTTGCAAACACAGATCAGCATATAGGAAGGAACATACCAATTACTCATTCAACTCATCTTCTTACGCAATAACAAACTAAATAAAAAACACGATTTAAATAGATTAACAGTATTCTGTTTATGGTCTAACCATTGTCACGTATTAGGAAGTATCTGTGAATACATTTCCATAAATAAATGTTGAATTGTAAAGAGTAACTTTAACACGGCATTCGTTTCCGCAACGACAAAATTAAATACTAGTGATCGACATTATCCTGATATTTAGGCAGGTATCCAAGATTTATAATTTTAACCTTGATATGTCTATTACATTACCCCTCAATCTTTCTTATAGTAAAAGTGATCTGATTTTTTTTTTTTTGATTCAAAAAATTAGGACAAGTGCGATGAAATTGAAACTGAAATTTAATTTAAGATTTATTTGATATGATTTGGCCTTAACGACTTGAAGCACATTTATCTGATCTTAGCATGTATACAAACAAACAAATAATTTATTCGAAATGAAGAAAACAAATGTAAACTTGTGACAGAATAAATGCAAATTTAGTTTGGAGACATTAGGTTAAAGCACATCTTCGACTATATTGAGGCTTTAATGCGTCACATCATGACGTCAGTTGGTACAATAATGCGAAACTGGTTACTAGCTGGTATGTGCTAAAATCACATAAGTACAACAAACAAATCCGTACTCAGTATCGTGGGGATTAAGGTAATAACTAACATGCTTTTTTTTTTACTGGCCCTCATCTCGCGATGGTCGGGCAAATCTTTTATGAAGTATCAATTAAGAGAATGATACTGTCAGATTTCGAAATTCTTAACATAATATTAAAATTATTTGTTTGACAAAACTCTGACAAAAAGCGGCGGAAGTCAGTACTTTTTAAATGTGAAATTAGAAAATAAAACAATCAAATCGATTCAAAAATGAAAACGCCTCAAAAAAGTATAGATAGGTATAGGTATATAGAAGAAATATTTATGTTATCATAACCAATGATTTTGCGTCAAAAAAATTTTCGAAATGTTTAAAATTTTACGGAAAAATGTTTTTTTTTTTTACTGAAAACGCCATAAAAAGTGGACGTGGCAAAAAACTTTAGACAGACGAAATATAGACATTAGGATTGTCTAGATGTGTTGTTCAGACACTTTTTCAAAATCTCTAATGGTTTGGCCTAAAATTAAGTTTTACTAAAAAAGGGGCGTTGCAGTGAGAGGATTTCAAAAATTTTTTACATTTGTTCTGCTTCGCCGGATAGAGAGTCTGTATATCAAATTTAACAACTCTAGCTCAAAATTTAAGGTCCAAAGGTGACACACAGACGGACGGACGGACAGACAGACATGGCTTAATCGACTCAGCTTGCTGTTCTGAGTCGATCCATATACTTGAAGGTATATCTAGCGAAATTATTTTACTATGTTACAAACTTAACGTCAAAACTAATATAGATAGGGTATACAAAACGTTCTTATCGACAGAATTTTTATGCTTCTTAATAGACCGTACATAAAACGATTTAAAAATAATTCCATTTTATCGACAGAATTGTTGCACTTTTCAATAGGCCGTTCATAGAATCGATTAAAAAAATAGTTCGATTTTATCGACAGAGTTTTTATAAATTCCATAGACCTTTCATATGATCGATTAAAAAAATTTCGATTTTTTCGGCAGAATTTTCATAGTTTTCAATTTTTGAGGCAAAAAAAGTACCAATATTGGTTTTTGACTTCAATATTTTTTTGTATTCAGAGTCGAAGAGGATATTAAAAATAGTAAAAAAAACTATTTCTGAATTTTTAAACATATTTATTAGTTTTATTATAAACATTTTAAAAGTAAATGTTTGATATAAGCGGTCCATTTCGTCATATTGGGACAAATTCTTGCACCGATGTCAACGATATATAATTTATATTGAAGTTAAAGAGATCTAGTTATATAATAATAAAGGGTGATCCATTTCGAGGTTCACTACTTTTTTAAAGAAAAAAACACAGAAAATTCAAATTTAATGGAGAATGTTTATTATCATTTGAAAGAACATTCTTTGGCATTTATTTTTTGAAGATTATGTCTATCAAATGTTGGCCGTTGCTACGTCGCAGATGGTCCATCCGTTGAGTCCAATTTTCGATCACTCGTTCGAGCATTTCGACTGGTAACTGGCGAATGACACGCGTGATGTTTTCCTCCAAGGCCTGAATCGAAGCGGGTTTTTTCGGCATAAGCTTTTGAATTTACATATCCCCACAGGAGAAGTCTAACGGTGTGATATCACACGATCTTGGTGGCCAATCGACCGGCCCAAAACGTGAGCGAATAGTACGCTCAGTAGGCCGATTATGTTGACCATAAGTTGAGCGAAGTGCACGAAACACATTCCTCACAGAACGTGAATTTTCATAATAAAGTTGAACAATTTGTAAACGTTGTTCACTCTTAAGTCTTTCCATTATGAAATGCCAAACAATACTAAACAAAAATAACATGACAGCATGACACGACTCACACGTGATCTGTCAAAAAAGGCTATTGAAAAAAGTATCTCTACTTGGATCACCCTTTATATAAAACATACTAATTGATATACATTTGTGTCAATTAGATGGAATGAACTGCTAAAAACAAATACATACATATTTAGATTTGTAATGATCCTGATGGTTTAAAAAAAAGAGCATTTATAGATTTGGGTGTTAGTTGCTTCGTATCAATAAAAGCTTGGGATCGATGATATAGAGAGCTGTCACGTCAAATGCAAATTTTCATGAGATCTTTTCACTTCGGCAGATGCTGGAAAGTAATGACAATATCGTCGGCGTATGGAATTGCACAGATTTATGATTGATTGAAGGCTGCTGTTCGGCAGGGTAACATATTATTAAATAAATTGCCTAAATCCTTCCTTGGTTTCGATTGTTTTTACAAGCTCGTTGCCGACCATGATAACTGTATACCAAAACATGACATGTTATAGTAATCGAGTATAGTAGTTTTACTACATTTGGGTCTAGTGAATGGTGATATTTTCTTTCGTTGTCAATGTCGAATAGTTGGTTCAGTTGACTGTGGAAGATTTCTGGTCACCATCGGTTCTTCCACAAACTGTCTGAGCAAAAATATTGTGACAATGTAATTTTCTATGTATCTATGTTTCATCTACATAGAATTTTTAGCCATGCCCACCTTGTGAATATTATAGAGTATTAAACGATTCGAACAGCTGAGTATAGCCTTCTCATATGTTTTATTACTAAAAATATTTTTAATTTGATTTGTTATTTTATATGCTATCCGAGAGTTAAAACACGTTCTAAGAGAGCTAATAAATGATTTGATACATGACGAGTTTATGGTGATCATTTTCCGAGAGGTGAAATTAAAACCAGTATCTGTCAAGTTGTGCAAGCCCACGCTAGATTATACTTTTCAAGAGATCTTCAAATTTGGAAATAGAATTAGACCGGAAGAAGATTACTAAAAAGAAAAATATTTGATGTCAGTCGTATGGCCGTGACATTGGTGAGTGGAATAATTATACGCAATAAAGTTATATTCTGAAGGTCGATTTGCGCTATTGTATTAAATGATATATTTTAGTGAACAAATGTGTGAAACATAGTCTGATTTAAATAAGGCACATTATTTCCATGCAGGTGGCAAATTATTGATGATGCTGTACGTGGTTCCGCCATGGGACCATTTGCACGAATGTATTTAATCGACTAAGGTGAGCATAAGTTAACTCACACAATTTATGGTGGATTTCGGGAAGCTGACCGATGGTTATTTGAATAGATGCGGTAGTGCATTTGGTCCTTAAATTAGTTTAAAAAAATACTTTCATTTTTGGATAACTTGAAAACTTTATAATTCATTCCTTTATCTGGTTGAAAGAAGTTTTTTTAACATTAAAACATAATCGAGCAGTGTTTTATCCCGTTTTATATCAGTAGATGTAGTGGCCTAGTGCGTTGGACTAATAATCGCAGGGTCCCTGACCCGTGGTTTAGATTTAAGAGTATTAAACTTTCTATTTCTTAAATGGTGTTTGTTTTGTGTTTGTAAGTGTAACTTTCAAGTGTCCGAGGGTTTTAGTATCACGCAAGAAATTACGTGGCATTACAATACAAATGTTATACCCGGCAGTAGTTCACTCAAAAATGCCATGTATACGACAATCACAGCATGCACTAGTGTAAAAGAGAAAACTTGCCAAATTCACACTCATCTGACTACTAAAAATGGCAGTAAGAATAAATTATGTGGCGGGGTAAGACTCTTGACTTTATTTGAACGAAAGACCACGACCACGAGATATTAACTCCACAAATTGTTGCACCCACTTGGAGAAGACACAGAAAGTCATTGGAATACTCTATTTTAACGTTTGACCAGAAAAAGCGAAATATTAACTCCAAAGTTTACTGATTCCACTTGGAGAAGACATGGAAAGTTAAGATATCATACCGAAAAATACCATATTATTATTGTTCGATAAAACAATGTGATTAATTTTAATAAAAAAAAAAACTAAATATAGATTCATGGAGTTGGTGGGGCTGCTGATCACTGACCTCGATTAGTAGTTGTTCTGACTGGATTTTAGATAAGCAACTGATAAAGGTGATCGTTGAGGAGCTTGACCAGAGTCTATAGTCTGGTACCAGTCAGCGTGGTTTAGCCTGATTAGTAGGTTGGCCCCTTTGTGGGAGCATCGTGGTGTCTGTGGTTACCCAACTTCATGGGAACGTATGATATTCTGAGATCTATGGGTTATAGTTTTTGGAATACAATAGGTGTTAGGTAAATGGAGCTCGTGCCTTACCGTGATCTCTATCTCTCTTTTTTATGGTTTTAATGTTTTGGGTAAACCCAACGTTACATAAGAGCCGTAAAGCATGCTTTACACTAGCTTCATATACAACACATATGTCTTACGTAGCTGGTGAATTCTCATAGCAACAAAAGTCATCCATCGATTTTTAGACTTTAAGCATCTCACAAAGATTTATCTACTGCAGCCATGCCTATGCCTTAGAAAAATCTCTTCATTTGATATTTTTGTCACCCTGAAGACAGGATGCTTCGGTGTTGGAAGTGTCATTTAAGGGAAAATTAGGCAACGTACAATATGTATAAGCTCCGCTATATAAAGGATGACACAGTTTGTCTGCTACGATTGTGCATGTGAACTCATCAATGTTAGTCCATAACCGTATGATCTGTTGATACGATTTAAAACCAATTTCCTATTCGTAAGCCTTTTCCCCAAGAGGCAAGTTCTATACCACTATTAAAGTCCATGTAAATTGCTCAAGAATATGAAATTGGGTGTATGAGTCGTGATCGGTTACTGTAAACTACATGAATTCAATAAAACATCCTAACCATGGAAAAATATTAGAAGCAGCATCAGATTATCGTTTATGTTTATCGCAAAAGTCTGGATCAAGACTTGGTTACAAGGTTATATGAGGCATTAAGAGCAGGAGTTGCGCAACCCTCATTTTCTCAATTTTGAGTTTGATTCACCACCATGACAAATAAAAGTATTTTAATCGATGCAGAAGTATCACTAATTGTGTTATACTTTTCGTTTTTCAGTTATTATTTAAGAAATAAATCAAATAATCCGTCTTGATTTTTTTGTAAAGTCTTTAAACACGAATATCTCAATTGTTGCAGTTTGGGGTTACGTTACTACTGCTCTCAGTGCCTCATATATTCTACAGAATTTCTAATAATTGTTCCGAGTGCGGAAACCGATATATTTTTACATAATCAGATAACGCTGTTGAATTATTTCCAGCGATACGGGTTCCAGTATAGTCAAACAAGGAGAAAGGAGTATGGTCGAGAGATGATTTCTGCGTTTGTCCTGCCCTGTGGTGCTGATCTAAGATGAATTTTGCAGATCGTGATTTTTCGGCAGATAAAAGTGTTTGGCTCTTGATTTATGTATATATTTCGGCTGTGAATAACTAATCCTTTACAAGGATTTTACAGCTTTTAGATTGAAATTTAACAGCTAAATAGACAATAGCTTCACAGAAACAAAATTACAACAAACAGAAAGACAAAAATTTTTAAATAGTTTATGAACGATAACGGCATAAAATATTCTGAAGTTATCTACTAATGGAAAAGAACACAACCGACTTTAAAAAAAAAATATTACTGAACTCACCCTTTAATTTCCATTGAAACACTTCCAGACCCCACCACGACCATTGTGCTTGTCAACTGTCATCGTTATGTCAACAAATAAAAAAAGAAGAAAAAAAAAAACGAATCACGCAAAGGACGAAGGAAATGCGGAAAAACATTCAATTCTTCATTTAATGGAATAAGAACACCGACTGGGCAGCCCGTGTAAATTTATAAACCCATTAAAACCTCAAATCGACAACAAAATGGCAATAAGGTTTGACCAACAAAAGACCAAACAGCAACTTTTCCATCTATCCATTAGCCTCGCCACAATCCTCGTCTGCATGACGTATATGCAATTTCGTCGAAACTGGTCACATGTCGGAAAATTCTGGGAGTCTCTCATCATACCGATTGTCTTTACCGGAGAGCTTCTCAAAGTCATCTTGGCGCGTTACTGCGGTCGTCTGGAGATCAACAACCTCACGCAGAAACAGCGCCAGAAAAAAGCTGCCTACTTCTCGGCCCGCGAGATCCTTGGCGGTCTATTGATGCAGTTCTTATGCACAATGTTGTATGCCTTTATATGCATTATTCTGGGAGCACCCGTCCTCCAGAACTATGAACAAACTTTCGTTTTAGCCATGGTGCTCACTTTGATGACAGTATCACCGACAGTGTTCCTTCTCGGCGGTGGCGGATCCCTCCAAGTGTGCTTCTGTGAAAAGGTCGAATTCCTTACAAAAAGCGAAGAAATATCATTGGATCTGTTCAAATACAATGCGGTTGGAGCGATTCTCGGGGCGTGGGCTGGATCTGTGGTGGCTCCACTTGATTGGGACCGCGACTGGCAGGTGTACCCCATCCCGAACGTTGTCGGCGCTCTTCTCGGCTGTGGCCTCGGCAATATCTATGCCTGTTCGAAAGTGCTGTACTCCACTGCCAAAGTGTACATGAGCAAGAAGCGGTCATAAGCCGGAACCTCCACCAAAAAATAATACCCCGCCCACATTTTCGCCTCAAAGATGATGTTCTAGTCCTAGCCACAACCAAATGAAACAAATGAAAACGGAAGAACGTGTTCAAAACAATAAATTTAGCATTTTTTCTAAACTTTATTATGATCTTGTATTTTATTTCCTAATTAATAAAATTGTGTGTGTCAATCGTGGAAGTGCATTTCATTTGTCTATGCCTTGATAGCAGCGGCGGCGCCGCCGGGTTGGATAAAGGTCTCATCTTGCAGGAGGCATCGCTTGCCGACAAAGTTGTTGTTAAACTCCCACTGGTCTTCGTCGTCGTTGTTGGCGTTGTCACTAGACATTCCCTCAAATTCGTGGATCTTGCGGTAGGCTGATGTGTCGCCTAGGTAAGTCTTGATGCGGTAGTCTGCCGTCTCGGGGCAAGATACTTGCTCGTACAGATTCCTCAGTTGGACAAAGTGTTGGCCGTGTGCTATGCGCTGCGTCGAATTGCAGTCGACTACGACAGCACTCCATGTGATGGACACTGTCATGTGCGGATCGCTGGTCGACAGCACGGCGTTGAACTCTTCCGTGTTGATGCTTGTATTAAATGCGTTAAGGAATTTAGTTTCATGCTTCATCAAGAAGCTGTAGAGTTTGTCGAACGCTGGTATGTGGTTGTCCTTGGTGGAAATTTGCATTATAGGAACAGTCGAGAGGCGTTTGTTCACGTAGTCGGATGTGGTTTGCGCCGCATCGCCGACTGTGGAGCGAAGCAAACGGCATTGGACACTCGCCGATTTGGAGGACTTCAAACATTTGTCTGTTGAAGATGCAAAAGAAAGAAATGCATGAGTACACATTGCATGAGCATTCAAATCATGTTGAGATGTGTATGCATAGGTTAAGGGTGTGTTAAAAAGCTTCGCCCAATTCATGTTATAGAACTTGGGGACTCATATCGTTTACAATTTGTTATGGGAATAAACTCCATTGCCAAACTTTGCTATAAACAGAACAAACCCAGAATACGTTGATATTTTCCCACGCTATCAAGTTATGTAGACCCTAGTAAGATGTTTATAGCAAGCCATATGGTTTAGTTTGGCAACGCCTGCACACATAGCGGTGCCCGACTGATTGACTATAGACCAATCGTTCATAATAAGGCAAATCTTGGAAAAGACATACGAATTACAAGTCGAGACGCACCTTTTTTAATCGACTGATACAGCTGTGTAGTCTAAACTGGAGGGCCCGTGATGCAACTCTAGTTTGGAAACAGCTCATCTGAAAATTTTCAAACATGTACCGAATTTCGGAAAGAAGATGCGCTTACGTAGGATATCTTTAATCTTGTATATGAATCGATAGGTCAGGTATGAACACGGAAGGCGCTCCAGGTAATGGGATATCCAGACGATATCGACATTATTGGTCGCTAGAATAAACCCCTTGTAGAAGTAATTGGCGATTGAAAAATAGGCGAAATGCGCCAACCAATTAAGTACTTTCTTCCCGCAATCTTGGTTCATCTACCTCGCAGTTAGCATCAACTTACGAATGACACCTTATTGGGGATGCGACGAACACTGACCATAGGAAATCGATGTTATTTTGGTTTGGCGTAACAAAAGGAACAAAAATTCTTAGCTCGAATGTCCAAATGTTTTCTCTACCGTTCCTACTTCACGGGAGAACTACTAGGTACATCCTTAATAAGACTCTGAGCATCTGAGCTCTATTTTACAGAAAAATTACAAAAAAATTCTTTGAAAATGTTTGCGTTGACGGAGTACGGACTATGATGAAGAAGATTAAATTACAAACTGTACCAGCAGTAGAGACCTGGTCAACATACCAAGCATTAGACGTATTGTTATCTAGAATTTTTAGATTCCGAATAGTCTTTGATTTCTAATTACAGTAGAGGAATAACTTTTCACTTAAATTGTGCAATTAGCGAGGATCGGTCTACTTGTTGGAACATGTTGATTGAAGGCCATGTTGGTGATGAACTGTAGTACCACCTAAGTTAGTTAATCAAAATGTGTATCTCTAAGCTACAGGAACGAACTTTAGAATAACACTCGATTCTTTTCAACTCTCTGCTGCTACTCACCTCCCAATTGCCCCGGTGTGATCTCCATCTGGTTCATAACTAGAACGACATAACAAACAATGCAATGCAATTCATTCACATCCCCATTCCAACTCACAATAAAGGTTCTGCGTGTTTAACTTGTACTGCGTGCAGAACATATCCACAGAGTTTATGTAGAGCTCGGTCATCAGCGGATGATGCACTTGATTCAAGTTCTTAAACTCCACATCTAGTCCTAAGTCACTGGTAATCAAATTACTGACGACGCAGTTCACTTCTGCCTGCAGGCACTCGTGTACGTAGAACTTCCATTCGTGCCGCACCAGGCGGTATTTGATTCCCGGATAGTTCGCCGGCATGGTATAGTAAAACATCAACCGCAAGATAAACTCGCCCTTTTGGTATGGTGCCTGGATCCACATCGGTATGGTGGTGGCTTCCTGTGCACTCAGAGATGCTCCTTCATTCCTCTTCAGAACACGGAATACGTGTTGCTTGCGAATCTCTTTGTCTTTGCTGAGTGTTGCGTTGGTAAGGTCTTGGAAGTCTTAAACGAACTCGAATTTAGTAACAAGTAGATGGTAGCTGAACTCTAACAAACCTCTGAGAATGGATAACGGTACATCTGCATCTTTGTCAAGCAGCGTAATCCATCGGGGACATTCGCAGCCGACGTAAACATCGTCAATTGGAATAATGCCGGTGTTTCGCAGCGATATCGTTACCGGAATCACTTCACCGACGAGAATATCACTAGGCGTTGTTGAGAAACTGACACTCAGGGACGGAGCTGGCGGTAGAATCTTAATGGCGAGCTTGTTGTCGAAGAGTGTGGCATTAGACTGCTTTCCAATCGACTTGATTTGCTGCGTCTCAAAGTGAAGACATCCAAGCAAGCTGTTTGGCTCGGCAGTGGCCGAAACACGTCCTACAATGCCAATGATATTCAGCTGACCGGTCAGTTTCGGTGTCAATTTAAAAAAGAGAATCTTCTCTTTCTGCTCCTCGAGGACGATTTGTTGACTGCACGCGGTGATGATCGCGGCATTTATTGCTGTTTTATCTGGAAAAGAAAATGGGAGGCTGAGTGGTAAAACGGGTTTTGGAAGGGGACACCTACCATTATCACCTCCTTCTGCGTACAGACTGAGGTTTGAAAGAGTTTCCTCGTTTTCCAGGCGTAATTTCCAAATGATATCGATATCGGCTAGTGTCACGCTGGTTTTGATTGCGTTGGATATGGTCACAGCGATCTCAATTGGCTCTAAATTGTAGGGGAAACGCAAATGAGTAAACAACCTATTGGGGGGAAAGAAAAGACGAACCTCCATGTACAGCGAGCGGATAGTCCACCGATGCATTTTCATACGTGAAGAGTGTCTTTGTTGGCTTGAACACCATCGGCTTGTTAAAGGCAGTGGTGGCAATCATCTCTTCGAGTTTTTGCCAAGTAGACTCCTCACTTAGGTTTGACTAGGATACATAGGTGTGTGAGTTTGGAAAAGCTGTTAAAGCCACTCATTCACTCACCTGAATGTTGATATTCGTTGCAGCAACATGTAATGGGTTAGCAATTGGAGGATGAGCTGTAACTAGGACCCTTATCGATGACTGCACCACCTTGGGCAGTGCTATTTCCAATAGTCCCAACTCAGGGCTGCGTTTTAAAAGTTCCTACAAACCCGACGGGCATTATTTTTACTCGTACAAGTGCCAATCTACCCACCTTCTGCGTCTGAATGTACTCCTTAAGGAAGCTCGCCTGCTGTTGGGTGTTCTGCAAACTGGTGGGTCTAAGCAAATGCGCGAACGATTTGCTGGCCTCCTCAAGTTTTTTCAAGGTGTATGCTTGCTTACCTATCGTATACTGAATGTGATCTTCGGCCAAACTCCACCCACGCTCTTCAAACACCTGATATGCTTGCTTGTAGCATCGGAATGCGTGCTTGCGCTGTCCAGCTCGGGAGTACCGATTCCCAGAAAGGACAATATGAAAGGCGTACTTACGATGCAAAGCCGGTTGAGATGCTAAGAAGCAGTAAGCCGCCTGCTCGAGCAAAAGAGCCGATCTAAGATCAGATTCCTCGCTCGTCATGCGAATCAATTGTTTGGCCGCTTCCCCATAGAGGCGTGCTGTTTTTAGGCATTCAATGCTGAGGAGGGTTGCTCGCGTGGCAAACTGTTGCAGTCTTAAAATGGAACAGTCAAACATTTGCTGGATCAAGTTGAGTTCAGTTTACTTACTTGCAGACAGTCAGATAGCAGACAATAGCGTCCTCCATATAATCGTAGGTTTTACGATTCGCAGTGCCAAGCATAAATGCAGAAACTGCGGCCATTTCCAGGGCACCTGCGTAATATTGCCAAGCAGAGTCTGCGTTGAAATCACGCTTCGCTTGATGGTAAGACTGTTGACGAGAAATAAAAGTATCAACTTACAGGGTCCCCTTGTTTGTGACATAACATTACCTGAAAAGCCAAGTTGTAATGTCCAAACATGAAATACAGATCGCCGAGTTTCCTGGTCTGCAATTCCACTGACTCACTTGTATATCTGAGAAGAGAGTTGGAGTTGTAATTCAGTTTATGGAACTAAAGCTGGAGAATGTTTACTCACATCACAGCATTTTGGTTGCTGGCGCCAGCTCCAGGCTTACTAGTAACAAACCAACGTTTTGTCGCACTCAAGAGCGATTTGCTCACGCCTTTCTTTGTGGTAACCTAAGTAAGAAGAGAGCCTGTGAGCAGCGGGACTATTAACTTGAAAACAACGACCTACCGCTTCATTGAGTACCCCGACCAATCTTTCGACGTACGGGATCAACGCACGCACTGTATAGTCCTGTACGAAATGGCGCAGATTCTCCACATCCATGGCGTTCAGACACGAACCATGGGAACCATCTAAATCTGCTTCACCAGCCCAAACATTTGGATTTATCGTTTGCGAGGCGATACTATCGCTGCTCACAGAGAATTTCGAGTGCTAAGAGAGAAAAACACAATCGAAGAATATTAAGAAAGGACTACACGTATGAGGCAATTCTTACAATAGCTTCAGTTGCTTGTTCCTGAATGGGACTGAGTGGATGAAGAAAGTTCTCATTGTCAGCTGCCTCCAGGCTGGACATTTGCATCGATGGCATTGATATGACTGACACAGAGTCCTGGGGTGTCTTTGGAGCACTTCCTTGGTCCGATTGGATATCCTTAAAATGTCAAATACATGAAAATGCTTTAAACAATAATTGCTTTATCTAAACTCACCCCTTTTGGTGGTCGTCGGATGTACGACATCCAGTAGTCGGGCAAATCACTGTTCACTCCACCACTGAGTGAGTTAACTTGAATAAGAAAGCATCTGTTGTCACCAAATGTTGATTTCAGCAGTTCATAGCTCTGCTGTGCTCTAAAAAAAACAAGGAAAGTAAATTTGAGCACAAAGGCTTTGCCATTACTCACTTTGAGAGATCTCCAGAGCAACCTTCGTGCAAGACGATATAACTGTTCAAAACATCATTTGGTTGAAACCACTTGGGAAGTTTCTGCGGAGTGACATTTTGCATTAATTGAACGCGATGAGTCAACTTTTGGGCGGTTTCAACGATATTTGGATCACCACTAGACAGTACAATGAGACAACTCAAGAAATGTCGCGTGAATTCATGATCAGCCGGGAATTGCACTGTAAGGAAAGTTTCTCGCCAATTATCGAACCATGGTTCTGCTGTTGGCACCTCCAGATCGATACTACCACCTACATGAAATGACGAATAACTACTCGGCTGCATTGCATTCTCTGCGCACATTCTTACCAATAGTAATGAATTTCATTTTATCACTCACGCCATTGGTGACTGCTTCATTCATCATCTTCCGTGCCAATACCGTCTGTGGCGGTCTCCAATCAATGTCGCAAATATTAAGGCACAACCCCTTAATGGACACACTTGTACCAGAGCTATCCCGGAAATGAGCTGGAGAGCGAGAATGTTTATTCGAAAAAGTCTTCAGAGGATAATATCTTGTTCTTACCATCATTTGGCAACTTGGCAAACGGCTGCAGCATTTCGACAAAGGATAAATTATTTTTGTGGCAAATTTCATCGGCCAATGAACTGGTCACCACCCCGACTAGGGGTGAAAATATATTCTGGATGATTTCACGGGCATTGTAACTCTGTCCAGTTAGATGAATCATTTTCCTGGCAACACAAATTAAATCTTCTAATACGTATTCGTAACTCTTTTAATGAATTTATTACGGATTGACAGGAATTCAAGATGAAAATTTAATTTCAAAACAAAATTTTCACACGTCAAAAAGAAAAAAACAGCTGAGGATATAGCTGTCAGCATGTACTAAAAGTTGTATTTTGGTTTGTCAATAGACGAGAGCTTTTGGTGTGTTCAATGAATTATTTGTAATTAAGAAACCTTAACATTGTACCAAAAGGATACATTTGAAGTTATACCACCAAGGCAATCTCGACGCAACGGACGGTATCGACGCAGACGGTTTCGCGTTGAAATGTCAAAAACTCATTGAGCTTATGGGAACATGTATAAGTGGGCAATCTGAACGCCGACGCGACGCAATGGACGTTAGCTACACAGAAAAGTTGATTCAACTTCAACTTTCTTGCGCATCGACGCATTGGAATGTCAGTTTGAAAGCTGTCAGATGGTATGTTTGTGAGAATCTTGAGATTACTTTCATAGGTTATAAATAAACAAAATAAATTAAAAGTACTGAATTAATAATTGTGTTGTGTGATGAATTTCGAAGAAAAACTTATTGAGTTGGTTAAGGCGCAGAAAAATAAATTTTCTTCTGTGAGAATTGAAAAACAAACAAAATCTTCGACGGCTAATGGTGAACTGTCAATCAAGTGACATCGCATCGCGTCGCGTCGTGAGCGTCGAGATTGCCACCACCACTCAAATCCTCACGATTTTTGACACTTCAATGCGAAACCGTCTGCGTCGCGTTCGTCGCGTGCGTCGAGATTGCCACCACCAATATAGTTCGTTTTATTTTAAATGACTTATGGTGTTTTCCAATGGTAAATCTGGATTTTGATCTGAAATTTGATCATTTTTACCAAAGGAACATGATTTCAGATCGATTTTTTTCGTGGTTGTATTTTTGTAATTTCGTGTCTGTGATGTAAGTGTCGCTGCAGCTGTCAAGTTTCCAGTAACAGAGGTTGTCTGTTTTTGATTTAATTTATATCTCACATCGTAGTACTACAGTTTTAATGCTGAATAATAGTTTTTTTCTAATCGAAAAAATCTTAAATCAAAACGAAAATCACTCTAGCCAAACTGACAGCTATCATTTGTATTAGTGTTTAGTGCAATTAGGGGTAAATCTGACGAAAAAATTGATCTGAGATAAAAAAAACAATTTTTTTGCCGAATGGAAACACAACAACTGTCAAAATCGGTCTTTTGAGAGATCCAGATAAAATAAAAGTTGATTTTTTTACCAATGGAAAACGCCGAAGTGAAATAGTCCTAATCAAAAATGATCATCCCTGCTAAATTACAAAAACGTATTCACATTAAATTCATTGTCAGCTACAACTGTTTTAATGATAATGAAAAAAAGAAATGGGTGTATGGGACTGTAACGCTTTTCTAGAATGATATAATCGATTGAGTTATTACGTATGGTAGCTCAATCCACTCTATAAATAAATGCTTTGAGAATTTTAATATAGTATGTGCGTTTTCTTGGCTAATCGACATAGGCTTTGAAAACCTTTAAATCCTAGCAGTCTTATTAATAAATAAAATTAGTTGCCACGCTCTTGATTAGAGCCTAATTATTTCTTATTAATATAAATTAATAAAAATAAATGACCATTTAGTAGCCAGTTTGACATTTACTGACAGATTATTGATAATTTGTTTGCAATCATTAAAAATAAAAATTTCGTATTCAAATGAGATTTGTCTTTGTGCTCTGTCAACGGAAGTTGTTTGTGATGATTTCAAAAATATCGAAACCGGATATACCAAAAGGAAAAACGTAACTGGGATAGTTGATGTAGTTAAAAGTAGTTAACGTAGGAAAAAGTAGAGGATGTAGTGGCATCTGTCAAAATGTATTTTGGGTTGCTTGTAAATATTCTGAACTAATGAATTGTAAATTGTGTGTAATTTGTGAGCAGATCAGAATAAACGATAAAAAAATAAAACAATAAACCTACCATAAAAATACATAAAAAAAAAAAACATAAAACTTTTAGCGAGAGAAAGGAAATTCCATAATTTTTATAGCAAGGTTCGATTTATTCCTGTTGGAAAGATGGAAGAATAGAAGCGCTCTGGGATGAATGCGTTATCAATAATCGTTCTTAAGAAAACAAAAACATCTAGGCTTCGGGCACATAGTCATATTCTCAAATTACAACAAAAATAGGAAATGTGTAAACTGAGAAATTAGTTTTTTTTTTACTTTCGATAAACCCAATTCCAAGCCATGGACATCGATATGCCTCTAAAATTTAAACAATTTAAACGTCTTATAGGTAGGAAGCACACGTTACAAATGTAGGAAGTAAATGAAACAAATCCGATTTACTACGCGTAGTTAATCGAGTAGATTACCTGAAGTAAACTACTTTGCTATCTCTGGTTGACACTAATACATATCTACAAAAAAGAGTGTTGCATACAAACTTCTTCAAAAAATCGGGGCACCTACCAGCAATCTAGCATACGCCGACGATATTGCAGGAAGCGGCAAGATATTGGTTTATCAGTAAATGAGGGTAAGACTAAGTTTATGCTGTTAACACGAAAGAACACATTACATCGATGAATTGGACAGAACGTCACATTGACAGATATAACTTTGATATAGTACGGAACTTTGTCAACCTCAGGTCCACTATTAACTCTGGACAACAACATCTCGTCAGAAATTAAACGAAGAATAACCGTTGTTTTTTCGGGCTAAGGATTCAATTAAGTAGTTAAGCACTCACTCGAACTACTAAGGAGATCCTATATAAGAATCTGATCATCCCAGTTCTGCTTTACGTCGCTGAAACATGGACCGCATCAATATCGGGTGAAGATATCCTTGGTCGATTCGATAGAAAAATTCTTCGGTCCCGTTTGCTTTGACGGGCTATGAAGATGAAAATTCAACCAAGATCTATACGAGCAGCACAGCGACATGCCCCTTGTACAAAAAAAAAAACTTAAGAGGGCTAGGCCATTAAAAACAAATGGACACCAATACTCCGGCTCGCAGTGTATTCAATTCCTAGACAGACGTCAGACGCAATACAGGAAGACCTCGCCTTAAGTGGCGCCACAAGTAGAACCGACCTCATTCAAGTTGGAGTGTGCAACTGGAAGCTAATTGGAGAGGCATGTTTGTTGATGTCCAGGTTCATTCCGGTATTAAAAGCCACTTCAATAGGAAAGTAAATACAAACTCTTTCTCAGTAATAATATATTCATAACCATCTTACGCATTCTAATCAAAAATTCGCTGAACCTATACTCTATTTCTTACAAAGTAAGTCAAATCCCAACTGACATCAACTTTCTGCCAAATTTCGATTTAAATTCTCCTAAATTCACCCACTACGGAGATTTATTTAGTTTTATTTAAATCAGCAGCAAATAACTTCAGTTTCTTAATATTACGATTGAATTCATATAATTAATGATTAAGGATAATTCACCCTTAATATGCGTTTATTAATACGGTTGTTATGTATTGTAAATCGGCAAAACCCATTTTAATTATTTAAAATTAATTAATTCATAAAATATTTTCCAATCGCCAATAGTTATACAGGGTTTGATGATTCATTAACAAGGCTTTTAATGTTGGGTCTGTAGATAAAAAAGAATTAGCGTTTGAATAAAATAAACCATTAAACACAACTAAAATACAAAAAGAACCTCTTTAACCATTTTGTTTATCATTGAAAATTCCATTTAACTGATTTTTGTGCATATATCGAAATTATTTTTTTTTTGTTTGTAATTATATGTTGTTGCATTAAATTTACATTATAGGTATAAGAAGCTAAGTTGGCGAAGATCTAGAGTGTTTCAAATTTTATGTTTCAGTAAGATATCTCTGTCTCTGAATGTGCTGAATAATATGTGCAAATTCACTGATCGCACTCACGCGTCTATTGGAAAGCTTTTCTTTGGCGGGAAAGTGTGCATTTTTTAGTACCAAATACAACTGTCAAACTCGAATTATTAAAAAAAATTGTTCGTTCACGTTGGAGGTTCCACATAAAAACAAAAATATTTGACATATTTCGCAAAAAATTAGTTAATCAACTAAAACACATCGATAATTTAAGAAATTCACTTTAAATGTAAGTACGAATCTTATTCTACTGCGGTATATATTCCTTCCTGGCTATAATTAAAAAAAGTCTATTGTTCTGCAGATTCTACATCGGCATTCTTTTTCTTTTGCTTGTTGCTTTTGCCATAATTGGTGAACTCACAAATTGATATACAACAATGGCGAAGGTTCACATCACCAACGTGGTGGTCCTCGACAATCCTAGCAGCTTTTTCAATCCCTTCCAATTCGAACTAACGTTCGAGTGCATAGAAGAACTAAAGGAGGATCTCGAGTGGAAGATGATTTATGTCGGCTGCGCTGAATCGGAGGAACACGATCAAGTACTGGACACCATATACGTTGGACCGGTGCCTGAAGGTCGTCATATATTCGTTTTTCAAGCCGACCCACCAGATGTGACGAAAATCCCCGAACAGGATGCTGTCGGTGTAACAATTGTCCTTCTCACGTGTTCATATCGTGGCCAGGAATTTGTTCGTGTCGGATATTTCGTCAACAACGACTATGCCGATCCAGAAATGCGTGAAAACCCACCACCAAAGCCACTGTTTGACCAGCTGACCAGAAATATACTCGCTTCGAAGCCGAGAGTGACGCGTTTCAAAATCAACTGGGACGACACACCACAGAATGGCGGCACAAACGGTACCATGGGTATGGACGGTGAGGATGCTCAATTCTTTCAAAACGCAAACGGCGCTGGATGTTCCGGAATAATGGAGACCGATGGTCGCAGCTGTATTTCAACGACTGATGAAAATAGTATGGCACTGCCAGCGGACAATGGTGTGGCACTAAACGAGAACTCAAATTCACTTGCGATGGAGTGCTAGTGCAGGCGACTCCGATCACATTTGTACCTATTCTATCGATTAAATTATTTTGTAGACAAGTGGACGATCACATTTAGATTAAGCAGCAGTGTTCGGAGCAGCTGACGCTGACGAACTCCAAGTCGTCCTTTTTTCGCCCGTTGCTAACTCTTTGTATTTTCTTTTTCTTGCGTTTACTCGTTGAAACTGTTTATGTTAACAAATTAATATTATCTAGTTTGGAAATGTTTTCTATTAATCCCTCGAAGCTGGATCAAACAATTGGATTATAATTTAGTCAACAGCGCTAACCATGCGCATTGCACTAGTGTTTCTATTGTTTAGTTTTAATAAATTGTAAGTAAACCATGTTGGTTACGAAATTCTTTGTTGATGGGTGATCTAATTTAATCAATGGTGTGACTCATTCGGTGGTTTTCTAGTTGCATGGTGAGTCAAATGGCGGGAAATGTGATTACATGATGATACTTACGCGTTTTCAGCTGATATATCTTGTTTGGTATCCAATTCATTTGTAAAGGTAGAACAAGGTGTTCGAAGTCTTTATGAACATAAAAACATTCTTATCAAAACACTTCAATATACGACATTTTTTTAATAGATGTTTTTTTTTTGTTTGATGTGGTCTATCTTACTTCAATGTTAAGGAGGTATAGTTATCATCAAAAATACCAATCGCTTCGTACGCCCATTTCCGTTAATACGCAAATATGTACAAGGAAATTGTATTGTTCAACTATAGGCCGTTCGGGTCAGAGATCAAGTCCTTACTTACTTGGGTATATTGGTTTTGTCTGTTACGATTTTTGGGCCTTCAATTTTGGTCTAAATAGTTGAAATTTGGTATATCTATGTGCGCCCATTGTCGCGCCTACTTGTAATAAAGTCTTTTCTGGTCAAATCGTAAGAAATTTGGAAAAAAAATGTCTGAGCAAGATATTTAGACATTGTCTTTATTTCGTCCATAGCATATCAAGCTTTAAGAAACGCCTTTGTTGGCGTTTCAGTAAAAAAAAAAACATTTCGGCAAAGGTTTAGTAAAATTCCGAAAAATTGATGCAAATACTTCGAAATTAATCTAAGATACATTTCGTCCGTATATCATTTTGACTCAAGCCCACTTTTTGGGGGCGCTTACATTAAATCATTCAACATTTTGATAAACTGCCTGAGCAGTATTTTGTGAAATTTCCACTCCCACGTTTAAGGAGGTTTCATTTATGGATGGGTTCGGATAGGGTATTCAACGATTCCCACAGCGGATTGTAGCATTCTTGTTTTTTTTGTTAAATTGTCTCCACACAGAAATTTGGCTGCTGAGAAAATGAAAAAGGATGACAACCCTGGAGTTTGACAGAAACCAGGGATTAGGTTTCCATTAAGCGCAAACTATTTTCTACCGTTAAATGGCCTAAGAAACACAAATAAAATATTTTTTTGTGAGGAAATGAAAAATGTTGTTATTTTTTTGTTTTAGGTACGCCTACTATCCATTTCGGAAAACTTTCAGCAACTCCTTAAGAGGGTCTAAGTGTTTTTTTTTTGCATTTTCCTCTTCCACCGGGGGGGTCATTCCATAACTTTGAAAACCATTATCCCTCAGACGGTAGTAGAGACCTCATGTTGCAAGATGTACCGTCGAAATGCTATCGTCAAACGATAATCACTTTACGGAATGAGGGCCCTGGTATTCTACTTCCCAATAAGGTTATTTATTACTAAAACGAAACAAGCCGCGCAAGTAAACGAAACCGTAAGAAATTAGAAGTATCGTAAAACCTAGAACGATACTCGTTTCAAGTAATCGCATTTCAATCAGAACGAAGTGATTTCAACGATATTCGTATTATGAAATATGGCCACAGAACAACCGTTCCAAGTCGCCTTGAATGGGAGTCGGACACGATTGGAACCACTCGATTCACATCTTCACGGATGGTTCTGAAACAGAATCTGGAGTGGGTGGTAATGTTTTCTCCTTCCCGATCATAATTAACATCTTCAGTGACAGCCAAGTACCAATCAAATTCCTGAAATCTAAAAAAATAAGAATAACAAATTTTTGGAGCAACAGGCTCCAGGACCGAGCTTTCGCACAACCATTCATATGTGCGAGTGTACTTCTTAGCACGATGGCGCGAACTCCTGTTTTATGCCGAATCCGAGCGGCTAAGTTTAGATAAGATATTCATGACAATTGATGATGACTCAAATGATTTGTCAGATTATCACGAAAGGAGGGCCAGTGAAAAATCCTTTGAGATGTTGCTACGGTTGGGAATCGAATCCAGACCTTCTGCGCGGCAGTTCATCGCAGTAACCATTGCGCCACTGAGCCCGATCCCTATAAGAAATCTCGTTCAATTCGAAATCTGCCCACGAATGCCGACCATCTCTTAAAGAGAGGGCAGAACATTTTACCATTCACTAGGAAATGGCAAGCTTTCCAGACAGGGCACTTCCCTTGATGATCTGTCGCCAGTATATATATTAGGTATGTCCCTTGCTACATGTAAATCACAGCTCAAACTGGATGCGATCAAGAAACCAAACCGCAGATGGATAAAGGGTAAAACCTGCCAAATATCCAGGCAACTCTGTCCAAATTTTAATCAGAAACGCTCCATCTGCTTGACAATGTGGAACTGATCAAACATCATGTCCATAATCGGTTTCCTGACAGGACACTGTCCTATGGATCTATTCACAAAAAGACTAGGTCTCTTCAGCAATGACTTCTGTAGAAGCTGCTTGGACATAGAAGAGTAGGAAACTCTTACTCACCTTCTAAGCTCTCACAAATTCCTCAAAAATCTTTGAAAAACTTAAGAAAATATTTTTTTTTTAAAGTGCTCTGCATCATGCAACATTATTAAAGCAAGCGATACTGTATATACAGCTGTTTGAACATTAGAATTTGCATTCCCGCATTCGAAGGTGGCATTGGGAATTAGAGTGATACGGGAAGGTCTTTTCACCTGTTGACTAGCTGAAACATTTGAATTGGAATCTTCTGGCCCACTTAAGCAAAGTTATGCGGTTTTTATCTTCTGTGGGGTTTTTTCACCAAACTACTCCCCACTTTTACTATTTTTATTCAGTGTCACCTTACTTGCCACTAATTTTCGTTCACCATCACCGGATCTTCTTCGATATTTTCAGTGGCCAAGAATCTGTTTGTTGTTGAAAAATCTTGGTTGATTAATTCGCCTCATTTGTTATTATTTTGTTGGTATCACCTTGTTTCTTTATTTTCTTTCATTTAAATTTCTATTTCGTGGCTTTTTTCCTCATAAGGGCTTTAATGTTGTATCACGAATGGTGGTTGCAACGTCTGCCTTGCCACCATTTAAGATTTGAAGTGTTGGTTGCGAATCTCCTACGTCATCCACCAATTTTTGTTGCAATATAAACACCAACTATGTATTTATTTCACTCATATGAGTGTTTTCTCCACTTTTTAGACAGGGACGAATTACCACATCAGTTAATGAGTGAATGAAATGCATACGGTATCGAATGATCGGGTAACAATCATCCCAAAGGGTGAGTACATAATTTCAAACAATGTTGCCAAAATCATGCAACAAATATTCATTGAACACATTTGTAAACGCAAACGGAGCTGCATGAATGCGGTCGTCATGCTTTGACAAAAGTGATTTCATAATTTCATATACAAATAAAGTCATGAAAGTATTAAAAATCACTTTTTTCAATGACACGTCGAATACAAAATATTTTTAAAAAGTTTTTGATACACCATCGCTCAACATAGGTGATTCTAAGACGCATTTTAAATCTCTTGGGTGTATGCCAACTTGGAAAGCATAATCAAAACTTGGGGAAGGGGAAAAAAAAATGAAGATATATTTGTTATCTACTATGAATTGGAGAGTGATGGCCAGATATATTCCAAAAAAGGACCTTTTACAAACCAATTATGAATTTCCCGATGATTTTTTTCGACATCATTTTCGTACGTCCAGGTCAACATTTAGGTACCTTCTAACATATTTAATTTTTAAGTTTAACAATTTTTTCTAGATTATTAGGTTGTGGAGAAGGAACTGTTTCCATTTTGAAAAAAAGTAATTTCGGTCGGCCTAAAACGTGAAACTTGCCAACAAACGTTTCTTTTATGGAAATCAGCAATTTGTTTAAAATTGCTAAGGGAGAAGCTTTTAAATATTTCATGGAAATAACTTTATTGCTTTTCAAGTTCAGAAAGAGACATACAAAATAGCCTGACTCAACCAATGAGCAAAAACTAATTATGGACAAATTCGCAAGCGCATAAGAAATATGTAATCCGTTTTCAAACGTTCTTGTATGTGTAGATGGAACACAAGTTCCTATAATAGCACCCAAAATAGACCCCACGAGCTACTAGGTACATACGGGAGGAATAGTCTTTATCTCCGTTAAAAGTTTTCCCCAGAGCATCGACTTCTTCCTTCCCCCAGCTATAAATTCAGCTTTCATTGCAAGCGGAAGGGATACAACCGATTTCGTATCATCGCCCGACGTGATTTTTAGCTCTTGTATATATTTATAATAAGAAAAAATTGAAATGCGAAATAAATAGTTATTTCTACATATCTGACTGGAAAATTAAATAATTTGCAAAAATGTTACTTACGATGTTACGGCAACAAAACAAAAATTCATGCACAATTGAAAACATGCTGACTGTCTGTAAGCTTATATTTAGCTGTTTATTTTGCCTTTAGGCTTAAATTTGTCGGTTTTTTGGTTTTATATTTAATTTTTAATTACAAAGAAAAAATAGAAAACTTTGTATAGTGACTTTTTTTTGTTTTATAAAAAAGCTTATTCTAGATTATAACTAACTTAAGACTACTTAAACTACTTAAGCCTAAATTAAGACTACTTAAGCTACTTAAACCTAGCTTAAGACTACTTAACTACTTAAACCTAACTTAATTATAATCGGGGTGGCGAGCCCTCGTCGCACATGCCCCGAGGGGTCGCCATCCTGATTGCGTCTTTCGGTCCCACGGCAGCCTGCGTTCAACCATATTGTACGCCCCAGACCTTGTTCCTAATTTAAAAATCTTATCTATGGAGTTGGACTAAAAGTCCGCAAAGACCTGAGGAAGTGCAGAATCACCTTCCTCATATAGCCACCAGAATTCATTGCGCTGTTTTGCAGCATCGATCCTATCGCGATCCGATACCGCCGTGCTAAAGCGGAGGAGCTTCGGAGCATTGTCAACGTACCCGTCGCGGATCAGCCGTTTGTCCCGCGCATCACGATAGCGGTGGTATAAAACCGGGATACCGTTCCTGTCTTGTACTAACCCTGTACTGCCAAGCTCCTGGGATGATAATACAGTTCTTTTACAATAATGAACGCGATAATAGCAGGGCATGCAGTATTTTTACATTTATAAACTTGGAGGATTTATTTTCATACGGTAGGGTTTGTGGTGTCGAGTGAGTGGATGCATTTTTGTGACAGAAAATGTGATATGTTTTCATTTTGTTTTCTTTCATATTCTGGGTGAGTTCATAATTGCAACATTATTATAATAAAACTTTAAGGAAAACCACGGCTAACTTTAAAGAGAAAGACGGAAACATTTACAAAATAGAACACTTTATTTGAACTCTGTAATACTGATCAAATTCAATTGCTTACTTCATTATATATGCTTTTACTTAAGCCAAATTATTAGTAAATTATTGAGTATATTAAGTAATGTCAGTGTAAATGTATATTGAGTAATGAGTGAAATGTAAATTTAGGTGACAATGTGGAAGAAACCGAGTTGCCATTGAATAATTTTTAACAATTATTACATATGACATGCAAAAAATATTTATTCAATGCAATTATGAACAGCAGTTTTTCGCTTCCAAAAAAAAAAAAACAATACCGCAGTAAAAAATTTACTTTTTGTTCGTCCTGGTATAAATAAGAGCTCTATTCCTAAACGTATCCAAAAAACCAGTTTGGTATCAGCATCCGACCACAACTTTTGTTCACATTCATTGCAATTCAACACAAATAATATATTTTAACTTTTTGATAAAAAAACAATCATCACTTATTTTGGCTAAATACATATATAAAATTTTTATCTATTTTACTTACATATTTTCTCCTGTAATTCGGCAACAAAACAAAATTCAATGCAGAGTTGATCGCAGTTCGACTGTCAATTTGCTTATATGAACGCAGATGATAACTACCGTCATGCAAAGATAATGCAATTTTTTTACATCAATGAACGCAAAAATTTGGTGCTGCTGCCACATTTTACTTTTATGAACTCAGCCATATACTCGATCACTGATGACAAAATACCAAATTCGATACTCGATACTTGAAGATCGTATGCGATAATACCAAATCAACAATTTTCAGTCACGTATGACCCGATAAATGATTTGGTAATTCGACCCCAGCATTAACTTGTTACTTGCCGGATTCCAGACCTGTGTACTTAAACGCTGACATTGATTTTTCACAAGCATTGAAAATGTAAATGCTATTAAAAGCTCTTTTGCACTTGGATTGAAAATTTCAATGCTAATGAAAAGTCATTTGCACTGGCATCGAAAATTTCAATGCTAATGAAAGTTTTCTTACACTAGCACTGAAAATTGCAATGCTAATGAAGGTTTTCCTGCACTAGCATTGAAAATTTTAACGCTACTGAAAGTTGGCTTCCATTGAAATTGTCCTTCTAATAAAAAATCACTTGCATCATCAAAATCACTTCAAAATTATATCATGGTAGTTTTGAATGGTAAAATATAATTTGCATAAGCATTACAAAATGCAGGTGAATCCGTAAGCTTTTTGGATGATTAGAAAAAGAGAATGATCGTCAAACTTTCTAAAAATGGATATAATAATTTAATGCGTTTCGATAACTGTTGTGGTTGCTGTCACCTTCTGTGGCTAAGGTAGTATCTAAAATTATATTGGAGCAAATAAAGGAATAAAACATTTGAGAAGCCTACAATCCGCTGTGCCCTAACTCAACCCATCCTTAATATTAATGTGGGCCTTATGATGATAAAATATAAGAAATGACATTGTCGCACTATATTGTTCGGTCCGACAAAATACAACGTTTTATGGTTTTTGTACAGAAACGCCTCCAAAAAGTGGGCGGTGGTTAAAATGATATAAAAACGAAATGTTTATATTATCATTATCAATGATTTTACATCAGAACTTTTTTCGAAACATTTAAAATTTTACCGAAAAACGTTTTTTACTGAAAACGCCCCCAAAAGTGGTCGTGACAAAAAACTTTGTGAAACGTAGTTTGCGATTGTCAATATATGTATGTTGTTCAGACACTTTTTCAATATTGCTTATGGTTTGGCCAAACATTTTTTTTTTTCTTAAAAGGTGAGTGGTAGCGTGTGGATTTCAAAAATGTTTACATTTGTTTCGCTGGGAGCACCAAAGATCCGTGTTCCGAATTTCATCATCCTATCTCAAAATTGAAGGCCCTAAAACTGGTGACGTACAGACGGACAAACATGGCTATAAATCGACTCAGCTATCGATTCTGAGTCGTTCAATACTCTTTAAATTATCTAAATTATTTTCCTACGCTACAAAATTTTTATCAAAACAAATATGTACACCCCTATACGATATCGTATAAAAAATGAATTCAATTGAAATTCTAGTAGCACTGAACTAATGCATGTGAAATGTCAGTAGCACAAAATTTCCAAAGCTAGTGCAAGACAATTTTCATTACCATTGAAATTTTCAATGCTAGTGCAAATGAACTTCAACTAAAATTGGACTTGATTTTTTTAGTGCATTGAAAAGTGCAGTACCAAAATAGTGCACTATTCCCAGGTCTGCCGGATCCCTACCGGGTTTAATTCTTATAAAAATAAAAAATTCAATGTATTCAAATGTTTTTTTTATTTATTATTTTAATTTCATAAAATTTATTTAAATATATAAGTTTTTTTTTAAATATTTCATATAATTTGTTTTTATTTTTATTTCAATAGATATAAAAATATAATCGTACTCCTCGCTTGATTTGGTACAGTTTTATTTTATTTTAGTTTTTAGTTACTTTAGAGTTTTTGTTTTGGTTACACAAATGTTCTAATCTTTAACTTTCATTTATAGTTTAACAATTTCAAAAATAGCTAATAATTAAAAATAGATTATTTAGCAAAAACTTTATTTCCCTATATCCTCATGTTTATAAGTAATATGTTAAGGACATAAATATGATAACAAAAAAGAATTGACACAAAAACGAAGGCATTTTTATAGCGAAAATTAACGATCTATAAATGTATATATGTTTATTTGTATATGTATATAAATTTATATTGAAAGTAAAATAATAATAAATAACTAAATTTAGTTTAGTGAACTAGCGTTTTCATTTCTTCTTTCATTTTCATTGAAACATACAATTGAATTATATAGTATACATATAAATTTGTGAATATATGTATATGTATATATATATATATACATATATATATATATATTTATAATATGGACATAATAATTGTTTTATATATTCTGTGTAAGAAACCTATGATAAAAATTATTATTTCTCTTTAGATTTATATTAATATTTACAGTGTTCATTATGTGAAGGGGATTTTATTTTTTGTTTTTAAAACCTTACGAATTAATTTAATTACTTTATCTAGGTTAATTGCAATTGCAGCAGTTATTATAAATAAAAAATATATGTATTTGTATTAAAAGTGTTTTGCAACTATAATCACTGAAAAGTTCATGTTTTTTTTTGTTTTTTGATCGGAGACAGTAAGTGTGTGCCGAAAATTATTTTTCTTCGTAGTTTTGACACTTAGCAGTGATGGTTTTTTTTAAAGGCTACAGAATTTGATTTGTTGTTGTTTTTAAATAGAAAAATACACATTTTTTAATAGATAATCTTAACATTGGCTAAGCGAAGTAGACTGACAATAATTTGCAGATAGTAGTCAATTTGGAATGTTTTATATATATATTTTTAGTTTTTAGTGTTAAATTTGTAAAGCACTTGATAGAAGAGTTTTAAAACTTTTTCAATAGGAAGGACTGGTTTTTGTTTAGTGTTTTCTTTTTAAGTTAGAGCAAATGATTGGTTGTCTTTTGCAAAAAAAAAGTATTTATCTTTGCTGGATGAAAATAATGGTTTTGGTAAAAATAAGTACGAATCTCTGCGTTTCTTTTTCTTTTAATTGATTTAATCAACTCCGGCAAAACCTTGACTCCCTTCGATGGCCTTGATTAGCTTATCCTTAAGTTGTAGATAACCTTCATAGGGCGGTAGATCCAAACGATTGAAACTACAATGAAATAGAAATGTTAAATGAGTTCGATTCCTACTTTATGGTCGGCTATGTCTTACCATGTATGTGCTCTTGGGTAGTTATTGGGTGTACCCCACTTTTCAATGGTAAACATTTGTGGTCCATTGGAGCCATACAACTCTTTGAATCCGTTCATGGGCACACGAGACGTACCCGTTACAAACTGTAGTAGACGTGACCGCATTTCATTTGAAAATGAGAGCACTGCTCTCCAGAACCATTGGATGATGATGTGATTCATGTGATAATCACCCTTGTAAAGGGTATTGTCTCGCCAGTCTTTTACGTCAATATTTTGTATACCGCACATAAGAAGTTCCAGTTCATGTTCGTCAAAGATTTTAAGCAGATTAAGTGGGATTATTGAGCCGAAGCCATCCAAGAAGGCTGTCATTTGTTCCTTGACACGCGATACGAAACGCCATTCGATTACTAATCTGAAAGTTGATAGAAACAAATGAAAAGAAATTATTTTATACACGTTAAAGTAGGAACACAAATCTTTTAATGAAAATCAACTTAAAATCATTGGAGACAACTTAACCAGTTGCATGTAAAAGCGTGTGCATATTACATCGCATATATCTGCCTTTTAATTCATTGCGAAGTATTGGTTTACATTCGACCATTAAGGTCTAAACAGTTTTTTCACAAGGTATATGCGCTGTACATATATCCGCTATGATATTTAACTAATAACGATCATGGACTTCTTCACCCAAATTCAACGTGGTCCATGCTTCAGCAAATGTTTTGATCCTGGTCTTAAGACGTACAAGTACCTGGGTAGAGCCTTAGTAATCAGGAACGCCTGAAAAATCCGCCACAGCCCTTATCGAATTTCAAACAACATAATCAACAGAAATGGGATATGCTATACACCACATTCCGGCTTTACGTGGCCACCATTAGAGCCATACATCTATATGGTGGATAGAATTAGCCATAAACCACAGCCTTCTGTGGGAGAAATCCTCGCAGATACATATGTTTACCCAAACCTTGTCCTTGTAGCATTTCCCAGGAGGAAATTAAGGAAGCCTTGTATTGGCAGAATTGTTATGTGATATCCGATGGGCTCAGTGACGCCATGGTTAGTGCGATGAACTGCCGCGCAGAAGGTCTGGGTTCGTTTCCCAGTCGTATCAACACCTGAATGATTTTTCACTGGCCCTCCTCTCGTTATGATCTGACAAATCATCCGATTAGTATCAATTGTAAAGAAAAGCTTATCTCAAATCGGAGTTCGTGGATTAGTCGAACAATTCTATCCTCATTTCATTTAGGTCGGGTAGATTGTAGTTTTTGCTATCGTCACCAATATTAAATGTTTCGCTATGGCTGACAGCATGAAAGGCATATGATTAATCATTTACTAACTGCTTTCTGCCTTAAATAAGATTTTAACTTTTATGTAAGACGGATCTATGTTGACAGATAATCTTTTTGCATCATATACTTCTACAGGCATTTGCATTCTTTTAGTTGGGTACCGTAATCGAAATACTTTGGTTAATTTTATTTCGCTTTTTACTCACTTAATATATTCATCCTTGTTATCGTTCGTCACGTCGATATTAGCACCGTTTGTTTTCAACTCACGCTGACTCGTGTGACCGAAGGTCTCCTCATCAACACAGAATGTTAACTCCAGTTCACTCGGATCGTTCTCTTTGATCCAAAGCAATGAGTTGTAGTACTCTGTGTCAACCGATTCCATGTCCTTTAAGTCGATAGGCTTTTGAAGCATCATTTTGTAGAAAGGTCGAATGAAGAAGGCTACGAAATGCAAACAAACAATTAATTAAAAATAAAATGAAATAAATTCTTTAAGAATGGTCTCTTACCATCTAAAAGTTTCCCATGATAAACCGCCATGCCGGCAATCCTTCCGATAAATCTGTTGAAAGCCATTAGTTGACATTAGTTGCTACGATTTTAGATTCTTAGACTCACTTGAAATAATTTAAATGTTCCTCATTGCAGAGCCCACTGAATGGATTTATCTGCAACGTGTAATTATCCATAGCTGAATATTCAAATAAACCGTAGTAGGGATTGAACATTTCCTTCGATAGCAAATAGAACCATTCTCTGGCGAGGCCTCCATAATCTAAAAACAAATAACTTCAATCAGTATTGTTGAATCACCAATTAGGGCATTGATTGCGTGATGAAAAAATCGTACCTAAACCAGTTTCTCCTTCGAACTCTACCCACAATTTAGTCTTTAGTAAGTCGGTCTTATTGACCGAGTTGATGATCCGATAGGAATCTTCTAATATCGATGTACGTCTTATGCGAATCTCGAATTTGTTTGGTACATTTGTCTAGAGAAACAAAAAGTAGAAATTGAGTGAGTTATTGATTTTACACCCACAAAATATAGATGTGGGATACGCTGATAAGAGATGATGAGACGAGAATTTGATTAATCAATGCAAAGCATTTGAAAGAAATTTAAATTGGAAAATATTTGTCAAGAAGACAGCTATTAGGAACTCTTTGCCATCTAAAGAAAATGTTAAGCGACCGGATCAGTGGCGGTTCATCGCATTACTGAGCCCATCTTGCATTTGATTATCATTCTCGTGTCCAAGGGTTCCGAATGAATGACTAGTCGTTCTATCCTAATTTCAGTTGCAAGTTGCTCGCAGCATTCGTGGTATGTGGACGATAAGCGGGCCGTCCGTTGGTGAATCGCCTTGACAGAACGACGTTTGGACTGGACATGGACTGTTTTCTTTACATTTTAGGACTTAGATTGTGGCTGAGGAGTGGAAGGGGCTATGTCTTGTAGATATGCCATATCCCTTTGGCCAGAAGTATATGTCACATTACATTATTGCGCGGGAAACCCAGACTCTGCCAACAACATTTGGCATAATTCGTAATTGCAATGAACCATTATTGCTGTCAGACGCTGCGATCAAGTTTAAAGCGTGAAGGGTATTTCTAGGTAAGTTTTAAGATAGTTTTAGCCGAAAGCCCTTGTAGCTAGTGCTCTATTATTATTATTGATTATGTAATTGACTTATCAATAAATAAAGTTATAATAATAATAAATTAAGGTAGTAAAGGTATATTTTAAGGTTAATAATAAGATCTTGCTTATTTTTATTTAATGCTAGTTACTAGATTCGCGTAAGTTTACCAGATTTACAGAGGTAGACATTTAATAATTTACTTTCCGGTTTTTCATTTTTGTCTATCCTTTTTCTTTTAGGGTCTTTAGGCCGTCCAAGGTATGAGTAAAGTAATTTCCTTATTTTTTTTTTATCTTTTCAAATTTTCTGCCACGAGACAAAACAGTTTTTTTTTTAGCTGGCATGTCTGGTGAGACCGCAAGAACTACCTTCTTCGAAAGGTTAAGTTAACGAATCGCGAGTGTGCAGAGTCGTCGTGGCTAACCTAGTCTTACAACCAAGAAATTTAAAGGCCGAAACATCGTACCCCACAGGCAAATAAATGAATACAAATTATTGGCGCAACAGGCTCTTTAGTACCCAGGGCCGAGCTTTCTCACAACCATTCATGAGTGCGTGCGTACTTCTTGCACGATGGCAGGACCTCTGTTTTATGCCGACTCCGAACGGCGAATTGGAGATAAGAAAAGACAATTGATATTACTCGGATGATTTGTCAGATCATCAGGAAAGGAGGACCAGTGAAAAATCATTTAGGTGTTGCTACAGCTAGGAATCGAACCCAGACCTTCTGCGCGACACTTCATCGTACTAACCATCGCGCAACTGAGTCCGTCGTAAACCGCAATACCATTTTCTTCATTGAGTATTGCTCAACATTTTTTTAGCGACAAAAGAGTCAAAATATGTGCTTTACACACTTTTACCAATTTGTTTGAACAAATATTATCTTTTTTTTGTCATGTTGTTGTTTTAAAAATCCTTGCAGCCTGTACTGATTTTTTCAAAAGCCAATTGGCATAGGTAATGAATTGCATAGCACAATTTTAGCTCAAAGTCTGAGGTCTAAAAACTGGTGACCACAGGCGGAAAGACGGACGGACTCGATTGGTACATCTTTTCATTCTGATTTGGCACAAAAACAAGCTGCAAACCAGTACATTTTTCAATAAAACGTGTGCGTGAGCATGTGAAGGTGAGAAATGCACACTCGCATGAACGTATGAAAGGATTCACAGGCTTAATACATTAACGAGAGCATTTTTTCAAAAATCTTCATAACAGGTGTGCATAATTGCAATAGGTTTTTCACATTAAGATCCAACAGAACAATGATTGCAAAATTAAAAATTATAACAGATATAAAAAATACAAATTTTTGGCGCAACAGGATCGTTAGTAACCAGGGCCGAGCTTTCTCACGACCATCATGTGTGCATGTCTACCTCTTGCACGATGGCAAGAAACCTCCTGTTATATGCCGACTCCGAACGGCGAATTTGAGATAAGCTTTAAAACTTTTCTTGACAATTTATACTATTCGGATGATTTGTCAGATCATAACGAGAGGAGGGCCAGCGAAAAATCATTTTTAGGTGTTGCTACCACTGGGAATCGAACCTTCTGCGCGGCAGTTCATCATACTAACCATGGCGGGTTTTATGCCGACTCCAACCGGCGAATTCGAGATAAGCTTTTGTTGACAATTTATACTGTTCGGATGATTGGTCAGATCATAACGAGAGGAGGGCCAGTGAAAAATAATTTTTAGGTGTTGCTACCACTGGGGATCGAACCCAGACCTTCTGAGCGGCAGTTCAACGCGCCACTGAGCCCCCTTACAACAGATATAGCCATATTAAAAATCGAACATTATACTAATGCCTCCTAATTAATATGGTATTGTCGCTTCTTTGACAACTGATGATCAAATAAAATAGCCAGTTGTACTCTGCTCGAAGAGGCATGTTGGTTGGGCCATGTTCACTCCGGGCTTTAGCGACACTAAAGTAAGTGATTCAGACGCTATAGTCGCTAAACTATGCGAATATAGAAATTCGTTTTAAGGATCAAAAATATGAATTTGTAATGTTCAGCCATAGGATGTTTTGCTTTTCGTTAATGTGTTACAGTTTTTTTTTAATAAAGAAATGGGTCCTATCAAATTTATTATCCCCGATTTTCTTATTTCCCCCACAGTCCAGAAATATAAAAAGGATGTTCACCACTTGAGTGCTCGAAAATTATAAAAAACAAATTACACCAACGTACTGACCTAATCTAAAGTCTGCTGTCTTAAATTCCTGATCCAATTGGACCGCAAATACAAATTGTGAAAATAACTTTCATGAAGTTTCAAAGTAAATAACTAATAGTAGTCAATCGGCGTGGAATTGTATGTCCACTTTCTGAAAATGTGGTTTCATTTATTAAAACTAAAAAAATGCTATCGGTCAAAATTTCGCTGAATCGTGTAGAAAATCATTAAACCATATTTCGTTAAGTTTTATTTTGGTATAACGAAGTAATCGGCGACACAAATTAGTGTACCATGATATACCGCAAAGCAGTTTAAGCATTTATGTTAAATAATTTATAGCAATGGAAATATAGGTAATATTACATGTAAATTAGTTACTTTTTTATAAAAAGTTAAAAAGAAATAAATCCACTTACCGGTTTCTTAATGTGACACTTGAAATATTCATATTTTTGCTTATAGTCTCTAGAATATGGCACCGCTTGGCCAGCTATATTTGGATTAGACAGTCTTGGATCCTCCCATTGTGTTGTTCTAGTATCTAAACAAACAAGGCCAATTAATATCGTTTCATCTCATATTACATTTCAACATTGAAATAACTTACTATGATCGATGTAAAACACTCTACCATCGGTATGAACACGCTCCTCCCATCCTTCCGGCAACGGTCCCAAATCATCTTCGACACGACGCGTTTGATTTGGCATTGGGCTAGCGCGACCATTCCGAGGATCGATCCATGTGGTTTTACGCGCTACATGATCGATAAAAAATGTCCGTCCATTGGGCGCCACTTGCATTGACCACCGTGGCGGCAGAGTTTCTTCATCGTTGTTCGTTGTCTAGAAAAAAAAAGATACAACTCAGTTATTCATAACCATGATTGAAATATTTTTTTTTTGCAAAGAGTATAAATATTTAATAAACTGGAGTTATTATAAAAAAAAATTAATTTTACTTGATCGCCAACTGCTGCGTTGTCTTCGACTGAATTTCGTCTCGTCGACGAGGCTGAATTCTCCGATCGATTGCCACTATCGGGTTGATCTACGTCCTCGCTCTTTGTGAATGATAATTGTTTATTTGGGTTTGGATATAAAAGATGTTTGTATAACAACATAAGAAAGAAATAAAAAAACAAATTAAATAAATAAACATAATGTAATTTTTGTTAAGTTAATTTTTTTGAAAAAATAAAATTTATTCAATGGCACACTTACGAATATTTTATGAAATAACACAAATTAACAAATAAACCCAAATCTACATTGAAATATTATTAACAAATGTAATTTTTTTACAAGTACTTACAACGAAATGACGAGTAGTAAGCAATTTGTTGTAGCAATGTACAGCGGACATTTGCAAACTTTTTTCTTTGTCCAATATATATTTTTATACACATATGAGGGTTAACAAAAGTGCATATAATGATAGTCCATAAAAAATTGAGCAAATTAATAAAAATAAAAACATTAAGCACAGTTTTTGTATAAAACTGGATTAAAATAGCAATCCATATTCCTACAGAATTGTATTAATACATCAAATGTCAAAAAGTTTTAGTCTTAATGGCTGTGTTCCGATTCCAAATTACAGATTACAACTAAAAAATAAGATGAAGTGATGTGTAACGCAAAATCTTACTGAATGGTAAGGTAAATGTCAAACTATGGCAACCCATTCTTTGCATTTTTATTTTTCTGTGTTTTTTTCTTTAAAAAAGTAGGGAACCTCGAAATGGATCACCCTTTATAAACAGTCAGAACGAAAAAATATACATCCTGGACAAGGTAAAGTATTTCTACATTGAAGAATAGATGAATTCATAAACGTCATGCTAACAAAGAACTGCATTAGCCTCGTTTGTTAAAAGCCATTTCACACTAAGTTGACTACCGTTTACATGACCCGGTTAGCCGGTTTTCTCAAAAAATAATTATGGGGGTTTTCATAAAGGACTGCTTAACTTAGATCTGCGTTAGACGTGTTCATAAAGTCAGGTTTTTGATCGAAAAGACCCAAATGAAGTGCAGAAGATATGTTCATAAACGTCATAAGTCTCATCAGTATCTGGCAGATTGTGCATCCTTATTTGTTTGACTGCAGAAAGCGCAGGAGATAAAAAAAACAAATTTTAAGTGCGAAAATAAAAGTTTTATTTGCAATTTTTAAAATAAGTTGTGTGTTTAGAATAACAATTAACCTTTATTAAGTGAAGAAGAAGCTGCATAATTCATAAAAGAATTCAATTCTGGAAAAAAAAACTTTGTAGAGGGCATTAAAAAGGTTGCACCATTCTTCTCCTTTGTTATTAATTCACAATTAAGATTGAGCACAACTCCTTTCGCCATTATTTCTAACTTTTGTCAGACGTTTATGAGCATTCAGCCTGCACCCGTTCTGCAGAATGAGTGTGTTCATTAATGCAACAAAGAAGATAAAGAGTGGACTAGTGCAGATTTTTGACGATTGTGAAAACACAGTTAGTGCAACTGCAGCTCCTACTGTTCATTAACATCAGTAATCGTAAGCATCGGTCAGAGTATGCAGCTTTTTAATATGATTGAAAAAATTAAGTATTTTATTAATGTTTTTGTCCGAAATATTTTTGTTATTGCATTTAAAGGATGAATGAATCTGGAAATGCTGCAGGCAGAGATAATTCTTTAAGGTTTATGAACGTAGTTTACAACAAAACTATACCAACTTTGGCCTTCAAATAAGAAAATAACGTGTATTGTGCTTGCGAAGATTTTTGACGATTATAAAAGATTATATGACATTTCAAAGTCCTATGTTTCTTCAATTTGCGTAATTTTACTGTTTGCTCTGGTAGGCACTTACTTCCCAATTAATAAACAACGAATAACGGTGAGTTAGCACTAACAAAAGATAGCAAACGGATAAGTTCACTATCCGTTAGCTACATAACTCATGTATTAAGGAACATATAGTGATTTTTTATTAATTCGGGGGGTTAACGTGTGAACATTGCATATCCTTGCTTGCTAAATATAAAACAAAATACAAACGAAAAAAAAAACTTACAACTAGAAATTGGCATTTAAAACCGTTGTGTTTTCAAAAGTAGGTGCAAAAAAAACATATGCTAGATTGTCCAATTCAAGATCAAGAAACAAAAGCAGAACAGTTTTGTATAGCTGTATAAAGCTGTATTTTCTGTGCATTATATAAAGCTAATATAGTTCAGGAGAAATAGATGGTTTTTCAAATTTTGGCCTTGATACAAACATTCTATATTACGTTTTTTTTAACGGGTACAAAGCATTATTTAAAATAAAAACGTTAATAATAGTGCTAAGTTTATTAGATCAGTTTCAATTATACCGTTATGTTATGTGGTAGATACCAATAGTTTACAAAAGCCGCTTATTCTCAAGATGCGTACCCACTTTTTTCGTACATGATACAAATCTAGACTTGGATTATTTTTACAAGATTAATACTTTCCCTATTAGGAGCATGAAAAAAGGGCCTAGAGTTGAGGCATTGAGATTAACCTTAGTTTTCTCAATTTTAAGTTTATTTCACCATCATGACGAATAAAAATATGTTATTCGATGCAAAAGTGTCACTAATTGTGTTATACTTTTCCTTTTTTCAGTTTTTATTTAAAAAATAATTCAAATATTGTGGATTTTTTTTTTAAATATTTAACCCAGAATATCTCAATTTTTGCAGTTTGGGGTTACGTCGCTACTAATATCAAAGCCTCAATTATAACCATAAACACTTTAAGGACTAAGTTTGAATACAATCGGTATAGCCCTTTGGAGGGACGAGTTCCCTTATCATCAAAATCTCGGGTTCTAACATTTTTATGAAACCAATACAAACAACTAAAAATATTTATTAGAAAAAATCTCAAAAACAAATATCTCCCTTTCAGTTAGCTAACCCACTGGGCACTTAAAAAACTTTGATTGGGAGCGGTCCTTGAAGTTACTTTCTTCCTCTTTCAAAAAATAAATTATTACGAATGCCAATAAGAACTGGAGTTTTGGTCGACTTTTATCGAAAACAGGGGTACCAGAACGTAACTTGACACAATCGACGATTGTTGATCGCCCTGCAACTCGAAACAAATGTTTCTTGGTAGCACGTAACTTGGAACGAGTTTGATTGTGGTTTACTTGTCATTGTGAATTACAAATGTCATTGTGAATTGTAATGTGAAGTATCAAATGGGTATTTTTGGATTTTAAATTCGTAAATTATTTTCCAAGTTCAAATAAAAAATTATATTTTTTGAGTCGGAAAGTGATGAAGAAGGAACTAACACTAAAATTCGAAGGAGGTGTTTCAGAGATAAAAGCAACCCATTAGAATTATGTGAAAATGAGTTACTTTTCAAAACAGAATAACATTGATAGAGTTTTTTTCTTAGCTTTGTGTAGCAGTTTAGGGTCAGCAAGGAATGATTCCTTATGATCATAAACTCATTAAGTTTTTTAAGGAACATAAAAGCACATCAGTTCCACCAGTATTACAGCTTTGTGCAACACTGAGTCTCCTAGCCAGTGTGGGTTACGAAAGTAATGTCGGTATTAATGTATTGCTGAGTATGGCACAACAATACTCCAAATTCCAAAAAGCAAGGAATATTATTATAGGAAATTTGAACTACCGCGAATAGTAGGCTGTGCTGATGGTACTCTATTTCAACCTAAGATGTTTTCATAGCTCATATGCGATATGCAATGATGCTAATATTTTGAATAATATTATTTAATACTGAAATTACATTCAATTTATCTAGATTTGCAATAATCTTAACGAAATAATAGCAATCAACTGTTCAGGTAATGGTTCTGGGCAAAATTTCAATTTGTTTTTTGTTGATGGACATATTTTGTTAAGGTTCCATTTTTTTTTTCGAATAAAATTCCTGCAGACGAACTATTTTCTATAAAGCAGTTTTTTGTTTCAAACGTTCAATAGTCAACATCGTGTGCTGCCAAATCTGACGATACAATCGAAGATAGTCGATTGAACCAAAATATGTGCAACCAACTACCGATTGTTTCGGTAAAACTCGGTTGTATCACTGCTGGCACTCCAGAATTCTGTCGAATATTTGCATTGCTGTCTTAAATGGTTGGGACAAAAAATAAAGTTTGATTGTGGTGGAAGCTACCTAAAAAAATTAGTTTGTTCCTTTTTTCTGGTTATTAAAGCGATTACCAAAAGTTACAACGCTAAACAATCGGTAAAATAAAAAATGTATATTTTTAATTTATAGAATATTATGTAAAATTAAATAAAAAGATGTTTTCTAACGTAGTTTGAAATATTTATAATAATCATGGTTATGTTATTAAAACAAAATAGTAATGTTTTTTGTTCAATTTTAAATAATAAATTAAATATATCAAATATATAACATCAACGACCCATCAGGGAATCAAACATATTTTCTCCTTTATTTTGTGTGTGCAAAGTTTTATTTTACCACATAGAACAAAACTTTCACTTTTACGCCGATTCCGGAGGTTAAATGTGAGAAGCTTCTCAGAACAGTTATATACTTTTGGGAGTGACAAATTTGAAGGACTGACTCATCATTTCTTAGATGTAGGTATTCGAAATGTGGGGATTTTTGATTTGAGCATTTAGGTCTATCGAGAGTAAATTTATGCCGGGAGTTTTTCAACTGTCAGCAATGTAAATTAGATTGCTCGATTGGACCAGTTTCCCGGGCAATTTTATTTGCGATAGGCCTGATTATGGTTTTGGGGATTTAAGTTTTTGGAGACATCGTACTTCAAAAAGCCCCAAAAGGAAGAAGCCTGGAATAATTTACTCATTAACAGACCGGAAACTGGTCAAACAAGCAGTAACAATAATTCTGCGCTTTTCAGGTGTGTATCGCTCATGTGCAAGTGTAAATTTGAATAAGCATGTACTGCGTGAACGAAGAAAATATATTGTTTCGGTAATTTGTTCTTCATTTTATTCACGCAGAATGTCGGCTGGGAAAATGAATGGCTTTTGAAAGAAACCAACCAAATGATTTGTTGTTTTGTTCCAAATATATATACAAGGATAGTTTTGTAGATTTATCTTAATATGTATTTGAGTTCGTAAAAATAACCATCAAAGGTTTGTACAGGCAAAACAATAAAGTTAACGGATGATTTTAGCTTGTCTAAGGCTTGATTCTAATAATACTGCAAACTTTGAACTTTTTTGCTAAATTCGACGGGTACTTTTCGATGATTTTACAGTTTTCAGTTTTCTTTACAAAAAAGTACCCTTACCTATTGTAAAATTGCTTTCGACCGAATTATCTGATGCATCGGATATATTATACCAAAGATTATGAAGCCATACAGGTGACGCATTGAGAACAGAAAACAGTACGACCATTGAATATAAGCACGTCTTTCACATATCCGGACCAGAAGGTTGCATGGCTCAACATGCTCGTTTGTACCCAGCGCCGAGCTTGGTCGCAACCATTCTAATGGCGGGACCTCCTGTTTTATGCTGACTCTGAATGGCGAATTTGAACGTCGAATTTTGTAATAAATGTGCTAAGCAATTGAATCGTAAGTTGCCTTTGCATCGGCTAGAATTCGGGGAAATTGGCTCATGCACTAATTGTGGAAAATCTTTCTAAAACGTGAAGGTTATCGATTTAGCAAAATATATTCATTAATACTCGACTTAAATAACAAACACCAAAAATATAATGAAAAACAAAAAGTTTGACGTAGGAAAAAACCGATTCATGAACTCTTCGCTTTTGGGCCCGCAATGTCCTAAATAAACAACTCAGACATAAAAATGGGTAACATTTTGATTTGAATAGAATGTAATAACGGCTAAGACTTGTTCACTATGCTAATGGTGTAAATGCAGGCGAATAAGTTTGTGGGGCGAGATACATTCATTTATGAAAAAGCATTGGAAGGAACAAACAAACAAAAATAATTTAAAGATACTTCATATGTATCGAAACTAGGTTGATCGTTCTAACCGAATGCATAGCGCCGGTGTTCTGTCTCACTGGGTTCTCGTAGCTTCGGCATCGTAAATTCTCTCTGACTCGCCTAGCCATCGGTATTATTGGACCATGTACCACTGGTGGAAGATCAGTTATAACACTTGTGTATGGCCTTATTTATCAATTTAACAAACAAAAGTTAATACTCGATTTAAAAGAAGCAAATATTTTAAACACCTTTCAACTGTATTCGACGTTGGAGCGGGCAATGACGTAAGGGATAAAGAACGATAAATGTAGTCTTCTCTGTTAGGTTGAATGATGCTGTCCTAAATAATAAAAACAAATTTAAAAATTACTCTTATGTTGCAGAATCTTAAACTAGCACTTATGCATTATACACTCAAACTAACAAAATATATATGTCAAATGATACCAAACGATCTATGTCGATCACTGATTTTACATTACCACTTTACTAATCATACACTTGTTCAATGATCTATATACCTAGATCATAGGCAACAATACAAAAAAGGCTTATATTTCAATTATAGAAAAACTATAAAAACGATTGGTGGGTGCACTACTGGGTCGTATGCAACCATCTCATTCATTATAAGATAGCATACCAATTATGCGAGCATTTGGCGATTTACTTTACTCCGGAATTTAAAGGAATCGCTGTCCATGTTATCTCTTCCGCCGACCCTAGGACAGTTGATCGAACGCCTTCCCTTCGAAGTCCAAGAGTTTGAAAACGGGGAACATTTGCTACTGTAGTTGCTGCCGTACATGTTATCCAGGCTATGAGATGGGGTATATGGGTACTAACAGACGGTCACTGAAGACAATTTGGATTTGTTTGCTTAAAAGGTTTAAATTAAAAGCGGACTAAGCCCCACAGAATGGCCGATCTTATTAAAATTTTTCCAGAGGATCCTAAGAACGGTAGGCGAAGCTCATTTGGGCTACATAAAAAAAAATGGCCGAATATGGAATGAATAACTCTAACCCAGAAATTCTCTATGATAGGGAATTACATTAAGAGTTACAGTGTGATCTGCAGTTTCTTATTGGAGTAGATCTTGTATTGTCGTGGTCGATTTTTTTTTTAAACAAAGTGGTTCAACTCCGATCGCAGTACAGTTCGAACACTATAACGCATTACAATGCAGAAAAAGCACACAGTAAAAATTATTAAACAAAAAGCAGGTAAAAAGTATTTTGTATGATAGAACGTGATTCAATGTAGAAATCAATCTTAGATTAAGTTTTATAAATGTCTCTGAAATCTATTCAGCATTTTTTTAACACAAGAAAATGTAAAGAAAAGGGAAAATGTAAAGAAAAGGGAAAATGTTCATTTTTGTTTAATTCTATTCTAATACAATTGAAAGAGCAAAAAAACAAACATTTTATTTACCGTAAAAAAATCAACCAGCGGATAAAACGTAACCCAATTAAAATAAATTTATAGAGACAGCCTTAATAATACAATTCGACATAGATACACAACACCTGGGACAATTCACATTTGACGTGTATGAACATTAAGAAAACGGATCAGCAACATTGAAGACACAATTTCTTATACCTAGACAAATAGATAATGAACAAAAGTCTAACCAATTCAATTGGGATCTGCCTGATATTGTTATTATTTAGTGCCCAACTTGGGACAGCTTCCGCAGAATTTTCAGTCTCCACGTTATTATGATTACGTAAATTATCCATAGCTCTCCTAGACAACGAGTTCGGTACACTAGGTGCCTGACGAATCGGTCTAAGAGCATTTCCAGACGTTGTGTTTGGTCTACTGAATCAAATCACATTTAGAAAACATAATAAAATAGAGTGAATAAAAAAAAACCTTGGTGCAGTTTCCGACGTCGAAGAGTTTAATGAAGTCAACGATATGGATCGTGAGATGGTGCCATCTATGCTTACTTGACTGACGGTATCCTAGACAAACATAAATACTGAATGTAAATGAGAAAATCAATTAAAAATGAACAAACAAAGAACATGACATCCTAAATCACCTACTACTAAATACAAGTACAATACAAATCGAATAGTTGCATTCGGTTAATTACAATAATCTCGGTTAAATGTGGAAGCTCGGCAAAACTACTACTATTTTGATCCTCTCCATCGCTGGGCACTCGGTCACTAGTGCTGATATCGTTATTTGTTAGGTTATCATTATCCTTGTCGACATTGTCATCCTCGTCGAGAGGGTTATTACTGAGTGAACCTGAGTACGATGAACAACTGCTTGATCGACTTAAAGAGCAAGTAGATGGCGCTGCCTCATCATGCACCAGCGGATTTACAAGCTTAGATTTCAATTCATTTGTTTGTATATATTGGTTTATTTTTTTAAAACACACATACATAAAAGCAAACAATTGAAATAGATTAGTTAAAACTTAATATTTTGTTTGTTTATTTTTTTTTTTTTTAATTTCACGTTCTATGTAATAAAATATATTTAGCCATGCAAAACCAAACAAGTTACTATTGCATTATATAGGTAACTTAAACAAAAAAATGGCTACGCATCTTATAAAATAACAAAATCTACTCACCGGATTCCTTTGCGCTTCTGAGTCATCCACACTGATGTGGAACCGTCTTTGAAAATCGGATGCGGCAGCATCAACTGAAACTGTGTTCGTCGCTGATCTGGAAGGAACGAAATTGTTGAAAAATATTAATAAGGGCACAGGTCTGAGTTAACATTGGTTCTGTGTCTACGTAAAATGAGTTCGTAATTTGCTATGATCTGATCTATGCTCATTGAGCAAGCCTTATTATTGCGATGTAATTTATCAGTACAACGCATAGCTATATGCGATTGCGGAACTTGATGTAGCGGAGGGGGCATGTGGGAATTAGGTAGTACACCTTATTTTCCTAGGCTATTTTATTTGTTACTTTCTATTAGAAAGAACAGGATGTTTCCGAAAAATTGTTTAACCTCGAGATTTTGATTGATTCCAGCATTACAATGATAGGGGAGGTAGAAAGGTAGAGTTGGCGGTTTAGCATCCACCCAAGTAGCACTGGGTTATGTCGTTTTAAAAAAGTGATATAACACCAAATGCGAGCATTTGGCGTTATGACACTTCGATAAAGCGACATTAGGGCAAATGACGAAAGTGACAAAAAGTCAAATGGAGCTCAAATCCAATTGTATATACACGTATCAGGTAAGCAAATATAAAGGGTGTTTTTTTAGAGGTACAGAAATTCGAATTGAAATAAAACACAAGAAAGTCGTTTTAATGTCCATAAACTTGGCTTTATTGGAAGGATAATTTTATGACATTAATTTTTAAATTAAAGTCTAGTGGTCCAATTTTCAACAACTTTTTCGAGCATCTGGGGCCGTATGTCGACAATAACGCCGCGAATGTTGTTATTATGCAATCGAACGTATCATTATGCCAAATTGGCCTTTTGACGCTTCATCAAAGCGTCATAATACCCAATGCTAGAATTTGGCCTTATAACACTTTCACAAAGCTTCATAACACCAAATTTATAAATTTGGCGTTTTGACGCTAGGCCCTTTGTCACGGCACTGTAGCACTGATGTGCCATTTTGTTACCACGACTCGTGTGACCTTTATTATGATGGTTATTAGGGATGTAATACAAGTGGTATCTAGATCCAGCCTGTGAGGTTTAGAAAACGGATAAGATCTTGTATCCTTTTTCCCGAGATGTCATTAATGTTGTCGAAGAATGGTTGGTCTAATGCACGCAATCTGACTTTTGCTAGTGCCGGACACTTGCAGATCAAATGGCAGAGGGTTTCTCTCTCATATGCGTTCCCGCAACTGCGACATTGGGGTTGAATGGGATACCTAGTTTAGCCGGATTGGCCAGTAACTATCGCCGTAATTCTAGCGATATGGCGGCTTCTATTAAGTAGGTCATTTGTCCTGTTCTCCTCGTAGGTAGGCATATCTTGCTCGATATAACGCAATTTGTTTACCTTCTCTATTTGGAATCGGCCTTCTGCAGGAAGTATGAGTGGACATACTAGTACATTAGAGCTCAATGTCCTAGTGACCTGGAACCCAAAGAAGTGTGAACTGTACCAGCTTGGAGGATATTGTAGCCGAATCGATGGCCTTAATGTCAGCTTGACTATCCACGAGGAGTGCAAGCTTCTCGGATAGCCAGTAGATCTGCCTGGAATACGCTCGCAAAATCCGGTAGGCGGTATAACCCCACACCACAGTTCAGCTGAGATCCGTTGGTGTAGACGACCGTGTGGAAGTCCCTTACTACTTCATTTCTCTTCCACTGAGCTTTAGTAGGAAAACCTACGTGGAGGCCTTTCTTGAAGCTAAGTGTTGGTGTAATGTAGTCAGTTGGAAACGTTACCATGCCATTTGGTAACGAGCCCATGATTCTCTTTGGGTCTTACTGTACTGCATAGTGCGGTATCTTTAATATGTAGGTCGAGAGGCAAGAGATGCAATAGCACAGTAAGGGCGTCCATAAGCGCCGACCTCGCCTCAGTGCGCCCCTGGTACCTGTACTGGCTGTTCTTTGCAGCATTTTTAATTTTGTGAGATTAATTTTACTCAACGTGGGCCACCATACTAGTGAGCCATATGGTCCACAAGGTCATCTTTGGTTGAAGTTCCCACTTCTTTCCAAAGGTTTTGCTACTGAAAGCAACACACGCCTTCCTTACTCTGTGTTCGATGTTGTTTTCCAGTTAAATTTTAGGTGAAGAATGATACCCAAATTTCTAGCAGTGGAAGATAATGTGAGTGGTTGTACAATTAGAAGGCCGAGGGAGAAATCGAATATTTTGGTTTTGGTGGTGAATAGTACCGATTCCGTATCTTAAGGGAACCAAAAAGCTTGACCGCTTTTCTTCAAACTTCGTATCCATGTTTAGCATATTAGTTTCAACAAAACTGTTTTATCCAGTTTTATTTTTCCAGAAAATCCATTGAACGGATTTTTGGATTTAGGCCATATAAGGAAAATTGTCTGTTTCTCACAAACTATTTGGTCTAATTGAGTGGAAATTAATATCTGTGTTACTATTTTTGTTTGTAGCAATTTCACAATTCCACACAATTAGTTTGAGCCCAATTGCGGAAAGGCATTACAATTTACATGGAAATCGAATCCTTCAAATTCTATAATAAATGTTCTTCTAATCACAATTTCACATTAGGTATGTGTTTATATATTCTTAGCATCAATAAAATAAATATTACTGTGTATTATGGCCAAACTATGAAAATCGTCACGTTCTCGCATGCTTTTGGTATTCGATCGAACGCCCAACTCGCTGTGAAAGAGAAAGTTGTATACGACCCAGTCGATCACCCACCACTCGTTCATTGATTATTTGGACATACGCGTTTGTTTATCACGATTTGAAAATAGCACCCACTTAACCGATGCTATTTTCAAATCATTGATAAACTAAGCTATTTTTGATAATCATTTGAGCTCTTTTTATTTCATCGATTACTTCAGAATTGTGTGCGGTAAGTTCTCCTTTACTTGATATTCTATAACTATATCTGACAGAGCAAGAGGTTTAATAATAACTTGTTACTGGAAACAAATCTAGGCAAGCTGTTGCGAATTAGCAATATGGCATATCACTATATCAGACTACCGGCAAACATATGGTTCTGAATTTCGAATTTGTTTAGTAAATGTCTTCCCTCCTGCTGGAACACCGTTTTCAGTCGGAATTATGTATTTAAATTGAAGCTTAAAAAATAAATCAGTGCAAATTGCCAAAATAATTGGTGGACACTGCATACAGTGTCTTTGAGCAAATGAATTACTCGCGTCAGTTCCCCCAGAGCCAACATTGTTTAGTTGTATACCTTGTATACCTACACGTAAATATAGACACGTAAATATAGAGGTAAAAATTACACGTTGTTTCAAAATCCCTTCAAAATTATTGTGACGCTTATTCATGGAATTACATCACTGAAGACTGCTTCTACAAGGATTTTGATAAAGGCCGATGACAAAATGCGACGACAAAGGGAAAAGACGCGACAAAATGTCACAAAATGTGACACAGCATGCCAGCACACGGTTCGCTCATCTTTTTATCGGAGGATATGACAGTATCCAAATCAACAAACTTTAAAAATTAGCCACATTGCGATCGGCAAAGGCAAACATTCAATATTTTTAATTTATGTACATTACCGAGGATTCAACAATGACTCGGATCACAAAAATGACTGTCGAAGGGATGCAATCGCAGAAGAACAATAAAATAAGTAACGGTTGGGGGACCTTAAAAACGAAAAAAACCACCGAGAAGAGCATAGGCAAAGACCATGTTTGAGGAAATTTAATTATTAAGAGCAAATTAAGGGCCAGCAAGACCAACCCTTCATGCTCAAGTCTGTTATTAGACATTTATCCACAGCGGGTGGCGGATGGATCTATATCGGATCACGATAAGAATTAAATGTTCATCTAGTACGGACTACGGTTATATCCAGAGCGGATGCTTCTTCATGAAAACATTCATCCACTGCGGACCAATAATTATGCAATCCACTTTGTTTTAGCTTCATAATTTAGGTTTAAGGGCCTATCTTTTTCACAATCATTCATGTGTGCGCATGCACTTCTTGCACGATGTTTTATTTCGACTCTGTTAAGTTAAAATTTGCTTGACAATTGAAACTGTTCGTATGATTTGTCAGATCATCACCAGACCTTTTGCCCGGCAGTTCAGGTAACAGGACCCAGCAATTTTTGGTCCGAATACCTGAGTTGCGATCAGATTTTCATGACAACTAATACACTACTCGAATGATTTGTAATAATATTGCAAGAGTAGGGATAGTACAATAATTGGTGCCGTGACGGTTGCGAATAAAACCCAGAACTTATGGGCAGCAGTCCATCGCACTAAGCACTGAGCCCTTGTGTCTCAGCTATCGAGACCATACATTTTTCATCAAAGTCATACCTAGGTTTGTAATTATCGTGACATGGCATGCGTCTCCTTTGATTAAATATTTGTGGTACTTTTTATTTTCTCGTGAACAGAACAATTCTTTTCTTTTGGGGTTCATAAACGACTATTTTAATACCATAAGCAATACCTTTGGTATTTAAGAAATCATTGAATAATGACTTAAAAATGTTTACTTACAATAGTGGCCTGTTCCATTGTGTTGTTCTGGCTGTATGATTAACAAAATATGTTCGCCCATTTGCATCCTGTCGCTCTTCCCATCCCTGTGGCAGAGGTTCAGCAGTAGTATTTGGAAATGGATTCTAAAACCGAAACAAAATAAGATATATTAAATTTTGCAAGAAGTGAAGGCACACACATTTTTATAATTACCCCCGATTGCGTTGCGGTAATTGACGCACTCTCTACAGGATCCCAGGGGCCATCAGGCGAGGAATTCACTTCATCGCGTATATAAGCATGATATATGTCTAATGTTCCCTTTATTCGGGACTTAGCGCTATGAAATGATTGATAAATTAAAAAAAAAAAGATTATTCCTAGCTGTGGCTTTTGAAAATATTATAAGAACATAAAGTTTTTTTTAATAAGAATTTCGAGTAAAATTTAAACTGTTTTCGAGGCAGATTATAGTTTTGTAGGAAAATCGCAGATAATTGTCAATAAGCTGTCAACAATGCTTAAAATGAAACTAGCGCAACTGAACTGAAATGAAAAAAGAAAAAAAAAGACACAGCAACAACAAAAAGTTATCGAATTAAAATTAATACAGTAGTTAAGCATTCATATTGAATTTGCTTGATTTTATGTGATTTTAGAGGGTGGGTTTTCGAAAAGAGATAAAAGTGGCATTTTGTGGTCAAATCGGGCAACTCTAATGTAATTTATGTTCAGTTTGGTTTGCCATTTTATTATGAACAGGTTGACAAATGAACAACGCTTGCAAATCGTGCAAATTTATTTCGGAAATATTGGTTCAGTTCGCGAAGTTTACCGCAAGCTCCGTCCATTTTATGGTCGACTTAATCGTCCGTCAGAGCAATTAATTCGGTTAACCATGGATCGTTTTCGCACTACGTTAACTCTATGTGATAATACGCATCCGCAGAGACGTCGAATAGTGCGCACCGAAGAAACAATTGCCGCTGTAGAGCAAAGTGTTGAAGAGGACCCGAATGAACCGATTCGCAATTGGAGCTTTGTCTATCAACTTCATGGAAGAATTTGCGCATTGGCTTACGACCTTACAAGATCCAGCTTGTGCAAGAATTAAGGCCGCGAGACCATGCAATAGGTCGTGATTTTGGTGTATAGGCCGAAAATGAGATTGATATCGATGCTGGTTTTCATTGCAAAATTTTGTTCAGTGATGAGGCTCATTCTTGGTTGAATGGCTATGTCAACAAGCAAAATTGCCGCATTCGGAGTGAAGAGAACCCATATAAGACCCTTGAGACGCCATTACATCCACAAAAACTGACTGTTTGGTTTGCTCTATGGGCTGGTGGAGTCATTTTACCATACTTCACTAATGATAACTGAATATTTTGTTCTCGAATTGGATGGCATGAATGTGGTTGAGATGTGGTTCCAACAAGACGGCACTACATGCCACAGAGCGCACGACGCAATCGATTTATTGAAGGAAACATTCGATGAGCGCATAATTTCGGAATGGACCTGTCAATTGGCCAACAAGATCGTGTGATTTGACATCATTGGATTATCTTCTTTGGGGATATGTGAAGTCGCTCGTCTACACCAACAAACCAGAAACGTTAGGGGGACTTGGAAGCCAACATTCGTGGCGTTGTTGCCGGCATACGGCCCCAAATGCTCGAAAAAGTGGTTGAAATTTGGACCTCTAGACTTGGCTTTATTCGACCTACCCGCGGCGACCACATGCCCGAAATCATATTTAAACATTAATGGTATAAAATTATCCTTACAATAAAACCAAGTGTTTTATTTCAATTCGAAATTCTATACCTCTACACCCTTTATCACATGAATAGGCAGGTTAGGAAGCTCTATGGAAGAGGCCGCATGCGAACCATGGTGTATAAAAGAATTTTTACACTGTGCTCCCGAAAACAGGCTTGCTAACCGGATACAGCCACATACTTCTTTGGAACATTTATGGTGGTACATAAAAAACATTCCACAGCACAATGGTTCATCCCGTAGGCCATTATTATTTTGTTTAAAAATGTTGCCTCGTTAAACGGGACAAATAAATCCCAACCAACTTATTGCTCTAAATTGTGAGATCAAACAATCAAACAAGTTGAGTGTTTTTTTTTCCAATTTTAGCAAAGTCAGCATTTGCAATTACGTAAAAAAAAAATTTTTAATAACTAATTCTGAAATTTGAGTCACGAAATTGAGTGAACAAGGTAGGTAGATAATTTAAAAATATTTTTTTAAATTATCACCTTTCAATGCGTATAAGTTATTTTTTGCGAAAATATGCTAAAGTTTACAAAATCGAACGTTGAGTGAACAAATAAATTTAATTTTATTCACTTTTCGAATCAACCAACGACTTGATATATTTAATATTTAGCGTTAGGTGAGGAAGGTTGGAGGAGACAGATACTGTAGACCTGATCGATTCCAACTTAAAAAGGAAATTGAAGAATTGAGCAGAGAAGAACAAAAATACATTCAAGATCATATCGATAAATTGTCGAGTACTATTGCGCTTGCTTTTACAAGAAATACAAGAAAAGTCGTCTATGGCATGGCGGGTTGTACTGGCAAAGCCCGCCATATGATTGGATCTCGTTTCTCAGGTGTGTACGTGCACACCGCCCGCCCGTACCGTGAAGCTGGTGAGCAAGTTTCTGTTTTTTTGTTCTCAATGCGTCATCTGTATGACTTTATATCTTTGGCAATAAACCAACAATGGTAGATGGAAATGTATGTAATGCCTTGACGCATACCTTATCGCAACATACAAAGGTAGCTTAGATTACGGTATATCGCCGTTAAATACCTTTTTTGCATTCATTTAGGAACATTTGAAAAACATCTTCTCGAAAGCCAGAAAAAATGCATTCAAAAAGAGTTCAGCGAAAAGACTGGCCCTATTTTTGATAAGCAAGGTGATGGGTAAGTGACGGAATTACAGCCCGTTTTTTTGCAAACCCTTCCTTTTCTTCGGAAATAACTGATTTAAAAAAATCGGTAATAAAGAGATACGCAGTTATCTTAACAACTTTTGCCTGTTGCTTTGCCAAAAACGCCAATGCTTTTAGGAAGTACACGTTAGAAACCACCAAGGAAATTGTTAGTATACTCACTATAATCTAAGGTATCATAGATAATCTATCATATGCCAGCTTCTCTGCATAGGGTACTTATGCATGCAATTATCGAATAAGCTGAATCTAAAAATAAGGAGGTAACATTATTTAGAGAAAAAATAAGCGAAAAAAATTCAAGTGTTGCTTTTCTTGGCCAGAATCGGTGCATGACTCGAGAATTTGGAAAACTTTCACTTGAATACTTATAATCACACAACAACGCGAAATGTGTCATTTTAGCACAATTAGTGATTTCAGACGAAATGCTATACATTCCGCCATACAATTTCGCATTCCAAAACGCCGAGTTTGGCTAAAACTCCATTTACAGTCAACTACAAAATTACTATTTTCTTCGATTAAGAAGACTGCCACTCATTTATAAACAAAATTATTTCTATAGGTTACTAGGTAACAATCTAGCCAAAACCAAAAACTATGGATCACCTACTCAGTATGAAGGATTAGGTGCTCATTGGTTGGTGTATAATTTTATTCATATGAAACGTGAGCAGGTGCTTTTGTTTTGAACACCTACTCTGCCTTCGATGGAGTAAATGCTTTGAGCAGGTGCTCTGTTTTATTCATACCACCCAATGAATAGATTGTTTTTCTCCTCGCACCTCTATCAAATGGGGTGGGGGGGGGGCTTGTGTTCTTGAGCAAACCAAAAAATCAAGTTTACCCAAAGAAGTGTTAGATTTTTTGCACTAATAACTTCAATAAAAATATTTTTAAAGCAAAAATAACGACTTAATTTATATATTTTCTGTGTTAATTGTCAATAAAGATGTAATTTTTAAATTTTTGACCGCTCTTCCCATGTAAACGAAACCACGGTGGGCTGGTATACATAGGTTAGAAATTGATTGGTGGTTATTAGGTGGGGTACTCAATCAATTAGAAGCATATTGCAGACACGCACCCGAGTTATGCTCAAATCTTGGACGAATGTATGCTTCAAGTAGTTAACGTTGTTTGACCAATTCGGAGGTAACTAGCCCCACTTTTAGCAGGGTCTACAACTAGCTAGTTCCTACGAAAGTCTTGCTAAATACATGGCGAGCATAAAAAAAACCATTGGATTCTTAAAACCAAACTGAATTTTAAGTTTATCTACGCATGTATCATGCTTCAGAGAAATAAAGTTACACTGGCTCAATAAATTGTAAGAAGTAAAGTTAAGTTGACATTCAATGGCGTTACTAGTCCACAACTTGGGGATATATACGCGGATTAAATAGAGAGTAAATGTTGTCTTACATATACCAAGATGCTAAGGAAAACCATACAGGCAGTCACTTGGAAACAACGGAAGTTAGGGCTATGGGTCAGTAGTTTGATGGTGATGTTTTATCCCCTTTTCTGGATTTGTCAGATTTTATACTTATACTGTGGAATGTTAGTGCGAGACTAACAAAAGCTTTACATCAAAGCTGGCAATCAATCCCAATCCATCAGCATCTGGGATTAATAATTACGTAATCAAAGAAAAGCAGTGTCGTATGTAAATCACAAACGACACTGCTTCGTTGTGCCTAAAAATTTGTATAACTCTAAGATCAATATAAATGCCACTACTGTATGTATTTTAAAGGCTATCTAAATTATATTTCTCTTTGTTGTTGCATCGCAGAATTAAAATAAAAAAATACAACAAAAATAATAAAATGCAAATTATAAACATACCCTACTGACCTTCTAGGCCGCAATGAATAACTCTTTGAACTAATAGCTCGTCCCTCTTGTTCTTTGGGTAGATTGACCAGCGTCAGCTCGACCATGCCCAGAAAGTCGTCTCGAGTAAGGCGATTCTCATCGAATACTTGGAATACTAGCTTGTGTTCGTTTGGTTTCACCTACAATCAATAAAAATGGCAACGGGCCTTATTACAACGCATTTTTTTTATATAAGGCAACCACCCACCCGAAAGACAAATTCCTCATTCCACATTGGATTTAAAGTCTGCAGAAAAAAGAAAAAACAAAAGCAAACGTTAATCCAGAGTTCGTAAGCACTTGTGTATTGGTTTTACCTTCTTTTTAGTCTTAGTTAGTACCGAGTCGATATTTATATCGCCGTGAATAGTGTTAAGGTCGATTCTGACATAAGGATCACTGCAAAATAAAAGAGAAATGCGTTTCATTTTGTTGTTATAGGGGGTGTAATAGGCACACTTACCTGGCACCAAAGATATCTTTTTTTGCTAGGGATTGGCCGCCAAGTACCTTGATGCGAAGCTGACTGGTCTCGGTGTCATTCTAAATCGTGGGAAAGGAAACAAGTTGTCATAAATTAGTAATAACATATATATATACTAATAGGATTAATTCAAATTAATATTGATATTCAACATATGTATATATTTGAGTTGGTTTCCTGAAGTCAGGTAATATATTCAACAAATGCGAGTTCATTATATGGTTTGCTTGTTACTTTGGCTATGCAAGGGCTCAGTTCTAAGGATATTCAGCTATAATTTACATTGGTACCGGCTAATGTCCGGCGTGCGTTGGAATACCTAATTCCAGTTTTGTATTGCCTTCAATTATATACCAAATCACGAAGCACAAATTCACGTCCAACATAAATAAATGTAAATGATTTTTCTAATTCATTAAAATTAATTTAAATTTTTTTTTATTTGAAGGTTTCGCGATATATGCTTGGTCAAAAAAAATTAATCTGCATTTCAACTTTCGAGCAGCATAAAATTGGTCCAGTACATGACGCTGCACAAATCTTAAAAATTATGGTTCATCGATTTCAAAGATGCATGACGTAAAGCTATATCCAGCTAAAATATTTTGCTATGTTACGAACTATGTATCAAAACTTATATACCCCTATGGGATAGGGTATAACAATTGTTTACTAATCACTTATTTTTAACTTTTGGTTTAACCAACATACTTTCTACAGATTGTTACAATATTTAGAGAACCGAGTTGGTCTAGGCCATATAATTGTAAGTCATGGCACTTGTTATATCACAAATGAGATTTGATAATTTTTGCAATATGGGGTCACGCCACTACTGCTCCCAAGGCATCAAATCAAAAGAGGTTGATTTGACGAAGAAAATCCTTTGTGTATAACAAAATTAGATCTGCCGTTTCGGGTTAAGCGACTTATTTCACAGTAAACATTTTTGCAAAAAAAAACAACAAAATGAATGTTAATTTTATTTATATCGTCTATTGTGGTAGCTTTTTTATGTATGTATTTGTGAAATGTAAATGAAGGATTCAGATTTTGGCAAGTATGCGATTCTCTTCGATTAAGCAGAAAGTCGTTTATCTGTTATTTCGACAGCCATACACGATACAAACGATACACATAATGGGACGCGACACTTACCCCCTGAAGCTGTGGACATTTACCCCATGCTGTCCAACAACGCGCCGAATAATTCATGTTATCCTGTGCTTTGGAAGACGGCGGTGGTTCATCCTCTCCCGAAAAAGGAAAAGGGCAACTCCAATCCGGCCGAATTTCCGGTTATTAAATCTCCTTCCGAGTATCAGCTAGGATTTCGAAAAGTGGTTCAAGTGGTCTGAGGACAATAATATTATACCAGAGAACAAGTTTGGTTTAAAAGCGTGACATTATGGTGTTCATGTCGCCTCCAAACTCGTCTCTGATATACAATAGAACAAAACCAAAAAAAAAAAAAACAGTGCATGTCTGGTTGATTAAGAGAAGGCTTTCGACACCGTATTTATAGAGGGCCTCTATGTAAAGCTGACCAGATTTGGCATAAGTAAACCACTGCTATATATTCTTCATGACATGTTGGCTGGTAGAACGTTTGTTGTCAAAATTGGCAACGTAACTTCTACCATGGAATTATTCATTAAAAATGGGAGGGAGCGGTAAACTCGCCGATTCTCTTCAGCATTTACACCAGTGATATGATAGGTAGTCTTACTCAGGCAATTGCGTATGCGGACGACCTTATCGCGTACAGAACTGCCCCTACTGTCGAAGTCATTCAAACTCTTTTGCAGCGGGACTTCGACAAGATCCAGATCAGATATTGCGATGAGTGGAAGTTGAAAATCAACTTTCAGAAATCAGAAACTATCTTGTTTAGGACACCCTTGTCTAGGGCCTCTAGGGATACGAGAAAGAACTTGCGCAAGCTGGTGATCGTTGAACCAAACGGACAGCCACTGGAGTGTAGAAGTGAAGTAAATTACCTTATGGCATCTGGCTGAATCAGTATCTATATTTCGGAAGACATGTAGATGCTACTCTGGTGAGCGCTAGAGGAGCGTTCGTCCTGAAAATGCGATTGTTTAATAGCACTCGCCTTGACAGCAGGGTGAAGGTGACTTGCTACATGGCATAAGGCCGATGGTTTCCTATGGGTGCCCGGTGTGGTTCAACGTTGCCCCATTTCAAATGGAAATGATACGGGTGTTTGAGAGGCAATGTTTAAGAATCTGCCTTGGACTTCACAGAATACCAGTATCTGTATCTGACTACACAAAATACTATTCCAACCAGGTTCTATACAACGGGACAAATCTGAGTACACAAAATACTATACCAACCAGGTTCTATACAACGGGACAAACATAAACAGAATAGACAATTTTCTGGTGAAGCTCATTCGGTTTCACCCTGCTTCGAACAATAGTCTCATTTTTGGGGTTTTCTACCCCGAAGCTTTCCTATATTTGGATAGTTAAGGGCTGATTCAAGGTAGATCGACGGTTCCGATAACCTACAACGTCTTCTTACGAACTGTGGATAGGCGGCTCTTATACGATTCAACAGGAGTGTGTCCGAATCGGATCGTCGGACTAGTTTACAACTGGAGAGCCTGTTTTGATGGCTTAAAAATTAGTTCGATTTGATTTGACTTTAAATTGTGTGGCCGATTTACATAGTTTAAGGTTTAGGGTAACAAAAAAAAAATTCAAAAATATACATAGCCGATGGGCTCTGTCGCCAGTGCTGTTACGTGTCAGTAGTTCGTTGCATTCATGTGCGAAGTACTGTCAATGTCAACAATGTAAAAAAATATAAAAATAACAAAATTAAATAAAAATAACTTGCTGCGGCTGTTCAAGCTTTTGAACTATTTTAGGTAGTTTTAATTAGTTTGTATGTAGTTCAATTAGTTTTAATTAGCATGTTAGTTTAAGTAAAAAAAATATACGAAACCAAGTTTTTCTAAATGTTTTTTTGGTAAAAAAAATGACCCGCGTAGGGTCATTTAGTTAGTTAAGTAGTTGATAAGTAGGCTAGCTTTATTATTGTTTGTCTAGCATTTAAGTTAGCTTAAGGATGATATAACATAAAAATTGAATAAAAAAAACACAATATGGGAACTATTTCATAAAAATTGACAGGTGCCGATTCTACAAATTTGTCGGACTTGTGTGACAAGTTTTCTTATCATAACATATTGACAAGTGACAAAATTTCCATTAAAATACAACGACATTGTCATTGTAAAATTAATGTCATTGTCATATTTTGAAAATTTTCTATATGTCCACTTGCTATACTAAGAATTACCTTGTCCTTAGCAGTGGGTGACAAGGAAATTTATCTTTTTATGCGCACAATGCTAATTTTTACTAACATTCTTGTTTTCTTGTGAACAAGCAAATGCAAAGGATTTTTGCAATACTTCAGTATGATCAATTTGATGTGGAACAACTGGTATAATCAGCCAACTTTTTCGTCCATAACCGCTGCCTCCTAAGGAAATGCATCATACATTTGCTAATCGCCTTTATAACGAGCTATTTCTGAGAACCAACCAAATTCGGATCTCACACAAACATGGGATTAATTGAATGAATTACCGTTTCTAAGAACAAATGCTGACTCATTTTCAGTCGGTGCATCAATTTTTGCTAAGAACCCAAAAATTATGCAAGCAGCACATGATAAATTCACAAAATGTCAAAAATTGTGTGGTATCAAAATAATATTATCAACAGGCCAACGAAATTCCCCTTAAATTAGGCATTCTACCATCTGACACACAGCTCAATGGAGCTTTGTGACACACACCTTGTCAACACACCGTTTTGAATCACCACTCCACTTCCAAGTCAGTGTAATGCACACAGAAGATCGATTTCAGGATTAGTTCCATTTTGTGGGCTGCTCTAACTTATAATATAAGAACGTTCTATTCCATGTATGACCTGTGGAATAACTAGTCTGGGAATAAGCAATTAAATCCTGTAATAAGATGTTCCTATTAATGAGGTGTTCCTGGAATAATCTGAAAAACTGAAATGTAAGTGGGAACCCTGCTCTGAATTTCCCGACAAAATTATAGTCTTTCTTATGTGTTTGTTGCCCATCGGTACTTTCTACGTTCAAAACACGTTTGTTTTGATTGTGTTGTAACTTTATGACAAGAGAATGCTTTATGAACAAAGATGGGTTACACCACATTTAAAATACTGTAACTCCAGGCTTTGTTAGAGTACTGGTAATCCATGTTTCGTTATTAATAGGAAGCGTTAAAGGTCCACCAAACTTTACAAAATATATTGCCCCGTTGCTTTATTCATTAAACTGAAAGTCTCTTAAAGCAGCAAAAATATTATTTATTCTTTCTTTAAAGAGTGGAGAACTTACTTTACGAATTCGAATTTAATGTTCTCCGTCACTTTCAATTGTAGAAGACATAGGCCGTGTTCCGGATTTCAGTTTACAACTGACAAATGAGGTAAGGTAACGTGGAACGCAAAATCTTACTGAATGGTTATGGACATGTCAAACTATTTGAACAATTATTTTGTATTTTAATTTTTTCATAAGAAACCGTAAGAAATAACTTAAATAAACTTATAATTTCGATTAATTTTACTGAAATCAAATACCTACATCATCATGACAGGTCGAAGAAAAATCAGCTGTTTCACTCATATCTGAGTGCCCATGTGTAAATGTTCAATTTCCCCTCTAATGTCACGTGATTAACATGATCGATTGACCAACAGTGCATCGGCAAAGTTAACTTTGTAAAACTAATTTTTTTTTTGTTAGATTAAGGTTTTTATTTATTCAGTCATACTATTTACAAATTGTCTTAGAACTAGACTATTAATTTAAAATTAATTTGTCAGCTCAACAATAGGGGCCCGACGTATGTCGTATGGCTAGGGATACATTGTTTATTACAATATTAGTGATTACTTATTCTAATACATGATAATAATTTAAAAGAGAAAATTGAGCAAAATGTATTATTGCTTCAAATTCTGGGGCGTTGATTGATCTAACATAAAGGTATCGGTGACTGGGTTCCAAAGGCTGTTGTAGAAGCTCTTGAATATCCTGATTGGGGTGGTCGCTGAGATTCTCCAATATTTTACGAGACAGCATCATCATGAATTGTTCGATGGGCAGGCATCTCGCTTCATTGTAGAGCCTCTTCGTCCTGATATATTTCAGTGTTGTAGGGTTTCGATGTAGTCCGGTGCAAGAGCGTAAAATCTTCCTCTAGAATACTCCAATCCTTTCCATGACAGTGGGCGAAATAGTGAACCAAATGGGAAAGGCGTAGGTAATGACAGGCCTTATCAGCTGCTTATAAATAAGCAACTTTGTCCTTTGGCTAAGTCCACTTCTCATCCTTAATACAGGGTGCACCAAATGAAGTGCAAAGCTGGCTCTTTTGAGAATGTTCCTGGCGTGGTCATTAAATTTAAACTTCTCGTTGAAGTTTATTCCCAGATATTTCGTCTTTGGAGATGGAGAAACTGTTGAGCCATCCGGGAGGGTGATCTTGATGTGCCTGCTTCTTCGTACTAAAGTTTTTGTAAAACTAAAACCGGAACACGACCATATATACTATTTTATATCACACCTGTCACTTTACTACAAATACTTAATTGAAATTCAATCGCTTGTCAAAAAAATTTTCGAGTTGGGTAAAATTTGTCGATTTTTAGAATGTCGAAGAAAAAAAAATCGATTGTCAAAATGTCGATTAGTAAAAATATCGACTGATAAAAATGTCAATTCTTATAAAATCGATTTTGAAAATATCGACTCGTAAAAGGTTGACAGTGGCAAAGTGAATGATGTTTACAAGCATGCGCGAGTTATGTTCGATCGGTTTATTCGAACGTTATAATATTAATTAAATATTACAAATCCAACTTAATTTAAACTTTTTTATTTTTCGTATACTTGTAACAATATCTTAATTAATGTGGGTCAGCATTCGGTCAACCTCCGATTCAGACTGAACTCTCGCTCACTAGTTGTTCACCGATTGTCCAGTTGTTTTTCCATCTTGTTCTTGTTGTAACGGTGCGTTGCTTGGAAAACAATATCGATTGTTGTTGCTATGCTCATAGCATGTTGGGTTGGCTTTGTGTACAATTTGTTTCGCATTATTTACCGATGTAGTGGCATGTGTTAAGATGATACATGCTATCATTGTTGTTGTTGCCAAATACAGTGATCATGGGCTCATAGAATATGGTAAACAACTCAGCAGTTAAGCCGACTACGATAGTTGCTACCTGATGTGCTTGTTACCATGGACGATAAGTAACATGTAACTCGCGCCGCGTACATGTGAACATCATTAACTTTGATCAACAAGTCACTCTCGAATAACTGTTAATGTTTACATTTACAGTCTTACTTCAAATCATATCAACCTGCAATTCCTGTTTTACTTTAGATGAAAGTCCGCATTTTTACCGGCAACTTTTTAATCGACATTTATATGGTCTGGATTTTAAACTGTAAACTGTATTTGTCGATCAAACTTCAGTCGACATTTTAACAGTAGATGAAGTTTATTTTTGTCTTGTCGATATTTATTTGACGACCATTAGTACGCTTCCCAAATATTCCTTACAAATTTGTCAAAAAATAGTTGACAATTTTCCAAAAATTCCTCAAAATTCACTGTCATGATAATATTTTTATGATCCGCAATCTTGATTTTCTGTAAGTTCTAGAAAATTTTTACATATTTTTAGGTCAGAAATTTGATAATTATTGTTATTTTTACAAATTATCACGTAGCAACCGTCGCAATTGTCAATGTTTGTGAAATGGAGTTTTGGTCAGCCCTTAAGCCCGGCTGGGGCGAGTTACGACAACAAGCCACGCAGTTCAATGTTTACTGAACAATTATCGACATTCTATGAAAAATACATTTTCTCATTGGATTTTTCAGATCGATCAAGAAATTTCTTAAGGCGGCTACACACACGTAGGCATACCTGTCCGGCATTTCTGTTTAGGCCACCTCTGCAATTTTACCATACCGCCATAGCGCATTCACATGTTTCGGTACTGATGTGAGGCACATCAGTATGTGTGTTTTCGTCGTTAGAAATTTTAAACGAAAACCGTCTGAGCTCATATAAATTTAACTAACGGGTGGTTAGGGGCCGATGTTTAATGTTAACCACTCCTAAGCGTCAAGTAAGGGAAGATATCAAAGTTAAAGTTATTCAGGCTTATTATGAAAATAAAAATGCATATCGTGCACTTCGTGATTTCTTCGGTCAATTTAATCGTCCAAATGTGCGTACAATTGGAAAAATCATTAAAAAAAATTGAGCAAACCGGGTCTGTAGGAGATGTTAAAACACCAGTGCATGCTCGTACAGCTCGTACTGCAGAAAATATTGCTGTTCCACCTCCACCTCAACTCATTTTCGTGCCCAACAATTGCACCTCTCACGCTCGTTGTTGATGAACATTATGCATAAAGACTTACAAGTTGCAATTGACTCAAGAACTAAAGCCTCTTGACCATTTCAAGCGTCGTCAATGGTCATAATGGTGGCAAGAAATGGCAACAGTGGATGATAAATCATCTTCAGTGTTGAGGCACATTTTCACCTCAGTGGATTCGTCAATAAGCAGAATTGCGGCATTTGGGCGAATGATAATCCAAGAGTGATTGTCGAAATACCAATGCACTCACAAAGAGTGACTGTTACGTGCGGTTTGGCCACCAAGATCATGTGAATTGACACATGGGGATTGGGGTTATTTGAAAGAAAAGGTGTACGTCGATAATCCAGCAACAATTCAAGAGCTAAAGGATGAGATAATTCGGCACATTAACGGCATAGAACCTCAATTATGCCTCAGCGTCATCGAAAATTTGGACCATCGGATGAAGGTGTGCCGCCGAGGTCACGGCCGTCATTTGGCCGATATTTTGTCCAATACATAACTGAACCATACCAATGTTCTGTAGAGTGGAAGGTTGCGCGTTCAATCCCAGCCAAATTCCATTTCACTTTTATTTAAAAGAAATAAAAAAAGGTCGGTGTAATACCTAAAAGTATGCACACCATCTTGAATTTCTTCAAACGAACACAAGAAAAAAATTTTTTTTCAAAATCAACATCGGCCCTTAAAATTTAAGCACTCTTTATAAGCTGACGGTCTGATTCTACAGACACTCCTGTCCTGTTAAATCAGGCGCCCTAAACAGGCAAAACTATTGAATTTTCAATTTTTCTTCGATCGCTTTTTCGGTCCAAAATAACTGACAACTTTCTCAAACACACACGTTCAGACATTATTGCACAGGCGCGCGCTCTAAACAGGCATACCTGACAGTAGGCCTTTAGTCAGTATTTTGATAATCGATTTTTTTGAATCGTTGCATATTTTAATCAAAGTCAGATCTTCTCTTAAATAGGTGTGATATGAAAGGCAAATGAGTTTTATTATTTCGATTAGAACTGAAAAGGACAAATGAACGTTTGCCCCCATCAAAAATATTGACGAAAAAAAAATACCCTTCTTCAATACAAGAAAGCTATATGTCACTAAACCACCCCTTAATGGCTAAAGGTCAAACGAATACACAAGTTCATCATATCTCCCGATAAAATCACTCACTGCACGTGGTATGCTCAATCACTGGTCACATTTTTATCATTACCAGTGCACAGCCCACCGTCACATACAAAGAAAAACAACAACAAAAAAGGTGCCAAATAAATTAGTCAACCTTATTTTAAGATTTCACAATTCGGTGTTGTTGTATGCTGTGTATACACAATACACATCCAATTCGTGCGGTTAAGCACCTCAAGTGGCTTTGGGAGTCTTGCAAATACATTGAAACAATTTTACTAAATCGAGTCGTTCACGATAGATCACAGATTAACAGTCATAACAGACTGCTTTATTTGCTGTTTTTTTTCGGCTTTTTGTTTTCTTGTTTGTAAATACACGTACAGTAACATGTTTTGTTATCTTGCTAATTTAATTAAGCCGAATTGAGTGTGTGTATGTGTGTATCCATAACGAAACATACAATCTTCAATGAAACTAAAATATAAAAATAAATCGTCTACAAATAGTATGCATAATGGATTTTATAAGCCAGATAGTCTCGACTTAAACCAATAAGACTGCAGTGCCTATGTCTGACTTGTGGGCTAACAAATTGGATGTTAGCTAAATTTCTGTGACTTTTGTGCTTTGGGTCGTTTCTTGTTGATTTAATAGCATAACATGTTATGTTATATAGTAAGGGTTATATCCCACCAAAGTGAATCTAAGCCCACTGGTAGAGATGTGGCATAAACCCAAATATTCATAACATCCCCGAAAAATGTATTAAGCGACAATTTTTCAGGAAATAATTTTTTGACTTGCCCTTATAATTTAAGCAAGCGCCACGTTTTGGCCATGGTTTGAAGTTTCTACCATTAATACAAAATAAACTATAGAAAATAAAATTTACAATTCGTTTCACAATGGATCAATAATGTTGCTAGTTGACAGCCACAATACTATTTGATAAAATTGATTGATATATGTCAATTATTAATTGATATTTGATCTTCACAATAAGGGTGAATATTTGACTTCATTTCGCTTGGTTAAATTGAAGAAAGAGCGAATTTTATAGTTTGGCTTAATTCCACTTTACATTCGTTGTTTGGAATTCTGTTTATCTGATAAAGATCAGTAACTATTTTATGAAATTCGAAATAATTATTGTGAACAGAATTCACTTCAATTATTGTGATTTTAATTTGAAATAGTACTGGAAAAATGTAGGTACCCCCCACAAGGGGGAATTCTTTCTCCGTTCTTTGGTTACTGGTAGTCAACGAAGCATTAAAGAGACTGGAATTTTTTTGCAACAAAAACAGTGGCTTATGCAGACGATGTTGTTCTCATGGCATGTGGACTCTAAGCGCAATCATGCAAACAAGCCTAAACATACTCATTAGATGGTCAGAACCATGCGGACGGGGTGTAAATCCGAAGAAAACTGAATTAGTACTCTTCACTTACAAAAGATCATTCACAGAGTTTGTGACCCCGACTCTGGGGTAGTCCACCCCCAGCACGCATCAAAGAAGCGGGCAACCTATGTATCGAACCATTTGGTCACAGCAAAAGATTAAAATACGTAGAATATGAGATTGGGGCATCCGACTGCACCATCCCATATCACGATTTCGACATTAAATACGCCATTAGAGACGAATGGTCGTCAAACAATGTAGATTCCAACAATGAAATAGCAATCTATACCGATGGATTTAAAATGAAAATAGGAGTGGGCTCTGGCGTCTACTTCGATAGAATAGGTTAAATACATCCATTCGTTTGGCAAACTCTTGCAGTGTTTTCGTAGCTGCCGAATCGGCTAGAGTACTGAAAATATCACATGAGGATATCTCCAACTAATCACGACTGCCGCTCAAGCAAAGGGCTCTTTGTCACCAGAAAAAAAGTCAAAATTATCTGGGTGCCAGGACATAACAACGTTCCAGGAAACGAGAAAGCAGACGAGCTAGCCAGACTAGGATGGTCCAGCTGCATCTCCTAATGCGATAGTAGGGTTAGACCCTCACTTGCTTCTAAAAAACAGGCAACTAGATACACGCAAAATGAAATAAAATCAAAGACCTTTGGACCGAAATAAGCGGTAGCAAATCAAACAAGCTTATTGCTCTGAACGAAGCTTCCATTTCTGTAGCGGTGAGAGTGATAACAGGCCACAACCTGTTGGGTAAGCACTCCCATAGAATGGGACTAGCTGACTCATACCAACTATGCAGGAAATGCGGCGACCCAGAAGTCGACGAGGATATCTCATACCTACGTGTAACTGTCCCGCGATTTGCAACAGCCGCAACAAACTCCTTGTCAGCTTCTACTACGAGGACCTATCGGAGCTGGCAACAAAACCTATATCGCAGATCGTCCGTTTCTGCTGCAAATCGGGATGCAGCAAACATCTATTCGAAGTGGATAGTACAATATACTTTTAAACATTATTTTCAGGCACTCATCTTTCAACAAAGGAAATCGCTATGGGCCCACGTAGGCCTATGCGAGTTTGAGCGTCAACAGCCCAATAAACCTAACCTTACCTATGTATGGTACGCTCTCAGATGTTTTTGTTCTGTTCGCGCTTGCCCCCTAACCGTTCAATTTTCTGATGACATGTTTTGTGTTCACTGCAGAGTGCTCTCTCATGCTTAAGCTCTCGTACTCTAAAGCTGAAACAGGTGTTTACCCAGACGAGTAAATGCAAACATTAACAAACAGTAATAGTAAATATTCATTGGATTTCCTATCATAGACTATATGATCATTTTAGTGGAATGAAGCGGTCTCGGATACTTGGTTTTCGAATTTCCTAGGAGCACATTTGCTTATTCACGCGTCCATAAAGATAAAAAATAAGCTAATAAACCTTAAAAAAAACTCTCAATTGCAAAAATTGGGTCTTTGTGTAAAATACGGTGTAATGCTGAACTTTGTGTATGTAAAGCACATCCGAGCATATGAATTAAAAGGTTTCTAACGTCGCTTGGATTTTGATTTGTTGACCCTTTTTCGAATGCTCGTCACATTATTTAATCGGCAAATACCACTGTTAACATTTTTTTAAAACTATTGCACGCACAACGAGCGTTCCGTTCCCGACAAAAGCTTTTACAGGCTGAATTCCCTAGAGCAATACTACAGATTAATACACTCCCGCACCCCAATGTATGTGGCAGTCCCAATTAAAAATTTAAAATTTGTCCTACTTAAATGTGACATAAGATTGAAGTTGGTGGATTTCAAAAAGCTCCAAAGAAAGAAATCTAAGCAGTTACAATAATTCCTCATTTTTCTGGTATGTACCATACTCCATTAATTGTTGTCAACTTAATTCTCTATCTCTCTACAACATAAATGTCAAAGCTCGATTACATTTTACGCCAGTTGCACATTAACATTAAAACATTACTTTTGAGCCACCGTTTTTATTTCTAGTACATATTACACGGTGAAGGTTTGAAGTAGGTAAAAGAAGAATTGGATTGTTCGTCTTTGAATAGAGTCCACGTGTTTTGTGGACAAGGACATGGACTTGTGTAACATACCTCCCAAGCAAATCAGCGGTTGCTAAACCAAGCTACGTTTAGCAGCCATTAATTTTGGTCCCCAAAAATGTTATGTTTTATGCCACCTTCGTCCTTATATCATATTTACTGAAAATGTTACACATACGCCATGTAGGCCCAACATTCAATAATTATACATGCATGCCTTTGAATATTCACAGCATATTTCTAATTAAAGTAAAAAAATAGAAATTCTGAGTTCAAGCTAGAATCCAATATGTGAGTAGTGCTGGCCACTCCGAATTGTAGCTTATGGAGGTGTTAAATCAAAGCAAGTCTAAAATATAAAGCTGTGGAAACAAATTTCTTAAAAAACAGGCGCCAACAATCCCAGTTGAGGTAACAGCACACCGCACACTGATACTTTAGGAAAATAAAACGAAATTTGACGATTCCCAAAGACACAAGTGAAATGGATTTCAGAATAAAAAAAAAAACGCCATCTTGAACGTTTAAGGTCATTGTGAAGAATTCGCATCACTGAACTATCGGAAAGTCCAGGGTTACATGCATGTTTCTGCACAGAAAGCCTGGGGTTTGGAAATATCCGGGTTCCTAAATTGAAAACATGAGCCTTGTCCTGCATTTGGGGGTTGTGCCTTGGGTTAAAACTGAAAAATCTGAACTAGGCAACTAATTGACTCGCAAAGTACCGATTTCTAGTTTTTCTCAGAACGCGTATTCCTTAACCTCGGAATTAACACCATGCCACCAGCATCTAATTTCGAAGGAAAAGAAAAACTAAAATACGAACAGAATCCTATCAAGATTAACAAGTTGAGATCGTAACTAAGACACAGTCGATGCTGAGAATGTAGAAGAACCACAAACAGGGCTGACGATCAATTTTCCGCTGTCAGACAGAATAAACTATACAATATTGGCGACAACTGCCAAACTCACCAACCACCCGACCTAAATGGAGTGAGGACAGAAAAAACTAAACGTAGGCTTAACAAGGCTGCCGGAAAAGAAGGCATTCCTGCAGAGTTTCATAAAACCGGTGTAGATGATTTGGTAAGTAATATTCACCAACTAAAAATCAAAATTTGTTCGCCTGCGAAGAATGGATACTCAGTATCGTTTACCCGATCCACAAAAAGGAGACCATCTGAACTGCGCCAACTACAGAGGCACAAGTCTCCTCAACATCGCATTTCTGACGTAATATGTGAACGCCTGATACCGTTTATCAACAACCTGATCGATTCTTATCAGGTCACACTTTGGCAAATGCTGAAAAAACCCCTAGACAGGATTTATGGATACGAACTATACAGTGCCATATCTACCACCTATTCATTGATTTCAAAACCACATATGCCGGGATTTATGGATACGAACTATACAGAGCCATATCTAGTTTTGGTATACCGCCAAACTCGTCCGTCTTTATTCTTTAGAAGATTGTGCAAAGCTCCCGAGCCAACAAAAGAGGTACAATCTTCCATAGATCTGTCCAACTTTTAGCATAGGCCGACGACATTGACATCATTGGCCGGACACATTAGCAGCGTTTGCTAGTATTAAGAATGAAGCGACAAAAATGGACCAAGTATATGTTGTCAAAACAAAAGTACACTCGAAATCGACGAATTAAGCAGCACGTTACCATTGACAGATATGACTTCGAAGTGGTAAGGGATTAAGTCTACCTCGGCCTCGCTATTAACTCAGGCAACAATACCTCGTCAGAAATAATATTAAGAATCACTCCTGCCAACAGCTGTTTCTTTGGGCTAAGAAGAAGAAGAAGGTAACATTAAAGTTCTAAGAACTATTAAGGAGATCATATATAAGACCAGTGTTCATCTCAGTCTTGCTCTACGGCGCTAAAGCTTGGACCGTATAAAAAGCAGGTGAAGAAATCCTTTGAGTTAAAAATTCTTCGTAAAATCTTAGTTCCCGTTTGCGTTGAGGAGCTTTAGGAGCTGTACAGTGACATAGACCATAGAACAAAATATCTTGGCATTGAAAGTTTAAGAAGGCTAGGACAGGAAGAGCGAATGGACACCAATACTCCTTCTTAGATTGCCATCTAAACGTCGAACGGAGTACAAGAAGACCCCGCCTTAAGTAGCGCACATGAGTAGAAACCGACCTGAACAAAATTAAAAAGTGCAACTATGTAAAAAAAGATCTTCGTAATGAGCTTATAGTTCAGGAATTATTCTGAATTATTAAATGTCTTATTATTGTCAAATTAATAAATTAAAATAAAAACTCGAAAGTATAACTGATCTAAAAAAAATCAACTAAATCTTTAAAGCAATGTACGACACTTATGCTAAATCGAACTGATCATGAACAAAGGTTTCATATTAACGTTCTAAGCAATACTTTGATTATAATAAAATAAAAGAATAAATATGGTAAGAAATAACCCACATATCGGGTTTTTCAACAGGGACGCTACAAAAGTTGAGCGACAGGGACAGCAAACGACGCCATATTTCTTGCCGCTCTTTTGACATTTCTCTTCATTTCATGATTTAAAGATATACGATCCAACGAGTCGAAATTATTAAAATTTACAACCGAAATTCGGAGTCAGTGGAAAAAATTGAATCCGTGCCAGTGAGACAAAGAAGTGCCCGTAGTGTCGAGAATATTGCTGCCGCTGAGGCTTCAGTTGAAGAAAGCATAATTGTGTCTCTCACACGTCGTTTTCAAGCGTTGGGCATCTCTGTGACGTCGTTGTGGCGAATTTTGCGAAAAGATCTTGGCCTAGATCATTACAAGATTAAATTGACACAAGAACTGAAGCCGCTTGACCACCAGAAGCGTCGTATGTTCGTGAATTGGGCTGAGCAACAACTTGAAAATGATTCGGATTTTCATCGAAAAATCATCTTTAGCGATGAGGCTCATTTCTGGCTGAATGGCTTCGTCAATTAACAAAATATGCGGTATTGGTCACGCAGCAATCCACACGTACTCCATGAGTCATCATTGCATCCCGAAAAAATTACGGTTTGGTGTGGTTTATGGGACGGCGGCTTCATTGGGCCGTACTTCTTCCGTGATGATCAAGACCGACACGTTTCTGTGAATGGGAATCGCTACCGTTCAATGATAACCGATTATTTTTTGGCCCCAATTGGATGAAATGGACTTGGAGGACATGTGGTTCCAACAGGACGGCGCTACAAGCCACACAGCGAATGCCACAATCAATTTATTGGATACCAAGTTTGGAGAACGTGTTATCTCACGAAATGGTCCAGTCGCTTGGCCGCCTCGGTCGTGCGATTTGACGCCGTTAGACTATTTCTATGGTCTATGCCAACAAGCCAGCGAGGATTGATGAACTTCGTACGAATATCGAACGTGAAATTGCAGCAGTATCGGCCGATTTATGCTTGAAAACCTTCGAAAATTGGGTTCAGCGTCTGGACTTCTGCAAGCGTGCTTGTGGTGGCCATGCAAAAATGGCATCAAACGTACTTTCACAGAAATAAAGAATTTCATTGATATCCAAAACAGTTTTTGTTTTATTTAAAAAAAAAATTTTGTAGCGCTCTCATTGAAAAACCCTATACAATGTTCACCTGATACGTAATTTTTTGTTTGCATGTGTATATGACAAACCCACGTAATTAGACAAAATTAAGTTTATGATTCATCAGCGAAATGTTGCGAAATGGTTTACTACATACAATGTTTGCCAGTGATAAGCGAATATGTCAAATGAATGAAAATAATTATTATTAATTTATTTAGTTATTATTATAATAATTATCTCTCTTATGCACGATTATGTTCACCGATAAAATTGATACAAAACCTATAAAATTGTTTGTTAAACAAACAAAAATATTGATTAGCTCTTTTCAGTGTCAATTAGCAATTTATCGAGGAAGTTTTCACTTTGTTTTTTTTTTTATTCCCACAAAGAAACAACTATCAAAATTATGAGAATGCGATAATAATTGTAAAATATATAGGTATATGTTAAGATAAGATTTTGGAAAATAAATGGAAGGTTGGCAAACTACGTTAAATCACATGCACTTTGGGCATGGTATTCAAGTGGTGTACTAAATCATTATTTATCAACTTGTTAGTGGAAATACACTTGATTTTAAATAATGTATTAAACATACATAAAAAAAACAGAATTAAGTATTACTTGGCTAGGTTAAAAAAAAAAACAATTAAAACGTACAACACAAATCGAACAAACTTTCACAGATACGTCGACCTTCGATAACTCGAACCATCAATTGCAACTACAAATTCGAGTTATCAAGACTTCGAGTTATTTAGTTTATTATAAAATTGATATAAATAAAGGGTGATCTAAGTAGAGATACTTTTTTCAATAGCCTTTTTTGACAGATCACGTGTGAGTCGTGTCATGCTGTCATGTTATTTTTGTTTAGTATTGTTTGGCATTTCATAATGGAAAGACTTACGCGTGAACAACGTTTACAAGTTGTTCAACTTTATTATGAAAATTCACGTTCTGTGAGGAATGTGTTTCGTGCACTTCGCTCAACTTATGGTCAACATAATCGGCCTACTGAGCGTACTATTCGCAACACCATCACCCATTTTGAGACCCAGCATTCATTATTGGATAATATTCGACCGAATAGACCACGTCCAGCACGCTGTGAAGATAATATAGCGGCCGTAGCTGAGAGTGTACACGAAGACCGTAGAGAGTCGAATCGGCGCCGTTCGCAGCAACTCGGACTGACGTATGGAACGACTTGGCGCATTTTACGTCAAGATCTTAAATTGAAAGCGTACAAAATACAGCTTGTGCAACAACTGAAGCCGCTCGACCTTCCCAAGCGACATCGCTTCGCTCTATGGGCTCTTGAAAAGTTCCAAGAAGATCCGACGTTTTCGAGGCAAATTTTGTTTAGCGATGAGGCCCATTTCTGGCTCAATGGGTATGTAAAAACAAAATTGCCGCATTTGGGACGAAGAGCAACCTAAAGAGATTGAAGAACTGCCACTCCATCCAGAAAAAACAATGGTTTGTTGTGGTTTGTGGGCCGGTGGAATCATCGGTCCATATTTCTTTAAAAATTATGTCGGTGCGAACGTAACCGTCAATGGCGACCGTTATCGTGCCATGATAACCGACTATTTGATGCCTGAAATTGAAGCTCGTGATCTCGGCGACATTTGGTTTCAGCAAGACGGCGCCACTTCCCACACATCGCAACAATCAATGGACTTATTGAGAGAACATTTCGGTGAGCACATAATTTCACGTTTTGGGCCGGTCGATTGGCCACCAAGATCGTGTGATATCACACCGTTAGACTTTTTCCTGTGGGGATATGTAAAGTCAAAAGCTTATGCCGACAAACCCGCTTCGATTCAGGCCTTGGAGGAAAACATCACGCGTGTCATTCGCCAGTTACCAGTCGAAATGCTCGAACGAGTGATCGAAAATTGGACTCAACGGATGGACCATCTGCGACGTAGCAACGGCCAACATTTGATAGACATAATCTTCAAAAAATAAATGCCAAAGAATGTTCTTTCAAATGATAATAAACATTCTCCATTAAATTTGAATTTTCTGTGTTTTTTTCTTTAAAAAAGTAGGGAACCTCGAAATGGATCACCCTTTACATATGTATGTAAAGGCCGCCGCGGCTGGTTTGAATAAAGCCAAGTTTAGAGGTCGAATTTTCAACAACTCTTTCGAGCATTTAAGGCCGTATGTCGGCAATAACGCCAGGAATGTTGGCTTCCAAGTCCCCTTACGTTTCTGGTTTGTTGGCGTAGACGAGCGACTTAACATATCCTCAAAGAAAATAATCCATTGGTGTAAAATCACACGATCTTGATGGCAAATTGACAGGTCCATTCCGCGAAATTATGCGCTCTTGGAATGTTTCCTTCAATAAATCGATTGTGGCGTGCGCTGTGTGGCATGTAACGCCGTCTTGTTGGAACCACATCTAATCCACATTCATGACAACCAATTAGGGAACAAAATAGTCGGTTATCATGCCTCTATACCGGTCTCCATTAACGGTAACTGACTCTCCAGCATCATTGCGGAAGAAGTATGGCCCAATGACTCCACCATGGTGATAAAGAGCACACCAAACAGTTAGTTTTTGTGGTTGTAATGGCGTCTCAAGGGTCTCATTTGGATTCTCTTCACTCCAAATGCGGCAATTTTGATTGTTGACGTAGCCATTCAACCAAAAATGTGCCTCTTCACTGAACAAAATTTTGCGATGAAATTCAGCATCGAAATCAATCTCATTATCGATCCATACACCAAAATCACGACGCATTGCATGGTCTCGCGGCCATAATTCTTGCACAAGATGGACCTTGTAAGGTCGTAAGCCAAGATCTTTGCGCAAAATCTTCCATAAAGTTGATGGACAAAGCTCCAGTTGCTGTGCACGGTGCCGAATCGATTAATTCGGGGTTCTTCGACACTTTGCTCTAAAGCGACAATTGTTTCTTCGGTGCGCACCGTCGTCTCTGCGGATGCGTAATATCACATAGAGTAAACGTAGTTCGAAAACGATCCATGGTTAACCGAATTAATTGCTCTGATGGACGATTATGTCGACCATAAAATGGACGGAGCTTGTAAACTTCGCGAACTGAACCATTATTTGCAACTGTTGTTCATTGGTCAACCTGTTCACGATCAAATGGCAAACCAAACTGAACATAAATGACATCAGAGTGGCCCGATTTGACCACAAAATGTAAGTTTCATCTCTATTCGAAAATCCAAACTCTAAAAAAAACACTCGTTATGTACTTACACACGGCACTGTTCATAAGTATCTTCCCACTGTGTATGATTTTGTCTTCCTCTTTATGATTTGTAAGCCGCCTGACGTTTAAAAAAAAAAACCTACTAATGTGTGTTCTTTCTAACGCCGTTTAAAAAGAAATTTGACAATTCTTAAGCAACGTACGCACGAGCAAACAATTGCAGCAACAATTTATGGCAAGTGTTTGCATGGTTGTTCACACCTAAGCTGAATTTGCATGCAAAAAGATTGCAGACATTTTTTTTCAGGCTCATGCAAATTTTTTTTACACGACAGTTGCCTGAAGATGTTGCACAGTAGTTCACACAACGTTAAAGTTGTTTGCATTGGATATATACAAAAGCATGTTTTTTGGGAGGTCGTATTGGAAATTGGATTACACAGAAATACGTTTTATAGACGTATAGAACTTTGAAATGGAATAAAACCAAGATGATTTTTTTAAATTAACATGAAATTTACTTTATTTGAACGATACTCTAGCATATGACCGCCACTGATGGCTCGGACTTAGTATAACCTGAAGGTCCAATTTTCGACGACTTTTTTCAACACCCGACATATCCCCAAAGAAAATAGTCAGGCGGCGTTAAATCGCACGATCTTAGAGGTAAATTCAGAGGATCGAAACGCGAAATTATGCGCTCACCGAATGTTTCCTTCAACAAATCAATTGTGGCAAGAGCTGTGTTACATGTTGCGCGGTCTTGTTAAAACCACAGCTCCTGCACATGATGGTTGTTGAATTGATGAACAAACAAATCAGTAATCATGGCTCTATAGCGCTCAACATTGACTGTAACGTTCTGGCCAGCATCGTATTGGAAAATGTACGGACCAATTATTTCAACGACAATCTTATTTTGGACCCATTCACCGAATCTACGCTTGCTAGGTGATCCTGTGCTTCAATTCTTGCACGAGTTGGCTTTTGTAAGCACGCAATCCAAGATATTTCCGCAAAATCTTCATCTACGCTACGCTCCACATCAGCAGTGACTTCTTCTGTACGCACTGTACTCCTGTTTTATGCCGACTCCGAACAACGAATCTGAGATAAGCTTTTCTTGGCAATTGATACTACTCGGAATATTTGTCAGATCACCCCGAGAGAGGATTTCATCAGCAACTTTTTAAAAAAGTGAAAAATTAAGATGAAGAGAGCTACTTCAATTTTGACGACTTTCAAAAAATGATTTTGAAGCTTTATAAGCCTTTTGGTAAAAAATGTGACACAGTAATGCGCTGACGAAACATTACATAATACGGGAAAAGTTCCCTATTTAAGGATTAATTTCCTTTGTTGTTTGCGCGTCCTCACTGAAATATTGCAGAAAATGGCAAACAGCTGCTGCAAACACGCAAACAAAACTGACGTGATCACATGACAAACTACAGTTTGCCGTACATTTTTGCTGCAAACATTTTTGATTGCAAACAAATGTTTTTTTGTACTGTTCACAAATGCAAATTTGATTGCAGGCAAACATTTGTTGCAAATTTATTGCTCATGTGTACGTAGCTTTGCTCACAAATAACGAAAACACGATTCTCTACACGTATGTATCCCAGCATATTATAAAAAGAACTTGTGAAAAAACGCAGAATTTATGGATTCCTCTTCAGAATTTGACTAATCGAAGGTGATGCCAAATAATTTCTTTAAGTTATCAAGACATTCGATTAATAGAACTTCGGGTTGTCAAATAAAAATTGCATGTAAAGGTTAGTCTTGACGCATTTGGTAACCAATTTCATTCGAGTTATTAAATATTCAAGATATCGAAGTTCGAATTATCGAAGCTCGACTTTATGTGTGCAATTAAAGGTTTTTATTTTCTAAAAATAGTAAATTGGATGAACACGATATGTTATAAACTAAAAAGTAGTTTCAGCACACCGAAATGTGTTATCCAAAGTTTTTTTTACCTATGAACTGAATTTTTTTTGGTTTATGACGTGGGTATCTGATCTTATTTAGCATTATCACTAAACCTTGAGTAAAAACATGCTTACACAATATGTTAACATCTTTAAATTCTGATCTGGACAGCACAATGAAATGTGGAAAATCGAATAGTTATCAATGTAATGCTTCCAATTTTTTTTGAAATTTTTGAGCTTTACTAAAATGTGGATTTAGAATAAAAAATAAAAACACGTAGACTACAGACATACCGAGAGAATGAATACAATAATGTATCCCAGCCTTTAGGCCAGAGGCAACTAGGTTTAAGGATCAAGCGATCGCGGATGACTGATCGCCTGAACCGAATATATGAAAACGACATACCCAGAATCGAAAAGGTTGGAAGGAGTGAGAGAGGAAATTTTATTACCCCCAAATTTATGAACTATATATAGATGTGGATGAAGTATGAAAGATAAAAACACGTAGAACGGCCACATCGGCCGAATGAACAATAATGAAATTAGCCTTCATGGTCAAGGCGACAAGGATCGCGGATGCCAACGCACTTGGACTGAATAACAGGAAGCAACGGTGCCCAGGACTGAAGAGGTATGGAAGCAGAAAGGAAGGAGAAGATAGAATCCCTAAATTCATCAGCATTGCCAAGATTTATATAAGACTGGCGGACGCCAATGGACTTGGACCTAATAACAGGAAGCAACGTGCCCAGGATTGAAGAGGATGGAAAGCTGATTTTGCAATTTTTTTACCATTTTTCATTTTAACAAGTTTCACGAATACTTTTGTAAAGTGCTAACTTCTATTTACCTTCACTGAGAGGTTTGATTTTTTGTCACAATATAGAGATTCTATTTTGTAGGTAAGTTACGTTCTTGTGTCACTAGGGCAACGAATTGCGAGTCAGACCTTTAAGTCAAGTTTTTTTGCACAACTTAATTTGACATTTCTTTGTTTCAGTGTTTGACAAATTCAACCATGAAAGCAATCTGATCGGCCCTTATCAGTGTGCTTTTAGGCGAGGAAAGTCCACAACCGATCAAATTTTCACACATCAGCAGATCCTGGAAAAACCCAAGATGTCAAAATCGATACCCACCACCTTTTTATCAATTTCAAAGACGCATACGACAGCCTTTATAGAGACGAACTATATAGAGCCATGTCTAGTTTTGGTATACCGCCCAAACTCGTCCGTTTGTGTAGGATGATAATGGGGAATTCTCGCTGCTCCATCATGGCCGGAAACGACCTCACCGACACATTCGATACCAAAAAAGGATTTAGGCAAGGCGATGCGCCATCATGTGACTTCTTTAATCGGATTCTTGAGAAGATTGTGCAAAACTCACGCGACAACACCAGAAGCACAATTTTCCAAAAATCGGTACAACTACTACGCCGATGATATTGACATCATTAGTCGGACCCAACGTGATGTCATAGCCACGTTTGCTAGTATAGAGAAGGAAGCGGCAAAAATGGGTTTAGCAGTAAATGAGGGCAAGACGAAGTATATGCTTTCAACACGAAAGGATACACAACATCGATGAATTGGAGAGAACGTCACCATTGACAGATATAACATCGAGGTAGTACGGGACTTTGTCTATCTCGGCTCTGCTATTAACTCTGACAACATCTCGCAGAAATTAAACAAAGAATTACTCTTGCCAACCGCTGTTTCTTCGGGCTAAGAAGGCAATTTAGTAGTAAAGCCCTCACTCGAACTACTAAGGAGATCCTATAAAAGGCCCTGATCATCCCAGTCTTGCTCTACGGCGCTGAAGCATGGACATTCTCAAAAGCGGATGAAGAAATCCTTGGTCGATTTGAGAGGAAAATTCTTCAAAAAATCTTCGGTCCCGTTTGCATTGACGGGCTATGGAGACGAAGATTCAACCAAGAACTACTACAACGACAGGCCACTGGTCAAAAAAAAAATCCGCATTGGACGCTTACGATGGCTAGGACATGTAGAACGAAATGACACCAATACTCCGGCTCACAGAGTCTTAGATTCCCAGCCAGACGTTGGACGCAGTAGAGGAAGACCTCGCTTAAGAGGTGCGCACAAGTAGAAACCGACCTCAACCAACTTGGAGTGCGAAACTGGAGGCAGTTAGCTAAGAACCGGGCTAATTGGAGAGGCATGTTGGTTGAGGCCCAGGTTCATTCCGGACTGTAGCGTCACTAAAGAAGAGGAAGAACCATGAAAACATGGAAAGGTACGCAATTGAGCAGCGCGTTAAGATTTTAAAAGCCTTATACAAAAATTGGCGTTCAAATCAATATGCATTTCGTGCACTTTGTGATTTTTTTTTGTCAGCATAATCGTCCAAATATGTCCACAATCAGAGGAATTGTGCACACATTTCGGAAAACCGGGTCTGTAGGAAATGTGAAAACACCTTTGCATGCTCGTTCAGTTCGTTCTGCGGAAAGCATTGCTGTTGTTCGCTATAGTGAAGCAGAAGAGCCATCAATCTCGACTCGTCGTCGTGCCCAACAATTGAACATAACTGATGTAAATTTTGAATAAAGATTTAAATTTATTTAATTGACTTATGAGCTGAAGCCTACTGACCATTTCAATCGTCGTCAATACGCTGAATGGTTGCTTGAAAAGACAGAAGTGAATCGTGACTTTATCATCTTCAGCGACAAGGCACACTTTCACCACAGTGGATTCGTTAAAAAGCAGAAATGACGCATTTGGGCAAATGAGAATCCACGAGTGATTGTTGAAAATCCGATGCATTCACAAAGAGGAACTGTTTGGTGCGGTTTATGGGCTGGCGGCGTCATTATAGGGCCGTACTTCTTTGAAAATGAGGTTGGCCAAGCAATTACCGTGAACATCTTGTGGCCAGAAATTGAGCATATGGACCTGGACGATATGTGGATCCAATAGGATGGTGCCTCATGCCACACAGCCAACTAAACAATGGCTCTTTTTCGCGAGAAATTCAATGGCCGTGTTATCTCACGTCATGGCTTGAAATGTAAGTTTGGCCGTGAAAAAAAATGCACACATAATTTTCGTAGATCCTTCTATCATAATAAAACGTTTGGTTTTTCTTTGAAATCATCCATTAACTAATGCAACTACTATCATACGACGACATTAAAATTATTGGCAGACTCAATGTGATGTCACAGCCAAGTTTTTTAGTATTGTTTGGCATTAAGTTATGGTAAGACCGTTGTATATCCTGTCAATACGAAAGGACACACAACATCAATACACAACAAGTAGAAACTGACATCAACCATCATGATAAGCGCAACTGTAGGCAGTTGGCTAAGGTCCTAGATAATTGGAGAAGCGTGCTGGTTGTGCCACAGGTTCACTTACAAATGTATAATAATCACCCAAATACTGTAAAAGCTAATCAGTTATGGCCAATATCTATATGAAGGAACACGAGATATGGACTTATTGGAAAGAGGAAAAGGAAAACTGTATGCAGATAAGAAAGACATGCTTACAACGATTTGTCCAGTGCTGATAACTGGAACTGATAAAAAACATTTTCTTTTATTTATTAGTTTTATTGGTAACGCTAACGACTAATCCTGAAATTCGGGTGATCCAAGTAGAGGCACTTTTTTCAATAGCCTTTTTTGACAGATCACGTGTGAGTTGTGTCATGCTGTCATGTTATTTTTGTTTAGTATTGTTTGGCATTTCATAATGGAAAGACTAACGCGTGAACAACGTTTACAAATTGTTCAACTTTATTATGAAAATTTACGTTCTGTGAGGAATGTGTTTCGTGCACTTCGCTCAACTTATGGTCAACATAATCGGCCTACTGAGCGTACTATTCGCAACACCATCACCCATTTTGAGACCCAGCATTCATTATTGGATAATATTCGACCGAATAGACCACGTCCAGCACGCTGTGAAGAAAATATAGCGGCCGTAACTGAGAGTGTACACGAAGACCGTAGAGAGTCGATTCGGTGCCGTTCGCAGCAACTTGGACTGACGTATGGAACGACTTGGCGCATTTTACGTCAAGATCTTAAATTGAAAGCGTACAAAATACAGCTTGTGCAACAACTGAAGCCGCTCGACCTGCCCAAGCGACATCGCTTCGCTCTATGGGCTCTTGAAAAGTTCCAAGAAGATCCGACGTTTTCGAGGCAAATTTTGTTTAGCGATAAGGCCCATTTCTGGCTCAATGGGTATGTAAACAAACGAAATTGCCGCATTTGGGACGAAGAGCAACCTGAAGAGATTGAAGAACTGCCACTTCATCCAGAAAAAACAACGGTTTGGTGTGGTTTGTGGGCCGGTGGAATCATCGGTCCATATTTCTTTAAAAATTATGCCGGTGCGAAAAATATCCGACTATTTGATGCCTGAAATCGAAGCTCGTGATCTCGGCGACATTTGGTTTCAGCAAGACGGCGCCACTTCCCACACATCGCATGAATCAATGGGCTTATTGAGAGAACATTTCGGTGAGCACATAATTTCACGTTTTGGGCCGGTCGATTGGCCACCAAGATCGTGTGATATCACACCGTTAGACTTTTTCCTGTGGGGATATGTAAAGTCAAAAGCTTATGCCGACAAACCCGCTTCGATTCAGGCCTTGGAGGAAAACATCACGCGTGTCATTCGCCAGTTACCAGTCGAAATGCTCGAACGAGTGATCGAAAATTGGACTCAACGGATGGACCATCTGCGACGTAGCAACGCCCAACATTTGATAGACATAATCTTCAAAAAATAAATGCCAAAGAATGTTCTTTCAAATGAAAATAAACATTCTCCATTAAATTTGAATTTTCTGTGTTTTTTTTTCTTTAAAAAAGTAGGGAACCTCGAAATGGATCACCCTTTAATTATTTGGTATAAAAATGTATTTAAATATATAATTTTAATTTCGACATTTTTTACTGAAGTGTGTTTTATGTTATAATTTAAGTCTCAGAATTTGCGAATCTTGTTGCACTTGAAAGCATTTCTAAATGCAGTAAACAACAATATGTTAGAATTCCATTCATGAAATGAGTTTAAAAAAATGGCATTTGACTCCCAATCAAATTTGTTTATAATCTTTAAACAATATTATATCTATTTCCGATTTAATGGAGTTAATTAATAATTAACACGAATGTTGCAAATAATTACTGCAGCTCAATAGCAATTAAAAAGTTTTCACTATATACGAGTAGCTACGCGGGAGTACAAATTGTTTTCTTGTGTGCGCCATAGCAATTCTAAAAGGAAAAGAATGTAAACAAAAACGTATTTAGTTGTAAAAAGCTTTATCATACATAACCTCAAAATAAAACAACAGAGTACACCTTATTGTAGAATAATCCAAATAAACAGATCACCATCTCTTTTCAGCATGCACATCGACCGCACAATCCCTCAAAAGAAACGTCAAAATGCAGTGTATGTGAAAATCATGCAGAACTCTTATGACCGAGTCAACCATCGCTTCAAATGCCGAAGCGTGCGTGTGAACAGTGTGAAAACTCCAAAACGAAAGAAAAGTGCACACCGAATGCTTATCATTCCGATTCCAACAAACAGACAAACAAAGACAACAATAGTCCCCAATTAGCACAATTTCGCCCCCATATCTAGACGGAGCGAGACAATCAACCGTGCCCCAGAAGCCGCGGGACAAAAACAGAAATATATACATATATGTAAACCTCTCAACACAACCGATGAAATCGATTCAAGAAAATTCTTATGCAAAAAGTGAGTAATAAAATTAACAATTACTAGTGAAAAAAAATACCAACGAAATTAAGTCGCCCTCAAACTTACATATTCCAAATATCCATGGATTTGGTCATCTATACTCCCCTCAGCCATTTTTCTTGCAGTGCAGGGCGTGAGAAGTTATATTTTTCTTCTATTTTCCAATCTAACTATCTGCCGAACGAACTGTTTTTATTTATCGTTCACTCACTCTGCACAGCACACGAATGTATGGCAAACACAGACCGAATACAAAATAGCGAAGTTCCTCTGCGACAGACGTTTTCTTTATTCCCACTACGAGTACACTTTTGAAATTAATCGAAAATAAAAATTTTCTAGTACACCGATGGGAAACTTGTTTTCGTAATAAACCGAGCAACCGCAACGTTCGACGTTGCACTTAAATGGTTTTTACAAAAAAAAAAAAAATTCGGCAGGGCGACCCTTCCAAAGTGACAGCACTAGCACTCAACCGTTTTGAGTGCGAGCATAAAATAAATGTCATACTGCACGATTTTCGGAGTGGGAAGTAGGAAAGCTTTTTAATTTTGTGCTAGTTATTGTGAATCCAGCTAAAGCTTTTTCGGTGGCATTTTGATCACAATGTGGTAATAAATTGTGAATGACATTTTTTTAGAGATGGGAATTAAGTAACGAATAATTCGTTGTCATTACTTGTAAAAAGTAACAATTACCGATTAACACAAAAATAAATAATGGGTGTCTTAAAATTGGCACAATTTAATTTTAATTTATGGAAATCTTGAGCAGCTTTGTTTGAAGCAATCGGCTATAGAGTATTTCGCAAAAAATAACACAATCTGACATTTATGTGAATCAAATTCATTGGCGGGGACAGAGATAGTTTAAATACCATACCCCATAGCGCCATAGGGGTATATTAGTTTGTAACATGGAGAAATAATTGTAATATGGATCGACTCAGAATCGATAGCTGAGTCGATTTAGCCATGTCTGTCTGTCCGTCCGTCCGCACGTCACCAGTTTTTGGGTTATTTTTTGAGCTAGAATGATGAAATTTGGTACACGTGCTCGTTGTTGCCCCCAGCAGAACAATTGAAAACCGCAAACGGTTTTGGCCGAACCGTTCGAAATTTTGAAAACAACATGTCTAGACAATTCTCACGTCTATATTTTGTCTATAAGTTTTTTGCCAAGCCCAATTTATGGGCGCGTTTTCAGTACAAAAAAAACTATTTTCGGTAAAAATTTAAGATACTCGAAAAATTGTTTGATGCAAAATCATTGGTTATGATAATATCAACGCTCACGCTCAAGCTCACTTTTTGGAGGCGTTTTCATATAAAAACGATTTGTTTACCCTACCCCATATAGTATATAACCAGGCGAAAAACGTTGTTTTTTGCCGAACCATTAAAGATTTTGTTAAAATGTTGGAACAGTATGTTGTGACGTTATTTTCTACATTTCATAGACATAAAGCCCGCATTTTGGGGATATTCATTTTAAAGTAGGTATGGGATATTAATACCCTAAACTATCCGCACAGCGGACTGTAGCTTTCTCATAAGTTTTTTGAATATTTTTAAAATTTCTTGAAAATTGTGTACAAGCGCAAAATAAGATCAGAACAAATCATAAACCAAATAAAAATTTTTAAGAGGTATTGTTGTTGTTTTTAAAAAGAAGAACATAATCTTTACTTTACTAAAACTTGCCCACTTGATTTGCAATCGCATTATGTATGCAATGGCATTCATGTTCACACTTTCAAATGACACTAATTTAATATTTCAAAGCAAAAAATCCAACAAAATCAGTACTCTTTATATCTCATTGTTTTCCTACATATCGTTTTGGCGTTTTAGTGAAAGAGACAACACACTTTTGAGTGAGATAGCTTCTCGAAACACTCTATTAGTTATCTTATTGCTGGTAGCCTTCTTTATAAATTTCTCGGTTCAGATTTCAATGAATTCATTTTCATTAGTATTTTGCAATGCTAAAACCCAAATCCCCAAAAATGTAAAATCCCAAAATCGAGAAATTTTCCCGGGATTTTGAGATTTCGGGATTATGATCGCGAGCCTGCATAGACTTTTATTTGAAAAATAGAATTATTGGACATTGGACATCACAGTACTTCGCACATGAATGCAACGAACTACAGACACGTAACAGCACTGGCGACTGAGGCCATCGGCTGGGACAGATCAAGACATTAATACAACAGAGAGAGACAGATAGATACAAAGAAGGAAAGACATATAACATACACCTACGTGGCACAGAGGAGGAGACATAGATTTATATTGTCTCATATTATCGCACAGGTGGCCTCAGATAAGCTGGCGATTTTCGTAGAAAACAAATGCTGCCGAGGCTGGGGCTTGAACCCGCAGCGCTTGGCTTAGCAGTCAACTACGCATTCCTCTGAGCCATGGCCACCCGCAAAATAGAATTATGTTTTGCTAGTTCTATGGAGAGTTTGTAGTTGGAAGCAAAGATTCATGCATCTGCTCCATGCACATTCCATTTTGTTCCACTAAGTTAGCACCATTAATTAATAACTGAACTTTGATTTCTTTTATCGTTGCATGCGGTTTTCTCATTTGGAGAAGCTTGTGCAATGAGTTGAAAAAAATCATAAAAAATGCCTTACCACTCAATGAAAATAGTTTTCTTTTATAACAACGACTCTTTCATTGGCATTAAAAAGTCAATGCCAATGAAAATTTTGTTCACTAGCATCAAAATTTTCAATGCTAATAAAATTTGTTTGCATTAGTTATGATTTTATCAATGCCAATAAAAACTCAATGGTAATGCTTTACACCCACGTCTGTTTATTACTCACTTGGACCAATTTAGCAGGCTATTAAAATGCTTTTCGAAAAACAAGCTTCAACTTTAGCCGTTTATTCCGAATTTGACACATTTTTGCAAATTTTAATAAAAGACCCCCATATTTAAAAAAAACGAAATAACGACGAATAAGCACTTACTCATCGGTTAACTCGAATTCTTATCAAAAAATGATAATGAGTGGATAAATAACTCAACTAATTGCATAAGGACGAGCGGAAATGTTTTTTTAGAATTGAGAGATGACGTTTCGGTTTTAGATTACAAAATTGTTTAGGGCAACCGCAAATATGCAAACACATGTTTCTTAGGGAGGTAGTATTAGAAATGGGATAACACAGAAATACGTTTTATACATTATGTTCTAAGCATTTTGTGCCCCAGTCTTTAGGGCACATTTGTGCATATTTTGGGTATAAATGCATATTTTTGCATATTTCGTATTTTGCACTGTTAGACCATATTTTAGCATATTTGTAAATGTTTCCATATATTTTTTTGCATAGAACAGTTGCACACCAGCAGGTACAATTTGTTCAATATGTGGGTGCCTTTATACACAGCTGCTTGAGTATATATAATTTTAATTCAAATATTTTACCCAAAACAAACTCATGTTACGTGTTCAACAAGGGGACTTCATAGAGTTTGCGAAATCATATAAGGACAATTTCCAAAACTCGATCTTCTTATTGCAAGTATTTTTGAAGGATACTTCAAAGGTTAAAACATTAAAGGAAGTCTAACCAGATCTATCACTTTCTCAGCAACCAGTTACAACTCGTTGGAGTTTCATACTATGTGGAAAATTATGAAAAGGTTGTAAACATTATTCATTCATTCAATAAAGGGAATTCTGCTGCAGTCAAAACTTGCAAAGAATAACTTGAACTAACTTACTTACTTAAGTGGCGCTACAGTCCGGAATGAACCAATTAGCCCGGTCCTTAGCTAACTGCATCCAGTTGCGCACTCCAAGTTGGTTGAGGTCGGTTTCTACATGTGCGCGCCACTTAAGACGAGGTCTTCCTCTACTGCGTCCAACGTCTGGCTGGGAATCGAAGACTCTGCGAGCCGGAGTATTGGTGTCCATTCGTTCTACATGTCCTAACCATCTTAAAAGTCAATGCGGAGTTTTTTGACCAGGGGCATGTTGCTGTACGGCTCGTATAGTTCTTGGTTGAATCTTCATCTCCATAGCCCGTCAACGCCAAGGATTGCTTGATCCGCGTTTGAGACGGTCCATGCTTCAGCGCCGTAGAGTAGGACTGGGATGATCAGGGTCTTATTTAAGAACTCCTTAGTAGTTCGAGTGAGGGCTTTACTACTGAATTGCCAATTTAGCCCGAAGAAACAGCGGTTGGCAAGAGTAATTCTTCGTTTAATTTCTGACGAGATGTTGTTGTCAAAGTTGATAGCGGAGCCGAGATAGATAAAGTCCCGTACTACCTCAAAGTTATATCTGTCAATGGTGACGTTCTGCCCAATTCGTCGATGTTGTGTGTCCTTTCATGTTGACAGCATATACTTCGTTTTGCCCTTATTTACTGCTAAACCCATTTTTGCCGCTTCCTACTCTATACTAGCAAACGTGGCTATGATAACACATTGGGTCCTACCAATGATGTCAATATCTTCGGCGTATGCTAGTAGTTGTACCGATTTATGGAAAATTGTGCATCTGGCGTTGTCGCGTGAGTTTTGCACAATCCCCTCAAGAATCAGATTAAAGAAGTCACTTGAGAGCTCATCGCCTTGCCTAAATCCTTATTTGGTATCGAATGTGTCGGTGATTTAGTTTCCGACCCTGATGGAGCAGCGAGAATTCTCCATCGTTATCCTACACAAACGGACGAGTTTGGGCGGTATACCAAAACTAGACATGGCTCTCTATAGTACGTCTCTATAAATGCTGTCGTATGCGCTTTGAAATCGATGAATGGGTGGTGGGTATCGATTTGGACTTCTTGGGTTTTTTCCAGGATCTGCCGGTTGTGGACTTTCCTGGCCTAAAACCACACTGATAAGGGCCGATCAGGTTGTTGGTAAACGGTTTCAGGCGTTCACATATTACGGCAGATAGCATTTTGTATGCGATGTTGAGGAGACTTATGCCTCTGTAGTTGGCGCAGTTTAGAAGGTCTCCTTTTTTATGGATCGGGCAAATGATGCTGAGGTTCCATTCTTCAGGCATACTTTCTTCCGAACAGATTCGGCTTATGAGTTGGTGGATGTTACTTACCAAGTCATCTCCGCCGGCTTTATAAAGCTCGGCGGGAAGGCCGTCATTTCCGGCAGCCTTATTAAGCTTCAGTTTAGATATTGCTATCCTTACTTCACTCAGGTTGGGTGGTTGACAGTTTTCGCTGTCGTTGCCAATATTGAATGGTTCGTTCTGCCTGACAGCGGAGTGTTGTTCGTCATCGCCGTTTAACAGTCTGCAGAAGTGGTTCTTCCATATCCTCAGCATCGACAGTGTCTCAAGTATCTCAAAGTATCCTTTGCTTTGACGTTTTACACTTTGGTAAAACTTGCGAACATCTTTCCTGGATCCTCGATCGCGCGCTTTTCATGCTCTTTTTTCTTCTTTCTGAAAAGCCGGTGTTCTTCCCTGCCTATAGAGCTCAACGGCAGCTCTCGTCTTCACCTGCAGCTTAGCCTTGTAGGCCTCGTTCTTGGCTGCGAGCATCTGTCGGCATTCCTCATCAAACCAGGGGTTTCTTGCTGGTGGGCGCGAGAAACCTAGCACATCGATTGCAGTCTTTCAACATTAAATTTTGTTACAGTATTTCTGGGTTGTTGTGGCGTGGTGGATATCCGTATTCGAACCTTGGCTGCAACAAGGTCGGACATCCAAAATTATAGACAATTAAAAAACTGAGGCAATTTCCTACAATTTAAAAACGAATGGTCTAAAACTTGTCGCATATATGGACATATTCAACGATGCAGACATTAAAGTTCTATTGACTGCAAAGAAATATTGAGTTGTCTGTCCGGACAAACTTCATGATAGAAATTAAAACAACAACTATTTCGGACATTGTAATCAGATTCCTTCTAATAACGCTTATTCAACGTTCAGTTTTCTGTACGATTATTTGAAAGAATTTGTATTCCCTAATCGGGGAATGCGCCACTGAGGTCTTGGCTTGAGGGGAGTCAATTTGCTCAATTGAATGAACAGAGGCAGAGATAATTTCTGTTGGGAAATTTTTGGCCGATGGGAATGAATATATAGTCTCTGAGATAAAATTGCATTTAAATTTGCGATCCTGCGTGGTATAGCCATAGGGAAGTAAAACCACGAAGAGTTTTTTAATCAAGGTTGAAACTTTATTGGTTGTTAATGTTTATTTCCCGGGTGTCCGCCGGGAAGGATACTGCTTTATTTTGGTGCCATTTTAGTAAACATTAGTTTTGACAGTTCATATTTGGCAGTCGGGAAGTAGACACGTGAATAATTTATTATGGAAAAATATTCTATTAACCAACGTGTTTTTTTTATCAAAATCAATCATCGATTACTATTCTGATGAGAAAGTTACGTGAAATTTTTGGGAGAAACAACGTGCCAACAAAACGCATTTTTTATTGTGTAGTGAATGATTTCGAAGAAAGAGGGTCTGCAAGTGATAGGCCTAGGCATGGACCACAACACACTGCAAGATCGACAGAAAACATTACTGCTGCTTGAGAAAATTTTCAAAACAATCCATCAACCTCAATTCGTCGCCTTGCTCAGGAGCTTGGTTTCACTTTGCCCACAATTTTGAACAAGGATTTGCATTTGTCTCTATTTAAGATTCAGTTGACACAAGGGCTTCTTCCACAAGACCATTTACGCCGCCGTACATATGGCAATATGATGTTACAGCTAGCCCATGACAACCCCGATTTTCATGAAAACATCATAATGAGTGACGAGGCACATTTTCATTTGAATGGATATGTGAATAAACAGAATAGAGGATTCTGGGCAATGTAAAACCCTCATATTATTCATCACTTTACACCCAATAAAAGTTACAGTCTGGTGTGCAATTTGATCAGGAAGACTCATTGGACCTTACTTCTTTGAAAATTAAAACGGCGTAACGGTAACTGTGAATGGGAGCGATATCGTGATATGATTGACTACTTTTCAACGCCACAACTGCATGCTTTGGGCTTGATTAACATTTGGTATCAACAAGACAATGCAAATACTGCTAGACCTCTTTCCACAACAAGTTATTTCAAGAAATGGTGATGTTGATTGGCCTCCACGGTCGCCTGATTTGACTGCTTCGGACTCCTTTTTGTGGGAATATCTGAAAAGCAAGGTTTATGCAAACAAACCAGAAACGCTTGAGCAACTCAAACAAAATATTCGTGATGAAATTAATGAAACACCGCGTGAAATGTGTGAGAATGAAATGAAAAATGTGCTGAAAAGGGCTCGCATTTGAGAGACTAACAGAGGCGGACATTCACCTGATATTGTATTCCATACATAATTGCCGACATTAAATAAAGCATTTATCAATAGAAGATCCGTTCTCTTTCATTTAATCAAAATTTAGAAACAAACAAAGTAGTTAACCTTCCCGGTGGACACCCTGTAGCTCTCATTAACAAGAAAAAAACGAGTGGTGGGTGCACTACTCGTGCTGCGTATTGGCTAAAATACGCAATAACATTAATTTTGGTTACTGGTGTTAAAAATATATAAATTAAGTAAAATTGTTATTATAAGAAGTTTTTATCCTGAATTTCAAGGAATTGCCGCCCCCATGTGAATTAGGTGACATGGAATAAGGCGAAACGAAATTAAGCCAAATTTCGAAATAAAAATTGGGATATTTTCGTTTTTAAAAGTGAAACAAAGCCAATTTGGCATTATATCCCCAAGAAGAGGGCATGGTTAAAAACTTAAAGGGGAAGAAATTAGAAAATTACATTATCATGACATACTACACAAACAGTTTTTCAAAATCTTTTTTGGTTTGACAAAAAACGACGTTTTAATATTGCATATGGTGGGGAGTAGGGCAAACACATCGTTTTGTTAAGAAAACGCCTCCAAAAAGTGGGCTAAAATAATTTGTGGACGAAATATTCATGTTTATATTACAAATGATCTTGTATCAAACGTTTTTTCGAATATTTCAAAATTTGAGGGCATTTTTTTTAATAAAAAAGACCCCAAAAAGTTGGCGTGGCAAAAAAAAATGTGTATATAGACGAAATATAGATATTTTTTTCAAAATTTCCTGTCGTGTGGCCAAAAACAATGTTCTTTTAAAGAGTGGTCGTGGCAGTAAGCTGATTGAAAAATGTTAACACTTGTTCTGTTTCGTAGGACAGAAAGTCTTTTTACTAAATTTCAAAACTCAAGCTCAAAATGTAACGTACAAAAAAAGGTGATAAACAGTCGGTTGGACAGACAGGCAAGCTTAGATCGGGAAGCGTACAAATGGTCGACGAAAAAATGTCGGCTGGACAACGATAAATTGCATTCACTGTGCAAATATCGACTGAAGTTTGATCGACAAAAAAAAAGTTGACAGTATAAGATTCAGACCATTTAAAAGTCGATTGAAAAGTTGTCGGTAAAATTGTCGGAATGTATCTAAAAAAAAAAACAGGACTTGCAGGTTGATATGATTAAAATAGTACTGTAAATGTAAACATTAACAGTTATTCGAGGGTGGCTTGTTAATCGACAGTGGCAGCATTCACTTTGCCGCTGTCGACGTTTTACGAGTCGATATTTTCAAAATCGACATTATAGATATCATTGAACAACTTCATTGCAACTCAAAACATGAGGAATTGGAATTTTACCTCCATAAATTCTAATAGGAAATATTAGAAAATACCGTTTCAGTTCGGTGGAATGGCAATAATTACTTCATAAATATAAATGTTGATCGGTGAAAAATAAAAAACAGAATTTTCTGCGAAAACTTTAATTAGAAATTTAGATATTTTTGGATAACAATTTTTTAAAATTCATAAGCTTTGTTTTGAATTCTCACGAATGATGGAATTTATAAAAATGCCGAAAGAAGTAAAAGAACATTTCCAATGAGGGTTTCCAATGATAGCTATAACTGGGCCCTGAGAGTCGACATTTTGATCATTTTTATAATTTTCACGAATTTTTACGAATTATGATTTTAAAAATCGACTGATCGTACCCAACCCGGCTAAATCGACTTAGCTCCCGATTCTGAGTCGACCTACTTTGTGAGTATAACTATTGAGATTATTTCTCTATGTTACAAACATAATGTCAAAACCAATATACCTCTTTGGGATAGGGTATAATAAATAGGAACACAAAGACATTTAACATGCATCCAAGCTCGCACACAACCCAAATATATCAGTGGATCAAGCAGGGGGTTCATACTTTGCATCCATCTGAGTGCATACTGCCCCTTCCACCCCCCGCTTAGATCCAATGCTGGATTTGGTTTGCGTGCGAGGTTGGATGTATGCAAATGGGTTATCTTATTTAATTTTTTAAGTCGAGTCGATTGTCTAGATTTGGGTGATGTAGTTCATTTGCTTGATAGATCAATTAAGTTCAAACCGTGTCGGCAAACTAGTTCGTTCATTTTAGTTCAGTTTAAAGAAAATTCTAAAGAAATTTAACTTTTTCAAGAATTACAAAATAACAACAAACACAAAGTTAATAAAACAAAACATATATCTTATTTAAAGTAAAAACTCATTTATCTAATTCACAAATTTTTGAAAACTAGTTTTTTTTTGTGTATCACAATATTTAATTTTTCAGTCTCAGTGCCTTAAGAACCTAATGCAACATTTTGCAAATTATACAAATACAAACACAATATACATTGTAGTTACATACATTAAACAAAAATCTTTAAGTTAAAGTGTAATATTTAAAAATTACATTTTACATATTTCAATGCAAAAAGACCAGTTTATTGACATTTTCTGGTTCGGCCGTCTTTTTATATTTGGCCAGTTGATCAGAAACACACGTTCGCATGGAACTGAAGTAGGTTGAATGAAAAATGAGAATGTATCTGTACATGAGGACACCATTCGAGTGGATCCATTTCACGTTTCATTCATATACTTGTCAAACTCTCTATAAAATAAATACGTAAAATAATAAATAATATCAAATAAGTGAACTAGTGAACTACTGAACTAGTTCACTGAACGGAACTAGTCCACCGAACTAGTTCGTTCACGAACCACCCAAGCCTAGACTGTACCAAGGCCGTGTGTCAATTGCGTTAAAATGGGGGTTAAACTTTATCCACTGACTAATTTTTGACATTTCTGCAGGGGTATAAGAAAGTTACCTTTTTGCTGTGTCAATTAAATTAAATGGGATATTATTTCAATACTATTATCATTAATTTCCCAAAAGAATTAGAACAAAATTCCTTTCTTTATAATTTCTTGTAATAAAAAAATACCGAATAGATTTCCAGAAAGATCATCAAAAATCCCCTAATTATTAATTATTGTAATAGATATATTGTTGTACAATTTGGGCTGATGATTAAAGATATCCGCCCTACTTTGTTCATGTTAATCATATTTTAATTATAGCGAAACAAATGTAATCATAACATATTTGAAACCATCTTTTTTAAAAGTTCAATTTTAGTTTATTTTACAATTTGCATTACATTTTCTGATTACAATATGTTCTTTACTTATTATTTAATAATCTGAATATTATTTAATTTTCCCGTCACATTGAACACTGATAACGAGGAATAATCCATGAGCTTGCTTTCCATCTCTGTCACCCCTCAGTAGGTATATCAAATCTCAAAAATTAGCCACTGGATACATTTTAGCGAGCTGTCAATACTAATGTCAACATTTATCCACTGGCTAAAATTTTAACGCAATTGACACACGGCCTAAGAATAAAATGGCGTTATTTCCATGTTTTGCAATATTTCGATTAACATAGCGCAATAAAGCCGAATAAACATTATTTCGTTAAAAAAAACAAGAAATGAAGTCAAATTTCATCGCTATCATCGTAGATAATGAACCATTAAAAATCAACAGTTCAAAAGTTTTTACGAAAACAATATTTTTCTCTTTATTATCGCTTTCATCGCTATCATCGTAATGAACCAATCAAAATCAACAGTTCAAAAGTTTTCACGAAAACAATATTTTTCTCTTTATAAGAGAAAGTTTTAAAAAAAATCGGTTCACTTGATTAGACGCATAAGAGATTTAGATTTGGTTTTCTTATTTTGAGTGACTCCCATATCCCCAGGCTCTGGGTGACAGTAAAACCGAACCTTAGGTTTGAGGATTAAATGACAATCATTCAAAGTGGGTGGAAGGTTGTCTTGTCCAGAAGGGTCCAGAAGAAACCAACAAGTATGTTATCATTTAGTACTTCTTGATTACGCTAAAAAAACCGATTTATTGGCGGTAATTTCGTGACATGAATTTTTATAGAAATCAAACTGTTCACATGCCTTACCTTTATAGCTTATGTGGCTAAACCTGTTGACTCGCTATAACCGACGTTAAATCCCATGAAAACAATTCGTTGGATATGCTTTATAAGGTGTATATTGTATCCACGTAATTGTAAATGATATATAATTATATTCAAAGTGATTTTAAATTATCTTTTATTAAATTCAAGCTGTGTAAACTAAGCTGTGACAACAAATCGTGATGATAACTAACCTTTTAACATGAAATTAATGAATTAATGGTTTAGTTACCTTAACAAAATCCAAAAGAAGGGAACTTTCCAACGTACTTCACACGGATATACGTAAACATATATTTACAAACATTTAATCTGGAAATCCCCCACGATATAACAAAGTTTACAACAAGTTGCAGTACATACTATCACATAAAGCAGCAATTACCATTTATTTTCAAAACAATAATTATTTCGATCGCAAAAGCTCACTGCAGGGAGCGTTGCCGCCGAACGTGATGGAGATGTTATCAGAAAGCAAATTCATGAAACATTTTATTTTGCCCCTTTTTTACAATTGTAATTTAATATTTGTTTGTTCATTCGAAGCTGTGAGCGCCACTTGACTCAACTCATTAGAATCAAGTGGCCAAGTGGCTAAGTGAAATGTATAGATGTATGTACTTATAATTAGGTTCGTATAGTCTTCGTTGCTTTCAAGTGGAAACATAAAATAAACGTGTTAAGTAGTTGGTAAAACACCGATTAGTTATTATAAATTTTGGTGATATAGAGCATAATTAATTGTTAGATTATAAGTATGACAAGTGAAATATACGATAACTTATCCATGACTCATTTAAGATAAACCAGAGAATGCCAATAACTTTTATCCATTTTTTGAAGATTTTTGAAGACATGAAACTAGCAATTTGCCCTTAACAACTCTCGGTGGCATACTTCTAGATTTTAAATACATATAGTGTCAAGTATGTATGTAATACTACACATCAAAAATACGTTGCAAATATATAAAAGTTGTATGACGTAGAAATCCTTGAAATTTAAGATGTTGAAGTTGCTCGTCAAATATACGAGAGAATTGAATATTTTTATTTATTTGATGACCTCTATTTTTACAAAAGATGTCGGTTAACTAAAGAAATAACAATTGTGGTTATAACGAAAATAGATAGCTTATTGGAATGCCAGTTAAATGGGTACCTACAGCAAATTAATTTATAAACTTGCAACTGGAAACAATATTTTTAGCATAGCTGATTTCGGAGGAATGCAAGTCTCGACAGTTTCAAGGATAGTTCTTAAATTTTTAAAGCAAAAGATAGATTCGGAAATGACTTCATAAAATTTTCGGAAAACCCAACTGGTATTTTAAAACTTAAAAGGGATTTTTTTTGCAACAGCATCGTTTCTAAATTATATTTTACTATTATTGAAGGGTAATTGCGGTATGAATTGATTGGTCGAAGCAAATTTAGAGCTATTGTTCCACCAATGTCGATGTCCACACCCAGTTGTCACTTAGAGGAATGTAGCATCAACAAGTTGCCACATATGTCAGTGTGTAATCCTATCAAGAGCAACCCGATTATTTCCAAGCACGTATTTACTAAATTCGATGAACCATTAGCAAGTTTATAACGCAGAAATTGAGCTAAATGCCGGTGCAGATACAAGTTGTGCTAAAAGAAGTCATCCGATGTTGTTTGGCTCTCTTTTTTTATCTAAATGGCAGCAGCTGATGCACGGACTGGACTTTGTACGGGAACATGCGCAAGTCTTTGACCAAAATTCGCCTCAGGGACGAACGGCTGATGGCTAATTGAAAGGCACGGCGTCTGGTCGATGTTTCCGGCGACCGCTCGACATCCTCGGCAACAGCGGCGATATTCTCTGCACAACGGGCGCCCGGGGTCGGCCGCTCTTGGCAACGTCTCGTGTGGTCCCATACTCTTGAAGGTTGGTGGCCAAATGGCGCAGTGTTTGCGCAGTCGGTGTCGGACGGCCGGGGAATCGGCAACGGAATTCGCGCTGCGCCAACACTACAGACGAATTGTTACGCAAAAAAATAGACACGATTATTCCGCGTTCTTGGGGAGTGTATTGCTCCATGGCTGGTTCACTTTACATCTGTCTAGTCCACATATGTCAAAACAGATTTGACATTGGCGGCCCTTTGCAAAAATAAAAGCATCTTCCAATAGGGTGATCTCTTTTGGCCCACCTTGTATAACCAAAAGCACATCTACCTTGGTCCGGACGATCGTTCTCTATTCGTTCAACAGCACCTATTGAAAGGTGTACTAAGAAGCGCTGGGTGCATTTCTGTGGAAGGCTAATTGCGGTATGCATTAAAATTCGCCCAAGCCAACGCAATTGTGGCCGGTCCACTGTGCAGGCTTTTTAAATTATGAAAGATACACAAATCGTGATTTAAATAACCGCTTTCGGGATTCCATCGAATTTTTACTCACATTAGGTTTGGCTAGACCATAAAGGTCCATTGTGGTACCACGTCGACCCGTCGTATTCTCTATATTCGTTCGGCTAATTGAATCCTTCAGACCTAACTATGTAGCGTAGGAGGTTTCTGACACTGATACTAGTCAGCTTACCCAGATTATGGAAAATGTAGTCTCCGAGATAAAGTTTCCTTTTTCCTGAGAGAGGTGGACAAGTGCATAGAAGGTGCGTTATACTTTCCCCCTCTTCCTCATCCATGCAGCTTCTAAGGAAGTCTTTGCTGAAAAGACCTAGACTTTTTCCGTGTAGGCCTATAAGACAGTGTCCTGTGAGGACACCGAATATGGTTATGGTGGTTGATCTGTTAAGCATTGTCAAGCAGATTGAGCGCTTCTGGTTAAAGCTAGGCCAGAGTTGCCTAAATATATCTATCTGCGGTTTGCATTTTCGATCGCATCACGTTTGATCAGTAATTTACATGTAGCAAGGGGCCTGCCTAACATATCTACTGGCTGTAGAATGTAAAGGGTAGTGCCCTGTCTGACAAGCTTATCTGCCTTGTAATTCCCTGGTAAAATGCTTCGCCATCTCGTTAAGAGACAGTCGGCATTCGCGGGCTGATTTCGAATTGAACGAGATTGATTTCAGGGATTGATACAAGATGCATTTTAATTGAGAGGTTGTCGAATATATCGAATGATTCTTTTACTTATATGAGCAACCTTTCGGTGCAGTTGTGATAAACTTATTTTACTTGCATGATAATCTTCAGACTGTTGTCTGGAGCGATATATCGTAAGGGAAGATTTTAAGTAGTACAGATATATACACATACTCGCTATAATAGGGGACCAATATCACCCATCACTAATATTTCTTACGCGGATATCATAGATTTACATACAACGGATAGCAGGACTTTATTGATCTTCTTTCCCTTCATAGAATCTATCACTTTCACTACCGTTTCAATTTTAAATTTGAACGAAATATTTAAAAATTTTGACATTGCAAAGTTTGATGTGAACTTACGGGTTTACAACTTTAAAGCAAAATTTTTGATGTATTTTATATCTATGTTCCACAAAGTGCAACATAAACAAATTGATGTGTTACTTAAAACTTAGCTGTAACAGGATTTATGATTCGAATGAGCAAACGGGACTTAATTGTTTTTGTTTGCTGGTTGTGTGTTTTAGAATGATTGGGGGAGTTCATAATTGCAAAATTGTTGCACATACAAATACAAATTTTGTCGCAACAGGCTCGTAAGTACCCAGGGCCGAGGTTTCTCACAACCATTCATGTGTGCGTGTGTACTACTTGCACGATGAAGAGGACCTCCTGTTTTATGCCGACTCCGAACGGCGAATTTGAGATAAGCTTTTCTTGACAATTGATACTACTCGGATGACATGCCAAATAACATTTCATTGTAACACATGACATGCTATAAATATTGATTCAATGCAATTATGAACAGAAATACTTATGCCAGTTGTCATCATTTTTTTGTTTCCAAAAAAAAAAGTTCATATATGCAGTTGGCAGTAAAAAAGTAACAGAAGTTTTTAGTTTCTCTTTCACCTTTTAGTAACAGAGTTACAAAAGCATATTAATAATGTAATTTAAAGGAATAATTTTAGGACTGGTTCTTAATCACTAAAATGGATCAAAATCTTGAAGTATTGAGGCAATACTATCTGAACGAAATAAAAGCAAAATGCAAAGATATAGGAAGATTATTTTGATAAAAATAACCTGTATTTCAAGAAGCATTCCAAAAACTATGAATTTTCTTAAAACCATAAAAGAATTTCCAGAAGCTGTTTTCAGAAACCATTTTCGAATGATAAAGACCACATTTCAGGTGCATTGTTATAAATACTTTAAATTATATATCAGTTTGTCAACAGTATATTGAAAATGAGATTATTGTCCACTTTGGAAGAACTAAATTTTGGTTGACCTGCCAATTTTGTAAACTATTTGGAAACTTTTCCCCAAGTAAGAGATTTGTTTTCGTCCTAGTATAAATTTGGACACCATTTCTAAGCGAATCAAAATAACCATCAATAACCATCCGACCACAATTTTTGTTCACTTCCATTCCTATAAAACTAATATATTTTAACTATTTAATAAAAAAAAAATTCCACTTGTTTTAGCCAGATCTCTTGAACTTTCATTAATTTTACTCATATTTTCTCCTGCAACTCGGCAACAAAACAAAATTCAATGAAGAGTTGATCGCGGTTTGACTGTCAGTTTGCTTATATGAACGCAGATGATAACTGCTGTCATGCAAAGATAATGCAATTATGCAATGCTCCCGCATTTTTTCTTTTATGAACTCGACCATTCTATTCACTGATCGTCTCTTTAGATTGTTTAGTGCTCAAAGCCTGGGAAAGAAATGATTTTATATTTGGCGTCCATGCTAAATGAACAAAGGAAACGCTTAAGAGAAAAGGTGCAGCCGAAGAACTCCTATAAGGTAGATTAGGGTGCAGTTATATCTATCATTGGAAACCATTATGCGAAATTTTCTTTTACTTCTTTTGGCTTTTTTTTATAAATTCAATCATTTGCGAGTTGGTGTTAGAGCAAAGTTTATTAATTTTAGAAAATTATTATCTAAAAAAATGTTAATGTTTAATTACTGTTTTCTAAAAAAATCACCTTTTGTTATTCAATGCTCATGATTTATTTTTGTGAAGTAATGTTTGCTATTCCACCGAACTGAAACGGATTTTTCCAATGAGTCCTATTACCAGTCATGGAGGTAAAATTTAAATTTCATCATGTTTTGTGTTCGAATGAAGTTTTTCAATGATAGCTGCAAGTGGCCATGGCTCAGAGGAATGCGTAGTTCACTGCTAAGCGAAACGTTGCGGGTTCAAGCCCCAGCTTCGGCAGCATTTGTTTTCTACGAAAATTGTGCGATAATATGAGACAATATTAATCTATGTCTCCTCCTCTGTGCCACGTAGATGTATGTTATATGTCTTTCCTTCTATGTATCTATCTGTCTCTCTCTGTTGTATTAATGTCTTGATTTGTCCCAGCCGATGGCCTCAGTCGCCAGTGCTGTTACGTGTCTGTAGTTCGTTGCATTCATGTGCGAAGTACTGTGATGTCCAATGTCCAATGATAGCTATAACTGGACCCTAAAGCTGCCATCAAGGACATTCGATGGGATGAGACGGGCAAAAGGTGCATGCATATTACGTTTTTTGAAACAATAATCGTTTAGTTGAGCAACAATGAAAAATCGTTATGTATAGATAACAATTTAAGAAACGTTGGTTAGAGACAACTTAAATATTTAAGCATGATACGTTTAAAGAAAATCTAAAAAAAATGTTTACTGTGTTTCTAAAAAGTTTGTACTTTACTTCAAATGTATTGTTTCTCGCGTTATTTTTCCACCTTTCTACACAATTCAATCTCTTCTGATATTAGGCTGATGATCTTGCTAAGCACCACTCCTGACATTCTACAACAAGTGAAAGTGTTAGGATTGATTTTCGCTACATGTGAACAAGAAAGTGAACAGTAGATGTGCAAATAACATTCGTTTTAACCAGGAGCGCCCTCTCAGTTTAAGCTTAAAATACCCTAAATCAGAACCATCATCGGTTTCCACAAAGTTCATCTCTTCACACGAAAAATCTAAGGGTGCAGTTACAGCTATCATTGAACAACTTCATTGCTACACAACACATGATGGAATTGAAATGTCACCCCCATAGCTTCTTAGGAATTATTGGAAAATTCCGTTTCAGTTCGGTGGAATGGCAATCATTACTTCACTAAAATAAATATTTATCAGTGAAAAATAAAAAGTGATTTTCTGCGAAATTTTTGGATAATCATGTTCTAAAATTCATAAGCTTTGTTTTGACACCAACTCGGAAATGGTTGAATTTATAAAAAAAAGTTGCAAGGATTAAAAGAAAATTTCCAATGAGGATTTTCAATGATAGCTATAAGTGGACCCTAAGGGTGCGAAACCTTTAATTAAATATTAAAATATTTTTGGATACCTTTTTCATGGTTTGACAGCTATAAGTGGACCCTAAGTCTCGTCCGGAATTACTACTGTAAAGGCTGTATGGAAGAGGAGAAGGATGAGAGATTCTAACACTGTTCATGTCGTTTGCTCTCCAATAAAAACAGGAAAATAAAACTTTGCCTAGTTAACATTAAGATGGGTAGTTTCTGCCCATCTAAAAGTACGCTCGGAATGGTTTAGGTAGGCAACAGAACTGAATAAAGATGATGGATACATCATGCGGGGTGGGCATCTGACTTCAATCACCAAAACAAACAGTACCCGTACCGTTTAGGGCGAAAGAACCATTCTTTTATTATTCTATAGCGCGAAATAGGAAAGCATAAATTATTTTGGGAACTACATGGATTTGTTGTTCAACATTTGATCAAGCCCGAATAAACCAATCAATCAATTTGAAAAATACCCACTTATCGTTGTCAATTGATCGTTTTTTCTTAACCACTTGATCAAAATTAAAATGCTATTTGATTGGTATATAAAGGGTTTGACATTGTATAATCGACACTAAAAAAAAACGGAGTAAAATTTAATTCAATGACCCTAGCAACCCGTGAACATTCTGATTATTTAATGACTGCAAGTACAATTTAAATTGTGAAAAATATTGTCACGTTTGTAATGTGATACTCTAGAGACGATCTAGCTGAAACGCAAAAAAAAATGTATTTCTGTGCGATACACACCATCGTTCAGGGGAAACAGCCTCTTCTTATCTTATCCTTATCAGATTAAGAAAAGAAAATATCGTTGAAACATTGTCGTTTGTTTTAGGCTTTAGCATGTTTTATTTCATTTTTTATCAGTGTTCTTGTTATGGTGATTCAAAAAGGAAGAATGTGGCTCAGGGAGTATCAAAGTGAGCTCAAGCAATAGGTGTACGTGTATGTTTGTGTAAGCATGTATCAAGATAATAGGAATTGTTTTTCAGCTCCAAAATGTGATCTGTTTTAAATAGACACCTTGTGCCTGGGTACAGGGGAGATAATATTAAATTGAACGTGTTCAATTTAATTTAATATCAAAAGAATGTGATTTTCTTTACAATCCGTGAAAATAAATTGCTTATGTCAATATATCGGCAACAACATTTAATCAGGTTCATGTTTTCTTTCGTCATAAGCACGAATGCACATTTACCTAGTACGCTTTTAGTTAAATTCTGTTTTACCTTTAAGCAATTTTGTGTTTGGGTACACGTGACAGATGCCATACAGACGGCATATTATTGAACGTAAGCACACACTATGGTAAGTAGAAATTGAAATAAAACATTAGTACTGAACTCACATGTTGAGCAAGCATAAAGCATAGGTGGCGGGAAACTGTGAAAGAAAAGTAAATTAAAAGGAAAATCAAAATTATTTCTTCCGTTTACACTTTGTAAGCAATTTTGTACCTTGAAAAAATTTACCGCCATAAAAACATTCGAATTGTTTCAACTGATAATGATATGCCCGAGCCGGCGTACTAACACGTGTAAGTCTAAAGAAATAGCTCGGTTATGGAAAGATGGGTTTTGGTGGTGAACGAGAACAAAGACTTAAACCCCAGTCCTATAAATCCAACCCAATAGGACTGTAAAGAAGAGTATGAACTCGTTTTCTGGCGACCTCTTCTGCAGGATGCACTATCTTTTATGACGGTGTAAAACTTTGACAAATATCAACCGATTGCTTTTAGTAGATATGTTTTTGAAACGTCATAAAATTTTAATTAATCGCTTCACATTACATAGTGATGTTATACATTGAAAATAGTCAGATGTGTTGACTCAACGTTCATATTTTTGAAAATATCTGGGCCAACAAGCACCGTCTGACAACACTATTCGCCGTTTGGTGTCGCATTTATTGAGAACGGAACGGTGGAAAATCGTCGACAGGCCGTTAATGAACAACGTACTATGGTAACATATAAAAGGGTATTCATAACCCCTTGAGTACGTGTAAATTATAAAAAAATAAAAAAAACCAAGACTTTCCAATGAACTAGTTGAAGCGGTTGGAGAGCAAACCCATTTGTTTAGTACCTTACCACACTTAGCATTTTGACGTCAGCGGAGCAACCTTGCGGAGCTAGGAGTCCACACGACTATTTCTGTTGGAATTTGCGATTAAACTATCATTGGACTATTTTGGATCAGAGAAAGCCAATCGTTCGATAGAAATCGATAGCGGTATATGTTGGCTCATTATGTCTGCCCACAAATGTGTGAAAAAGTTCTGGATTACAGGTTTCAACCGGACAGTTCGCCATGTCAGACTGTAAATTAAACACTAAAGGTTCTCCGAAAAAAATTCCATGGACGTGCGCTGTCATTGACTGGCCACCCAGATCTCCAGATATGACCCTTTTGGATTTATTTTTGAGGGGTTATTGGTGAACACTTGAAGTGAAGTGAACACTTGATTGAAGTTGTTTTCAAAAATTAAAAAAAAAACAAATTGTTGGCACAACAGGCTCGTTAGTACTCGGGGCCGAGCTTTATCACAACCATTCATATGTGCGTGTGTACTTCTTGCAGGATGGAGGGACCTCCTGTTTTATCCCGATTCCAAACGGCGAATTTGAGATAAGCTTTTCTCGACAGTTGATACATCAGGAGGGCCAGTGAAAAATCATTTAGGTGTTGCTACGGCTGACAATCGAACCCAGATCTCCTGCGCGGCAGTTAATCGCACTAACCATCGCTCCACTGAGACCGTTTTCAAAAACTAGTCCAAGAAAATTTCAAAGGACCAAATTTAATTAAAATATTTTACAAATATTAAAATCGGTTGTTTTTTTTAAGTTATTAAGTGTTCAAATATCGACCGATATGTTTTATCGTTGAGTTGTAACTTAAGGACGTAGCATAAGCAAGAGAAATGGCTTAACCTCCTGCACAATATCTTGGCATTTATTATATAAACTTAAAAGAAACACTCCAACTGAAAGTCATCTGGAGATTTTATTTGAGTGGTGTAATCGCAGAGGCCATTCAAAATCATAATTTTTCAAAATTAGGTATTCGCCGAACAGGTTGTGTGAGTTGTAGCAGTGTCTGGTTAGGTACAAAAATTGTCTATTCACAGGCAGAAGGTAGATGCAGTAAAGGAAGATCACCGCTTATGTTTCACCAACCAGTAGGAACATACACCAACCTCCTTGAAGTGCGCAACTAAAAGCAGTTAAGGACCTGACTAAATAGATAATCATGTTGATTGAGTCTACAGTTCAACTCGGATTGTGTATGAAATAACAAGAGTTAAATAGTTGTACAACATGGTAAGATACTAACATCGATAGTAAATATGTACTTTTATTTTTTATTTTTGCTTTTATGTGACGCACAATGGCTAACTTAATCTATGAAAGTACACTTATCACCGCTTCTGACGCTGGCTGATTTTTGTAAGAAGTCTAAACACGTTTACCTATATTCATAAATCATAATTCATATTCAACAACAATATTGCCAGACATTTTATATCTTTTTGCTTAGGACAAAATGTCTATACGCTTGAGAAAATTATAGCAAATTTACTGTAGCCATTTTTTTTTTAAATTTCTTAATTGTTTTAAACTTGTTGACCTTTAAATTGCATAAAAACAAAACAATATATCATTAGTCTGATACTGTGTTAAGGTCGATGCATATATGTTCAACCTCGCCATTCCCAAAATAATTGATCAAGCCCTGTGTTATTCAAATGTCATTATTTTTTCCAAAATTGAGGAAAAATCTGCAGGCAAACGATGCTGAGTTCAGCTCTAAGCAATCAGCACATGTCCGCGATGACATATGACATACACATGATTTAAGAGGAAATTGACGGAAGTCCCAGCAACTGGTTTAATAGCATTATCGAATGAGTCATCGTTTGTCTAGGAAATTCATTTAATTGTGTAAAATAAAATACTGAAGACCCATTTCTAAACACTAATGTGACACTACTGTCTTCAACATGACTTGTGATTCGCAATAAAATAATATGAGGAAAACCCGCTTACCGCAATGGCCAATGATCTTCTCGGGGTATGTCCGTTTCCATATTCATCGACTGAAGTACGTCTCTGACTTTGCTGGAATACAGAAGCCGCTCGCCGTCGTGGTGGTGGCCTTGGTGCTGTTCCAACAAGACCCAGTGCATCGTTGTTGGAACCAGAGGCAGCACTTCTACTGCTGCCATTGGCCGTTGTAGTTGGTGAAGCTGAACTGCTTGAGCTGCTCATTATGAGTTCTTCGTAATATATATTTCTTTTTTTGTTGGAAAGGGCGAGAAAGAACCACCCAAGCGTAAATGATTCCTTTAAATTTTGTTTTGTATTTCAATCTTCTTCTTGTGCAGAAGAATGGAATTATATACTCTGCTAGGAGCCAGACAATAGACTTTTCGATGGGTGCTTTGTATAAAATAAAATCACTGAGAGGGGCCCGGATGTTACGGCTGCGACACAGCTTCAAAACACATAAATTTATATATGTATTTAATATACGAAAAAAAAAATAAAACTCACGGCCAACCTGTGTGCGATAATATCCGTCGCTATACGAATTAAAATTATACCACTTTTAGCACAACACGAGACAACAAGAGGATAACTATAACAAGATGATTATGTTGGACTTTGTGCGATTTTTAATTGGGATTACATCTTTGATTTATGACCTGCGTGTATAAAATGCACTCGCAAACGACTCTTTTCTTTTGCAAATCTACTTTCAGAGCACTAATTTCACTTGTAGATACTTAATTAAATTTCAAATAACTTGAAACGGGTTTGTAATTAATATACGGGTTAATAATTTATAAGCAATTTTTAGCAACTCGAAGATTTCAACAGTTCGCACGAAAAAAAAACCATCAATGCCGAACGGTTGGGAGATGACTGGAACGAAAGCTTTATTCGTTGACAGATGTCTGCCAGTGCCAGCTTTCGCTGTCAGGTGCACAACGATTAGTGTTGCCAAGAGACGTGAGTATACGGTGTACTTACTACTTACTACTCCTATTTCAAGTGGCACACGTGTATGCTTCAACCGTAGTCATTATGGTTACTTTACAAACTCACGGGAATATGTTCAACCTTTTGAATTTCGTGTAATATAGCAAACTTTATTTGCGTGAGTTTGTTACTTTTTAATATCCGCGATAATCTAAAACACAAATAATTAAAATTGAGTGCTAACACTTATCATGTGTACGCATATAATATTTTTTTTTAATTCTTATTTGTTTTTTCTAATAAAAATCGATGTATACCGAACTAGTTGCCTTCTTTTTTTATATATGTAACGACTGTCGGAAACACATAAATGTGTTGGTAGGGCCCAGTTATATCTGTCGTTGAAAACCTTCATTGAACATTTTCTTTTACTTTTTGCGGCTTTTTTTATAAATGCAATCATTGGCGAGTCAGTGTCAAAGCAAAGCTTATGAATTTTATAAATGATCAAAAATATTTAAATTTCTGATTATAGTTTTCGCAGCAAATCACTTCTTATTTTTCACTGATCAAGATTTATTTTAGTGAAGTAATGTTTGTCGTTCCACTGAACTGAAACGGAATTTGCCAATAAGACCTTTAAGAAGCTATGAAGGTGATGTTTCAAAAAACGTCATAAATTTTACAAATCTATTACACAAAGTCAAATTTTATACAAGCTTGTGTCCCATTTATCTCTTTTATTTGCTAAGACATTGTTGTTGGATTTTTTACAAATTGCGATCTCTTTGAGGCAAATGCCTTTGCAACCGAAATAAATAACACATAGCGTAGATTGACAAAATCCGCGAATATCAGCTCCGTCATCTTGCACCTGAAAAGGGTATAATGAAATGTTTTAAGAACTTTATTGTAGTGAGATAGTAGTTTATATACCATATAACATAGTTTATTTTGACCTCCATATCTTATAGCAGCCATCACTTGGAGATCAGCAGAAATGTGACCACATCTCTTTTTTATCCTTCAAGATCGGATCGCACATGAAACTTCCAGATTTTCAGATTTGTTCTTAGACTTAAAATTTTAACTAAGATTAGATTGATCTGTTTTTGTCTGTGCGGACAGCTCATAGTTTATATTCTTGCTGTGGTAGTTGAACTTATGAAAAATGGATGAGAAAAATTTAATTGATTACACTGTTGTAAACAATGAATGAGGAATTATTTTTGTGGAAATCGAAGAAACTGTCGCTTAATGTAGATGATGAGGAAGAATATTCCAAGAATTTAATTAACGTTGATTCAATTTTTTTAAACAAACTTTTAATAAAAAAAACTCTAAATAAAACACAAATCAAACTGCGAAATATAATCTTTAAACTAACCTGGGGTTTAGATTTGCAAGCATTAAATTCAACTTTCATGGTATTTTTCATCGGGTAGTGTATCTGTACACGAGAGCAGCAGATGCTCAACACTTAAAAATACCATTAGAGTTGAATTTAATACTTGCAAATCTAAATTCTTGGTAACATAAAAGTCAGTTGTTAAATGTTTTTGTGTTGGTGTAGGTGTAGGTGTTAATCTCACTTAAATTCGAGATTTTTCAAAAGTTTTACTTGGGGCTTAGATATGGCAGTATTAAATTTTGTGAGTGCATGTGTAACATTCAAGAAGCGATAGTTTTTTCTGCAGGCATGAAATTACCTGGCATTACAATACAAATATTATACCCGGCAGAAAAGTGACAGCTATACGATAATCGCAAAATAAAAATAAAAAAGTAAAACAGAAAACATAGCAAAATTTTTCGAACTATTGCAGGCTTATTGTACGAAAAATGTAAGAACTCTCGTGTACAGATACACTAACACATTGTCACATTGTTCACAATCTCGTTGATAAAACTATTTCCTATATTTATTACGATGGTAGGTATGTGGGTATAATATTCGTCTATTAGAATGTGCAATGGTATTTTCTTTATAATTGTCTGGAAAAGATTTTCCAATTCAACTATTAAAATTAAGAAACTGGCCTACAGCTAACTGCCGAGTCTTTGAAACTCAACCAATATTTCAACAGTCCAATTTGAGCATTACCTTGTCATTCTCTTTATTATTATCTGTATTCAATTCGTAAACGTTGTAAACGTGATAAAATTACGATGTGACTGTCAAAATTTGCATGAGAAAACTTTTCCAATAATATCGGAATTTTCTCACAGGAATTGGGTGTGTAAGCTGAGATGGTAAACGTTTGAAATTCTATTTTGACATTTAATCAGACACTTTCACACATCAAACGTATTCGCTAAACTGAAAAAAATATGTAGAACGGAAAGAGAACAATAGGAACAAAATTCTATCAATAAATAAGTTACTAAATGGAGATTGAATTAGGTGGGTTACCGCATTATTCAGTGGTACAGTTTTAGGGTCGTTTATGAAACGTCGTCGTATAATTGCAATCTTTCTCAGTTTTGTTTATTGTGAAATGGGAAAATAATATTTCTGGTGCTTCCCAGATTTTTCTATTCCGGCATCAAATTTTCCAAAAGTTGAATTTAAAAATTCAAATTCGCTTGGCCGTTTTCTGAAACTTTCCCTGAACGCTAAATAGACACATTTTTGGTTAGCACTCGGTATCACTTTAAGTTCAACTTAAGTGTTTAGGGAGAGTATCAGGAATTCGACGCTTTTGAAAAAAACCCCCTTGCGTTTTCTAAGGCAGCCATAAAATGTACAAGTTGTAATTGGCTGGGTTCGAATTACTACATCAGTTATCGAGGCAAACGTGAATGATAAATGTTGATTTGGTATGATCACATACGAGATTCGATATCGAATTTTTGTGTTCTGTTATCAGTGATTGAGCAAATTTTCATGCGGTAGGGTTTGTGGTGTCGAGTAGATACATTTCTTTGAGAAAAAATGTAAGATATTTTCATTTTGTAATTTTAAGTTGCTCCTCTTATAAACAAGACAGCACTATTTTCCATTCTGAACCTCTTAATAAAACCGTAATAAGTTTAAATTATGAAATATGTTTCAAGAAAATTAAATTATAAATTCTAAACGTTTTCTTTAAATGGTCTCACAATGTCTATCTTCTGACTTGGAAGATGAAAACACAACCAATAATCCATTTAAGAGATAAGAATTTTAATAGGTACACGAATTTATTTTCATAACATTTACCGAAAAACAATACATTTGACATTTGTCAGCCACCTAACATCAACGTAGCAGAATTTTGCTAGTACGATTGGTACAATTTTCAATGTGCATTTGTTACGTCACCATTCGTTTGTGACCATCCCAAGGTCCTGCGCACACGAGTATGCTTCAACCGTAGTAATTGTGGTTACATTCCAAACACACGGGAATATGTTCAACTGGTTGAATATTGTGTAATATAACAAACTTTATAAGTATGTGTAGTGTACTGTCCTGGTTTGTTTTCAGTAGTGATTCTTTTTGATTTCCGCGAAAATATACAACACAAACAATTAAAACTAAGTAGTACCGATTTATTTTGCGTATATGAATCTATTTGAATTTAAAATCATTGTTTGTTTGTTTTATTTAGTGAGTTAGCAAAGAATTGGCCGCTGTCATTTTTTAAAATACCGAACTGTCAGAAACACATGCATGTGTTAATAGATTACACCTCTTCAACCACTTAATTTTTGTTGAAACATTGCTCTCCAGTGGCTCTCAAACGGTGTTCCCTCCCTACTTGTCCAACAAACAAACATGACGGTCAACTTCAACTTCAAAATTACTCGATCATTCGATAACGTATGCATTTCACTCGGTCGTTGACTGATGTGGTAATTCAACCCCTGTACCCTGGTCGATAATGGGTTTTACGTTTTACTTGCCTGATGCAAGTGATTTTGCCAAAAATAAAATTAAAAAAACAATACAATTGCTTCGTTTCCAATGAGAAGGTTATGCTTTTTATTAAAATTTGGTTTGTTTTCTTTTTTGTTGTTTTGTTTTATGCATTTTATAAACCTTCTCACATACATTCATTATCAATCTGTTATAGTTTTTCTGTCTTTTCTTCAAATGTTGTTTTTTTTTAGTACAAAAATGTATACGTTAATATTAAATACAATGTTCGTTCACTAGTTTGTTTTAAAAACAGGAAAATGCTTACACTTTAGAGGATGTGGATAGGGAAAGGGCATACAAAACAATAAAAAAAATTATATAAATTCCAAAGAGGGGGGATTTTAAACAAAAACAGAAATAAAAAAGAAAAGTTTTTTAAATATCTTTCTACATCTTAAATAATTTAACAATAATAATATAACTTCTAAAAAATGCATTTTGGTCGAGAGAATCTAAAAAAAAAAGTAATAAGGAAATTATAGTTTGAAGGAATAGGTAAATGTTTACAATTTAAAATAAAAATAGCGAATGTCACAGAAGGATGATGAACTACTGCTACCTAACGTATTGTTTGCATTCTTGTTCTTAGACGAAACTTAGTTTTAAATTATTTAATTGAATTCTGTTGGTAGTGTTGTCGTTATGCAGTGATTGGTAGTAGAGATGAGCGTGTGTGCTTGTGTTTGGAAAATTACTTTGTCAATATTTCAGTCCTTCATGTGAATGGGTATCACAAATTTGTGTCCAAATGGACTTTTGTACTTAATGCCTGCTTCGCGATAGAATTTATCCGGTATGCCCAGATTGCAAAGATACAATTTGCCGCTGTTCGTTGATATGCCGTTGAGCGGTAGTGTTGGGAGTATAGAGTACTTGATTGGTACATCCTTAATGCCATTCGGTGGTGGATCAATAGCAAGAATAGAGGCTCTACAATAGAAATAAGAATAGAACGTGGCACACGTATTTTGGTACGAGAATAATTACCGATTTTCTTTAAGCCATTTAGTAACACTTGGAGACAAGTTATTAGAACATGTCGACAATATCACAAGATCGGGCGTTGGTAAAGCTGCAAATTTTGTTGGTGTAAGTGATTTTTTGACTCTCTTGGATGGAGGTGACACTTACCGTCAATTGAATAAACAATTGTGTTTCCAGTCGCTTCGAAAAGTAAAATCTCGATGCTTTTCTTTTGAATGTTGGGATCTTCCTCCAGATATAAAAGCACCCTTAATCCGTGCGAAGCTAATTGACGGCCAGTTGCAGCACCAATCTCGCTAACTCTGAAAGTAGATGGATATATAATGTACCAAGTCAATACTTTTGTAATCGAAATAGAAACAAACCTAAAGTTCTTTGATTTATCGCAAATGATCACAATCGTTGGCCATTGATGGCAATTATTTGGCGTTAGCCTTCGTGCTCCACCTAGTAATAGAATGGCTAAATCAGTTGTGCCCCTAGCCAAAATATCATTTTGCCTTTGAACGGATAAACCGCAAGATTCAGCTGCTTCCTCGATCTTCGAGCGGACGTAACTCGGTATAGTTGGAACAATAAGTCCTTCATCTACAATTAGAAAATAAATAAATTCATCTTAAGGACATAGACAAAATCACAGACCTGTTACAAAGTCCGTTGAACCCTCAAACATCGTTTCAATTTGACGCAATTGTAGAGGCGCTCCCTCCAGAATATTTTCATCGTGACGATATTTCTTGTTCTGCATTGAAACTGCCTGCCGCACTAAATCAGGCTTTTGTTCCGCTTCAATAACATCCCATAAGGCCTGTTTGTCAAACAAGGCGAGATTACCCTCAAAATCGAAATCCTCATTCATGATGGGATCATCCACGGAGGTCCCAAAAGTTTGGCTCTGTTTGAGACTTCCCTCCCGACGACACTTCTTTCGTTGCTTATTCAAATTCGCTGTGCGATTGCAAACCTTCACACTTCCATTGGCGACGTTCCCATTTAGAGAACTACTCGGATTGGCGTTAACTGAAGCTGACCGATTTACATTCACTATGTCAATGGGTTTGCTGATGCTACCGAAACTGTCAGGAGTGGTGACAAACGAAGCCCCCATGCGTACTTCTACTTTTGGTGGTATCAAATTGCCAAAGAACTGAGCTACGCTAATGGATGTTGGCGGTGATTTGTTGCCGTTGGCTGTTACTGATGTGGAAGCGTTTGTATGGCCATTACTATTATTAACACTGACGGTGGGAGCTTTTGGAAATTTGTCCGAAGTTGGTGTTCTAAAAATTAAGCTCAAACCATTAAATATTTAATTTTTGTTATCAATATTGTTGTAAAACTGACCTTCGATGTCCATTGGTGATTTTCATATTCGAGATTTTGTTTGTTAGAGCGGACGTGCTCTCCCTGGCACCGGCAACTCCATTCACAGGAACACTACAATCCGCGGCAGTGGGCACACTAGCAAAATTCGGCTGCTTCACTGGCGTTGGCTTGTTAATCACAGTTGGCGTTACAGTACTTTGGCCATTATACGATGGTATTAGCTTGATATCAAATATATCTTGTGCCCTGCAATCAAGATAAAACAGCTTACATTAGAATACCGCCTAAATCAACACCATTTTATGTTCTTGCCTTAAAGTTATTTCAGCATCTTGCTTCCGCAACGGGACCCCATTGCGGAATGCACGAATAATGGTTATGTGTTCGACACTTATGTCTTTTATCATGCCTTGAAAAACACCTAGTTTTTCATCGCATTTTATGGAAACAGCACGACCGATCCAATCTTCGTCCATTGTAACTCGTTTGTGGAGATGGCAATATATTGGGACTCCAGTAGAGCAAAGGTTTTGAAGAAGGAAAAAAGTAAACTAAAATTGAGATTAAACTTAAAACGCAATTAAAGGGGAAGCGAGCAAGATTGCCGATTTCAGTTTTTTTTTCACCACACCACGCACAACACACACTTTGGTTATAAATTTGTGTTTTTTTTTTAAGTTATTTCCTACAATTATGGAAATTTTGGAGGTTTATTTTAATTTATTTGACTTGCATAAAATTTAAAATGTATGTTTTGAATGCCTTTTTAGGGCTAAGTGCATTTTTTAGCACGAAATTCTTCGCTTAAAAATGTTACACTTTCTCATTGAACACAAGACTTTTTGACACAGTTCCAAACTTTCTTATAGAGATGTGCAAAATGTGAACGCCTGTTGTGGGGAATAAAACTTGACAGGTTTTTTTAACAAATCACATCTATTACAATTTGATATAATTTCTTCGAATTCATTTTTTTAGTTTTAAGGCATTTAAATGAATTAGAAATCATAATGAAGTCTAATTAAGTAACATCAATTGTATTGATTTATATTTCATAATACTGTACTTTTGAAAACATGGTGCAGATTTTTTTCCATTTGATTTAGACTTACCTCAGTATTAATAAAAGTTTATTAGCTAATCAATAGCTGACACAGGGGTATCAGTATTAATAAACCCTGATTAGATAATCAATGACTAATATGATGATTTTTTAGTAAGAAATACTCGCGCAAATGTCAAAACTAAATCACAACCTATGTTTAGCTACTCAACAGCGTTTATTAATACGGAGAATAGTGTTTCCCATAAGGATTACCCGCGCGAATGTCAAATGTTAGTCACTGGTTAGATAATCAGCGTTTATTAATACGGAGTTCATGGCTCAGTAATAGCAATCATCGAAAACCTCATGCTGACCCTTTTCTCATGCTGACCTTTGAATTGCAGGTGACTAAATGGTCGGTTGGCCAATGAGAACAGAGCTTCAGCTACGATATCTTATAAAACTGAAACCCGGAACTTCCATATCCATAATGTGACGAATTGGTATATTGAATTGAATAATGAGAAAAGGGTTCATTTAAGAAATCATAGGCCGTGTGTCAGTTGCGTTAAAATGCGGGCTAAATTTCATCCACTGGCTAATTTTTGACATATCTGCAGGGGTGAGAAAATTAGCTTTTTGCTGTGTCAATTGGATTAAATGGCATTTTAATTTAAATACTTTTTTCAATATGTTCCCAAAATAATTAAAACAAAATTCCTTTATGTATATTTTCTTGTTGAAAATAAATTCGGAATAGATTTCAAAGTGATCATAAAAAAACTGAATGATGTGCTATTTTCCCGTTACAAGTGAATACTGGTAATGACGAGTGTGCTTATTTCCATCACTCTCACATCGTGTGTCAATTGCGTTAAGATCTGGGTTAAATTTTATCCACTGGCTAATTTTTGACATTTCTTCAGGGGTAAAACAAATTAGCTTTTTTCTTTGTCAATTGGATTAAATGGGATTTTATGTTGATACTATTTTCAATAATTTTCCAAAAGAATTAAAACAAAATTTCTTTCTTCAGATTTTCTTATTTTAAAATAATACTGTCAATTGCGTTAAAATTATAGCCAGTGGGATAATTTTTGACATTAGTGTGGTGAATAGAGATTTAAAAATTTTAACCTGGGCAACAGCTTGCTAAAATGTATCCAGTGGTATATTTTTGACATTTGGTATACCTACTGAGGAATGAGAGAGATTGAAAGCACACTCTTGGATTAACCGTCAATACCAGCGCTAACATATGGCGGGAAAATAGCACATCATGCAGATTACAAAATATAACGCAATGAACATTTATTTTTAACAAGAAAATGTAATTATGTTTTAAAATAAACTTTAAATGGGTTCTTAAGGCCGTGTGTCAATTGCGTTAAAATTATACCACTGAATAATTTTTGACATTAGTATAGTGCAGAAAAGTCAAAAATTCGACCGTGGATAAAATTCAACACGATTGACACACGGCCTAAGAATGGATGGTTACAAAAAGTTATGATTTCATTCGTTTGGCTTTATTGTATATGCGAAACTTCAACAAACTAGAATAAATATCAAGAACACAAATCATACAAAAATATTTTTTCTTACTGAAAATAATAAATAATTAAGGGATTTTTAATGATCTCTTTGAAATCTATTCCAACCAATGGCAAATATTTGGCATTTGGTATACCTACTGAGCAAGAATGATGTATTACAGATTACGCATTGCGCATGTCCGCCATTTATGTTTACGTTTCTGCTATCTTGCTTACGTCACAGGAGACAAGCGAATATTATTTCCTTCTGAAAGTAGGCATTGATATACCATTTCCGCGCGTTAATTTTGAATTGGTTATACGGAAATTATTTTTTCATTGAATTTTGAGTATAAAAGATTTTAAAAATCAATATGAGGTGTGCAGTGTTCAATTGCAGTGCAAATAATAATAAAGGCAAGTTAAATATCCGCTTTTATCGCTTTCCTAAGGATGGCGGTATTCAGAAGCAATGGATACATTTTTGTCGGAGGAAAGACAACTTTAATCCTGAAACGTCGCGAATTTGCTCTGCACATTTCACTGCAGAAGATTTCGAGAGGAATCTACAATTTGAAATGGGTATGTTCCTGTACATAAGTCCTTGCTTACATATTATTAATATATAATTAAAGGATTATGCGAAAGAAACGGATACAAGTTGAAGCTGGGAACTTGTCCAACCGTTAAACCACAGTCCACGATGGTACCTTCATCCAGGGATAAAAGAATGATACATAAAACAAAGCAGAATATTATCGCAAGCTTATTGAAAGAAACCCCAGTTCCCCCAATTGTTCCTGAGCCAGCCAAACCTGATGATGCAGATCAAATAGAGATCAACAACAACGTTGTAGACGAAACTACAAATCAGTTGCAGCATCAAATTGATCTTTTAAAACAAGAGATGTAAGTTGATGATTATTATTATAAGTACCTACAATAACAACTTTAATCATTTTTAGTGGAAGCTTAAAGCTAGAGAATTTTACTATGATGAAAGAATGCAAAGATTACCAACTCCAAATACGTTCACTCAAAAAAATGTTAAACAAATCCGAGTTTGAACGTATTAATATGGAGAATAAATTGCAAAAAATATTCACAAAAGGTAAAATACTCAAAATGTATATGTATTAAATACATCTATATAAACTAATTTCAGGTCAAGTAAATAAATTAAAAAAGGGTTTGAAACGCTGTCGGTGGTCGGAAGCGGATATAGCGCAGTCTATCACATTGTACTCAACAAGTGCTAAGGCTTACAAATTGCTGCGAAAGAAAAATGTTCCTCTTCCTTGTGTCCGAACACTTCAAAGTTGGGCACACAAGCTCGATATATCCCCAGGAATCATTGATCTAGTGTTTTCTCCAATGATTTCCTAAAAAAATCTTTTAGATCTGGCGGAGAATATCGAATGCGAGGGAAGTGTAAAAAAACTATTTTTCAGAGCAAGAATGTATTTTAGAATAAGAAAATTAAATAAGGAAATTATAGAAAATCAAAATAAAAGAAAGAGAAAGTTTAAAAAAATAATACATTGAAAATAAAAAAACAAAATCTCAATGAACAACTTATCTTTTATTCATCATTCCATCATTACAAGTTTTCACTTTTCCTTTCTAGTAATACATAACCATGCAATGACTCAATGTGTTGCAATAAATTATACATTTATACACTATAACATTTTAGAAAATACAAACTATTGAAATGTTATTTCGCTTTGAGAAACTTCAATTGTGATGATATATACGAATGCTATTGCTTTTTTCACAGAATCATTACAATCAGGTAGAAAATTAGTAGAACATCTTAATAATTCAATAAACAATGTATTTAAACGAATCTTTCATGCTGACACACTTTTAAAATAAGATTTTTCTTGACAAAAAGACATATTTTAATTTAATTTCACGCAATTCCTATGTAAATAATCAACAATTACAACGAGCTTTCAAATAATATGTCACCTGTGACGTATCTGCGCAGAACGAGCAAAAATTGAACACCTAAATGCATAATCTTATATCTCTCATTCCTGCCTACTGAGGAGTTGGAGAGATGGAAAGCCTACTCGTGAATTAATCGTCATTCCCAGTGTTCACATGTGGAGGGAAAATGGCACATCATTCAGATTATAAAATAAACAGCAAAAAACATTTAGTACATTTTTAAATAAACAAAATTATAATTTTATTCAGTTTGGTATATTTTATATGCGAAATATGCATAACTTAAGCAAAGTAGGATGGATAACTTTTGTCATGAACACAACTCGAACTGATTACTACATTAATGATAATAAAAAATAACTAACGGTTCTTATAAGATCTCTCTGAAATTCATTCCGTTTTTTATACAAAAAATTATAAAGAAGGGAGTTTCGTTTCAATTCTTTCGGGAAATTATTGAAAATAGTATTAAAAAAAATCTCATTTAATTCAATTGACACAGAAAAGCCAATATTTTGGTTACCCCTGCAGAAATGTCAAACACTAGCCAGTGGATAAAATTTAAGCCCAATTGTAACGCAATTGACACACGGCCTTAATTATTTATTATTATCTGCACCAAAAATTATGTTTAATTATTTGTGTGCATAAAGAATTGCCTGGCCAAACGTTCATTGGAATGACAGTTATCTCCAACGACTTCAACGTGACAGGTAGATTTTATGTGAGCCAAAACGGAAATTAGGATTACACCGATAATGCACCTAGAAACCGATTCAAACTGAATTCTCGCTGTGAGCATGAACGTTTTTCTTGTAAAGAAATAATTTTTTTTTGCTTTTTATTTTATAATCTGAATTATGTCATATTTTCCCGCGCACACTGCTAATGACGAATAATCAACGACTTTGCTTTTCATCTCTCTCACTTCCTCAGTAGGCATACCAAATGTCAAATATTAGCAAATTAGCCACTAAATAAATTTAAGCTGTTGACCAGGCTAAAATTTTGATGTTTCTATTCACCACACTAATGTCAAATATTATCCACTGACACATGGCGTGATTGCAATCACATAACGAAGCATGAATACACCTATTGATTTGCGAAATATCCGATATTATTGGAAAACATTTCTCATACAAATTTTGACTATTTATTAACTAGGTATACAACGAATTCCGATGTTGCATGAATACCATTATTTCACGAGTACAAATAAAATGCTTACTGTACTCGGCCCCAGAGTTTGCTGTTACAATCAATATTATTCTATTACAAATAATCTATGCAATTATCCAAATTCATCTCCTGCTGCCAGTGACATTTCTCATATAAATTCTGACATTTTGCAAGTGTGTTATAAACTGAACGTTTACCAATCGTGTATATTATTTGTGTAAAATTTTTCAGTTAAAACAGTTAAGCAGACTAGAAAGTATTTTCGTAACCATATTCTATCCACAATGTCTGACGATGAGGATATTTCGTATGTGAAACGTTCAAAAAACATTCATTATGGTTCCTTGGAAGAAAACGAACGCAACCGGCAAGCCACTCTTGAGGACATCGAATCCGACGAAGATACTTATGAACCGGAGCAAAAGAAACAATCCACTGGTATTGCGGCACCTACTGCAAAGATAGACGATGACTACTATGACATAGAAACAGAAGTTTCTAAAGACAAACTAGCCCTTCTAGAAGAATTCGAAAGGAAACGGCGAGCGCGCCAAATAAATGTAAGTACAGATGACGCTGAAATTAAGAAGAATCTACGCCAATTGAATGAACCCATATGCTATTTTGGCGAAGGACCTGCAGAGAGAAGACGTCGCTTAAAAGAATTACTCGCCAGTTTAGGCGAGAATGCCATCAAACAGAAACAAACCGAAGAAGAAGAGCGAAAACAACTCCAAAAGGAACAGGAGACAACGTGGTACCATGAAGGTCCCGAATCCTTGAGGGTATCTCGCTTTTGGATAGCAGATTACTCACTGCCGAGAGCGAAACAGCGTTTGGAAAAAGCAAAAAATATTTTAGATCTTCCTAGTGCAACGAGAGCTGGAAGAATGGTGGAATTGCAGAAGCGACTACAGTCACTCGCACCTCTATGCAGTCAAGTGGGTGATACCCGTCCGGTAAGTGGATGTGCCTTCAATGCAGACTCAACTATGCTACTGACTTCGAGTTGGTCAGGTTTATGTAAATTGTGGTCTGTGCCAGAATGTGCTCTTAAACAGACTCTTCGTGGCCATGCCAGCTACGTTGGTGGTGTCTCCTTCCGGCCAAATGTTAGCCCTGATGACAAGAATGTTGTGTCGATGGCATCAGGTGGGCATGATGGTGCTGTTAAGCTTTGGTGTTTTAGTAGTGAAGAATCGATTGCTGACATCACAGGACACATGCCGAACAGAGTCTCAAAGTTGAGTTTTCACCCATCGGGAAGATTTCTAGCCACCGCATGCTACGACTCATCGTGGCGACTGTGGGATTTAGAGCAAAGGACTGAAGTTCTTCATCAAGAGGGACACGCTAAAGCTGTACATTGTCTGGCATTCCAAACCGACGGCAGTGTAGTCGTAACTGGTGGCCTTGACGCATTTGGTAGAGTTTGGGATCTACGGACAGGACGTTGTATTATGTTTCTCGAAGGCCATCTAGGCTCAATTTTTGGTGTCGATTTCTCACCAAACGGTTATCACATTGCCACCGGAAGTCAGGATAACTCTTGTAAAATTTGGGATCTCCGTAGACGACAGCCCGTATACACAATTCCAGCCCATACAAATCTAATATCAGACGTGAAGTACGAACAAGATGGTGGAAACTTTTTGGTTACTAGTAGCTATGACTGTACTACAAAGATTTGGTCGAATAAGACATGGCAACCGCTGAAAACTCTGCAGGGACACGATGGTAAGGTGGTTAGTGTAGATATTGCCAGCAATTCTCAATACATTGCGACAACATCTTTCGATCGAACTTTCAAGCTTTGGTCGCCTGAGGGTTGAGAGGGTAATTTTGGGATCCGTAGAAATTAATTACATTTGTTATTGACCAGTTTTTGTAAGCTTTGTTGGCGAAGTAATGTTGTGGACATCTGTGAGACAAATAAAATAGAAAGTACCTTGGGAACGTTTTTAGTCAAATTGAACTGTTGTTGGTTTTATTTCAAGGATACGTTGACTCAAGGAAATTATATGTTTCGTTAGTGGTTAGTGCATTGGTCTACTATGCGCTAGGTCCCCACTCAAAATTCCGAACAACGCTAAAGTTTTTTATTCACTGTCTAATCTTAAATGAATGAAGAAACTAAGTTTTTGGCACTGTATGGGCAATGGGTCATTTATGCCAAATATATTTCAGTATCCTATTTTTCGTTGATAGCTTAGAACAATTTATAAATTTCTTACTTACTTAAGGCAGGCTACAGTCTGGAATGAACATGACTCTCAACCAAAATGCCTCTGCGATTAGTCGTAACTGCTCCAGTTGCGCACTACCAGCTGGTTGAGATCGGTTTCTACTTGTGCGCGACACTTACGCCGACGTCTTCTTCTACTGCGGCCGAAATCAGGCTGAGAATCGGGAGTGCTGGCTCGGGAGTTTTGCACAAGATTAAAAAAGTAACATCACATCACATCTGTATAGTTTGTCCCTAAAAACGCTTTTGTATGCGGCTTTGAAATTGATGAATAGGGTGTGTGTGCTCGATTTGCAATCTTGCATTTTTTGATGATGGAATTTAAATGTCACCCCCATAGCTTCTTATAGGAATTATTTGAAAATTTAGAGTCAGTTCGGTGGAATGGCAATCTTTACTTCAAAAAAGTGGAAAAAAACCATTAGTTATGAGAGAGACACAACCAGCCTCGGATAATGAAGCTCCTCATTTGGCAACAAGTCTCGAAACGTCATTGGACCATGATATGAGAGTATGTACCTGGAATGATACAACACTTTACACCCCGGCTGCTACTCAAAAAATTGACTCTGTCCTCACACGGTATAAGGCATTAATAATCACAATCCAGGAGATACGATAGATAGGATCAGCGAGAAAAAATTGTGATGTGGATACGTGATAGGATGTGGATACGTTCGTCGTGGGAAATCGGCTTAGGACAAGTCATTGACTTCAAGCTGATAGGTGATCGCTTTCTGGGATATTTCTGAGTATGAAACTCTCCCCTGTGCCATCACCTACCGCGATTGCCAACAATCAGTGCTTCCAGGCTCTTGGAGACAGCAAAGGAAACCTAGTCACCGAAGCGCAGGGAATAATAGATGTGTTAAGGCAGCATTTCAGCAGATGCTTAATGGGTACGACGTCCCGTCAATGAAGAACTAGTTCCACCACCTAGTATAGAAGAAGTTGGTATATCTTTAAAAGAGCTTAAGAACAACAAGGCTGCAGGCTCTGATGGCTTACCAGCAGAGCTTTTTAAATACGGTGGTGATGTTTTGCAGGGAGCATGTACCGAATCATCAACCAAGTATGGGTGGAAGAAAACATGCCCCATGAATGGACAATCAGCTCCATATGCCCCATCTACAAAAAAGGCGATCTTGCAAGAACTATAGAGGCATATTCCTGCTTAATGTCGCATGCAAAGAGCATGCAGCTCTTTATGGCGATGCCCGAACTCGGAATCCCGGCAAAACTGATTCAGCGTGACGCTGGAAAACACTCGATTTAACGTGTAGTTTGGAAGTATCTCATCCGAACTATTCCAAACATGCACCGGATTTCGGCAAGGAGACGCCCTATTATGCGACTTCTTCAATCTCTGGAGCAGATAGTGCGCAGGGCAGGTGTCAACACGGAAGGCACTAATCTTCAACAGGTCCGTCCAGCTCCTGGGCTATGCGCACCATTTTGACATCATCGGTCGCTCTCAGAGTGCCGTGGTAGAAGCGTTCACGGCGATTGAAGAACAGGCAAAATCCGGTAGCCTTGAAGTAAATGAGGACAAGACTAAGCACATGCTATCAACAAACAAACAAGCCTAGGACAAAACAAAAATTGATTGCAGCAGTTTCGAGGTAGTTAAGGAGTTCACCTACCTCGGAGGACACATAGACTCCACGAATGACACCATAGTGGAGATCCGGCGAAGAATTACCCTAGGAAACCGTTGCTACTTCGGTTTGGCGAAATAACTAGGTTCAAAACTCCTAACTCAAAGGACGAAATTTGTGATCTACAAAACCCTTATCCTGCCAGTTCTACTTTATGGCGCCGAGTGCTGGACGATAAGCAATAAAAGAGAGCTGATACTGGGCTCCTTCGAAAGAAAAATACTTCGGCGGATTTTCGGTCAAGTTCGCGAGGAGGACGAACGGAGGAGAAGATACAATCGCGAAATCTATGAGCTGTACCAAGATGTACTTCAAAAATCCAAAACACGTCGACTTCATTAGCTCGGCCACATCGAGTGAATGGATAACAATGCTTCACCTAAGAGGGTCTTCGAATCCTAGTCCCCATGTTCGAGAAGGCAAGGAAGACTGAACCTCCATTTCAAATACCAAACCATCGCGGATGCTAGAGCGCTTGGTCTAGAACACTGGAAGCAACGAGCCCGGAATCGAAGAGTATGGTATCAGCAGTTTGTCTTCACTGGTCGGGAGGCCGTAAATAAGTCAGTAAAGGATACGGCGGTTAGTGATGTACCACTTAAAAAAGAGATAAAAGACAGGGGTGTTACAATTTGTATGCTATAATAATCCTTATCTGTTGCTTGAAGTCCGAATGAGTCAAATGTACTCCGAAATGTTTTATTGTGTCGTGAATAGCCGATTCGCTTGTTTTTCGGGTAAGAGGTCAGGTTCGGAGTTTTTTCAAGATAATTTGCTTAACTAATGGCGATTGGAAAATGGTGGTCGCCTTTTTACAAAACCATTTAATTGTATATCATTCTGCCAAGTGCCCACTTTTTTTGTTACCAATAGATTACTTCGCAAGAACGATAATTTGTCAGCCATATCATTTGTATGAAGGCAAGTTTTTTTTTATGCATTTGCCTTCATTTAAAGGATATGGCTTTCAGATTGACATTTTCGCGAAGTACCTACTCTCTATTAGCTGCTTCAAGCTAAAGTATTGATTTCTGTCACTTACGAATTTAATCGCATTTTAGAAGTTTCGTAAACACGCATTAAACAAAAATATACCTGTAAGCAATAGATCAACAACATTTTTTTTTTAAAAAAGTCAATTTATGTTTATTTGTTATTTTTTGACTTAAAAGTTTTTATCTTAATTTTTTGCATTTAATTTGTTTTGGGCGACTATACATATTTATATAGGATTAGGTTAAGAAATATAGTTAACGTATTAAACTAAGAAAAAAAGTATACAGTATATGGCATTTAGAATTTAACTGTCAAAAATATATTTATATATTTGGAAGAAAACAAAACAAAAAAAGATAATATATATTTTAGGTACATACAAGTTTGTAGTAGGTATTCTATTTTTTTCTTTTTTGTTTAATTTTATTATTGCAAACGGCCGGAACCCACATACCAATGCTTTATAACAGTTTAAATATATATTTTTATAGTAAATAATTGCGTGTTTTGTTATTTGTATTTTGTGTAGGAAACGTTGTTTATTGTTACATATTATTCTTTAGTATTTTTGTTTGTTTTCTTTTTAAATATATATATCAATAAATTTAATGCTAACTGACAAATACAAATACAATGATAAATACTTTGTTTCGCTTTAAAAGGAAATAAATATTTTAGAAGTCTATTTTCAATTTAATTAAAGACAATAGATCCATTCCCCTACAATATCGTTTTTACTGATTTTTACTTACAGACGTAAATTTGTTCACGTGTGAAAAGTTCTTAAAACAAAAAGTATATGTGAGAGAATAAGGATACCGTTATAAATCGGATCACCATTTTCCAGCACCAAATTGACATTTGCCTTGAGTAGTTTTGACAATTTGCAAGGTCTTAGGTTTGTGTGAGAATATATGCAACAACATTGATATTGTCTGTTCGGTTCACAAAAAGCGTACAAACGACATAAACAAATGTTCAGACCTAAAATGGTGAAAAATGGGTTACGTTGGTTTTCAAGCTTGTTCTACCGCAAAAGCTAAGTTGAAGAATTTCAACCAATTTCTCTCCGTTTACCTCATTTGGTCAGCCCCCTGCAAGTCGCTCAAAAAACCGGTTTCATACCAAAATATTAATTTCATGTGCGGAATTGCGGATGCCCATTGTGTTTACTCCTATAAGAAAAATCAGTAAAATTTATACTTTACACATTTCTATTGGTGGAAAGTAGTAAATTGTCACCTGGTATTTGAAACGTGGCAACCATTTTTAACGTCGTTGGTTTCGAAATGTTATTATTTTTCTTTGCTGTATTTTCCATAATCGCGTGCACGTAGTTTACTTTCTTTTTTTTTAATTTTGAATATTGAGTCTATAGAAAACATACTCCAAAAAAACAATAGGCTCATGAGTAAAAAGTGCCTAACTTTTTGTTCACAAACCTTATGTGTGCGTGTGTATTTCTTGCACGATGGCATGAAATCTTGTTAAATGCCGAATCCGAACGGCTGAATTAGGAGAAGCTTTTTTGATTTGGATACTATCATACAAAAACATATCAGTCAGATTCGAACTGTCACAGGGTTCCTTACTAGACATTGTCAACTCCAAAACACCTCATGGCTATGGGAATTACTCAAAAAAAAACTTTCAGACTATGCAACGAGGAAGAGGAATCAGCAGAACACACACATCCTGTAACACTGTAACTGCCTAGTCAGATTACGCCAACGCCATGTAGATCAACACTACCTTGAGGCAGAAGACGTATCGTCGCCCTAGTGACACAAGAACGTAACTACATTTTTTGTTTACGATTTTGGCTGGGTATTCCACTTCCATTGACTTATTATGTATGGACTGCTAGTAGCCAACTTCAATTATGTTTCGAAACTACATGCATTAATCATTATTAATCAGAAAGAAATGAATGTAAATGATCATAAGACATTAGTAGGAAATAAATTTACAAAATTTGTTCAGTTTATGAATCAGTAAGTAAAGAAATGTATTGTTACTGCAGAATTTATTTGAAATCACTCTTTGTGGTTTTACATCATTTGAATAGATGATGCTACATGTAGCTGTGGAAATGAATCTCTTGGCACGTGATGTCCTTCTTTTTTTAGCATGGTACTATGGAATTTTACACTTGAAGGCGGCATGCTTTTCTTTGCTAATCCGCAGTGAAGCAACGGAGCCTGTGCTATTTTGGAACATATTTTCTCGCAGAAGCCTATGAAAATCAATAGTAGTCCATATATTATAATAAGTCAATGGCCACTTCACTTAAAATATAGAATTTGTATATTGTGACAAAAAATTGTACCTTCAAGTCAATTAGAATATAAGTTAGCACTTTACAAAAGTATTCATGAGACTAAAAAAAAAAAAAGGTACCTTACAAAAATCACAAAAAAGCTAAAATTATTAAATATTGATATACGCTTTTGTGTCACTAAGGTGACACAAAAGCGCACTCAAAGATTTACTAGAATTCATCACAAAGTCCGGTATCATGAGTCCGGTATATAACTATTTGACAGTTCACCAACATAATTTCAAAAGCGATTTTCGTGTTTCGTTGATATTCACAATGGAAGATTTTTTAAATTCAGTTTACAAAGAAACGAGTGGTGGGTGCACGACTGGGTCGTACGCAACTTTCTCTTTCACAGCGAGCATGAGAGAATTTAATAATTGGCCAAAATACAAAATAATATTCATTTTGATTATTAATACTTTAAATAAGATAAATAATGTCGAAATGTGATTATGCGAACGTTTATTTCGGAATAATGATTTTCCGCTATTGGCCAAAACTGAAATTTCCTTAAAGGGATATTAGGGCAAAACTTAATTATGTGGAATTGTTGCATATACCAATCGTAGTCTATGAATTAAATTTCATTCAATTTGACAAAATGGTTTGGCATTTTCTTTACATGGCCTAAATGCAAAAATCCGTTATATGGATTTTATCGAGAAAAAAACTGGGTACTCAGTTTTGTTGCAACTAATATGCTTATATGTAGTATATAAAAAGTTTAATCAAAATCGTTATATCCGTTTTCGATAAAATTGAGGTTATGCATAATTTTTTAATTGGCAGGTACCGCCAACAACATAGAAAAAAAAAATGGCCTAGAATTATGAACAAAACAAACTTGGATACATCATTTTAAGAAAATCGTTGTAGTATTTTAGGGGAGACCATTTCGGACAACCGAACCGCCGAACAGATGGACGGCGTTCCAAAAACCACTTTTTTGGGTTCCGCTGTCATCGGAATGACAGCATCAATCAAAATCTCGAGGTAGACATTTTTCTCTTTGTAAGAGAAGGTTTAAAGCAAGGTGATTGGGTAAACGTCCACTTTACCTACCAACGCTTATTTTGTAATAACATGCAATTTCATGAGCATGGACATAAGAAAATATCAATCCAGATTTTGTTTGCAAAAAATATTAAAGCATTATTTTGTGATTGTCTATCTTTCAAAAACTGTTGATCGTTTTTTTTTCAAATAAGTGTTTTAGAGTTCTTTCTTTGAAGTTTTTTGACTTTTTATTTTCTGACCAAAACTGACGGTATTGGTTCCTCTCTCAGAGCCTCCTATTACTAAGAAAAATTAATCACAGTTTACTCTCTTTATTTTAAAACCCAAATTGTTTGCCATTTTACTAGATTGGAAGTGGAGCTCCGTATCATGTTGCTGGTGATTCGGTCCAATTCAGCGTTGAATCAGAATCAAAAAAATGTTGGTAGACATTTTTATCTTTTAAGCAATGTGTCGACCTAGTTAAAAGCTATCAAATGTTTCTGCTCGCTGAACTAGATCCTTTCACAAAACAGCTCTTTAGAAAGATGGCGAAGTGGACATAGGGGCTTTCCTGGTGCTTTAATATCGATGGACAGAAATTATGGACAAACATATTGTCATGACAAATTCATCGTTTTATTCAACGGATAATTATCTTACCTGTTGGGTGATTTTTTAAGTTGTTTTTTAGGTTGGCAGCACTGGTTAGTAATGGCGTCCAAACGTCATCTATCAAAGTAAAGTTCTCAGTATGCATTTAATCATGGAAAGACTAAAAAACGAGCGACGATTGCAAATAATTGAAAATCCGCTGTTTTATCGAAAAATCGTGTTCAGCGATGAGACTCCTTTCTGGCTCAATGAATACGTAAATAAGCAAAACTGTCGCATCTGGAGTGATGAACAGCCACATGTCATACAAGAATTACCGATGCATCCCGAAAAAACGACAGTTTGGTGAGGTTTATGGGCTGGTGGCATCATCGGTCCAATTTTCTTCAAAGACAACCGTGAAAGAAATGTTACCATTAACGCCGAACAATGTCGAGCCATGATAAGCGAACTTTTTTGGCTGAGTTGAACTTGGTTGACATGTGGTTTTATCAAGACGGTCGACATGCCACATAGCTAGTGAAACATTGGAAATTTTCAAGGATGCATTTGGTGAGCATCTTATCTCTCGAAACGTCCCTGTGTGTTGGTCGCCAAGATCATGCGATTTAACGCATCTTGATTATTTCTTGTGGGGTTATGTAAAGTCGTTAGTCTATGTGGACGAGCCGAACATGATTGAAGCCTCAACATAACACGCGCAATTTGTGGAATACAGGCCGAATGCTCGAAAATGTGGCGCAAAATTGGACATTCCGAATGGACGATTTGAAACGGAGCCGCGGACAACATTTACATTAAGTTGTCTCTTAAATATTAGTTACAATACATATTTGAATATTTGATGCAAATTTGAGTGTTTTATTCGATTTAAAAAAAAACTAAGCGTAAAAAATCACCCGTTATTAATAAAAAAATAAAATAAAATTTATTCACATGCATGCAATGTTCACATTCATAAAAGCGTTATTGAAATACAGGATGGAACATACTGAAATCTTAAATAATTTTCTCAAATTTTCGTGTTTTTTGTAGGTACAAATGTTGTGGTATTCAATCGATGAAGATAAATATCAAATGAATAATTTTCCAAAATGAAATGGTTAGGAAGTGAAACATTCATGGCGATACAATTTTGTATGCTCACAAAGAAATCTACTAGAAGACTTAAAATATTGCAGAATTGCCACCAGAAAATTTTGACACAAGTTATGGTTTTGGTATCCAAAAAATGGGATGCTTAGCAGCAAAAGAAAAAGGGATCTTCTCACTCTTCCCTCGATAAAAGTAAACATCACTGAGGATTTTTGCCAAAAATTGAATGGTTTGGAAGTGACACATTCATGCCTATACCTTAATTTTTTGCTCACATAATATTTACCTGTTTCGTTGGATTACAATTTTTTGCAGAATTGCCGTAAGTTAATTTCGTTGTACAAGTGAACAAAAAAAGAAACAAATGGATTCTTACACTTTCCCTAGAAAGCCCAACTGAACCGAGACTAGTTAAATGTTGACCTAATTTTTGGCACAATTAATAGGATAAATAGCATGTTTCAAACACGACAGATAAAATTAAATCAGCTAGACTATTTTTACCCGAATAACAATTTTCTGTGCTATTATTGAAGTCATAATTTTTTTTATCAAGCTTGATATAGATCAACGTTGGTCGCCTTTTCTAACGAATCGAATTATTTTGTTTACTTTTATTTCTTTTGGAATGTTAAACAAAACAAAAATTCATCTGTACATGCATCTGTATTTTTTTTTTTTTGGTAAGCAAAAATCATTTACATTTTATTTAACATTTTATGGTTCTATATCTACATTAAAGTTAGATTTTACCATTTACATACATAATGTATATCGAAAAAAGCTAAACCGATATTAATTTTTTTTTTCGATTTACCCTTTTCCAAATTTGTTTTCCTGTTATGTATGTATATATTTTAATATAAACATATAATTTTGGTGAGATTTTTTTTTGTATATAAAGTGTTTCTTAAGCTCTAGACATTATTTATTAAATTAATGTAATAAACAAAATGTAAATATAATAATTATAGTTGTATACAAAATAATATGGTTACTACAATAATATTTTGTTTCGTTTGTTTTAAGATCTATCCATAGGTACATACACTTAATATTTGTGTTTAATTTTGTTTTTGTAATTTCAAAACCCTTATATAAAGATATATATATTATAGTTTGTTTTATATAATTTTCTTTGAATAAAAAAAAACAGTGTATACATTTACAAAAGAAAAAAACAATAAGGAAAAAATTAAAACAAAAAATATAAAACTAATTAAATTTAAAATTAACACAAACATTTATAATATTTAACTAAAATTTAACTACCACAGATAGGTTGCAATATTCTCTACAAAAATCTACAAAAAAAAGTTTTACACTAAAATGTATGGATGTACATAATATATGCGTTTCTTTATATAAACCTTTTTGTTTTAATTTGATCTGCTGTTGACTTGTAAATTTATGTTGAGAGTTTTTATTTTGCTTTTTTTTGTATATATTTGATAAATATGTGTAAAGGATACTATATAAGTATATGCTTAGAAATAGACAATTAAAATTGGGCAATGTTGTTTGATTCTGAAGTAGCGTTCTTCATGTTTTGTTTGAATTGTGATTTTAAGAGTGGCTTGAGGTCATTTGCTGTTTTTTTATTCATTTGTTTCTTATGTTTATAATAAATTGTAGATTGTAAAAGAATATCCCACATTGTCTGCAAAATTAGACTGTTGTATCAGGCGCCGTCATTGGTTTTTCACATTCGTCATCCTTTTTGTCAACTTCTTCTTCTTCTGGCGTTATATCGATACGATGTGCTTTTGACCAAACAACTAGATCCATAATGAAGGCTAGAAACATTATACCAGCCGTAATGCCTGTAATTAATATATAAACATTTATTTTATATTATTTATTGTCAAATAAAAAAAGCAAAATGCAGATTTTTTTTAAATTAACGCCCACTTTTACAATGTCTTTTTTTAAGTTTTTTTTTTTAACATTGCACGGGCTTTTAAAGTGATGTAACCTTTAAAATATGAATAATTCAAAGATAAAACTTAAAATATAGATCTAACTAACCCAAAAAGTTGTGTCTAAAAGCTTCAACGTTGTAAAGCGAACAAGCTCCATGCTTGCCACAAACTGTTTTCCATAACAAGCAAGCAGAATCCACGACTGCACCGTATATAATTGGACAGGGGACGTTCCCAAAAAGTCCAATGGCAGATTGTATTACTCCCATTGCCATCGCCTTATCTGCAATTGTAAGAAATATATTTAATAGGTGAAACCCTTTTTTTTTTGTATTAACTTATGTCGAATATTTTTATTAGCGAACGATGAAAAGTGTAACAAAAGATACACAAAGACGGTTTTAAGAGACATGATACATAATCAAGCTTAATTCAGTTTTGGGAATCTTTCAAGAAGGAGAAAACCAAAGAGGCTTAAGGGCCAGTTAATAAAAATAAACTATAATTGAATAAAATTTAGCAGTTGAAATCAATGGTTGAGTGTTGTTGAACGAGGGTAGACTCTGATTGGCTTTAACTTGGCAATTATCAGTGGCTGTAACTCTGACTACACATCAAGTGTTCTTATTTTTATCTCCAAGTGGTAACCGTCGGGTACTGATCTCATCCAACTGGATTTGACTTGCTAAACGATAAGTACGAGTGTTGATAAAAAGACGAAAAACAGCAACAATAATAACAGTCAGGTCAGAGTGGCACGGAATGAATACCCGGCCTGCTGTCCCAGGCAAACCTGGATAAGCTGCTTCGACATATTCGGACAACAGAATGTCTAGGAATTTCAAGGGTAAGGGGAACAGAGATGGTGGCGGATCAACCGAATAGCCAACGGCAGCGCTCAATCCCGTATTGGATACTGATGGGCCCGTGTCCTAGGGGTATCTAATAAATTGGACACGGCCCTCCAGGTTGGGGGTTGTGCTTTGGGTTAACTACCCAACCAACCCATGCGAAGCGAAAAATAGCCTCGGAAAGAACTGATTTTATTGTTGACGTCCTTGCTAAACGATAAAAGGACAACGGCGTTCTTGCAGCGAGATGTGCAATCGAACAACTAGCGGAAGCCCTAAACTGCAACAATGTAGACATTACTGCCATCCAGGAAATACGATGGGATGTGCCGGGCAAAAAGAGGATGAAAAACTGTGACATCTACTACGGACCGTGTTATGGTGAGCAGAAACAGTGACTATTCGGATGCGGATTTTTACAAGTGTCAGACTTAGGCAATAAGTCTTATGTTTCCAAAACATTAGCGAACGCTAACAATCCACTTCATGGCCGAATTCGCCAACATTAGCCTTATATGTGCTCATGCCCCGACGTAGAAAAACAGATGTTATAGCTAGGATTGCTTATACGAGCTCCTTAAAATAACCTATGAGCGACTTCCAAAGTACGATGTTAAAATCGTACTGGTAGATTTAAGCCCAACGGTAGGAAGATAAGACATCTTTCACAGTATTGTGGGAAAACACAGCCTAAACGACAACACGTCTGGTAACGGGCTTATGCTAAATCACTTCCCTACCGAACGAAATGACACTATAGTGAGCACACGGTTTCCTCACCTCGATATCCATAAGGATACATGGCGGTCTCCAGATCAACGAACGATCAACCAAATTAATCACATTGCGATATACAAGAGGCACGCATCCAGTATTTTGAATGCCAGAACATTCGAAGAGCTAACATCGACTCGGACCACTGCCTTGTTGCAGCCAAGTTGCAGATATCCACCACGCCACAACAATCCAAAAATACTGTGAACAAATTTAATGTCGAAAGACTGCAACTGGAGGAGACCGCTAAGACCTTCGCGCTAAGAGCTTAACCTCTCGAATACCACCAGCATTGAATATCGGAGAACAATGGCAACGATGTCAACAAGCAACTCACATGCTAGGTTTATCGCGCCTACCCGCAAGATACCCGTGCTTGGATGAGGAATGAAAACAGATGCTCGCAGCTAAGAAAACGAGAGCTGCCACTGAGCTCTAAAGGCAAAGAAGAAGATAAGAAGAGAAAAACACCGGCTTTTCAGAAAGAAAAAAAAAAATGGAGCGATCGAGGATATAGAAGTTCATCAGAAACTATGTTCGCAAGTTTTACCAAAGTGTTAAACGTCAAAGCCAAGGATACAAGGCTCAAACAGAATTCTTTCGAAAGAACGAGGAAATATCGTAGTTGAGACACAGTCGATGCTGAGGATATGGAAGAACCACTTCTGCAGACTGTTAAACGGCGATGACGAACAACATTCCGCGATCAAGCAGAACGAACCATTCAAGATTGGCAACGATAGCAAAAACTGCCAACCACCCGATCTGAGTGAAGTGAGAATAGTAAGTAACATCCACCAACTCATAAGCCAAATCTGGTCGGATGAAAGTATGCCTGAAGAATGGAACCTCAGTATCGTTTGCGCTTAAGCATGGACCTTGGTCGATTCGAGAGGAAAATTCTTAGGTCCCGTTTGCGTTAATGGGCTATGGAGACGAAGATTAAACCAAGAACTATACGAGCTGTACAGGGACATGCCCCTGGTCAAAAATCCGCATTGGACGTTTAAGATGGTTAGGACTACGGACTGTAGCACCACTCAAAGAAAGAAAAGAAAGACGGAAACTTTTAATCTCCCAGCTAAAAAAAATTTGAATTGCTTTTTTTAATTATTGAATTTTCCATTTCTCCCTAGAAATGAGAATTTCCTCATTTTCCTGATTTGTTTTTCACATTGCTATAACTGGCCCAAACATCTTCCTTTTCAGAGGTTCTCATTGATGTCTTAAATGTTTGTGAATCAAACTTTTTTTCCATCATGACATAGTACCACGTTTTGTAGGAGGCATAGACAGCAACCACATCAGGTTGATTCTATTGACTTTCCAACTACGAATATGCAAAATAATACATTCGCAAGAGACCGTTCTTAACTTGGGGACCCCAAGTATCTCTTAATGTCATGATGAACCTCATACCAACCAGCATTTTAGGTCGAAGCATAAAGAAGTGACGTGCTGAGTTCCTGTCACCCATCAACAAGAAACTATAGGTTTGACAGAGAATACGGAAGAATCATCGCTCAAAAAAATGGAAGCGACAATGAAAAGATAATGAGATTATCGCATTCGAGCTTTAGAGTAAAACTAGAGCCATAAGTATACAAGACCGCAATATGTTAACTCCTGAAATGATGAATGCGTCAACAACATAACCGGCTCCTATAAATCCGGTTATAAGACGAGAAATTCCATATTCAAACAAACACTTTAAACACTTCGGCAGATCCTGGAAACAACCCAGGAAGTGTAAGCCCACCATCCACTATGTACCGACATTCCAACTTCGCTCGCCTTTTCGCGAATGCAATGGAAAATTCTAAAAGCAGAATCAAGGTCGGAAAGATATTCGGTACCGAATAATGATTTATAAATGGTACATGTATGAGAGGATGGTTTTTTTAACTTCCTATGAACATTTCCAAACATGCATCGGATTCTCACAAGGTGATGCGTGACTTGCTTTTCCTTAATCTCGTGATGGATAGCTATTATGGTTGGCCTAAGAAATATTTCTTGATATTGAAATTCGCAGGCAATATCAAGATCACTGGCCACTTCCATCGTACTGTTCTAGAAATATTTCTAGCAATTGATAAACAGTCGCGTCATGTTGAGCTAGTAGTCAACGAGGACAAGACTACCAGCTGCTTTTCTCGCTAACTGCACGCGTTTCGACAGTTCATCAATTGCCGTACATTCGTCTCGAGTTAATCTTGCCAAGTGTGAAAAATCTTTTACAAAAACTATGAGGTTGATCATGTTTACGTCCCTGATCAAGTCCAACTTTACGGCGTTAGAGGTCATTGGAGGCAAAGATTCTCAGACGATCTTTACAAGCTGCACACTTTATTGTACCCGGTAAAAACTGTGGGTTGTAGGATTATGATTGGTAGGACATTAGAGCTACAAAACATCAATGCTTTGGCATGCATAATTTTCGATTCTCAGTCATATAGTGGAGGATGGAAGCAGTGTTTCTTCTAACAATTTGCGACAGCTGTCAAATAGATGCATTAGTTTGTTACATAAAGAAATATTTAGCGTAGCAATAAGGTATATAAGTATATGAACAGATAAAAGTCCATTTCGTTCCCTAGATTTCGTAATTGGAATGTTTTGAAGCACGACAATTTTATGCAAGAGTTCATTTTCTTATTCGCACACGGGATTGAATCCTTCTGGTTTTGTTAAAATATAAAATAAAAATTTCACTTACCCTTTGGATGTGTACACCTCATAACAAGAAGCATACTTCCAACCTCCGAGGTTGAATGCATAAAAACACAAGCGGCAAAGATTAAAATAAACAACACAAAGTTCTTGCAACTGCTGTCACAATAACCACTGGTTGCCTCGTAAGCTCTCCCATCCATTGGCAGATCAGGAATGCATTCACAATTGGAGTAAACTGTTCGGTTGTCTCGCATCTCAGACGAAGTACATCCTGCGTGACACGACGAGAAATATGTCATTCCATCGCTTCCGCAAATGGGTGCAAATTTCTCCAAATCACAAGTGCAGTTGAGATTGCATGTTGGCTCGAACACCGCCGTCCTTTGATAGTTGCAATATACATATAAGAAAAATAATACAAGCAAGCATTAATTCCAATTCCAAAAAAAAAACAGCAACTATTATAAAAACCTCACGTTTGGTTTGCCCCCTGTTTAAGCCCAGCAAAATCATTCATATTACAACCGACAAACATTAGAATGACCATTCCACTTGCGTATACAAATGCTGTAAATGCAATCCATGCAGCAACTGATTTAGCTGTCGGTTTCATTTTGATGATCACAATTCCTGAAATTACTACTCCAAAGCCCATTACAAGAATACCACCAAATGCAGCAATCAAATTTGCATCCGCAGCTGGCAAACGGAACTGTGTTTCTAGATATTTTGGCAGAAACGTGGTAAGACCAGCAATTGGTAGTAAATGAAAAACACAGGATGCTGTTCGGAACATAAGAATGTCGTTGCTCAATTGTCTGCGCACTGTTTTTGGGAAATCTATAAAATAAAAATAAATTAATTAATCTGAAACTTAAAAGAGCTTTGAATCTATGGTGTGCGTACCTCTTAATCTGGGTTTCTCCTCTGGTTCAGCAATTACTGATTTCTCTGTAGCTGGATCTGGCATTCGACGTCCACGTAATTGTTTTGGAAAACTGAACATCGCAATAGAGGCTAACATCATTAGACTTCCAATAATAACCGGACCTGAGTAAACAAAAAATAATTGAAAATTCTTAGTCCTGTGTGGGATATTTTTAAATTGCGTCCAGCACAGCTCTTTCTCCTCTACAAGAGGTTTGCTTTTTTCATATGATATAAGTGCGGTTTACTTTTTTTAGCTTAACTATAAAGTTACTAGTAAGGCCTTGAGCACTGTTCTCGATTTGCAGTTCGGTAGCAATATTTGTACTGAAGTCCATAAATATTTCTTTTACGTAAGATTTGCAACCTTCAGCTAAACGAATAATTTTAGTAAGCGAATAAATTTAGTAATCCCTAAATGCAAGGTAAACTTGGACTTGGTCCTTTTACCACCAAAACCAAAATATCCGATTTCACCCTCCTCCATCTAAATGGGCAACCATTCGCGAATAAATTTTCCCGGGGATTTTTCCCTTGTCAGCAATGAAAATCAGATTGCTGATTGGGAACTGTTTCTCTGCAAAATTTATTCGCGATAGGCCTGATTATCTTAAAGCGCTGGATATTTGGGTATCTCGCTTGACCCAAAACTTTACTGGAAACACGACATCGGACACAGAGTAAGGAAGGCGTGGGTTGCCTATTACGCAACATTTTGAAAAGAATGTACACAGCAGTAGTACGTCCAATTCTCACATATGGCTCATTAGCTTGGTTGCCCGTGATGAGTAAAGGCTACAACCTCATAAAATTAAAAAGGCTCAAAGAGCATCTTGGACTCGTTATTAAATAGCATGGTAACGTTTCCAACTGACTACATCACATCCACATTAAGCTTCAAGAAAGACTTCCACGTAGGTTTTCCTAATAAGCTCAGTGGAAGAGAAACGAAGTAGTAAGTGATTTCGACACGGTCGTCAACACCGACGGATCTAAGATGAACTGTGGTGTAAGGTCATACCGGAACCGGTGCGTATTCCATGCGGAACTACTAGCTATACGAGTTGATTGCACGCAACTGGGCTGTGAAACTACGCACAAGCAAAATATTGCTATCCTCATAGGTAGTCAGGCTGCCATTAAGGCCATCAACTCGGTTACCATATCCTCGAAGCTTGTACAGAAATGCCGAAACGAACTTGCCCGCCTGATGAAGGCGAACGCTTCAGGGTCACACTTTTCTGGGTCCCATGGCACAGTGGCATTTAAGGAAACGAGCGTGCAGATGAGCTCGCCAGGTAAGCCTCAGCTCTACGCGGCTCACTTGCGGCAAGGGTCCATATCCCGGTGCGGTTAAGGGATAAACCCACTCATACTTTCTGAAGAAGGCCGACTCCAAATGATGAAGGTTAACAAATTGTATTATATGGAGGAAGATATGAACTACCTACGACAAGAACAGAACAAGCGACCCACTGAATAGAACACGCCCAGAAATCGCAAGAATAACGGCGATAGTTACGGGGCACTGGATAATTGGAGACCATTCGGCCAAACCCCCAATGCCGCAGTTGCGGGAACGCGAATGAGAGAGAAAGATCGCGTGCATTAGACAAACCATTCTTAGACAATCTTAGTGAAAACTCGGGTATAAGGACACAAGATCTTAACCGTTTTCTAAGCCCCTCAGGCTGGATCTAGAAACCGACTGTTGAGGATGTGATAACTCAATAATCATCATAATAAAGGTCACAAGAGTCATGGTAACAAAAAGGCACATCAGCGCTACTTGGGTTCATGATGAACCGCCACCTCTATCTACCGGAGTTACCGGAGTTGTTTTAAAGAGTATTAAAGCCTGTATTTTTCGCATATCCAATTGAACTGATATAAGGACTTAAATGGTTTGAAATTTATTATAAAGCGCTACGACTCAAGATCTGAATGGTTAGAGGGGAACTATGGAACAAACTAACTCTATCGGTGTAGTCATTTCCGACCCTGATGGAGCAGCGAGAATTCTACATCGTCATCCTACACAAACGGAAGAGTTTGGCCGAAGTGTGAAAATTTGACCGATCAAATAAATGGAAGTTGAAGCGCAAATATCACCTTTCATGACCTACACATGTCGACTCTTACTTCAACAAATGTATGACAGTGTTAGAATCGCGTTTTTAAAAACTAGATAGTGGAATATAGGAATTATGTTCGGAACAAGTTTACTATTCACCTGTGCAACTTAAGAGTTTATTATAAAAACCACTATCCTTCGCAAGTCAAGTATATACGTTAAATCTGAACTTACCTAACCACCAAGCGCCAATCCACCTTGGGTCTGTTGCGTCAAAGTCTGGCACAGTAAAATTCACATACCATCGCGTACAAAATGAACCCACTATGAAGCCCGCTGTTGGCCCAAGAATACGCACTCCAATGGTAATAGCTAAAAGTTAAAAAAAAAAAAAACAAATGTTTAACAAATCTCTAAACTTCAAGCCCCATTTCTAAGACTTACCCAAATAGATTGGCGATTGCCGACTGGCAACATTGTCATCAATATACGGTATTCCCAGAGTGGCAACTGCAGTCTGCCCAATTCCAGAGCTCAGCAAACTCACAAAGAAGATACACAGCACAATGACGGTGATTTTTGAGTGTGACGCCTGCTCCAGCTTCATATCCTCTTCACATTCCATGTTCGAATTGTGCGTTCCATTGCCCGAGAACAGGCACAAGTTTAAGCTATTATCCGAGCTCATAGAGCTCAATGAATATCCCGAGCCACCGGTAAAATCGGTGGAATTGAATAAATGCTGCTGGGAAGATAGACCAGCTCCTTTAAACGCATCACTACTGTGAGCAAATGGATTGCCACCTCCATTCATAAATGCAGTCGACTGCATCAGCTGTTTGCCAAAAATAAAATGCGGCAATGCACACAGAAACGAGGCTATTGCAAAGATCACCATTCCACATGCAATCCATCGCGGTCGATGGCCACGACCAGCAAAGTACGTTAACAACATTGCCGTACTGATCTGGCCCATTTCACTGGCACTCAAGAGGAGCCCCGTCGTCCGTGACTTAATTTGGAATAATTTCTCAATTGTGGTTATCACACTGACAAAATATGTCATGTACATGCCCTGCAGTACCCACGCTAGCAAAAAGATAACCATGAATACATGCGTCGAGGCAAACCTTCGAGCCCATTTTGGCTTAAATCCAAACAAGCCACAGCTAGATGCAGAGTCCACGTCGGCCAGGTCCACTCCTTCATCATCACTGAACTCATCGGATCGCGTCGTGATAATCTGTGGTCTGTACAGTCCACCGGTCAGTGGATCCTGTTCGTCATACTTATCCGAAAGTCCCAGCCCGTTCTTGCCATTCAGCATCGAGCCGTTATTGTTCCCCGTCTGAACTATATGCAGGCCATTTTTTAAATTGTTAATCTCCTCCGAGTCCTTCCACTCGTTATTGTTGCTGGGACTATATAGCACTGTAGTCGGATCTGGCAGCGAAGAGTCTGTCTTCAGAAGTGGTGTCCATACATGCTCTGAATCATGCCTTGTATTACCATTTACGCCATTCCCGTTGCTGTTGCCATTACTGTTGCCGTTGTAGCTACCGTTTGCAGCAGCGTTTCCATTCTTAGTTCCATTCTGAGTCTTGCCGTTGCGTTGGTGTTGGTCGCCAGTTTCATTGTTCTGACCTGATGTTGGATGCATATTTAGCCACTTTTTCTTTTTGGTATTTTTCAAATCGATATCTAGTATTGACGGTGTATTTGGTTCCTCATTCTCAGGACTCATATCAAGGGGGATTGTACTTTGTCAAGAGGTAGTTTGTTGTCAGTTTTCCTGAGTTGTTAGTTAATTATATCTGAAAAATAAAATAAAACAAATTATTAAAAATAAATATTTGGAGTATTTAAAAAAAAAAAGGTTTAGAAACACACACCCTCTGTGGAGGTTCGCAACACTTTCACTATTCCTAATCGGTTTCAATTGAAAAGTGAATTGCGCGATGACTTTGTCTTATCGTACTTTTCGCCCAAGGTCCTTGAAATGCACTCTTGAGTGTGTGAGTCTTTGCTTTATCAGCAGTTTGGCCGAAATAAAGTAAATTACTGCGTAATGGCATAATGGCAAAAACAATGACACACAAAAACAATTGCAGTTAGTGTGCATACCCTATAATGCAGAGATATCACAAAAAGATTAATATGTAGGGCTAAGTGTGTGTTTTGCGTTCTTTTCAGTTTTACTTCCTTTTAAATTGGATATACCTTGTTCTACATCGGATGGTCAGCCATCATCCACGACAACGACTACTGTTTTACTTTATGTTTTAAAGGATAGAACAGGGGACCAATGTAGGCAGTTCGATTACTTGTTTAAAGATTTTCGTTACAAATGGTGGAGTGTATAATTTTTTAATATTCAAAAAAAAATATGAAAAGACTACATACATTGACACCATTTTACACGAAATTAAATAAATATTAAGTTAATGATTATTATTTAAAGCATTGTAACTTTTATCAGAACCCGTGTAGCGGGCTACCCAGATGGAGCAACGAAGTGGCGTTAGCAGAGTATTCTACGGAGATCTATTAAAAACGTCTTTTTCATATTTTTAGCAGAACAAATTCGGACCCTTTTTCCAAAAAAATTTCTGTACCATTATTTCGACGTGAATCGGGTGCGACAATAAATAAATCTATTGACGGACATTGTGGTTGTGCGAGACTTTGATATGCACAATCTTTGCCACACCAAATATTTCCACCGAATAAGATTGATCGAATTATAAACAATTTTTTTTATTTGATTCTACCCGATGAACATGAGTCATGTCTTTTGAATGAACTTAAAATAAATAAATAAAAAAATAAATTTATGGTGCAACAGGGTCGTTAGTACCCAGGGCCTAGCTTTTTTCTCACAACCATTCATGTGTGCGTGTGTACTTCTTAGCACGATGGCGGGACCTCCTGTTTTATGCCGAATCCGAACGGCTAAGTTGAGATAAGCTTTTCTTGACAATTGATACTACTCGGATGATTCGTCAGATCATCACGAGAGGAGGGCCAGTGAAAAATCATTTAGGTGTTGCTGCGGCTGGGAATCGAACCCAGACCTTCTGCACGGCATTTCATCGCACTAACCATCGCTCCACTGAATGAACTTAAAATGTCTCTTATAAAATACTTTCTTCCATACCCTGAGCTGCATAAAGATAGTTGTAGCACTCATTAGAAAATTCTGTCAATGAAATTACCAAAATCAATATCTGACCAGGTGTGAAGGTAAATTTGATCATACAACAGATTTATGACGGATAAAACGATTTTTTTTCAGAAAAGTGAATTCTAACTAAGGGGTCATATTTATTACACCTGCAGTATAAAATTATCACGGATGGCTAATTAATTTGCAGTTTAAAATAGGCGCAAACTTTTACCTTAAATCGTTTTTGCGAAACTTCTCACAGACAAATGATTAAAAATGCACGAGGACCCGTGGGTATTTTTAATTTATCTGATTAGTAATGTATACTTAATATTATTTGTTAAAATTCTTAACGTAAGTTAAAACAAAGTAGGCCCTAGATAAATTCAGTTTAAATTGTATATGTTTCAAACGGACAATTTTAAAACCCACACCCTATCGGTAAAAGCAAGCAAAAATTAAAATCACCCCTGATAATGCACATGCATAAGTGATAACACTGGCTATCACCAAGACCTACGTATCTTATCTTTCAGCTATATCTGTATTTTCTGCTACAAATATGGGGAAGACTTGCACAATCATTAACGAATGAAAACGATTCTGCGGCTAAAAACACACCACCGCAAGAGTGCAATAAACAAAAATTTAACAAAAAAAAAAAAAAAATGCGCAATGACCTTTGATAACATGAAGCTGAAGTAAATCCACAATCGCTTAGTTAGCCTTGAGATTACTTTATTTTTGTTCAGTGTGCAAATTTATTTTTGCACTGCTTTGGAATAAAACCCCAAAAACAATTAAAACATTGGGTAAGTGCAAGACTTGGTCGAACGAATTTGCTCCTAGCGCACTCGACTTTAACTTGTGATAATAAGAAATCTTACTGAATTTGAAGACAGGCGTTATTGCGACAGAAAAAAAAGATATTTTTAGCTTAAAACTAATTGCAATTGTACAAATGCCAATAGGAACATTGATTTTGAATTTCATTCAACTAGAGAATATAGTTCACAAAAAATTGATGGTAAAAAAATCCGTTATTCGAGTTTTATGAAAAGACTGGATTCGCAGTTTTGTTTTGCATGTCAACATTACCAACAATTTTGGGTTAAATAAAATCGTAAGGGGCCGTTTTTGCGAAATTTCGATATTACTAAAACCGCTATATGCGAGGTATTCATAGTTTTGGAAGAGTTCTGGATTTATAATACAAATTAAAAAAAAAACCAAGAATTACCTATATCTCGTTACCCTTGCCTTGTATACAGAGCGACAGTCAAACGAAATTGGTTTGTTAGGTTTGATTCAAATTTCGGGTGCGAATTTTTTCACGAAACCAATACTTGGGTTTATTAGGAGCAAGTGCAAATATATTCTTCATAATAAGTCATAACTTGTGGGTGTTATTTTATTCGTTTATTTAAAAAAAAATCCAATTTCTTACAAACGTTTTATAATATAAATTATGCATACAGAATTTATATCAGATGGAGTGCACTAAGTGAGAAATCTAAGGAAATATATTGATAAGCCTCTAACTGAAATTATTATTAAATCAGATTATTATAAGCCGAGATCGCAGCATTATGAGTTAAAAATTGTAAACACTTGTTTGGCATCATTAAATAATTATGTTGCGTATATACATAGCAATGGTGAGCGATTAATTTCTGTATTCAATAAACGAGTTGAAATAACCTTGAAATTAGTGTCTTAATAAAATATTTGCAATATTTTTATCAAACACATCTACCACCATGATAAAAAATAGACACTGTCAGTTATTTACGACGAACGAAAAAATCCCGTTGATTATTATTTCTTCACTATATACCATTAAAAACAAAACAAACCAAAAATGATTGATTGAATGATCAAAATTGCAACAACTTTTGTACAAACAACAGTATTTGGGTAGAATTATAGCTATTTGAACGTTCAGTTCTCTGAATGGTTATTGAAACAACTTTTATTCAAGCAATATTTTCTTTAGATACAAAAACCGGTACTATATGTACCCATAACATTGAGTTAAGCAAAATTTACATTGTTTCGGCTTGTTGCCGAAACAAAATCTATGGGTAACAAGCTCGAGCAATCAAATGTTCAATTATGGGTCTATCATTCAAATCCAATGTGATAGTGATACAAGTTTTAAAATTAATCAGTTCTATTCATTTAACATTTCACAAAAATAGACTAATTAAATTTCAAAAATTAAATCCAGAAGCGAAATTCAATAATAATGCCAAAACTTAGGGTTTGACAGTCCTATAGGTATACTTCTGATAACTTTTTAAATTAATTCCGATAACTTTTCCGACAAATTGCATAGGGACTTGTAGATTCAGCGAAACCAGCCAACTTTTGTATGGTTTTTGGAACTAATCAACACACTAAGGGATGAAATATCGAATAATGAATTCGAAAAAGTCAGATTTTTCAGTGCTCAATTAACCCAGAGTTATATATCTATCCAGAGTGTATACAAGGTGGCGCAAAAATAACCTTCCGATGTTTTTTTTTATCAAATAAATAGTCACCAATATTCCGCGTTCTGGAGCAGTGTAGTGTAACATTGTTTATTAACGTGTATTTCGCATGTGTTTACTACACAAATGTCAAAACAGAACTGACATTAGGGGCCAATCGCAAAATTTATAGCACTTTCTGATAGGAGGATTACTTTTGCGCCACCTTGTATAAATATAAATCGACTTCGCTAGTGGAATACGAAACAAACGTTTGGAACTGGAGTGCCCAATCAACCTCATTTCGAAATATCCAAATATGGTTTGGACAAATTATTCTTACGTATATCACATGATAGATATATTGAAGAAAAAATTTATTAAAGCACGAGCATATTCGAAAGAAAGGTTTCGACAATAGGTCCGAAATCTCTGAAAAATCCGTAAGTATACCACGATATCTCCGTGTCAAAGCGGGAATTTTCTTCAATGTACTAAGACTAAAATTCGAGCGATACGTCTTCTAACCTTTTTCGCTAACAGCGTATAGCTGGTTATAAAAGGAAGTCATAAGAGGAATCCATCATTATAAGCTATGATGCGGTTTAAAGCTATGATGTAAGAAAACCATTGTTTGACAAATGTTGCGAATGTTGTTAAACTGAATCAAAGAAAATCCAATATTAGGCAACGTAGGAAAATCTCCTAATAAGCCATACGTGGGAGAAAATTTTTATTTATATGTAATTTTTATTTATATGCAATATTGATAAATTTTCTGACAGAAGACAGTTTTTATACCCTATCCCATAGGGGTATATTGGTTTTGATACATAATTTGTAACATAGTGAAATAATTTAGCTAGATGTAGATTAAAGTATATGGATCGAACCAGAATCGATAGTTGAGTCGATTAAGCCAGATGAATGATGAAATTTGATACACGTGTTTGTTGTTGCTCCCAGCAGAACAAGTGTAAACATTTTTGAAATCCGCCCACTGGTAATATAATTTTGACCCACTCCCACTTTTTGGATTCGTTTTCATACAAAAACCAATTGTATACACTACCTCATAGCATAACCAGGTGAACAACATTGTTTTTTTTTGAGCTAGAATGATAAAATTTGATCCACGTATTTGTTGTTGCTCCCAGCAGAACAAGTGTAAAATTTTTTGAAATCCGCCCACTGCCATGGTCTTTTTTAAGAAACACGTAGGTCAAACTTAAAAAAATTGAAACAATGTCTGAACAAAATATTTAGACAATCTTAATGTCTATATTTCGTCCATACAAAGTTTTTTTAACACGCCCACTTTTTGGGGGCGTTTTTCATTTTAGTAAAAAAAACATTTTTCGGTGAAATTTTAAACGTTTCGGAAAAAAAATGTTGATGCTAAAGTATTGGTTATGTTAATATAAACATTTGTTCTATTTATTATTTTGACACACGCCCACTTTTTGGAGGACTTTTCATACAAACACTATTTGTATACCATTCGCCAAAGCATGTGCAGGAAAAAAACGTGTTTTTATAGCACCATACAAGATTTTGAACAGTATGTTGCGACTATATCAATTTTCATATTTCTTTGCCATAAAACCCACATATTAATTTTAAGGATGAGATGGGATAGGGTATTAAACGATTGGCAAGGATTGTAGCCTTCTCATATGTTTAATACAGTTTTTCAAATTTGGCCAAAATACAAAAATCCGTTATATGTGTTTTTGAGGAAAAAAACTGTAGTACCCTATTTATACCCTATCCCATAGGTTTATATAAGTTTTGACATTAAGTTTGTAACATAGAGAAAGAATTTCGCTAGATATAACTCAAGTAAATATATCGACTAAGAATCGCTTGCTGATCGATCTAGACATGTCTGTCTGTCTGTACGTCCGTCCATGTGTCACCGATTTTTATGCTAGAGCTAGAGTCTTGAGCTAGAGTCTTGAAATTTGGTATATATAAACTCTCTATCTGACGAAGCAGAACAATTGTACATTTTTTTTAAATCCGACCACTGCCACGCCCACTTTTAGGAAAAAAACGTTCTTTTTGGCAAAACGGTCAAGGATTTTGAAAAAGTTTGTGAACAAGTTATTTAGACAGTTCTAATATCTATATTTCTTTTATACACAGTTTTTTGCCACGCCCACTTTTTGGGGGCGTTTTAAGTAAAAAAAACATTTTTCGGTCAAATTTTTAAATATTCGAAAAAAAACTTTTGATGCTAAATCATTGGGTATGATAATATCAAAATTTCGTCTATATAGCATTTTAATCCACGCCCACTTTTTGGAGGCGTTTTCATACAAAACCCATTTGTATACCCTACGCCATACCATATGCAGAAAAAAAAACTTGTTTTTTTGACAAACCATTCAAGATTTTGATAAACTGTCGGACAAAATTTAATTTTCTATATTTCATCGCTTTATATTTTGGGGAAATTAATTTTAACAACAGGGTATTAAACGATCCTAACAGTGGATTGTAGGCTTCTCATATGTTTTTTATTTTATTTTAAATGTCAATGTTATTAAACTTAAACAAAATCGTTAGAGCCGTTTTTAAGAAATTTCGAAATTACCAAATCCGTTATTATGACAGGTACCAGTAGTTTTGGCCCTATAATGCCGATTCTGAAAACAACTCTGGCATCTACCCAAAGAACATTATTGCAGCCGTATTTAATTGAGTGCACAGACAGGCAGACCAAAAGACCTACAGATCGTTGGACCCACTTTTTCGAGCTTCTCCATCATAGCTCGAGTGATTTTTTTCAAGAACTAATATTTGCTGTAGCATGTAAAATCTGGATCTTTAAGATTAAAGATATTAAGTGACATATACTTGTATTAAAATAATTGGTGATTGTTACGGGGCCACTCACTAATTTTTAAGACTACGATTTTTAGTTACAACTAACAAATCCCTTTTTAAAAACAAATAGCGTTCCATGCAGAAAATGTGTGCCAAGTATTTTTCCGCATAACAAAAAATGTAATACGGAAATAAGTAAATTTAATTTGACACACCAATTGAACGAATTGACCAACAAGAGCTACGTGTGTGAATATATTTCCAAAAAAATTAATTGAAGTATCAAGTGCCGAAAAAAAAATTAAACAAACTTTTATACCGCACGCATGTGGCAACGATTTATTAGTTAAACTGAAAACTTTAAACCAGCCAAACGTGTTAATAATTATTTAAACCTTCAAATAATCTAACATACGCGTTATTCTGGAATTTTACTGTCAAATTAAACATTAAACTCCACCGACTAGACCAGAATTTAAGCACAATTTGAATAAAAAACCTCCTCATAGCCGACCTTGTGCGTCCTCATATTCGGTTATATTGCATCTAATTTCTATTAAAATGTTTAAAGATGTTTTCTGTTTTTTTTTTTTCTTTAACTATTTCGGAATTCGTAAAAGAAAAGCTTTATATGTGTGACTCGCGTCACATAAGACTCCACTGTCCACATACACAACAGCTGCTTGTTATCTGACACTGACCTTAACATTGAACTTGAAACGTATTTTTGTCTGGCATTCAAGCCCGTGAGCCAATTCGACTGACAAATAACCCGCCGAAAAAAAATTGATTTGTTTGTATTTTATTTTAATTTTATTTGCATTGTATGTATTTGTATTGTAGCCGGCAAATTAACATGATCAATTGACTGCAACGTAAGCGTCAACGAAAATTGAGCTTCAAGTTAATTTACTGTTTATTAAATTTGTCTGAAACAACAACAACAACGAAAATAAAAATAAAAAAAAAACAACGGAAAATTGTCACTGGTTGTTTTTGGAAAGTGCAAATGTGTTGTCTTGCGTTTAGTGAAATTTAATTTAGCTATATGCAGAAATGCCTAAAACTACAATAAGTCTAAAATTGCTTTGTAGGACTTATGTGGTCTGGTGCACAATCAATATTTTAAAATATCTTTTAACACTTAATATCTGAAAGTTATAAAACCCGGTGATGAAAGGTAGTAAATGGGTGTGAAGTTCGGTTAGAACCACGAAAAATGGACCCTTCGAACTGTGACAACTGTAGAGGCATAAGTCTTCTCAAAAGCATGATTTGATTGACAGAATTAGAAGCCGCTGTCAAAAAACTTGAAATGTTCATATGGAGGTCTTGAGCTAAAGACCGAGCATGTTGGTCGAGAGCCAGGTCCAGACCGGGTGTAAGGTGGTTAAAGTAAGTAAGTAGGGAGTAAAAGAAAAATAATGCGCAATCATTTTGATTCCCTGTAGATTTAAGAAGGCAAACTATTCCATCTTCTTTTAGTGTGGTAACGAAACTGTATTCTAATTTTTCTTTACGACCGAAAACAAACTTTAAACAATTAGTTTATGACGAAGAATCCAAAGTATATAACGGGTGATCCAAGTAGAGATACTTTTTTCAATAGCCTTTTTTGACAGATCACGTGTGAGTCGTGTCATGTTATTTTTGTTTAGTATTGTTTGGCATTTCATAATGGAAAGACTTACGCGTGAACAACGTTTACAAATTGTTCAACTTTATTATGAAAATTCACGTTCTGTGAGGAATGTGTTTCGTGCACTTCGCTCAACTTCGCATCAATCGATGGACTTATTGAGAGAACTTTCGGTGAGCACATAATTTCACGTTTTGGGCCGGTCGATTGGCCACCAAGATCGTGTGATATCACACCGTTAGACTTTTTTATGTGGGGATATGTAAAGTCAAAAGCTTATGCCGACAAACCCGCTTCGATTCAGGCCTTGGAGGAAAACATCAAGCTTGTCATTCGCCAGTTACCAGTCGAAATGCTCGAATGAGTGATCGAAAATTGGACTCAACGGATGGACCATCTGCGACGTAGCAACGGCCAACATTTGATAGACATAATCTTCAAAAAATAAATGCAAAAGAATGTTCTTTCAAATGATAATAAACATTCTCCATTAAATTTTAATTTTCTGTGTTTTTTTCTTTAAAAAAGTAGGGAACCTCGAAATGGATCACCCTTCAAATTAAACAGATGGATCGTATTTGTTATGCTATCAAACATGATGGTACCCCATCAAAAGGCTTAAGTAGATTTGCTGCCGCCCAGATGGGCGAGTTGTACTAATGCAGGCTTTAAAAATGTTACAAGCCAGAGAAAGTAGGTAGATAATACAAATTAAAAGCATAATTGGTGAGCCATGTGGTACTGCAGCGCTTGATTAACAGCTAAACGCTAAACAAGCTCATTTTATGAATGTCTTACTGATTCCAAAAGACTTAAGCTGGTTAGAAAGAACAAAATCTTGTCAAGAGAGCTACTAAATTAATTAACGTTCAATTGTTAAGAAAAGTAAACTGCTCTACCAATGTTGCGCCAGGTATTTTTTTTTAAATTCAGCATTAAAAGTTCTTATAATTTTAGTTTAAAGTTTATTTTGCAAGGAATAAGTGCATACAATCAAGTCGTGTATCTACTACTCGTTTATTAGGTACATTCATGAAAGTGCATACAATCAAGTCGTGTATCTACTACTCGTTTATTAGGTAAATTCATGAAACGACGAAGTCTCCTAAACGTGGTAAACACCCCCAGATCTTTCAGATCAGATTTAAAGGCTGCATACGACAGTACTTATAGAGACTAACTATGCAGATCCTTGTTTAATTTAAGTACACCACCCAAACTAGTCTGTTTCTGCAGGATTACAACTGCATCTCGTCAGAAATCAAAGGAAAAATTACTCTTGCCAACCTGTTGTTTCTTCGGGCTAAGAAGGCAGTTTAGTAATAGAGCCCTGACTAAACTATACTAAGACATGCAAAATCAAAAGTGGATGAAAAATCCTTGGCCGTTTTGAATGAAAAAAATCGTCGGGCCAATTCGCTAGGCTGATGGGCTACAAAGGGCTACAAAAAAAAGAACTTTACAAGCTGAACATCGATAATATAGCTAGGAAATGTAGAACGACTAATAATACTCCAGATCGCTTGATACCCAACCAGACGTGGATGCAGAAGAGAAAGACCCCGCCTTTAGTGGTGACCACAAGTAGAAACAAGTGGTTCAGTAGAAACTGAACCTAAAGTGGTTCATTTTCTACTTGTGGAGTCAGTTGGCTAGGAACCAAACTAATTTGATAGGCATGTTGTTTAATGGACAAATTCACCCCGAACTGCTGCTTTACTTAGATAAGTAAGTAATTTTTGACCAAAACTGAAGAATTCGGTTCCAATATTTAAATCAAAACTAGTTGTTAGGCTTAACTACACACGTTAAAATAAACTCAGATATTTTACTATATTCAAGTAGACAATATTGTGACGTAACAAAAAAATACAGTATTTTAGTTAAAAACGATAAATTTAAACTTTCTATCAAGCCTCAGCTAAATCGTTTAGGCCGTTTTTGAAAAAAATTAAATAAAATAGATAAAACTTATAAAAAAGGTCTACAATGTTAGCCATACAAATTTCCATACCACCACCAGTTTAGACGGTATAAGCCAGAATAGACAGGCGAACGCTTTAATCGTAATTCTATAATCACTCAAAATCTGTAGGTCGAAGATATTCATTAAAAACAAAATAAAGAAAGTTAAAAATAAGTGAGTTCACAAAAGCATTGAGTAAACAAAAAAAAAAACGAGTATTCGCGAGCTTAAGAATATTTTATTTTAAGACAGTTGACCTTCTCATCTCTATTGTCAGCAAGCTTAAGTGTTTTCCTAATCTTAGGTCTGTCATCACTGAAATTTCAACAGCAATAATCTTCGACTTTACAGAGTGAAATTTCCATAAGAATATTTTCGTACAAGGCACGTATAAATAGTTGAATGATTGATTCTATCGACGCAAAGATCTATGCAAAGAAAAACAAAAGCCTCTTGCACAACTATGTATGCATCTTTCTTTTTTCAAAGCCAACATCAATGTGCGCACACATAAACCAACCTGCAAAATTAATCTGCAAGTTAAAACGACGTAATATTCGCCTAAACAAATCATATTCAGACAAACGCATACTTTTACAATACTGGCGTATAAACGATCGGAAAGAAAACAACAGCAAATGCGTCTCCACTGCAGTTTGTTCCTTCACAGTTATGACTTGTTTAGCCTCTGATAAAGATGACAGTTTCAAACAGAGAAAGAAGCCCGTCTTAATTCCTTTTTTCTTTTTTTTTGACATCTTCCCACCTTTGTGGACGAAAAAGTGTTATGGTGCTTCAAAGATGTTTCCAAGATCAAAATGGAAGCACACACACAGGAAATGTCAAAAGAACCGAAAAAATACAAACATCGCGAATTACCATCGAATAACTAATTTCGCAAGCAAAACTACAAAGAAAACGAACGTTCTCTGACGGTAATCTGGTCAAGAAGTATATAGAGGTGCACTTCTACTGTAGTCCATCTTTGATGAAGGCAAAAGGACAGCTTCTTCACTCTGACCATAGGTAGCGCATTGAACTTTTACGGAATGTGTTGCATGCATTCGCGATTTTTTTTGTGTTTTGTTTGTTTTTTTTTTTTTTTTAATTCAATGCTGCGCTGCTACTTCTGCTTCTTTGGATGATGATTCTCCTGGTTAAAAAAAACCACCACACCAGACAACGAGAATGATTCATTCACACGATTATTCTTGTGATACCTTCATCATCATCATCATTTGTTCGTTGATGCTGCTGTTGTTAATGCTGGTGGTGGTGGTGGTTTGTTGATTTTCTACGCTGGACAGGAATGAACCGGCTTTGGCACTTCTGGTGGACACAAGTTCTAATGAGCCTAATATCTTCCTATGAAGACCATAGACCACATATAGTAGCTAAACAAATCACTAAAGCAAACATAGAAACCTGTGTAACTTTGTGAGTTTTATTTTTATGGTCATTGGCTGGTGGTAGTTGCAGTTTTGCATTCCTTATTGACTTAGTCACATCTCACATGCGTATGGTCTTTAGGGCTTGGAGATGATTAAGACGATTGTATAACTTTTGATGGACATTCATTGGATGCTTTTTGTTTTGTACAATACAATAGTACAATAGTTCTAGAAAAGGTTTTTAAAATGTTAACGTGAAAAATAATTATTACGGTCTAGAACACATTAGTTCCTTATTCAATGAGCTTAAAAAAAATTTTCAAAAAAATTAAATATCTTAAATTAACGGCCCATACAGGGCCTCAAACCTAGCTGCCCTTTCATTTGTGTGTGCGAAATTATTATGCTTGCCACAAAGAAGAGGACCTCCTATTCAAAGGCTAATCCGAACTACAAAATTTGAGAAGCTTCTCATTACAGTGTTACTCTTGGATGCTTGTCAGACTTTCGCAAGAGGTGGAGCAGTGAAAAAACTAAGGTGTTGTATTTTTCGGGATTAGAGCCAGGGACGCTCTTATTAGTCCAACGCACTAACCACTAAAAACAATCGCGATTGAACGATCGTATTCATTACTGACATTAGTCAAGCAAACAATGGTCTGATGCTGGTGCTGGGTATTGGACATAGTTAACTAGGACAAGACAAAGCCTATGATATCAACAAACAGAGTATTGTCGACCCACAATTCTGGATCGAATGTCACTACAGATAGCAAAAGAGTGCATCTACCATCTACCATCGAAGTCAACATTACCATCACTAATGATACCTTAGTAGGGATACGATTAAGATTGACCTTGGAAACCGATTTAACATTTGCTCTAGCTGACCCTATACTTTAAAGCACTGAGTGCTGTTGAGCTGTTGAGGAAAGATCAAATATAAGATAAAGAAAGACCGAACCTTCGGTTTATAGAGATAACATGATGTTGATATGTGTGAACGAGTGGTGAAAAATTGGCTCCAAAGAAAAGATCGTGTAAATGCGATCGCTGTGGTCATAATAATGAAATCTAATCCAACATCTGAAAATAAAGAAAAACATTTATTTTTTAGTTCCAGCTGCAGATTTTTTTTGTTTAATGATTTTTTTTGTTTAATGATTTTATTGACTTCTGCAAACCATTTAAACAGACAGCAATGAGAGACGCAGTTGACATTGGAATGGAAATTAATGACCAAACAAGGCCGAAATGTTAGAAAGTGTCGGAATTCCATTTCTTCAATAGAATCGCTGAAATTGGTTTCATCTGTCATAACTAATATATTGAGCTCAGTTAAAAAACAACTGATAGGAAAGGTTTATTCAAAGATCCCTTCGCGTACTTATGGTCAACGTAATGTGAATAAACTTGCATGTGAAACTTCGCAAAATTTGTAAAAAATATAAATGAAAGATAAAATTAAGTTTTGTTAATTTTGTTCACAAATTTCAGCAAGCAGAATTTCGGCTGATAAGAAAATGAAAACTCTGAAAATTTTTTTACAGAAACCAAAAAATTACTCATTCTTTTATTTGCAACTATAGCAACCCGACTTCGCCCGGGTATAAAATTTGATTTCTGCAACTTATACCTCGAATGCTCCTCGAATGCTCAGCATCTGTGATTGATAGGGCAATTTTCAATACAGCCTTCCCAGGAATGCAGATCATAAGAGTGAAAACTACAACGAAATATGTTTAGCAGTTCTCGAGATTAGGAATTCATACACGTTCTGGGACGTTTTTTTATACTATGTATAGATATAGAAAAGATATGCGGGGAAATGTGTATGCCTTTTTAGATTTATTTAAAAATCTAAGTTCGTGAAAATAATCTTAGAAGGTTTGATAAACGCAAAAGTAAAGTGTTCAGCTGTGTTTTCGTCTTTTTCATACTATGGACTTTCAAACGAAAGCGTAGGATATTTTTCGTTAGAATAAGAGAATTGTCGATATTGTAATTTTGACAGTTTTCATTTTTCCTTACGAAACAATATCCGAAAAGAACGAAAGCTACATACCAAATCTGCGAATAATAAATTTTAATAGAAAGAAACTATTAGAAATTCTTAAAATATAGAACAACGCACTTGCAAAATTAGCGTATACATAGTTTGACAATTCAGATAAGATGTTACATTCTGAACCACCTTACCTTACTTAACAGATGTAGTCTTGTTTTAAAGTGTTATTCCGAATCTCTCATTTAAAACGAAGCAAAACCAACATCTGACCCTTATTTCAGCGCGTGCAATTCGCTAGAAACACTGGTAAACAGGGATCACTCGTATTTGTCTTTCTCAAGTGAGGTCTAAATCCATCAAGTGTTTTTCTACACTCTCTTCATATTCGTATCTATCTCCATTTTTAGCTAACAACATGTTGTTTACCTCCCTCCGCTATAAAACATCATTGTCATCAACGCCATTGCCATCTTGATCTTCATCTCTATGGCATGCGCGTCTGCAATACAGCATCTTTGTATCTACTACCGATCATTGTCCGCCAGATTTAATCGGTCTGGTTGATGCTTGAATTGCACTTGATCCTCTTTTTTTGTAATCTTTTCACAAGTTTACTCTTAGTTATTGCACTTTCAAGGTTACACTGCCTTCGCTGAAACAAATAAAGCAAAAGCTACGCAGACGCACTGTGGAATGGTGAACTGAAATGCTTATGCACTTCGCAATGTCGACTACTACCACGGCAACGGTGATGATGATACACAAGAATATCCTTGTGGTCTCCCTTTCGTGGTCGTCATCAACATCACGTGTGTTGTATGTGTATTCGTTGTCGATCTGTCACTTGGCTATTACACCACGCAGAATCTCAATTGATAAATAGCAACAAATTGGCTATTTATAGAAGTGAAATTGCTTGTATATTCATATTCAACATGATCTGTTTTTAATTTGTGGAAGGATTTTTTTTTTGTTGAGAAGATGGCCATTTAGTTGAACGCCATAGACGGCGTGGATCAATTGAAATGTTAAATGCATTTTGAATGTCTCGTTGTTAATAAATCTTTTAAATTACAGCACTTAAACTGAATGAGGGTGCGTGATAAAAGGTCGATTTTATTGGGATATTTATTCATAGATAGGATGTGTAGGTTTGCTAGGAACCATGCATTTTATCATGTACCGTGGGTACAAATAACGTGCGGAAGAAATTGGTCGAGTAGCCAAGGTCGGTTACGTGACAGTATCAGCACATAGTCAATTAAATGCATAGACGTAATAACTAAAAATGTCACTTCCGTAAAGTAGGACTATCGCCTCTTATCCTCACAGTGGAAACATTAAAAGTGTACATGGCTGCTTCCAAACTTGTTTAATAATAATGCGTTTGGCAAAACATTACTTTTACTTACGGAAATTTAATAAACGTAGTCAAATGAAACTTATTTCTTGTTAAAATTTAACGTCTCACGAACTTGTCCATTAAATGAGTAATTATTTGAATATACGTATATTGCCGGCTAATAGGAAAATCTTGTAACTCCATTTTTGGGAAAAAAAATTGAAACTCGCTAGGATCACTTTTATGGAAAACCTTGTACCTATTTAATAGCTTTAAATATCATAAAAATCATTTTGTTTATATCTCGTAACTCCAATGTAGTCAAAATTTCCTGAAAAACCTCTTAACTCCAACAAATTACTGAAAAGCAAACCTCGTTATTCCTGCTTAAAACTATCAAAACTCGTAGCTCCACTATCCAAAGGTATCGGGTATTTTTTTAGAGGTATATATCTTCGAATTGAAATAAAATACAAGAAAATAGTTTTGATGTCCATCGACTTGGCTTTAATGGAAGGATAATTTTTAGCCATTAACGATTAAATATGTTTCCTTCAACAAATCGATTGTGACGTGCGCTGTGTGGCATGTAGCGCCGCGCCATCTTGTTGGAACCACATCTCATATACATTCATGCTATCCAATTCGGGAATAAAATAGTCGGTTATCATGGCTCTATACCGGTCTCCATTAACGGTAACTGACTCTGCAGCATAACATCGGAAGAAGTATAGCCCAATGACTCAACCAGCCCATAGAGGACACCAAACCGTCAGTTTTTGTGGATGTAATGGCGTCTCAAGGGTCTCATGTGGATTCCCTTCACTCCAAATGCGGAAATTTTGATTTTTGGCGTAGCCACTTAACCAAAAATGAGCCTCAAAACTGAACAAATTTTTGCGATAGAAATCAGCATCGAGATCAATCTCATTTTCAGCCCATACACCAAAATCACGACGCATTGCATGGTCTCGCGGTTTTTATTCTTGCACAAGCTGCTTCTTGAAAGGTCGTAAGCCAAGATCTTTGCGCAAAATCTTCCATAAAGTTGTTGGACAAAGCTCCTATTGCTGTGCACGGTGGCGAATCGATTCACTCGGACCCTCTTCAACACTTTGCTCTAGAGCGGCAATTGTTTCTTCGGTGTGCACTGTTCGACGCACTGATCCGTGGTTAACCGAATTAATTGCTCTGATGGAAGATTAAGTCGACCATAAAATGGAATGAGCTTGCGGTAAGCTTCGCGAGCTAAACCATTATTTTCGAAATAAATTTGCACAATTCGCAAGCCCGATTGCCCGATTTGACCACAAAATGTCAGTTTTATCTTTATTCGAAAAACCAACATCGAAAAAAAAACACCCTATACACATGTGGTATGAAAAGGCACTATAAGTGCCTGGCATAACCCTGGCAGCAAAAATCATCACTCAAAGGGTAGAATGACAAGAAACTCTTAACTCCAGTAAAATAAAATCATAATACGAATACGTACGTACTAAAAAGGCGGTTTTTGTCCAAAAACGTGCGATTTAGGATATAAAATAATACCGTTAACCAAAATATTGGGATGGTAAAAAAAAACTTCCGTTCGTCTTGTAAAATTTTAATATTTTGAAGTTACGAGGTTTTCTTATTAAGCCGACGAATATGTAGAATGTGTTCATTTTCATAGGGCCACTATGAAACACATCATAAGTTCTCTGATGGTTTAAGACTCAACTCGTTTGTCTATTTAGTTAGCGGTTCCTGCCTCAAATCATAAAAGTAACAATACGTACGTGACATATCTGGAAAAACATTAAAATGTCCATCATGCCTATACATCCATTATCGATTCAACGGTACCATTACTAGGTGCGAACTATACAGAACCATGCAATGGAAAATACTTGCTGCTGTAACTCTTTGTCCATTGTACAAAACCAATGACGTTACTTTCAATAAATACAACTACAAGCATAAGGTGACGGTATTGACAACATGGTCGAAATCAGGAAAGTAAGCTGCGTTTGCGGAAGGAAGCGGTTAGTAGTAAACGTGGACAGGATCGAGCACTATAAGTTTGATCTAGGATATTTTACTTTACACACAACATTAATCAAGTTAGTCAGTTCACACTCAATTTTGTTCATCTCATGTATTCGCATAATGGGCACATGCAACTATGGCTCAGGCTGAAGCTGCGCATTCATGCCTCATCTTAAGATGTACCAGTGCTGCGCAAGTACTGCTATAGCAGAATTATACTATAATAATATATAATATATATAATAATATAATAAATCCAATTCCGATTCATGTAGATTGCTTACTGCTTTTACTTTATAAATATAAAGATACGGCGTATCTGGTTTTGTATCGTTGTAAAATCTAGCCATCTAGTCGTCTCTTTTTGAATCGAAGGTTATTTTGACACTGACAGATGTTTCAGCTCGAAATCTTGATAGAAAGTCAGTATCATACCTGAGCGGAACGAAATGAGCCGCTTAAGGCTTGAATAACGTTGGGGATATTGAAAACTTATTTTCAAAGTGAGTGCTGTGCAGCCCAAGAGTGTGTTATTTGAAAAAAAGGTTTGGCCGAAATGAAGCACCTGGACAATACTTTGTGCAAAAAGTTCATGGGACTGGAATGCTAGTGGACAACACTCATCTCATGATCTTCGTCGTCGTACGGTGCGCACAGGCATGTGCACCGTACAGAATGTGGCTGCTGTAGCCAAAAGTGTGAGACTCAAATCATGAACAACAACCCCATAACGGTCTGAGCAAGTCAACATTTTACGCACTAGCTTAAGGAGAATTCTGCACAAAGATCTTGGATTTTTCAGCCAATGGACTGAGCAATTGAAGGCATACGAGCATCGGCTTCGTAATCGCTTCGCAGTTTGGGCCTTATAGCAGCTAGAGTTCGACAATGATATTGGGCGCAAATCATCTTTTCTGACAAGGCGCACATCTCGGTGGCTACGTTTACAAACAAAATTGGCTGGGGCTCAGAATACCCGCACGTTGATGTCAGGAAGCCGATGCATTAACAGAGAGTGACAGTTTGGTGCGGATTGTAAAATATTAGTATCATTGGACCATTTTTGGAAAATGAGGCTGGTAACAACGTTTCGGTCAACGGTGGGAGTTACGGAGCCATGTTAAACGACTTTTTTTACTGAAATTAAAGACATTAATTTTGACGACCTCTGGTTCATGCGGGATACCGCACCATGCCACAATCAAACTTTTGCGCACCAATATCACAAATCGTGTTGCCGCCTTGGATCTGCGATTTTAAACCTATGGATTTTATTTTTTTGGTGTGGAACTGATGTTATGCCAACTATCCGGAAACGATTCAATCACTTAAGGCCAATATCATCCAAGCAATCCATGAGCTTCCGCCCGAAACCATCAACATGGTCTTGGAAAATTGGAGTGACAGTATGCGCTAATGCGAAGCCAGCCGGGACAGGTACTTGAACGACTTTGTTTTATGATTAATGGGAATGTTTGCTCTTAATAATTAAGCCATAACACATGGACAAAATTAATTTTGTTCATTTGGTTGCATTTTTAAAAAGAAACTTGTATTTGGCCCACCCGTTATAAAAACAGAATGCAAAACGAATTTTTGTTTAACTTATAATATGTTAGTAAAACACATAGTAATAATTGTATTTAACATCTTAAATTTACAACCTTCTCTCGCTTCCATAGAGAACTGCCCATTACTGATCAAAAGAATCAAGTTATACTGCCGAAGAAATTTGAGTACGGCAACACTGGTATGCACCTAAAAATGTTAAATAAATACGAGAATCGGGAAGAAAATTGGCTTTCGTTCTCGCTTATTGGAGAGGTGGAACGCGTTTAGATGAGCTCGCATGTTGCGATGATTTATATGGCTCTTTCAATCAGATAGGCATACATAATTTCGATAAATACAAATTAATTGCATATTATAAAGAATACGACGAATTTTCCACTCGTAAAAGCTGTTGTCTATTGGTCTATGTTCTGATTAGATTGGGCTTGAAGTACTTTTGTGTAAAAAAAAAACAAAACTGTCAAATCTTCAATATCTAGAGAAAATTTTATAATTTTAAAGAAAATTATCAGAACACTTTTGGAAAGAAATTTTTTTTTTACTGATTTTGCGAAAGCATTTGACAGAATAAATAATAAAGTTCTACTTAGTAAATTATTCTCTTTTGGTATCCATTCTTCTTTTCTAAAGTGGTTGGAATCATATTTGACGGGTAGATTCCAAATAGTAAAAATTATTGACAATTCGCTCTCAAATAACATTTCAGTTCCGTTAGGGGTCCCACAAGGAAGTCATCTAGGACCATTATTATTTTTGTTATTTGTCAATGACATACCCGGTATGTTTATTGATTCGACTTGCCTTCTATTTGCCGATGATCTCAAACTCTATCGAAAGATACGATGTGAATCGGATTATTGTCTTCTCTTAAAAGATCTGACGAGACTTGATCATTGGTGCAAACGGAATCTGCTTCATCTTAACATTTCAAAATGTCAAGTTTTGTCATGTTTCAGGAATCAAAATCCAATTTTGTTTTCATTAATCTTGAGCGAGTAAGAAGGAAGAAAGATTTAGGGGTTATATTAGACACAACGCTGTCATTCTTACCACACTACGACTATATTATTAATAAAGCTAACCAAATGCTTGGTTTTATTAAAAGAAACACTAGAGAATTCTCGGATCCTTATACTCTAAAGTCATTATATAATTCTCTAGTAAGATCAGTTCTGGAGTATTGTAGCATAGTTTGGAATCCTTACTACAATAATTCAATGGAAAGAATTGAGAAAGTACAACAATTTACTAGATATGCGTTCTTCAAGTTAAATTGGAGAATTCCAAGGCCATCCTATAACAGTAGGTGTTTATTATTTGGAATGCAATCTCTAAAAAATCGCAGGGTATACTTTTCCGTAATGTTTATAAGAGATATTATAACATATCATATAAAGTGTCCCCAGTTGCTAGCATTAGTGAGTGAAGGCAATGCACCATCAAGGACTACACGTTGTCGATTTTTAATTTATGAACAGTTTCATCGTAGCAATTATGGACGAAACGAGACTATATCCCGTTGCATCAGAGAAGCAAATTTAATTTGTAATTCAGTTGATTTTTATTCGAATCTTTCTAGAGATATCTTTAAATCTATGGTATTAAATAATATTTCAACATTATGTTCTAATAGTGCTTAATTATATTTAATTTAATGAAAATCAATGTAACATGTATTTATTTTGTAATGTAATATATGCTGGTACCCACCAGCAGTTATATTATGTATTTATTCTTAGTCTAATAGATTGTATTCTAATTGATGAAATAAATAAATAAATAAATAGAAACGTGAGCAACGTCAAAGTTTGCAGTGTTTTGAAAGAGACGACAAATTTATATTATTTCTAAAATATATTATAGTTATGTTTACGAACTCAAATTTTAAAACAAATCTATATAACATACACATTTTCATGTATATTGTGAATAAAACAAAGAATACATTTGTTGGGTTCTTTTAAAATCTTCGGCTGTCAAATGATGAACAGTTTTTATTTCCTCATTAACCAAAATTCTGCGTGAAGAAAACAGCAAAAAAAAATTAAATGTTTTCATCGTTCATTTTTTTTCCAAGTTTCTCAGTGTAATAAAATATTTATGACACCATTTCTCAAGCCACCCAAAATCATTCCATGTCCTATAGACTTTTCAAAAGAAATTTTAAATGTCAAACCATTTATCTCGTTCATGTTATGACATCTCACGTTTTTTGGCGGGGTCGATAAATAAATATTTAAGTAAATATAACGGTTATCTGCTTGAGAAACGTCATAAAAAAAAATATGAAAACGCATATATTACACCACCTTAACGAGCAAAAAATGCGTTAAAGTTGCAAGCAAGAAAGAAAATATCAACCTAATCAATCACAAATGTGAGTAACATTAATTTTGCACCAATAACTTGTTTCAAACAAATGACAAACAGATTAAAAAAAAATTGGCTTCAAAATGTTTCAACAGAACTGCATTCACATGACGTTTTCACGTGTTTTTTTGTTTCCTCATTATACCTTCTTTTTTGCACATCTTCAAAAAAGAAGACAGCCAACTAACGGGGTAAAAGTTAATAAATGTTGTGCGGGAGAATACAGAAGAAACTGTTTCTTTCTCTTATTATTGGTGCTTGTATTTTGCTTTTATATAGTAATCGCATTTTGTCAACGAGGTGTTGCATTGCCGCCATCGGTCATTACAGTAAAAAACGACATCTTCAGTCTACTTAAAGAAACCGTTTAAATTGTTTGGTAAGAAAGTCGCAAAAAAAAATTTAAAAATGAAAAGATCAAATATTTGCCTTTTTTAAGTTAAAACAAATAAATATATATATATATATATGTATTGATATATTTTGTTTTCCACGAGAATGAAAAAAAAACAAAACGAAAACAAAGATGGCACACCTTCCGTTCGTTGAAGGTGAATCACTTTACGAGAAATGTCTTTTATAAGTTTACACGATTTTTTGTTTATTAACTTTTATGTTCTCTCTGTTGGTCACCAAACACAATATACAAAACATTTCAATTTCGACATCGTTTCCTGGAACGCAACGTTGAGCAAAATATAAAAAATTGCCAAGGCGATAAATTTGGGTTCTTTGTACTTCTGGAGATTTTGATTGGCATTTTTGGAAATATAAAATTTGGCGATAAATTCATCTTAAATTGAAACAGCTATTGCGGGACTATTGTAGGAGTCAAGATTATTTTGATGATTTCGTAAGTTTTCAGTTTTTTTCAATTTCACAAAAGAATTATAAATATTTTTCCTGCCGAGATGTAAGAAACTTTTATATGGATATGGACCAACGATTCTATTGCATTTATGTCATATTGGCCAGAAAATAAAGTATTGTACCGATTAAAAGCAAAGAGACAATATCCATATACAAAAAATAACTGAGGAAGTAAAATAATAGATAGAAGAGATAAATAGAAGAGACTTCCGAAGCGTATAGTTTCCGAAAATCCTATCCACTAGTCCAACTGTTCCAAGCTATCTCACAAAAATAGATGGCACTTAGACGACTTCAAGCAAAGAATTCTTAGAGCTACTAATGGACACCCGTTTCCCAGGTAGCTTACACGAAGCTTTCCAAGACGACATTAACAGAACCAATCGATTGACCTGCCATTTACAAGATCTTATCACAAAAGATAAATAACTGTTTGCAGTAAACTGCTACAAACCCTTTAAGCCCTTGGGACCTGATGGCATTGTACCAGCCATCAATTTTTTGCTGTGCACTCTTTGAATTTCACCCTTTCATGTTTGGAAGCCATCCTTAAGGGGTGCATCGAGCTGATTTACGATCCCAAGCTCTGCAGGGAAGTGAAAGAAGTATTAATACCCAAATCTGGTAAAAGTTCTTACGTCAATCCGAAAGACCTGAGGCCGATCAGGTTATCATCATTCTTTCTGAAAATCCCGGAATGATTGCTTTATAGTCATCTCTCAGCAGCATGGATGTAAACAAGTACATGCTTAATGCGTATTGCAAGGTCAAATCTGGCGAAACACCCCTACACTCATTGATACGTATTATCGACTGTTGAACGTGCTTTTAACAACATTGAACGTGATTTTAACAACGTTAATTGAGGAGTGATCATTAAGGCGGAAACATTTTTGAAAATCGATCACTCACTTGGAATTTTGATTAATTTGCTGTTAAATAGCCGGATTATTAACACAAAACTGCGAGGTGCAGTAGAGGGACCACGCCAGGTGGAGCCCTGTCCCCATTTCTTTAGGACATAGTGGTTAACGAGCTTTTACTCATTCTGGAAGATTCGGGATGCCATGTGATTGCCTACGTGGATGATGTTTCTATCGCAGTCTCAGGGAAGTACCTTTACGTACTCAAGGAACTTCTCCAAAATTTCCAATCTGTGATCTCCGTATAAGACCGAACTGGTCCTGTTTACTAGGAAATATAAAATTCGTCACATTGACCAAGCTCACTAAACGGAATCGAGCTAGCGTTCTCAGACAAAGCTAAATACATGGGACTTATTTTGGGCAGGAAACTTAACTGGAAGCTGAAAATAACAGAAAGAGTAAAGAGAGCGACCGTCATGCTTTATTCCCGTAAGAAAGCCATATGCATGAAATGGGAATGGATATTCTTTATGGAGTAGTAATATGGCCGCAACTGATGTGCTAGGTTTCTCGCGCTCACCAGCAAGAAACGCCTGATGAGGTATGCCGGACGAGAGCTGCTGTTGAGCTCTGTAGGCAGAGAAAAAGGGAAGAACACCGGCTTTTTAGAAAGAAGAAGATAGAGATAGCTATAAACAGCCAAGGTAAGAAGAACTGCGTGTCTGTGTATCGGTGGTGCACACGGTACAACACCCTCAGAAAAGAATGTTTTTTCACCTTCTACCCCCTAGATTTTTTCGGCATGCAAATGGCAGCTAATTCAGGCACACGTCATAAAGCAACCATCCAACAGTAGTCAAATATACTAACTTGTGACTCAAAAATTCTAAACGAACAAAAAAATATTCCTGAAAACACCGATTACACCCTTACCAGGTTAAACATTAATAAGAGTTTACAGGTCACAATCCCAGACAGATTATCATGGAAGAGTAACGAACCTGTGCAAAATGACTCGATACCGATGGCTCCAAAACAAATAACGGAGTGGTTGCTGGTGTCTTCTCCGAAATGGAGATAAAAGAAATCTTATCCTGGCTGCAAAAGAATGTTATATCTGCCAAGGATATTACCATTTTCTTGGACAGCCAAGCGGCTGAATCAGTCTTAACAAAATCAAGGACAACCCTCTATTGTCATTCATAAACTCGATAAACATGGGACTAAATTACCAGTTGTACCAGACAGGGGCGCACTGGGTATTCCTATCGTTACATGCAGAAACTTGCAGCAACTTAAATCTCAGATAAAGTCTTCGCACGATGCACATGTCAAATAACCAAACAAATTTAGCCAGAGCTGGATTTGAGAAGATCCAAGGAACTGATTTAGCACGATAGATCATACATTAGCGCCACCATAGGTGTCATCGTCTGTTTAGTAGGCAGGCACCCAGAATGAATAGGCCTTCACTCAAACAATTGTGCAGCAATAGCTTCATGGACGAAAAGGGAGAAGAAACAATACTTCATTATAAAGGCAATCATGCTTATGCCCCATGTTGTTCAATGTAGCACAATCACACTGCTGTTCAAAATGACGGCTTTGATCCTGTCTTAAATTTTGCGAATAAAGGTATTTGAAGAAAAGCATGGCATGAAGAGCATTCTTAATTACTTATGTGATAATTTATAAAAAACATAATTTGTTTCTACATAATTAGTTACAAATCACCAGAATCCATCAACTCAAATTTCGTAATTCAAACTAATTTCAGCAACATAGGAAGTAATATTTATTCAAATCAATAAAGTTACGTCGAAAAGGTAGACATTCTCATAATTTTGCCAGACACGGTCTGACACAAACAAAAACAGCAATAACACAAAAAATGAAAGAATTCAATATTATTCTTTCATCAGCGCCGAAAATAAATTCCACATGATCCGCATGACTAATAAACGCAAATCGCTTTTATTTACATTTCGCATTTTTACCATAAAAATTGCGGTTCTTTCCATTTTTCAAAAAACAGAAAACAAATCATTTTAGACAGAATTAGCCCAACTTAGGAATAACAGAGAAAACTAAATATTTGCCAATTGTTTTGTGTGCTTACTTTAAATTTATATGACGCTAGCTTTACAATTTGCAAGTGTGTTTTTATACGTAGTCTCTTGAGAAAAGACTTTTTTTCGAAGTTCTCTTTGTTAAATTTTCATCGACTCCTTTTAAACGAAAAGAACTTCAAAAAGTTTTGAATCAATAGTCTACCTGTATTTATCAGGTTTTTTGTCAAAAAATATATATATGGCATTAAAAATAAAAATGTTCACATACGGGTAATAATTTATTAAATAAATGTTCAATCAACATAAACGAGGGGTAAGAACTGTCAAAATTTGCGTAGGAAATATTTTACAATAAAAAGTCTGTTCCCGTTGAATATTATTTTACTGATTCTTACTAATTTTACTTGTTGTCGTTCCCTTACGCGAAAATTGGTAGAAAAGAACAGAAATTTCTCTTTTTTTATATTCCAGGAAAAATCAAGCTGCTCAAAAGAGTTCCACTCGTTTGTTTTTATGAGTATGAGCTGCACACGATTCCTTTCACCTACTTTCATAGGGACAACACATCATTAGCCTACTTCAAAACTAGCATTTAACATATTTTAACGTCAAATGCCTGCCTTTTTTGAATGTTTCAACACTCATGTACTCTTCTGTTCTGTTTGTGGTTTTAGTTTCCATTTATTAAACAAAGCTAATAGCAATTAATTTGTGAGGTTATTAAATTTTTGACGGCTACACAATTGAAGGGAGCTTGCAAATTTATATCAATATAATGTTGATTATGATTGACAGTGATGGACATCAGATATTGCTAAATGCTTGGCATACTACGACATTTTATGAAAGTGTTTCTATTACAGATCATGTGTCATGAAAGTGTTGAGTTTATATTTGAGTAATGAAATAATTTATCAAGTAGAGAACATTCAATTAATTGATTTGCTTACTCAAATACAAAATCAATAATATAAGAAATACATTTATTAAATTTAAATGTTGGGACAGACAATACATACGCCCATTTGATCATTTAGGATACAAACTCTCTCGTGATGATCTGAAAAATCATCCAAGTCGTATCAACTGTCAAAAATAGCTTATCTCAACATCAACGTTTGGAGTCGGCATAATACAGGAGTTCCCGACATCGTGTAAGAAGTGCACAGACACACATGAATGGTTGTGAGAAGGCTAGGATTTGGGTACTAACGAGTCTGTTGCGCCAACTATTTTTTTTATTTTGGTATAGCAAACTATTATTTTATGAATTGACGAATAAGATTCTCTTTCGATTTGAATATATGCATACAGAAATCGCTTACAGAATAATTTATCACTAATTTTAAAAAAAATCAAAGTTTTGTTAAGGCGTATGATTTAGGATTTTGTTTTAGCGAGAGTGCTTATCATAATTTATACTCGCGTCGAGATAAACTTTTTTCGACATATTACACGAATAGGGTTGATCCTCATAAACGTTAACTGAACATCTGTTGTGCTTATTTGACCTACCTAAGGTAGCAATTAGAAGCGTCTGGCTATATCTGTAAGGGGATAATGCTTTGATAGAATGGCTAGCCATCTCTTCAGGCTTAGGGTTGTACTTTGTGCAGTTATGACCTAAAAAAGAAACACTCTTATTCTTGATCTCGACGTTCGTATCAACAGCGAGAATATTGGAACTGTTATTGAAAGATATGTAGCCGTCATCAAGCTACTACGAATCAGACATAACAGTCATCCAGGAAAAATAAAAAGAATTGACAGGAAAAGTTTATTTGAAAAACTAAGATATACACTACGACCCGTGCTATATTAAGAATCATGTGAGTGAGAAGAATCATGTGAGTGAGAAGAATCATGTGAGTGAGAAGAATCAGCTCTGAAATGTAACTAAGTTATGCTTCGAAGCCGTCAATGCATTGTAGCATTGTGTCTCAAAAGAATTGGTTTAAATAAGGACAGCGTGGAGACCAATTTATGTTAAGGAACATTTCTGGAACTAGTCAATGCGTATTGGACGTTGCTGGAATCATGTTCTTTGGGAAGTTCTGCAAATCAGGCACCAGAAAGCCTTCTAACATCTGCTCTGAATTCCCTGTAACTCAACATCACCTTTCAGCTTAAAGAAAATAAGGATCGCTAACACCTTGCACCGATATCGCAGCCCATGCCTGACTGGATTATGGGCTTTAATTCTTGCACCAATGGAATTTTATAGCGCGCGCCTTAAAATCTTTGTTCAATATGGTATACAAATGATCTAAGGGTCGCAAACAGACTGATTAAGACTATCCATGTTTTCTACCGTTCTTGATGATTTGGTCGCCCAGATTTTGGTTTTCTCAATTTTTTTTTAATTTGTTCACCCATTTTGGAGTTAGATTTTTTCATGGCGCTTCATTTAACTGGCAAAAAAATTTTGGAGAACCTACTACGCGCAGCCCCAATCACCGTTCTTCTAAAACTCCCGACAAACGCTCCATAGCGACTGAATTCTATAGAGCTACTGATTGACATGTCCCCTTCGCCTCTAGGAATCGTTGCGTTTACGCAGAAAGACAAAGGATTTTTTTTTAAAGATCTTGTGTATAGTTTAAAGTGTTCATGCTTTAATCGAGTCACACTTTCAATTAGGTCCTGTAATAAAACATAAGATATACTCTGGAAGTACGATTTTAATATCCATGGACAGAAATTATAAAGGACTTCCAAAGAAAGTCAATGCTAAGAAGATGCAACATACATTACCGACGAATTGTATGCCTATGAATTGTAAAAGTCTTTTACGATGTATTCAAGGACTTTGGAAACGACAAATTTAATAAACAATAGTCTTTCAAATAGCTGCTCCCCGTCATAAAATAGGCAATTGAGTAATAAAACCCTTAAAGGAGTTTCAAGGATGGATCATAACAAAAGAGGACGAATTAATCCTCAAAAGTTTCGATGGAAAAATGAAAGATTCAACGAGCTGAAAAGCGTACTAATCATTTCGGTGGTATAGCTTAGCAAGTTTCAGCAAATCAGAAATTACTTACTTACTTACCTAAGTGGCGCTACAGTCCGGAATGAACCTGGCCCTCAACCAACATGCCTCTCCAATTAGCCCGGCCCTTAGCTAACTGCCTCCAGTTGCGCACTCCAAGTTGGTTGAGGTCGGTTTCTACTTGTGCGCGCCACTTAAGGCGAGGTCTTCCTCTTCTGCGTCCGACGTCCCTTTTGCCCGTCAACGCAAAAGGGACCGAAATCAGAAAATAAGCATTAGAAAGGGAGTCAAGTCTTAATTTATATTGCCAAAGTATGTACATGTAAAAGAAAGTTAGTACATTTCAAAAAAGTGAAACCAGATAACGATTTCGGTGAGCCTTTGCCTTCTTGTAACGAACGAATATTGGAGTTTCTGAATCAGATTAGTTGTTTGCGGTTGAAGAATCAAAATCAACGCTCTAAGTAAATTTACCTTCTACAGCAATTATTTTGACCTTATTCCAATTTCCCTTGATGTTAAGGTATGAGACCAATGTTGGCATTTTATAGAATAGTGAACATGTTGCAATGTATGATTTTTGTTTATTAATTAAAAAAGACTTACATCTATTGAATAGTGAGATATGGCGAAATGCATTGATCTGAAAATAAAAAGATGTAGAATTAGTAACAAATATATATCAAAATTACTACAAGTAAATATAAAAATTAAATCCAAGACAGTAAATTTTTGAAAATAATTTTCATTTTATTTGTGTTCGGAGTATAAATATTTTTGGCAGATCGAATTGGAGTTACAGTTAAACGCCGATTTAAAATTTTGAGTAGTTTTTCTTGTTAGTTGCATACTTACAGATGGTATTCATTCGCAGGAAGTGAGATAGCGGAAAAACTTTAAGTTTTGTCGCGTTTGGGCTCTGAACAAGTCCCATAGACTAACCACTGAAACGTTGCAACCACACCCACACATTGATTCAAGTAAAAAATGGTTTGCATAGTATACCGTTCTCAACCTCATAGATGATCTATTGGAGATTGTAGAACAGCTTCAAAAGAAGATATGCATTTTCATTCAGAACATCAATTTATTTATAGAGTATGCCTTGAAGATAAAATACAAATTTGACGCAACAGACATGTAAGTACCCATGGCCTAGTTTTTCTTCACAACCACCTCCTGTTTTATGCCAAATCCGAATGGATTAATTGATATAAGCTTTTCTTGACAATTTATACTACTAGGATGATTTGTCAGATCAGTACGAGAGGAGAGCCAATTAACAATTAGGTGTAGCTACAGCTGGAAATCGAGTCCAGAACTTCGCATCGCGCCACTGATTCCAAGGCCTTAACGATGGTCGGTAATAATCAAAATGAAGTTTTACAAAAAAATATTAAAATTATAAAATAAGGGGTATATTGGTTTTGATACAAAGTTTGTAGCACAGAGAAATACTTATGCTAGATATACCTTAACGTATATGACTTCACTTTGAATCCCTAGCTGAGTCAATTTTGCCATGTCTATCTGTCCGTCCGTCCATCCGTCTGTTCGTTACCGATTATTGGGCCTTAAATTCAGAGCTACGATATTGAAATTTCGTTTATAGGATCATTGTACAGGTTCCCAACAAATGTACATATTTTCAAAATCCGCACACTGCCACCTCCACTTTTTAGAAAAACGTTGTTTTATGCCAAACGTTTGGGAATTTTGAAAATAGTCTGAACTACAACATATTGAAACAATCCCAATATGTATTTATATTTCGTCCAAACAAAGCCTTTTTAAGTAAAAACATATGAGAAGACTACAATCCACTGTGTGGACCGTTTTATACCTCTTACATGTGGGTGTTATGGCAAAGAAATATTAAAATTTAAATTGTAGCAACATATTGTTAAGACAATCTTCTGTGGGTCTACTAAAAGCAACGTTTTTCGCCTGCATATGGTATGGCGTAGGATATACAAATGGTTTTTGTATGAAAACGCCTCCAAAAAGTATAAAAACTATATATGGAATAAATGTTTATATTACCAAAGCCAATTATTTTGCAGCAAATTTTTTTTCGAAATTTTTAAAATAAATTTTGAGCTAGGATAATGCAATTTGGTACATGCGATCCTTGTATTTGCTGTTCGAAGAACTGTACAAATTTTTGAAATCCGCCCTCTGCCACGCCCACTTTTTAGTAAAACCTAATTTGAGGCCGTTAAGAATTTTGAAAAAGTGTCTGAACAAGATATCTAGACAATCCTAATGTCTATGCAATTTTTTTTTTGCCGCGCCCACTTTTTGGGGGCGTTTTGAGTAAAAAACGTTTTTCGGTAAAATTTAACATTTCGAAAATTTTTTTGATGCAAAATAATTGTTAATGGTAATATAAACATTTCTTCCATTAATCTTTTTTTTCCCACGCCCACTTTTTGGAGGCGTTTTCATACAAAAACCATTTGTATACCCTACCCCATACCATATGCAGGAGAAAAATGTTGTTTTTGGTAACATACAAGGTTTTGTTAAACTGTCTGAACGATATGTTGCGACAATTTCAATTTTAATATTTCTCTGGCATTAAACCCACATTTAAGGAATATTATTTTAAGGGTGGGATGGGATAGCGATAGAGTATAAAACAATCCACACAGGGAATTGTAGTCTTCTCATATGTTTTTTTTTTACAAATGGCATAATATAGCTCATGCCTAAAAACTTTCGACTCTCAGCCACGCTGTGACGACCACTGATTATAATGGTTAAGCAGCTAAAGATGTCTAAAATACGGCCTTTCACAAAGAATAAAATCCTTTTCACAAATTGCAGCAAACAATTTTTTTAGATGCAGTCAAGGGTGGACATATTCCTAAAACAGGTCAAGTACAAATTTCAAGGGTAAACCAGAGATTGTAGTGTATGACACAAAAGACACCGCCTCCCGTTTTGGACGTATTTATCATTTGACTTGGACCGGACTGGAACAAAATGAATGATATTTTCATAATTGGTTATAAATGATGGCCAGCCTCTATATCCTTACGGTCATTCATTTGTTATTGTTGTAATCGTTTGATTTGTTGAATTTTTTTATGAAGCTTATATGAACAATTATTAAGATGCGATTTCCTTTTTCACAACCGACATTTATAATTTATGCCAATGCTATATTGACACGCAATTGTAAATGCAATACGTGTGGATATTAATTAACCTCAATTTAAGTAATACTCAGTCATTAATACATTTTGTTGTACACTTGTCTGAGGCACGACTATCTATCTACCTATCCTTAGTACTTTATTCGATTATTAAATAATATAAAACGAAAAATTCCCATTCGATGTAGTAAAGTCATGTTGACATCGTTACAAAAATAAATATGAAAAAAAAGTGAAATGCCACTGTCCCATTCAAGGCAGTTCCATACCACCATCACCCAGTGAACTAGGTCAGAAACATGTACATAGTGCATTTACCCGCTGTGCGCCATGTGATTCACTCGTTCCAACGCAAGTAATATCTCATTTTTGATACAATTTCATCCCACGCTTTTCGAAGAGGGGAGAAATTGTACACCGGACGGAGTATGCACGCACATTCCAATCCCCGAAATGAATGTACATTTGCATGCAATATATATTTATACCCAGAGAGGGCATTTTCGAGTGAACACGAGCAACGAAAACGAAAACAAAATTCACTGAAAGCGCAAAAAAATTTTGTAATTGCAAAAAAAAAAGTTTTACTCCCATTACGGATTTCATCCTATTTTCTCGGGGTTCGTAAACTTTTCCATTTACCAAAGATGCCTTGCCTTGATCTCAAATTAAAAATACGCACTTATGTCGAAGTGAGAAACGACTTTGTGTAGTAAATATATAGCCTGCATGTGGCGAGTGAGGCGATGCAGCTTGCTTTGGTTAGCTCTGTGACTAAGTAGGTCTGACAGGCAGACAGCCATACGGCCACGGATACATGAAGCGTCCATGCGACAAAGATGCGAACATAATTATTTCATGTTTACGCAATTTGCGATGCAATAAACTGAATAACACACTGACCGGATCAATGGCACTTTTGGCAGACCACTTTAGTGCGTGCTTCACATATGGGTTCCTTGAATGGAAAGCATTTATTGGGAATTCTTTCCCAAATGTTTATATTAATATTGACATTAACTTTAAAACTTAGAAAAATTAAGGCCCAAAAATCGGACAGACAGACATGGCTAAATCGACTAAGCTATCGATTCTGAGTCGATCCATATACTTTGAGGTATATCTAGCGAAATTATTTCACTATGTTACAAACTTAATGTCAAAACTAATATACCCCTATGTAGGTAGGATATAAAAAGTGCAGATAGACATGTCGTTAATTGTTATGGATCAAGTCAGAAACGAAATCCGTGTCGATCGAGCAATTTCTATCCGTCCGTCAGTCAGTCACCGGTTTTCGAGCCTTATAATATTATGGGATATGATGATTAAGGTCGGTATATGAACACTCCGTTAAGTAAAACAGAACAAATATAAACTAATTAATGTGCTATTATTACTAAAACCGTTTGAACTGTCAAACTGTGTCAATTTGAATAATGCTAATAAAAAAAATACAGATTTTTGGCGCAACAGGCTCGTTAGTACCCAGGGCTTTCTCACAACCATTTACGTGTGCGTGTGTACTTCTTGCATGATGGTTGGAACTCCTGTTTTATGCCGACCTCGAACGTCAAATTTGAGATAAGCTTTTCTTGACAATTGATACTACTCGGATGATTTGTCAGATCATCACGAGAGGAGGGCCAGTGAAAAATCATTTAGGTGTTGCTACAGCTGGGAATCGAACCCAGACCTTCCACGCGGCAGTTTATCGCACTAACTATCGCGCCACTGAGCCCACATTTGAATTCAGCTGGAAAGCTAAATTTGTAGAAGCATGGAAACCATACCAACTGTCAGATTTTGTATTTATGTTTAACAAGTGTGAGCTGCACAAAAAATTACAGAAAATACAGAATTTTGAGTTGTATGACAAATTGTGCTGACGAAAGTGTTCTGTTTTCTGTTTCATGAACTCCAGTTGGACACGTTTTTCTGCTGAACTACAAAACTTAATTATTAGATGTCAATGTCTAGTTGTCAGTTTTGATGTTTCGATTATATTCTGTTAATATTTGTTTAGAATTAAAAGAATAAGAATCAACCCGATCAGTGAAAACAGTATGTAAATCACAAATTGTGTCCGTTCAAAAGTAGGTATTTTATTTGTCATTCAATGTAGAAACATTTAACCTTGTGCAGGATCTGTTCTGACAGTTTTTTTTACAGCAACACTTTAAACAGCCAGGTCAGAATGCACGGATTGAATACCCGGCCTGCTGTCTCATGCTAACCAAGACATGCTGCTTCGACATATTCGGATAACAGGTTGTCTAGGAATTTCAAGCGTATGTCAGGCCTCTTAAAAAGAGACGGTGCGGTCGAACCGAAAGGCCAACGGCAGCTCTCAATCCCGTAGTGTCCTTGGGGTATCTAATAAATTGGAACTGGCCCTCCAGGTTGGGGGTTGTTATTTGGGTAAGCTACCCAACCATGGAAGAAAAAATCACTATTTACGAAGCAACCAATAGCCTCTGAAAGGACTGGTTTTATTGTTGCAGCCTGCTAAACGACAAAAAGGACAACGAAGTTCGTACCTGCACCTGGAATGTGAGAACATTAAACAGGAGAGGTGCAAGCGAACTAACAGCGGAACCCCTAAACTGCTACTAAGCAGACATTACTGTCATCCAGGATATACGATGGGATGGGCCTTGTAAAAAGAGTATGAAAAACTGTGACATCTACAACGGACTATGTTATAGCGAGCAGAAACAGCGACTATTCGGATGGGAATTTGTTGTAAGTGCCAGACATAGGCAAGAAGTTTTATGTTTCCAAGGCATTAGCGAATCCGCATCAAGGCCAAATTCGCCAACATAAGCCTTATATGCGCTCACGCCCCGACGGAAGAAAAAGCTGATATAGCTAAGGATTGCTTTTACAAGCTCATTGACAAAACCTATGAGCGGTTACCAAATTACGATGTTAAAGTCGTACTGGGAGATTTAACCGCAAAGGTAGGAACAGAAGACATCTTTAGCAATATTGTCGGAAAACATAGCCTACGCGACAACACGTCTGGTAACGGACTTAGGCTAATTGAGTGCTGAACGAAATGCCACTATAGCCAGCACACGGTTTCCTCCCCTCGATATCCATAAGGGGACATGGCGGTCAACCAAATTGATCACATCGTGATAGACAAGAGGCACGCCTCCATTATTTCTCGGACCACTACCTTGTTGCAGCGAAGGTAAGAATGCGGATATCCACCACGCCACAAAAATCCAGAAATACTGTGAAAACATTTAATGTCGACAGACTGCAATCACACCATCACAGGGACCGCCAAGACCTTCGCGCAACGCGTATCCCTTAACCTCTGAAACCGTTTACCAACAATCTGATTGGCCCTTATCAGAGTTGTTTTAGGCAAGGGACGTCGACAACTGATCAAATTTTCACACTTCGACGGATCCTGAAAAAAAAAACCCAAGAAATCCAAACCGATACCCACCCCCTATTCATTGATTTAAAATCCGCATACGATAGATAGCATAGAGACGGACTATACAGAGCCATGTATAGTTTTGGTATACCGCACAAACTCGTCCGTTTGTGTAGGATGACTGATGAAGAAGGAGAATTCTCGCTGCTCCATCAGGGTCGTCTACCGATTTCAACGACACATTCGATTCCAAAAATAGATGTGAGTTCTTCGATTTGATTCTTGAGAGGATCATGCAAAACTCCCGAGACTACATCAGAGGCACAATTTTCCAAAAATCGGTGCAACTACTTGCATAAGCCGACAATATTGACATCATTGGTCGTACTCCACGTTATGTCATAGCCAAATTTGGTAGTATAGAGAAAGCAGTGACAAAAATGGGTTTAGCAGTAAATGAGGGCAAGACTTAAGTTTATGCTGTTAACACGAAAGGACACACTACATCGACAAATTGGACAGAACGTCAGCATTGACAGATATAGCTTTGGGCTAAGAAGGCAATTTAGTAGTAAAGCCCTCTCTCGAACTACTAAGGAGATATATAAGACCCTGATCATCCCAGTCCTGCTCTACGACGCTGGAGCGTGGACAGCATTGGGGGAAATTTCTTCAAATAATCTTCGGTCCCGATTGCATTGACGGGCTATGGAGACGAAGATTCAACCAAGAAGTAAACGAGCTGTACAGCGACATCCCTGGTCAAAAAACTCCGCATAAGACGTTTAACATGGCTAAGACATGTAGAACGAATGGGCACCAATACTCGGGCTCGCAGAGTCTTCGATTCCCAGCCAGACGTGCGTCGGACGCAGTAGAGGAAAACCTTGCCTGAAGTCGCGCGCACAAGTAGAAACCGACCTCAACCAAATTGGAGTGCGCAACTGGAGGCAGTTAGCTAAGGACCGGTCTAAGTGGAGAGACATGTTGGTTGAGGCTTAGGTTCATTCCGGACTTAAGTTAGTAAGTAAGTAATGAGAAATCTTATTCTATGTTAAAGAATCAGGTTTACGCTGAGTCCTATTGCATCGATCATATTATCTTCTTGCGGATTATTTTACAAAATGTACTGATAGCTTTTTCACCATATTATGTAGACATTTTCACAAAATACATGTTCTTTACTTTTAATTACTTGATTATCTGCTTTGACAGAAAACGTTTATGTAGTCATTCGTGTTCCACAAAACAACTTAAAACAAATCAATAACGCGTGCAATCATGGGCAACTAATTACACTTTTAGTTTTGGAGAAATGCATCTCTTAAGGAAAAAACAAACGCGCATTCCAAAAATACGTTTCACACGATTACACTTTATGTTGTTTTCATATTTCCGAGACTCACTATCGCGTTTCCGACACTTTCCCACACTTTCGCTAGCGTCCGTACTAGTGATTGCAGTCATTCTCTCGACGATGTCTGCTTCCTTATTTCAAATACTCGCCTGTAGATGCCTTTAATGTAGCGTCTGAGTTCTAATGCAACAACAAAAAAAGTCTGACAGGCAGCATGCTTCGAGCAAACATGCACAGACGAAGATGGTGCAAGAGAGCAATGAAGGAAGCGCGAAGAAAATATAAAAAACCGGAGCGGACACAAATACAGTCTCTGCGCGTCCGTGCTTCCATAAGGAAGAATATTTTTACGATGTTAATCCTCCCATTTTGTATGTTTTTATGATTCTTATGCAATGTTGGCTCTACGGAGAAGACGCGAACGCGACGGTTTTGTTATGTTTTCTTTCGTCTTATTTTTGTTTATTTTTTTAAAATGCATAAACATTATAAATGCCATGCATATGGAGACTATGACGATGACGAAGATAATGATGCTGGTGAACTGCGTCTCCACACTGGACGACGCGACGATAATAATGCGTAAACTACCAGTACATTGAGCGAGGTTTTCATTACACTCTCGTTTTGTGATTTTAAAGCGCGTCTGCGATAGCATGAAGGAAGATTCTTGCTGGCAGCAGCTCCGGTCTGTGTTATTGGAATGCCCAAATTAAGTGCAATAAAAAAAAAACTTCCCAATACCATGTCATTATCAACTTGTCCGTTGTCGTTAGGCGGACGCATTTTATACGCTTTTTGTGTGGTAAAGTAGAAATCAAAAGTTTGTCTAAAAGAACCAACCTAAGTCACAAAGTCCAGTATTTTTCTTATTGCTCTTCGCATAATCATATAAGAAAATGCAAAACAGCAGTGAGGTGTGTGCACTAGAAAATATGATTTGCGAAATTAAATGTCACGATGTTACTTACAGAAAATTCAAGATAAATAGGGGCATAGATATATAAAACTTTTATAAAACGTTTTTGTATTGATATAACAAATTTTTTTTTAAATCACCTGATTTTTACATTGCCACCTTTTATTCTCTAATTTGAATTCCATCATATGCGATCTTATTTTGTTTTTAGGACATTTTGAAGATTTTTGGAATGATTTAGCAGAACTAACAAAAATATGTATTTGACACGACCGCCCCATATAGGGCATTAAGCCTAGCTATTCAATGCATTAATGTGTGCAAAGAAATATTTCTTTCACAGCAAATTACGGAATTAATTTGGATCTGTAGTTGAAAATATAAGTGTTGCCAATTTCCTTTCATGTTGAATGCTTTATACTTTTTCAACAAAAGTCGCCAAGATCTTAAAAAAAAGTTGTGGAGAAAATTAAATAAAAAGTCTGAATATCTAACATCCAATTGTAATCGTTTTGGTAATAGCCCTTTATTTGGCAATAGCCCTTTAAAAATAATAGGGAGGGGAATGTTTTCTGAATTATATTTTAACGATTTCTAAAGTTGCAAGGATTTTTGTTACAATCAGGAGGTATTGGAAAAGGAAAGTCAATATAAATTATCTTATATTGATGTAATGCCACTGTTACTTATCAACTTAATCCCAGCCATTTATGGTAGAAGATGCAAATTGCACTCACTTGTTGTCCATGTTTCTTTATTTTGTGTGATGGTAAATGAAGCATTTATGTCACCAAATTCAATCATTCGTAAATACAACCGACTAAACAAACCACAGAATTCCAAATTATAACTCGGATGTCAAAGTGAACGATAGATTTATGATTAAGCAGGCGATGCAACGATTTTTTGGCACATTCGATTTGTTGAGGATCTGCAAACTTCTTAATCAAATGTTTCTAACATTTTCTTTCAAATGTAAATGTTCTATCCTACAATGTCCCACTTATACTGTATTTATAAAATTTACAAATTTTTGAAACTTGGTGTCCTGGTTAAAGAAAACTTACGTGGATGCAGTGGCCTAGTGTTTAGTGGATTGGACCAATAAGCGCGGTGTTCCTGGTTCAAATCATGAAACTGACAACACCTGAGGTTTTTTACTGCTGCACCTCTTGCGAAAGTGTGACAAATATCTAAAGGGCCAAACCCACCGAGCAACCGAAACCAAAACGTTGTTTTATTTTTTCATTTATCTTTAGTTCGTTGTTTTGTTTTTTTATTTATCTTAAGTTCAGGTCAGTTTTGACGTTTATTCGCACCGAAAATGGTACTGAAACAAAATAACGAAAAAGTAGGAAATGTGATGTCAACAAACTTCGACAAACTGAATTTACAAAGATGGAAAAAAGTTGCAAGTTTCGGTACGAAGAAATGCAAAACTGCAAAATGAAAAAATAGAATTTCGGCACGAAAAGAAAATAGTAATAGGAAATTAAAATAAATTAGATTAGTGATATCTGATATCTTTTATTTAAGAAGTATTTTTAACTGAAAAACCCAGCAAAGTAAAAGAAATTAGCAGTTTAAAAAATAAAGAAAATCAAAATTTCAGTTTGGGTTGTTCAGTAGGTATAACACTTTCATGAAAAGCTTCTCAAATATGCTGTTACGATACGGCGTTCACACACACAAATGAAGGGAGAAGATAGGATGACGCCCAATAATGAGATTTTTTTTCCGTTGAAACGATCTCATATTCTTTCTAGTAAAAGGCGAGCAAAGACTAGGATTCCTAATTCGATGTATGAAATATTTTACCCCATCTGACAAGCTGGAATATATGAACCTTTATACCCCCTTTACTTGAGTTCAACGCATAGGTGATGTCGGGTGTCCCCAAAAAAAAAAAAAAAATAGTGCACCACTTAGAAAAGATTCAATTGTATATGAATATTTTATAGAAGGCATTGGATAGGCTAACTCCTAGCACGAAAATTATCGAAATATCTCCTGTCTTACATTGTTTTAACGATACTTCATCACCCAATGCTCAAACGCTATAAATGTGAATCAATCAATCCTATATATGGCTGAAATATAAAGATTTGTATACAAACCGAACAAAACGAATGTGGAATGCTTTACCAAACTGGTTTCGTTCTTCCCAATACAGTTTACGGGCATACCTTCTTTCTTCTTATCCCTAATTTCCTTGACGATGTGCTAAGACATGTGACATGTGTGGGCGTTCATAAACCCTTGATTCTAAGCGAGGTAAAACTATCCTGGTCCACATTCTCGAATCTCTATAACTCTTGCAATGTCATTGCATTGAAAACCCTCATTGGAAATTTTCTTTTACCTACTTCTTGTGGCTTTTATATAAATTCAACCATTGGCGAGTTGGTGTCAAATCAAAGCTTATGAATTTTAAAAATTATTATCCAAAAATATTTTAATTTTGATTTTAGGGTTTTCGCAGAAATCACTTCTATTTTTTCACTGATTAAGGGCCCAGTGATAGCTTTCATTGCAAACCCTCATTTGAAATTTTCTTTTACTTCTTGCGTTTTTTTTTATAAATTCAATCATTAGTGAGTTGGTGTAAAAACAAAGCTTATGAATTGTAGAACATTATCCAAAAATATTTAAATTTTAATTATAGTTTTCGCTGATCAAGATTTATTTTAGTGAGGTAATGATTGCCATTCCACGGACCTGAAATGGAATTTTCCAAGAATTCATATAAGAAGCTATGGGGGTGACATTTTGATTCCATCATGTGTTGTGTTCCAATGAAATTGTTCAATGATAGCTATAACTGTTCAATAAAAGCTATAACTGGTTCCCATTAGCTATAATTGAACAACTTCATTGGAACACAACACATGATGAAATATGACATCGTTTCAGTTCGGTGGAGTGGCAATCATTACTTCGTATAAACAAATGTTGATCAGTGAAAATAAAAAGAGATTTTCTGCGAAAACTATAACGAGAAACTTAATTTTTTTAGATAATCATGTTCTTAAATTATTCATAAGCTTTGTTTTGACACAAACTTTCAAAAAATACGCAAGAAGTAAAATAAATTTCCCAATGAGGGTTTTCAATGATATCTATTACTGGGCCCCTATGCTGCACGACGAGAAGGTGCGTTAGTCCAAAACCACATTAAACAAAGCAACAGCAAAGTTAGAAATTGTTCTAAATTTGTTGTCGCATCAGATTTTGTTAATGTGTGATGTACTAATCAAAATACATCGGACATTCAAATTGTGCTGTCAATGTAGTGAATGTTATTCGATTGGCTTTTTTTTAAACATAGTTTGCTACTTTTTTAGGACAAATTGTTAGTTAATCTATATATTGGTTCTTTAGTCAACATTGTGTATATGGAAAAAAAAATTAAATTCATTTTTTCCGTTTAAAATTAGTGACGATGGCAATTTTCAATAAAATGGGTGAACATTAATTCGCTATCGGCGTACCGCTGAATGTCAATTATTAAATTAATTGCTGTGAAAGATCAGCAACGGGTTCCACCATATAAAAATGTTTTTTTTTTTTCAAAAACATTAGCAGAAAAAAGCAAGAGATGACGGTAATGTGAATATTATGACATGAAGAGAAAACCAACATTTAAGTGTAATCTGTCGTTAAATTTCACTATTAAAAATGCTATCGAGATGGAAACTCTTATCGTTTAAAAACAAACAAAAGTGACAGCTCCATATAATCTTAACTCACTTTAACAGCGCGTACTTGTTGCATCAACGCAACTGCACACAATAATACGCAAACGGCACGTCACTCCACTTGCATCACCTGGGGCAAAAATTCTCCATCTAATTGCATATGAATGTGATGCACCATACGCCCATATACAATGCAGTCGCGGTATATCAATAGTTTGCTCTAATCGAGTGCATTTTAGTTTTCCACCAAGAGAGTGCATCGACATAATTATACTCTCAATTGCACACTATTACAAAAAAAAACAATTTCAGCCAGGTCGTCTGTCAATAATTTTTTACGTGAGGTAGGTCAGCAACACCTAATTACCTAATACAGTAACAACATCACATATACCCACTAACACTTAGTAACTTTAATGCACTTTTCGTGTGTTGCACTTCTGCTGCATCCACTCTCTGATGAGATTGTGCGTGTGCAAAATGAGTGAAACCATTGAGAGAGTGCAAGTGCAATACAATTGTGCAATTGCGACCACACAATTTGCAACTGAGTGAGAGAGGGGCATAAATAGAGTGCAACTAATTTAGGAGAGAGTGGAAAATGCAAAAAAGAGAATGCGATTTTGAATTTCTGAAAAGCGAAAGGAAGGAAAACTTACAAAGAGAGAGAGAGAGACTTACGACTTGACATTTTAAAATGTAATAATGTTATGCATGCGCACTATTTTCCGAAAGAGAAATATGTAATAGGTATGAGATACAGCGCATTTTTGTTTAGCAATCGAGATTATAAAACCCCTACGACAATGAAGTCGACGCACAACAAGTGAGAAGGACTAATTGGGACTAGGGTAATAAAAAGAACAGTGCCCTATAACAAAATGATGGTGAAATGTCTGAAGCATCAAAATGCCGATGACATTTGGACCCACCCTGCAGACAATTTACATGCAAACAAAAAAATTAAAGATATTATTCTGACATCTTTTGGAGTATACCGTTTTTTTATTGGCTCTTTCATTGCTTTTTGTACGAATTTATGGTGTTAAATTATTAGCAACTCAAGGCACCAAGTATTTACGATAATCGCAACAGCCTGCACACGAAAACAACAAAAAATAAAGAGGACATGGAAAAAGGTACAAAACATAACAAAACCGTTAATGTTAAGCATTTTTATTACATTATCGACACACATTGAAATGGTCAATAATTTTGACATTTGTCGTTAACATAACATTCCGTTGGGGAATTGCTTAATTGAGTAAATTATTGTTCGATACATTTTTAGTTTATATAAAAGCAAGCCTCGCCTGTTTAAAATGAAGACAATAATTTTGTACAACTGTAGTTGTCGAAATGTCTTCTTTATTTTGATGCACAAATCGATAAATTTATAACCCAGCCGTTTTGGTTGTGCTTGTTTGTGATTGGATTTTTATTGTTCTGGTATATAAAAGTATGTTCAATGTGGCTATTATTTTCAAATTGAAAGTAAAGAAATAAGTATGGAAACACAAGGCAATGGAAAGTTTCCAAAGTCATTATGGTTCCAAAACCATTTTCAGGCTGACAACACTGGCTAGTAATGGCGTCCAAACGTCATCTGTCAAAGTGAAAAGTTTTCAGTTTACTCTGCCATTTAATCATGGAAAGACTTACAAACGAGCAACGATTGCAAGCTATTGAAATTCATGCTCTGTGAAAATATATAGCTCCATGAAAATCCGCTGTTTTATCGAAAAATTGTGTTCAGCGATGAGGCCCATTTCTGGCACAACGGATACGTAAATAAGCAAAACTGTCGCATCTGGAGTGATGAACAGCCACATGCCATACAATAATTACCGATGCATCCCGAAAAAACGACAGTTTGGTGTGGTTTATGTGCTAATGGCATCATCGCTCATCGGTCTATTTTACTTCAAAGACGACCGTGGAAGAAACGTTACCATCAACGGCGAACGATATCGAGCCATGATACGCCATTTTTTTTCCCCAGTTGGCTGAGTTGAGCTTGGTTGACATGTGGTGTCATCCAGACGGATGAATTTGGTGAGCAGCTTATCTCTCGAGTTGGCCGCCAAGATCATGCGATTTAACGCCTCTTGATTATTTCTTGTGGGGTTATGTAAAGTCGTTTGTTTATGTGTACAAGTCGAACACAATTGAAGTCTTACAGGATAACATAACAAGCGTTGTTCGTGGAATACAGGCAGAAATTCTCGAAAAAGTAATGCAAAGACCTTCCGAATGGACCATTTGAAACGGAGCAGCGGACAACATTTACATGAAGTTTTCTTTAAAAACGTATATGGCAAAGGCCTATTTATCGATAACAAGAAAAAAATTGAATATTTGATACAAATTTGAGTGTTTTATTCGATTTTTAAAAAAACTAAGCTTAAAAATCACCCGTTACATAGATCAATTTTCAAGAAACTTATTCGTAAAAGGTTATACTGGTTGTAACCTTTTAAGAATAAGGCTTGATCGCATATAACCAATTCGGCCTCCGGGTCAAACATTCCACAATATGGCACAAAGTATAATTTATAAGCTAAGGACAATCCTACCGATAAAATTGTACACAATACTGGAATTCTACCATGAAAACTGTTTCTTTCGTGTAAAACAGGAGACTGAATACTGAATTCAAAGAAATCCACGCCGCTGTTCCGCAGGTAATCGCTTACGGTCCAATCCCATTAGTGCTGTATACAAGAGATAAGCCTCAATATGAAAAGGCTTTCCTGACGGCGAATTGTTTTTAACAAAACCAAGTCAAAGCATGCCCACTTCACGTACGAAAATATAAACAATTTACATGTTTTCAATAACTCAAGACAATACCATACCAAAACGAGGCGGCATATCTAGGAATGACACTGTATGCAAAACATAAGTGAAAGCCACACGTTAAAAAAAAAACACGTTGAGCTCGCAATGAAACATAGAGAAATGTATTGGCTACTTGGCTATAACAAACTGCTTCTATATAAGCAGGTGCTAAAACCTTCATGGATACACGGGATCCAACTTTGGAGTTGTACAAAACCAAGCAATATTGCTTCACTGCAAACATTCCAAAACAAAACGCTAAGGGCAATGCTCCATGGTATATAAGGAATAGTGATTTCATAGATAATATATTATAACTATATTATGTGTGGTAATATTCACAGAGATCCAGGAATTGCTACCGTAAGTAACGAAGTAACAAACTTTGCTTGCAAATTTCGTACTTGTATTCATGTTCATTGCAATAATATAATAACTCGTACTCTGGACGTGACAAACCTTGAGCGCCGACTATATAGAATAAGACCGTTCGACCTAGCTCCATTAGGAAACACCGAATGTTATCACGGTATCTGTACGCGTTTGCTGGAAATCTACCTAAAGACCGCGAATAACACTGACAACAGATGAGTTTATAATTTGGCTTTTCTGTTTTGAACAGTTCAAATAACGAATAAAATACAATACTTGTTAAGAACTCGCAATAATACTTACGATGTGATGTTTTCAAAGAACAATTCGTCAATGATTTTGGGGCAACGTGTATTTCGTATCCTCGAAATGCTTTGAACAACAAGGTGGACAATTTTTCTTCAAAAACCATCACCAGGCCCACAAGCTCATTTTTCCACGTAAAATGTTTATTAGGCTCGTTTATGAAACGTTCTGCGTAAACTTTTTTTGGGCGTTGTAAACATCCGAAGTTTACAGATTTGTAAATAGAGAAATTATTTAGCTAAATATGCCTTCAGATATATGGATCACCTAAGAATTGCTAGCTAAGTCGGCTGTTTGCCCATCTGTCCGAAAAAAAATTGGTAAATGCGATCCTTGTCTGTGCTGTTTAAACAAGTGTGTAAACATTTTTAAAATCCACCCAGTGCCACGCCCACTTTTTAGAACAAAATTACAAATTTAAAGATTTTGAAAAAGTTTCTGAAGAAGAAATTTAGACTTATTATACATATTTTGCCCATATGAAGTTTTTTGCGGGCGTTTCAAGTAAAAGCGATTTTCGGTACAATATTTAATAATAATCGAAAAAAAATTGAATGAAAATATTTCGAGATAACACCATGAATATTTCGTCTATATGCCATTTTAACCCAAGCCCAATTTTAAGGGGCGTTTTCCGAAAAAAATGTCCCATAGAAAAACGCCCTTTTTTGACGGACCATAAGATATCAAGATAAAACTTCTGAACAAGATGTGGTGACAATGCCATTTTCTATTTTTCATACCCATTCAGCTTTGAGACGCCCACATTTTGGGAATGTTTAATTTAAGGATGGAATGGGGTAGGATATTCAACGATTCGCACAGAGGATTGTAGCCTTCTCATATGTTTTGTTTTTATAAACACTACTATATAGAAATATACGGCTTATTAAGATTACACCGACAGCGAACTCCACTAGCAATGTCATTGTAAATTAACAATTAGGTATCTCGGATAAAATTGTAAACTTTCCTCGACACACCCAGTCTATATGATTGCATTTAACATACAGTGTAAGTACACGATATTTTCTGCCATATTAATAGCCGCGCCGGCCGTCGCATCGGAGATATGATAAAAAGCAAAACAACACCCTGCCACTGTCACGAGATGACAGTTCCACTACCAAACTAGTTCTCCACTGTGTTACACATAATGAGCATAATGTTAACGTCAATTAAAAAAAAAAATACTCAATGAACGTCTAGCGAGTTGCACGTGCAGGGTATAACTGTAATTGTGTTTACAATTGTGTTACGATATATACATATAAGTATATTTACACGTTTTTTTTATACCCTATCCCATGGGGGTATATTTGTTTTGTAACTAAGTTTGTAACATAGAGAAATCATTTCGAAAGATTTACCTTAAAGTATATGGATCGGCTTAGAATCGCTAGCTGACTCGATCTAGCCATTTCTGTGTACCGTCTGTGTGTCACTGATTTTTGGGCCTTCAATTGTGAGCTTATGTGATGAAATTTGTTTTATACTCTCTGTCAGACAAAACAAAGTAAGTGTACCAGAATAAAATGGCCAAGTGGATAAGAATTTTAAAAAAGTTACTTTCGCCGTATGTCAATTGCGTTAAAATTTTTATCCACTGGTTAATTTTTGACATTTCTGCAGGGGTAAACAAAAATTGGCTTTTTGCTGGGTCAATTGGATTAAATGAGATTTTATTTCAATACTGTTTCCAATATAATAATACGGAATAGATTTCAGAGAAATCATTAAAAAAAACTTTAAAATAGCATATTTCGCATATAAAATATAGCGAAACGATTGAAATCATAACATATCATCATAATATTTTCAAATTCCATTTTTAGTTTTTTTTAAAACGTTAATTACAATTTCTTGTAGAAAAATAAATGTTTCTAGCTGTTTTATTTATAATCTGACAGATGTATTATATTCCCGCCACATGTCAACACTGGTAATGACGACTAATACATGTGTATGCTGTCCATTTCTCTTACCTCTCAGTTAAATTAGCCACTGGATAAATTTTAGCAAGCTGTGGACCAAATTAAAATTTTGAAGTCTCTATTCATCACAATGTCAAAAATTATCCACTGGCTAACATTTTAACGAAATTGACAAACGGCCTTAATAACATATTTAGACAATTCATATAAAATTTTTTTGCCACGCTTACATTTAGGAGCGTTTTTATTAAAACAAACGAATGTAAGTCAAATTTTAATGCAATTCCAAAAAAAAACTTTCGACAATCCTACATAATTAGGTTTGGCCCAATTGTACCTTAAATTAATTTTGGCCCAATTATACCTTACAGGATGTGATTTCCTTCAAATTCCGGAGTAATAGGTTTTATAATCACATTTATATCATTTTAAGCCTAAGTAATAAAAATGATTATTGATTTGTATTTCGGCCAAATAAAAAAAAATTTCGAATTCTCTCATGCGAGGGATTCGATCTAACGCCCAACTCGCTGTGGACGAGAAAGTTGTGTACGACTTAGTCTTGCACCCACCACTCGTTTTTTAGTTTTGTTTTAAAGATTTGGATGTCTGCCTGCGCAAGATGTGGTGAGAATGTCCTTGTCTATATTTCATTCCCAATGGAAGTATGTAATGGGATAGGGCATTCAACGTCTCGGCCATGGGGTTGCAGCCTTCCGTTTTTTTTAAATTTCATTTGTTAATATAGGGTGACATGCACTTTGTTTCAGTACAAACATATGATGAATGAAATGAAAGAAAGAAAAAACTCAAATCACTTTCTTTATTATGTCAGATCGCGCAATGGTAATGGTAAGCATTTTTTTCTATTTTCTGCACTTTTACTGGTTTTTCTTCTGTTGTTTCAATTTACGCGTTGCACTTTTACTTTCAATGGTATTTTAATTGCAATAGAAAATGTGGAATAGCCGCTAATTACATAGGCCTACCGGCAACGTGAATATCAATCAATTGGAAAATGCAAATAAAGTTTGTTTTTACTTTACAGGTGGCATCCACTGACTTCTGACAGCTAACATCAACATCAATATATGTATATGTAATAATAATTGCATGTCTGAAAGTTATTGTAATTTTGCTTACATTGTGCGGTTTTTACGAGGAAATGACAGCTTCTGTAACGACAGGAAAAGAAAGAAAATTAGTTTTTGATTTAATAAAATTATATCAGGCTTAAATAAATATGAAAAAAAAAATCGCTAATTGGTGATCTGGCATCACTGAAACTGAAACACCTCATGCCAAAAAGGGGCATTTTGGTGTTTCAATTGCGCTGTTTAATTTATTTATTTTTTAAAATAAAATAATGTTTTGATTTTAGATTCAAAGTGGTACTTATGTGTGTACAGTACATATATAAAAATATTGGAACATTAATTCATATCATAAAAATTTGATTTCCCACATATTTTGCAGTGTTTGTTAGACAACCATTTTCTATAATAATTGAAAAAAATAGGTGTGGTAGCTTATTTCTATCCAGGCTAAGGGCGTAAGATTGGGTTTTTATCTGGGCTTCACGAAATCACGAAATATTAGGCAAAGGTGTTGTTGTATTAAACACCTAAATTGTTATTTAAGCCTTTATAGATAAACACGAAAACGCACATATTGTTGCTTTTGTTATTACTTTGTTTTTACTAAAAAAAATAGTTTTTGAGTTAATAAATATAAAACACAATATATGTTTGCCGTTTTCTTGTAGCCGTGTATTTGGATAAAATGTGATTTTCCAGAAAAAATCCATTAATTTACATTCCCAATTAAAGTTTTTTTGAGATGATAAAATATCGAAATTGGAGTGATATAGGTATTTCAGCCTTATTCATAAACACATCATCTAGGGCGTGTATTACATTATGCCCTTCTTAAAATGTTCCAAACTGAAAAAAACAAAACTTATTTATAATATTTTTTTATGCAGTAAATTCTATTTTGCCTCTGCTAGTCACACGTGGCGTAATATCATGGTTACAGATATATAATTTGCAAGTACACCAAAAACTGGATCAAAGATAAAAAATGGCTCCTTGTATTTCTGTACCTGGTTAATGCTAATCAATTTTTGGAATGCATAAATATACCAATCGACAAAAGTCGTCAAAAGTCGATTTCACACGGCCGTGTCTTTCTACTATATATTTTAAGGGCTTTTTACAATATTGAAATATTTTTTCCAAATGTAATGTATTAAAAATATTGTAGAGAATTCTTAACTCTATTTTTTTGACAGATGGTCATTCATCGAGTATTCAACAAGTCCGATTGGCAGCGCAAAGCGTGTATTCAATACCCGAACTATATGACAATGTTACTATTACTGCCAGTGAAAGAGCATACGGGAAACAACAACAATCGAACCCTAAGAAGTCCATAAAATACTAACGTCTTTTGAAAAAGCTTCGGATGATGATTCCGATGGTCCAAGGAAATAAAAGTCCAGAAATACTAACTCGATATCGAAGTCAAGGCAACAACACAACAGTAGCGACGACGCTTCAAATGATTGTCCAACAGATGAACATACATCTAGTATCCAACAAATTCGGTTTACAACAATCGCAGAAGATTCAATACCCGATGTAAATGACGATGTTATGGTTTCTGTTGGTGAAAATCCGCATGAGAGTTCTCGTTCTAAAGTGATGGCGCCATCAAAACGACAACAAAAACAATCACACGCAGTCTCCCCCAAAAAGTTTGCATATCGAACTGAAAATGACGAATCAATTGCAGATGCTTCATCACTACATGTAAACAGTCTGTTCGATCAGTTGAAAAGTACTAGTATGTAGTATGCACTTCAAATAAATTCAAGTGGGCAGGTTTCCCATGATTCTCCACAAAAGGATAGCAATGCGGCGCTGCCTAAGTTTAAGAACTTAACTGTGCTATTGAAGCGAATGAAGAACAAAAAAAAAAAACCACAACAACAAAAGTCAACGAAAAGGTTTCCGATTCTGGTTTTTCGTCGGAAGCTTGTTTTTTTCCTATCAAAACCTATTAAATAAACTGAATGAACACACCTGTGTCGAAAGTTTTCCAAAACATATTGCTTTCTTAAATCTCATATTTTGTTAGACCTATATATATTTTGAATTTGTGTTATAATCAACTTGTTTGGTTAAATTATAAATGTTACTTAAATTACAGTTGAAAAAAAAATACAGGGGGAAACAACAATAATATCCAAAGTGGCATAAAGCCAAATTGGCCTTTGACGCTTTATCAAAATGTAATAATACCAAATGGTAGAATTCGGCCTTGTATCACTTTCACAAAGCGTCGTAACACCAAATTTATAGATTTGGCCTTATGATGTTTGGCCTTATGTCACGGCACCAAATCGACGATATAATATAAACTTTTTTTCAGTTGAGGTAAACCTATAACACTCAAAAAGCTCCATGCTAAGCAGCACTCACAGGTTGACCAAAATCCTATGTTCCATTTTTGAGAGATAATCAATTAAATGAATTACCGTTATTATCATTTTTTAGGGGGAAAAGAGAATAAACAGTCTTATTACACATAGAAACACTATTTCAGCTACAAAATTTTATAAGTTAATACAATTATCAATTTCTACAAAAATCTGCGATGCCCTTTTTGAGACAATTGCGATTTGAAAACTTCGTTATATGGGGTGGTGAAGTAGGTACCGTTAATTTTAAAGGTAGAACTCGAATTCTAAAAACACATATGTAGGAAGAATTTTTGTTCGCATAAGAAATTGCAAACAAAAATTCAATTTCAAATTTTAGCTTCATTACAATACTTTTCTATTGTCGAATCATAAAACCCGAATTTCGACACGTCACAGAACTCCGGAATATTCGGACAAATAGCAAGGACTACTCTTAAAATATTCACTCTGATTCGTGAATTGTATTATTACATACAAAGAAATAAATATATTACGTTTTTAAATATTTTCATGTTAAAAATGCAATAAGCAGTAAACATAGGTAAACATAAAAAAAATCGACAGGTCTCGGTTGTTTATAGCGTGTGAGGTAAGTTTTATGACTTTTAAGCAGTCGCCTAAGTAATAAGTAAGACGTGTGCATCTACATGTTTTAATATTATTTGAAAAGGAAGATAGATACAAATTGTACATTACTATTCGGCACAGTAATTGCTACTTGGTTATTTATTCAAACGTCCACGAATCATAGGATTCGATGCTGTAAGTACCATTTATTTCTTTTCTGATTATATATATGGCTTGCATGCGATCGCCTTTTTTTACCACCGCCACATGTCTTGTATTTTTATGTTCGAAATTTACAAAAGACTACTCTCCAATTCATTTATCTAAGATGTTAATATCCGCAGCCATCAGTATCAATTCAACCGAAACTAGGTCGAAAACGACGGAAGCACACTGTCTATTTGACAAACATTGCTTCGTTTAGTATAACATTTCACAGATGATTATATATAGTCCGGCCAATTGAACGAGTCGGTCCACACAATAATCCCACACTCAATTGTGGGCTTCCTTTCAATTTCTTTGTAGATGTAGAATAATGGTGGTGATGATGTTGATGACGATAATGACGACGACGATGACGACGCCGATGATGATCCAGATGAAGATCTCATGCAATTAGCGAAGTAAACTGGTAAAACCGGCAAAAATCTTAGCATTGCACATGACACAGAGTGGAGACGCGCCTCCACCTGAAAATGTAATCCGTGCACATATGTACGTTGATAAACCTCTATTTAGATCTCAGAAACTTGCAATTTCTAATGCAATCCAACAAAATATGACAGCGAAGTGTACACGAAGAGGTGTATGAAAAAGATTCGCATGATCTCGTCTACCAGTCCTCGAATAAATGGCGCTATGGCGATACTGTTCAATATAGCATGCAACATCAAAAGCCTAAGCTAAGCCGAGGCAGAGGCAACGAACGAGCGTTCACTTTCAACATCACAACTCCATGGACACGTTAAATACAAAAAAAAAAAAAAACGAAAACAAGACTGATGTCGTTGCGCAGCGCAGGCGCTGTGAAAGGTGAAGGCGGATCAGAGCAGAGGGAGCAGCACTGCCCGCCATCGTCTTGGCGCATTAAATGAAAGAAAAAGTTTTATGCTACATGCAACAGTAGGTTGCACAGTAACGAGAAACCCACGAGTGCAAATGCAAAAAAAAAAAACAAAATCGAAACTAAACCTAATTTAAAACCATTCGTTAAATTGTAAATTTACCTGTGCAAGTTTTTTTTTTTCTGGGGACCTTATTTGCAAACCAGAGAAATAGTGCAACAAGCACACAAATGGGAGGCGATCTGTCGCGACAGAGATTTATGTTGTCAATGATCGTAATCACTTTTCCAATATAGGATTGAGAGACTTTTATATGTGAGTCTTTCTCTGTATCTATTGACGAAGACGATCGATGAAGAAGGGATATGGCAGAGGCTACACCTGGTGATTGTACCGGATGAAGATGATCGCTTTGGGAAAGTAACAAATATTTACTACTACAAAAACCATGCGAAAAAGAGACCATAAAGCTTTATTGTAATTGCATCTATAAAATTTAATGAAAATTGAAAGTGCGGAGTATTAATCTTAGCTGGACTGGCTAATGGAAAGTGGAAAATTCATTGAGTTTTTAGACGATAAATATTGTGTATGTTACGATTTTTAATAGCATTGGGGTGAACATTTCAGGTCTTTTTGGTAAAATCGCATTAGTTTCATTAGTTGTTTAGGAAAAACTGTGTCAGTTTTAATAGTTTAAACTCAGAATGCGTTATTTCAGATTGAAAAAGGATTGTAATTGCTTGATATGCAGTCATTTTCAAAAGCTATTTCAAAAAGGTTATTTTAACGTTCATGTTCAATGAAAAGCATATTTTATGGCTTCATGTTGGTTGATGAAAGATTGCGGAAAAAAGAAACACAATTTTTTCATCTCAGAAATTAATCTAGTACGAAATTTAATTTTCTCTGTGTCTTGTTCACGTGGTCTTTGGATAATACTGATAGTAAGTTAAAATGACCTTAAGTTTGTGTAGATGATTAATAAAATCGCAACTTTCATAAAAAAAAACGATTAGTATGCTCTTTGTATGCGGTATTTCAGTAAGATTTATTTAATTTTTTCGTTTTTTTGGTTTAAATTTGGAATAACCCATTATAACCTGATGAATGATAAAGCTAAAATCAAAATACAAATTTTTGGCACAAAAGGGTCGTTAGTACCCAGAGCCAGCTTTCTCACAACAATTCATGTGTGTGTACTTCTTGCAAGATGGAGGGACTTCCTGTTTTATGCCAACTCCGAACGGCTAAGTTGAGATAAGCTTTTTTTGACAATTGAAACTACTTGGATGATTTGTCAGGTCATAACGTCCAAAGCCATTTTTTATTTGGGTGACAGTCTTTTTTAAGTTTTAGACTGACTCGGACAAATTTGTTTTTCAACATTTGTGGTTCTGAATCCATCACGGAAAAATTGAAAATCAGTTGCTGCTTATACACTGGCCAGGTACAATTTTTTTTTATATATGTGGCGGGGGTGTTAGACTTTCCAAGCAAGTACGCGTTGGCAGTATCGCTCACGCCAAGAGACAGCTTGGCTCTGTGAAAGAAGCCACCTGCACCAGCCAATCACGCGATGAATATTTCTCAGTCTAGTGGACAGCTACAAGACCGGATAGATCACTCTCTTCTTCTTTGGTTTTTATTAAATGACAATTTTGTTAATTTATTTGGCGTTTTTTAGTGCGACAAAATATATACATGCGTCCTTACTGACTTCTTCATGTTGGAAAATATTTTACATTTCCAGGATTAATTACACTTGCGACGTCCAATGGCAGTTCTTACTTCGTAGAAATTTAATGCCCACAGGGATTTATCAATAATGGCGTAACTTACTTACGTTGCTTAGTAATGTGACGCTATGGTCCAGGGGAAAACTGGGACTCAACCAACATGCTTGACCCGTTAGCCTAGTTCTTAGTTGACCGCCTCCGACTGCACACCTCAAAATGGTTGAGGTCTACGAGGCGTCTACGGAGTATCGGTATCCATTCGCTCAAATGTCATAGCAATCTTAAACGCGCAATGCGATTTTTGTTGCTAATGTATATACTGCTATACGACTCGTTAAGTTCTCAATTAAATCTTTGTATCTATACCAAGTCAACAAAAACAGGACTGAAGATTTTTCAATTTTGTGCCCTCAAAATGAACTTAACAATGTTGTATCGAATTTGATCACACTGATTTGAACAATTATATTTATAGGGCGTTGGAAATCCGGGGTCAAACTTCTTGTACTCGCCTAACCCTTATGGTATATGCCAACGACTACAATTTACACCATTAAAAACAAATCCAACGACGTTTAGTCTTAAACAGCGGGTAGACATGAAAATGGCTTAAAACGATAATCGAACTTCCTCTTCAATAGATCGATTATTTAACCAACTTAATGGAATGTGCCACCATCTTATTGGAAGCACATATCACTGATGTCAAGGCAATACAATTTTGGCCAAAAATAAATCTTACAAAGTGACACGACAGTTAACTCCAGTAACCATATCATGACGTTCATTTTCCTGGACGAAAAAAATGCGTTCCAATCATACATCCGGCATGATGTCCACAACACACGGTTTTTGGATGCTTATGGTGCCATTAAGATATATTTGCTTATCAAGAGGGTTCAGTTTATGAGTTTGATAAGTATTTAATTTCTTAAATGAATTTGAATAGGTTGACTCTCATTTATCCATACAGAAAGCGCAGGCTGCAGATTTTAAACTTTGCTCGATCGTTGCATTAGAGAGGTTCTAACAATGACAGACCATAAGAAATAATTAAATGGTGCATTTCTATTTTAAGATAAAATATCCGTAATGCAAACCATAAAGAATACCCACTCGGGTATGTTAAAAAAAAAATTAATTAAAACATCGGACCACACACCTTGACCTCTAAAGTGCAAAAAAAAACTTTATATATCTACACATCTGTATTCATATATTCATCAGGCCAATATATTGTATCACCTGAATAATTGTTTGTAAATTATAAGCCAAACTCAAAGATAAAATAGTGCTCCCCGCTATAAAAACACAAGACCCCCACCAGTCCAGCGAACAATCACGACTGGCACCACTGAAGATTTACTATCTCTATGAACATGCTTGTACAGTACAAATATATTAAGCTGATTTTCATGTTAGGTTTCCACACATTCAACATTAAATGAGCCAACTAAATAGCGTTTAGATAATTTCAACAGCCACCCGCACCCAAAACAGATACACAACACCGAGTGCGCGACTCCATAGTTTGCAAATGTTGTGCCAATTTCTGCCATGATAGATCATTCGGTTTAAGGCTAAGACCATGCTAAATTGTGTGCGGCAGATAATGTATCTAAGCAAAGGCGGTGGACCACGTTAATGTTGTTGATACTGTGTGTGTTTGTTGTGCTTTGGCCGCTTTTTGGTCTTTCAAATTTTCACGATATGAACGCAAAACTAAGTTTTGTGCGCCTGTCAACTCCATGTATACATTTTTTTTTTAACCAAGTCACACATTCCACTGCAAAGAAACTAAACAAAATTGATTGGCGATTTGTTTTGCATTTTTATTTTTAATCGCTCGCCTTAAATATGCCATTTAAGAGTTACACACTCTAGATTGGAAGACCCGTTTTATATACACCAGACACACAATCAAGAAAATCTCGTTTTCGAAAAAGCAAAACCGCGCGCGCCAAACAAAAAGAAATAAACACAAACAAATAAATATAAATAAAAGGAAAATAGGAAAATGCACAACACAATAAAAAAGTCCATAGCATGCGCCGTGCGTGGAGGAGCGCAGCTTAATTACGAATAGTTGAACCACATTTTTGCAGATACATTCACTTTTTACTTTATTACTCAATGCGATGCGGTTATGGACAGGACAAGTTGAAATCCGGCGAAAAGAAGAAGCCATGGCGAGAACGCAGAGATGCAGAAACAAAACAGTAACTTCATTGGTTGAAAGTGAAGTGCCACGGCAAATACATCATCATTTGTAGTTTTATACAGATGCAGAAGTAGCCTGACTGGATGCTGCTTGGCATTGGGAGGTGTATGAGGTTGGTTGTATATGGTTGATCTATGGAATAACTTGGGTGCCATGTCATGCATGGTTACCTAAAAACGTTCAGATGATTTTGAAAATATTGATTTTCGAATTTAAATATTAAAACAGGCGGTGACAATCATTAGTGTTGTAATATAACGGGTGGATTTTTTTGCGTAGTTTTTTTTTTAAATCGAATAAAACACTCAAATTTGCATCAAATACAAAAAAATTTTATTTTAATCGTTAAATAGGCCTCTGCAAGAGCCCGCGGCTCCGTTTCAAATGGTAAATTCGGAAGGTCCAATTTTGCGTCACTTCTTCGAATTGCGTATCATGGCTCGATATCGTTTGCCATAATATGGTCGTAACAAACGGTGCACATTTTTCACAGAGCACGAATTTTGATAATAAAATTCAATGATTTGCAATCGTTACTCGTTTGTAAGTCTTGCCATGATTAAATGGCAGAGCATACTGAAAACTTTTCACTTTGACAGATGACGTTTGAACGCCATTATTTACCAATGCTGTCAACCTGAAAAAACTTAACTCTTAAAAAATCACTCATTACTATGCCAATTAAAATGAGGAACACGTTCAACTTCTAAATATTATTGTAAGAACTCTTAAAACGGAAATTAGAGAAAATCAGTGAAGGCGTTGATTCGGCAGAAAATAGTAATTTTGAGTAATTGGCCAAGACGGAAAATTTTGTTAAGATTCGTTTAGGCTAAAATGTGCATCACATGAGAACGGCTGCAAGGATTTGGCTAATTCTTTTCTTTTAAATGTTTTTGTGGAAAGAAAAATTGACTACGCCCAATTTTACGCATACATTTTTTTTATCTAAAATTGGACCCATTTTTTTTTTGTATAAATGTTCGTAGATATCCAGTTTAAGTTTTTAGGGAAAATAAATTGACCATGGCCACTTTTACGCGCACTTTTTTTTAATATAACCCCTTAAACGATTTGGCCAAGTTTTGATTGTTTCCAAAAAATTCCACAAGAAACGACGAGTGACTAAAATTTATCGCAAATAGATAACTTTTAGTCAAAGTTCGTCGACCGACATCATTCCGAGATTTGCGAACTATACATGGTGAATTGTGTTGCACGTACAGCGAAGCGCACCAACGTTGCGAGTGTAAGAGAGTGATACTCATTGGGATTACACCCTCGAAGATGCAGTGCTTCCGTCAAATGCTCATCAAATGCGAACATTGTTTTTGACGACTATCTTAAAATGCTTCCCAACCCAATAAAGGGTTTTTCAATAAGTTTTTTTAAATAAAACTAAAACGGATATGGATATCAATGAAATTTTGTATTCCTGTGAAAGTACGTTCGATGCCCTTATGTATGGAACTCGATTTCTTTTGCATAGCCACCACGGGCACGCTTGCAGAAGTCCAAACGCTGAACCCAATTTTCGACGGTTTTCAAGCATAAATCGGCAGATACTGCTGCAATTTCACGTTCGATATTCGTACGAAGTTCATCAATCGTCGCTGGCTTGTTGGCATAGACATAGACTTGACGTAGCCCCACAGGAAATAGTCTAACGGCGTCAAATCGCACGACAGAGGCGGCCAAGCGACTGGACCATTTCGTGAGATAACACGTTCTCCAAACTTGGTTTCCAATAAATTTATTGTGGCATTCGCTGTGTGTCTTGTGGCGCCGTCCTGTTGGAACCATGTCCTCCAAGTCCATATCATCCAATTGGATCCAAAAATATTCGGTTATCATTAAACGGTAGCGATTCCAATTCACAGTAACATGCCGGTCTTGATCATCACGGAAGAAGTACGGCCCAATGACGCCGCCGGCCAATAAACCACACCAAACCTTAATTTTTTCGGGATGCAATGATGACTCATGGAGTACGTGTATATTACTGCCTGACCAATACCGCATATTTTGTTTATTGACGAAGCCATTCAGCCAGAAATGAGCCTCATCGCTGAAGATGATTTTTCGATGAAAATCCGAATCATTTTCAAGTTGTTGCTCAGCCCAATTCACGAACATACGACGCTTCTGGTGGTCAAGCGGCTTCAGTTCTTGCGTCAATTTAATCTTGTAAGGATGTAGGCCAAGATCTTTTCGCAAAATTCGCCACAACGACGTCACAGAGATGCCCAACGCTTGAGAACGACGTGTGAGAGACACATTTGGGCTTTCTTCAACTGAAGCCTCAGCGGTAGCAATATTCTCAACACTACGGGCACTTCTTTGTCTCACTGGCACGGGTACATTTTGTACCGTGCCTGTGGATTCAAATTGTTCCACTAGACGCTCAATTGTTGATCTGCTAGGACGATTATGACGACCATAAATTGGACGTAGCGCTCTTAACGTTGAGGCCACTGACTCCGAATTTCGGTTGTAAATTTTAATAATTTCGACTCGTTGTTGGATCGTATATCTTTCTAGCAAACCTTAGTGAAGAGAAATGTCAAAAGAGCGGCAAAAAATATGGCGTCGTTTGCTGTCCCTATCGCTCTACTTTTGTAGCGTCCCTGTTGAAAAATCCGATACAAAGATGGCATGTGTGATGATATTTTGAATCAGACGTGTATTAAAGCATTACATCCGAATTTACAAATAAGCAAAGAAACGAGGTTTTGATATTAATTGATTGATGTCGGACAAGGTATTATCTGACTTAGACAAGCAACAGCTCCTAATTTCGACGGACGACGCATTTATTCAAGAGTTGCCACGCGAAAAACAATATGGTTGCGAACAATTTGAAGGAATCAATTCGAACGAACGCTCCACTGTTGAATCGACAGTAAAAATATGCGTAAGACACTTTCATGAAAATAACGAGCGAGGGAACTGTAGGGACATTTGATCGCATTGATTTTGGCAACGATGCGCTCGCAGAATAATATTGCACTTGCACTTGCTTCATAAGCAATTGCATCTACATTATTTGAAGGCGGTCGAACTGCTCATTCGGCACTCAAGTTGCCATTAAATGCAAATCAATTAAAATGCAACGTAAAAAATTTCCAAAAACAGTGCAATGGCGCAAGTTTTGCAGCAAAGCAAATTGATCGTTTGGGATGAGTGTACATTGGCGCATCAAAAGTCTTTGGAGGCATTAGGTAAAACGATGCAAGATTTCCGAAACAATCATAGACGGTTTGGCGGTCCAAGATTCTCTTGGCAGGTGATTTTCGGCAAACATTGCCAATAATCCCGCGGTCACCGCTTGCCGATAAATTTAATGCAAGTTATGAGTGGTTCATTTTGTGGAAACACTTCAAACAAACCCAAACTGATCACGATCTGCAAAACGACCAATCTGTAGGAAGTATTTCCCAAGCAGTTGCTAGACATTATTAACGGCAAAATCCCTGTTGACATTTCCACCGGCAGTATTCAATTTCCCGTCGCTTTCTGTCAGCTTACTGAACTCACCCGAAAGGTGCTTCCAAATATTGCACAAATTTGCAATAATCATGTTTGGTTGATCGAACGTGCTATATTAGCTGCGAAAAACACAGATGTCAACGAATTGAATTTTAAGATTCAAAGTGAAATTTCTCGTGAATTAGTGACGTACAAATCGGTGAATTCCATTACTTCCCAAGATGATATCATCAACTATCCAACTGAGTTTTCAAACTCACTGGAACAGCCCTGATTAACACCTCACAATCACTAAGCGAATGTCAGATTTGTAATCACAATGTTATGATATAAAAACCAACCACATCCTTGTAATGGTACTCAGCTTGCGATGAGAAAAGGGAAGTACAAAGGAGAAGCCGTTTTGATACAACGAATCCCAATGGTTCGAACCTACTTGCCATTCCACTTTAAACGTTTCCAATTTTCGGTATGGCTTGCATTCCCAATGACAATTTTCAAACCTCAAGGGCAATAATAGCGTGTTTGCGGAATTTGGTTCCAGTCATAGCTATCATTCAAAAACCTCATTGGACATTTTATTTTAACTTCTTGCGATTTTTTTTAAAATTCAATCCTTGGCGAGTTGTTATCAGAACAAAGCTTTTGAATTTTAAAACAAGATTTTCTTAAAATATTTTAATTTTTGAATAAAGATTTCGCAAAAATCACTTTTTGTTTTTCCGTGATCAAGAATTGTTATTCTGAAGTAGTGTTTCTTATTCCAGTCCAAGGAAACAGAATTTTCCAGTAATTCATACAACCAGCTTATAAAGAAAAAAGGTCAATTTGGTCATGTTCTGTGTTCCAATGAAGTTGTCCAATGATTAACTGGACCCTTAACGTTTTCAAATTTGAAAGCAAAACAACGTTTGCCGGGTCAGCTAGTTATTTAAATATTTATCGTCAATAATTGTGTTAATCGCGTTAATCAAAATCGTTGGGCCAACTTATTAGAGGTTTAATTTTTTTTTCATGAAATCAATACCAGTCAAAAGAGCCACATTCACAAAATTTGATTGTACTTCGAAAAATGTCGATTTATATAAAATAAGGCACTCTTGTCGGTGGGCTCATAAGTATTTTTTTTAAATTTATTATGAGTGACCTAGTACTTACTCAATTGGCGGTATAGTCCAATGTGTAAATGGGCTACAACGAAATATCCCTAAAATTAGCCCTGTTATTAGATAACTATCTTCAATTACACAGCTCAAGTTAGTTGTGGTCGATTTCTACTTTTACGAATCCCTTAAGGTGTAGTTTTCCACTACTACGCCTTTTATTTGACTGTGAATCGAAGACTCTGTGGGCTGGTGTCCATTCGCACTACTTGTCATACCTATCTTTAATATAGAGTGGGAAGTTTTTTTGATCAAAGGTATATTGCTGTACAGTTCGTTACGATTGGGGATCACTCTTCGCCTCCATACCCCTCCATGCAAATGTCTTCCTGGCTAAGATATTGGAAGTAGCAGAGGCAGCCAAAGCAACCTCAATCCTAGAGACGATATGACCATCTACATTGACAGTCAGGCTGCAATAAAAGCAATCTCAGCTGTAGACATAAAATCTAAACTTGTGAAGCGTTGTTCTTGGAGTCCAACATAATGTTAAGCTCTGCAGAGTACCCGGACACAGAGGCATACAGGATAATGAAATTGCTGTTGAACTGGCGAGAAAGGAATCTGCTTCCAGCATTAATCAAGCAGACGGGTGGGACAGAAAACACTGAATATTGCCAAAAACAGGTGGAACTCTCTCCCCACCTGCAAAACATCCAAAAGGCTGCGGCCTGAGTATAACAAAGTTTTAACAAATTTTGAAAAAGAAAGGAAATTTTAAACAATTTAACAAAGTTAAAGTTAAAAATGAACACTTCGCCTTTAGATAATTTTAACCTACGCCCGCTTTTTGGAGGCGTTTCTTACAAAAACCATTCGTATACCCTACCACATAGCATAAGCAGGAGAAAAACGTTGTTGGTGCAGAACCATAACAGATTTTGTTAAACTGTTGCGGATTTTGTGTCAGTTCACGGATTGCAAAATTAGAAGCCTCTCAAAATGAGAAAAAAACATGAAAGTTATTGACACTCGAAGAAGCAAATAGCATGATAAATTTTGAATTTTCAAGAAATCGTTTTGAAAGCATTGGCGTTTGTAAGTTGTAGAGGACTGCCAATGAGTACACACATGCGACCTACCTTCGTTTATTTATCAAAACAAAATATGCGCATGAAATATAAATTGATAAAACCTGAACAAAAAAAAAACATATTGTGATCGTTCTCAAGGTCAACATTGGTTTTGTATAAATATAAATGTGATTTGACTTAATAAATTTCTTTTTTTCCTAGGTGTGTTTTAGATGTCAACATATATGAATGTATAACTGAATAAAATTATAAAAAAATTGTCAAACAACAAAATAATGTAATGCCCCAAAAATTGAGCATTTTTCAATACATTACTAGGTATACAAAAATTTATTGGTTGTTTCGGCAGCCAATGACAAACAAAAATAACGAACATCAATCTTAAATAAACGTTAGGCCTTTTTAACTAATGATTGGATAATTTAAGAGCACAGGGACTATAATAGTCGAGTTGCTCCGTATGACCATGTCTGTAAATGTACGAATAAAAGGAGATTTATATGAGAGTTTGACTATACTACAAACCAGGAACGATGTTAGCAAGTTTTAACTAAGCGTTAAACGTCAAAGCCAAGCATACAAGGCTCTAAATTTGGTAGTTGAGACACAGTCGATGCTGAGGATATGGAAGAACCACTTCTGCAGACTGTTAAATGGCGATGACGAACAACATTCCCTGTCAGGCAATACGAAGTAATCGTTGGTAGAGAAAGAAGAAGAAGGGTTTAGCAGTAAATGAAAGTAAGAATAAGTTTATGCTTTCAACACAAAAAGTACACACAACATCGACGAATTGGACAGAACGTCACCATTGACAGATATAACTTTGAGGTAGTACGGGTCTTTGTCGATCTCGAGTCCGCTATTAACTCTGACAACAACATCTGGTCTGAAATTAAACGAAGAATTACTCTTGCCAACCGCTGTTTCTTAGTGCTAAGAAGGAAATTCATTAGTAAAGTCCTCAGTCGAACTACTAAGGTGATACTATATAAGACCCTGATCATCCCAATCTTGCTCTACAGTGCTGAAGCATGGACCGCATAAAAAATGGATGAGAAATTCATTATCGATTAGAGAGGAAAATTCTTCGAAAAATCTTCGGTTCCGTTTGCGTTGGCGGGCTATGGAGACGAAGATTCAACCAAGAACCATCGAGCTATACAGCGACATGTCCCTGGTCAAAAAACTCCGTCGGACGCAGTAGAGAAAGACATCGCCGTAAGTGGCGCGCACAAGAAGAACCTGGAGGCAGTTAGCTAATGGGCTAATTGGAGAGGCATGTTGCTTGAGGCCCAGGTTCATTCCGGACTGAAGCGCCACTTAAGTAAGGAAATATCGGTTTGTATTTTTCAAAAGCAAAAGCGCCTTCAGTTGGGCGCCATTTTTTTCTTATGTAGACATTATAATTTTAAAATATAACGTTTCAGTTTATAATGTGGCCCACTAAAGATGGAGTTGTATGACTTAATAAAGCATAAAAGGGCTAAGCATTTGATTATACTTTCTTACTCAATAACATAATGTCCACACTTAATTCCTTAAATACAAAACAAAATTATTACCCACTCAGTTTTCAAGATCAAGGCTCACCACACATTTGTCAGACAAGCACAAAAGCGATCAAAAAAAATAAATGTCCACATACTCTAACGAATTTCTCGCGTCACAATTCGATACAAAAAAAAAGGAGCCGACACCACCACTAATCCTCTTCAACCGTAAACAACACTCAACAAATAGATGCAATTTCAATGCAAGTGGTAAAACAACCAAAAAGATAGTTTAGCAACGATGCTAGTTCAATAGTCTATGCTGAGCTGGCTGAACTTGTTTGACAATAAATGTAAAATAAATTGTACGCGTCCAGGTACGTAAAAGTAACGACATTTGATTTGATTACAGAAGAGAGCGAGCTCACGCGCGTGCGCGCTAAAACAGTCCACGAACACTGCTTGTTGAAGATCAATTTCACTTTCATTTTGATGCAGTTGGATGGGTTTCAATAATGCAGTTTTTTTTTAGATTCACTTTCTAGGATGTTGTTGCGGCTGTTATGGCTGATGATGTTGTCGCTGTTGCGCAGGCGCGGTGCACCGCACTTCATATTCAATGGCAGTGTTGGCGGTAAACTTGATTCGATTTGCGACAATCTGCACACAGATGGTGGTGATAGAAAGCGAAATGAAATTGTGCGGATTAGATTATTTAACCTACGCATGTGATTTCAACTTGTTGTGAATGAGATATAAATGCACTAATATTTACACATTGACATACACGATCTAAATGTGAATTTTACATAAATTTCAATGGGTGAATTATTCAAACAATTTTTTGCCTTTAATTTACTTTACATTTAGAGGACGTATGTAGGTCTAAAACCGTCCTTACATTATGAAGTGGCGCAAAAATCCTTGATTTCAACCGAAATAGACATTGGGCGCCATTTTTTTTTTTTTTGGGTGAGATAATTCCTGATCAGAAGGATCGTAACTACTGTGGAAAAAATGCTTTACGCGGATAGTTCGGTAGTATAGAGAAAAGGTTTGGCAAGTATATTTTGGCAGAAGTTAAAGGTCTCTATACTAATCGAGGATTTGTTAGGCATGTGTAGATTGACATTTCTTGTTCTTTTTTCGTCCAACGTCAAATCCTTTGGACCATCAGACAATCAGGTTTTTAGGTTTTTTCTTTAACCATTTATATGCGCGATGGCGAGACTGAGGATTTTATGCGGAACCCGAATATCTGTCACTTGTTATCGCAATTGATATTTATATCTTTAAATTACGACCACTTTTTTTCGAGACTTTTACAATGTCAATATAATGAACTTAATGTTTTTAGTCCTTTTACTTACTTACTTAAGAGGCGCTATAGTCCGGAATGAACCTGGGCCTCAACCAACATGCCTCTCCAATTAGCCCGGTCCTTAGCTAACTGCCTCAAGGTGCGCACTCCAAGTTGGTTGAGGTCGGTTTCTACTTGTGCGAACCACTTCCTCTACTAGGTCCAACGTCTGCCTGAAAATCGAAGACTCTTTGATTCGGAGTATTGGTGTCCAATCGTTCTTCATGTCCTAGCCATCTTAAGCGTCCAATGCGAATTTGTTTGACCAGGGGCATATCGCAGTATAGCTCGTATAGTTCGTGGTTGAATCTTCGTATCCATAGCCCGTAAACGTATACGGGACCGAAGATTTTTCGAAGAATTTTCCTCCCAAATCCACCAAGGATTTCTTCATCCGTTTTTTGAGACGGATCATGCTTCAGTGCCGTAGAGCAGCAGTGGGATGATCAGGGTCTTATATAGGATCTCCTTATTAGTTCGAGTGAGTGGCAAGAGTAATTCTTCGTTTAATTTCTGTAGAGATGTTGTTGTCAGAGTTAATAGCGGACTCGAGATCGACAAAGTCTCGTACTACCTCAAAGTTATATCTGTCAATGGTGCCGTTCTGTCCAATTCTTAGATGTTGTGTGTCCTTTCGTGTTGACAGCATATACTTCATCTTGCCCTCATTTACTGCTAAACCCATTTTTGCCGCTTCCTTCTCTATACTAGCATAACAAAACGTTGAGTCCTACTAATTATGTCAATGCCGTCGGCGTATGCTAGTAGATGCACCGATTTTTGGGAAACTGTGCCTCTGGTGTTGGCTCGGGAGTTCTGCACAATCCTCTCAAAAATCAGATTAAAGAAGTCACATGCAGCGTATCGCCTTGCCCAAATCCTTTTTTGGTATCGAATGTGTCGGTGAGGCAGTTTCCGACCCCGATCGAGCAGCGGGAATTCTCCATCGTCATCCTACACAACGGACGAGTTTGGGCGGTATACCAAAACTAGACATGACTCTTTATAGTCCGTCTCTATAAATGCTGTCGTATGCGGCTTTGAGATCGATGATAGGGTGGTGGGTATCGGTTTAGATTTCTTGGGTTTTTTCCAGGACCTGCCGAAGTGTGAAAATTTTATCGGTTGTGGACTTTCCTAACACAAAGCCACACTGATAAGGGCTTCACATATTACGACATCTATAAAATAAATTTGAGAGTATCCATTATTTGGAGCCATTATCTTAATACATATTAATTAAATCATTTACAAAATCAAGAAGAAACATATCCTCTAGAAAATTGATTCCTTAATTCGAAATCACTCACGTGGAAGCGATTAAGTGTCATTACAAACAGTTCTATCGATTGATCCAGCATGTGCCCCATCATGTAAATTACGATTACGGATATGATGTACAAATAATGGATACGATACTCTTAAATGTATTTTATGGACGTAATAAAAGGACTAGACATAATAAACCTTGGCAAGCAAACGATTTACTGTATATGTTTGTATTTCTTTTGCTAATAGACGTAATGGCTATTGTTGTAGGATGACATGGATCGATAGGTTCCCTTTTCAGTTGAAATTAAATGTTTTAAAGTGGTGAACTTGAGAGCGACTAATATTTATAGAAATTGTTTTATGAATAAAATACTGTTGTACAGGTCGACGTAACTTGATTGCCAAGAAGTATTTTAGACAATCCCAGCTCCTCCCACCCCTATAAAGAATGAGTCGGACAAGAGCTTCAATACTGCATTGACGTATGAAATTTATCCTCGAAACATATACTTAGCTTATTAAAGACAACTGATCCGTCTGAAGATTACTTGCACAGATGTATTGTCAAATTTAAGAAACTTCTCATTACAGTCTTACACTCTTGGAAATTTGTCTGACTTTCATAAGAGGTGAGGCGGTGAAATAAACATAGGTGCTTTCACTTTCGAGATTTGAACCAGGGATCCGTCCTTTACAGTCAAACGCACTTACCATTCGGCACCTTTGCCCCAAAAATATGTATATTGGCGACTTTTATAGTTTGATTTTAGACCACTAGCTTAATTTTTGGGATATCTACGTAAATTCCAAAAATTACCACTTGAAATGAAGGCGTCAATGAAAATTGGATCTTAAGAATCTGCTATGTTCGAAGCAGTCCATTGAAAGAAATAATATTTCAAAAATACTTATTATGAATATAAATATAAAAAGCGCAAGAAAAGAGCAAGATAAGAGCGCGATAGAGGATATAGAGAGGTGCCACTCCATAAAGCCGGCGGATATGACTTGGTAAGTAACATCCACCAACTCATAAGCCAAATCTGGTAGGATGAAAGTATCCCTGAAGAATGGAACCTCAGCATCGTTTACAAGATCCAAAATAAAGGAGACCCTCTAAGCTGCGCCAACTACAGAGGCAAAAGTCTCCTCAACATCGCCTACAAGATCCTATCTGCCTTAATATGTGAACCCCTGAAACCTGATCGGCCCTTATCAGTGTTGTTTTAGATGAGGAAAGTCCACAACCGAGCAAATTTTCACACTTTGTCAGATCATGAAAATAACCCAAGAAGTCAAAATCGATACCCACCACCTATTTATCGATTTCAAAGCCGCTTACGACAGCATTTATAGAGACGAACTTTACAGAGACATGTATAGTTTTGGTATACTGCCCAATCTTGTCCGTTTGTGTAGGATGACAATGGAGAATTCTCGCTGCTCGATCGGGGTCGAAAACTGCCTCACCGAAACATTCGATCATTCAATCTGATTTTTGAGAGGATTGTGCAAAACTCCCTAGCCAACACCAGAGGCACAATTTTCCAAAAATCGATGCATCTACTAGCATACGCCGACGACATTGACATCATGAGTAGGACTCAACGTAATGTCATAGCCACGCTTGCTAGTATAGAGAAGGAAGCGGCAAGACAAAGTATATGCTGTCAACACAAAAGGATACACAACATCGACGAATTGGACAGAACGTCACCATTGACAGATATAACTTTGAGGTAGTACGGGACTTTGTCGATCTCGAGTCCGCTATTAACTCTGGCAACAACATCTGGTCTGAAATTAAACGAAGAATTACTCTTGCCAACTGCTGTTTCTTCGTGCTAAGCCTGCAATTCATTAGTAAAGTCCTCAGTCGAACTACTAAGGAGTTACTATATAAGATCCTGATCATCCCAATCTTGCTCTACGGTGCTGAAGCATGGACCGTATCAAAAATGGATGAAGAAATTCTCAGTCAATTCGAGAGGAAAATTCTTCGAAAAATCTTAAGTCCCGTTTGCGTTGACGGGCTATGGAGATGAAGATTCAACCAAGAACTATACGAGCTGTACGGCGACATATCCCTGGTCAAAAAAACTCCGCATTGGTCGTTTAGGATGGCTAGGACTTGTAATCCAATACTCCAGCTCGCAGAGTCTTCGATTCTCAGCCTGATGTCGGACGCAGTAGAGGAAGACCTCGCCTTAAGTGGCGCTCAAAAGTAGAAACCAACCTCAACAAACTTGGAGTGCGCAACTGGAGGCAGTTAGCTAAGGATCGGGCTAATTGGAGAGACGTGTTGGTTGAGGCCCAGGTGCATTCCGGACGTGAGTAAGTTATATAAAAAGCGAAAGTTTTGCATTTCAATAATTTTACCCAATAAAACTGAAGTTTTTTTCATTAATTTGTTTTATATATTTTTTAAAGGAATTCTCAGTGAATCAACCATTTCATGCCACTAGTTGTCAGAATTGATGAGGCACTCAAGCTATATTTTTTGAAACTATTTCGACACGCCTTTCAAAAAATAACTACACAACAGCCACATAAATTACCAACCCCCCTAAATTAAGTGCAAAGTTCATTAACCAGCAAAGCGTTGACATTCAATTACTAAAAGCTATGTATGAGTATTGACATCAACAAATGTCAAACTCCTTTTGACAATCCATCGACGAAAATTGATATAACTGAATAACCATGTTTTTCAATCCATATATTGGTATATTGTCAACTGTTAATTTATCAAACAAATATATAATGACACCAAAGCGTCAAAGTTGTTCCAATATTTCAATATCTCTTGAAAATATTCATGCTGTCTAAATATTGATCTATCCCTTCCCGTTCAATATGAACTCTTGGTCCTACCAAGACAATTTTTGACAATACATAATAAAAAAAAAAAACTCACTCGCGCAATCACTAACAGAGCCAGACACCAATAACAAAAATTTTAATCAAATACGAACAAAAAAATTGTACTAAATGGTGTTTGCTGTTAACAATGCCTACGCACAATCAGTGGGATGGTCTACACTGATATGCTGTTGCAAAAGGGTTCATTTGAGTTCATTGACACAGATAGTCTGTGTGTATGTAAACCAAAGTACATAAGTAGTGATAAGTTTTTTTTTCTTGATATCTGCGAGGGAGGAGGCCAGAGTTTATCCGTTTAGAGGCGATTGAATTATCCACGTTTAGCTTGTCAAATACCTCACCTGACATTAGTTTATGATGCCTAAGAAATACAAAAAAAAAACAGAACCGGCCTTATCTTTGATGTTAAATCCACTTGCGTTCTTCTATAAATAGCCACGTCGGAGGAATCTCATAAAAATGCGCTTTTACATTACGTATATAGAAGTTATTTTTTTTTAGATATGCCTCAAGTGGGTGTGCAGCTTTAAAACTATTAACAGCGGAAATATATTTATGTGTGTGAGTGCGTGTATTTGAAATTAAGTAATAAATGATATCGCTGATAGAGAAGTGATTAATATAGATTTGCGGATGTTTAGCAGCCACATGTGCGATTTTTATTACATATTTTCAAGTTCAGGGTCCCGAAGGCGTTTATCATATGAATTGGACAGCGATAATGTATGGGGGTAGACGTTTGTTTTTGGAAACTATTTCTAGGTTGCAAGACAATCAGCTAAACATTTAGCGTCATAAGTGTTAGAGTATACGCAGATAATTTGTTATAAATATGAGCGTTGAGATAGTGAACGATTTGGCGGGAATGCCGGCTTTTTATATTATCTCGGTGCACATATTGTTTGCACAAATATAAAGTTGTGATGCTGTGTTGCAGCGAAAACAAAATAAATTATATAGCTCCTTAGCTTATATTTAAAGTTACAGAAAAAGTATATAATACCAAGTTACATCAGATATGTTAGTGAGACATAAGTGGTCATAACTTCTATAACAAGAGAAAATGTATTCCAAGCGCCTAAGCCAAATAAGGACGAGTTAACATTTTACGCAGATCGTCTTTTATAGTCCTACAAAGCTCAACTATCCTTTGGCTAGAAAGGAGAGAATATTTAAATGACCACCAATTATCTTCCAGAAACTGCTTGGACAAGGGCACAGTGTCATGTGTTATTCCCTTAGCGTTTACTATAGTATAGAGAAGGGATCGGCTATAAAGGTTTTAGCAGTGAACGAGGACATGAATAAGTATACACTATCAAGAAAAAGGAACACACAACTTAGGACAAAACATCTTAATCGGCAGCTTTAAGGCGATGGTGTTATTTGTGCTAAGAAAATAATAATTATACTCGAACTCCAAAGGATTTTCTGAATATGGTTATCCCAATACTGTTCGGAGGTGTTGCAGCATTGACTATATGTATATCAAAAGGGATTTTACGACTTGCACTGACAAGGGCTTACGATCAGATGGTGGAAATAGTAGAGACAAACTTCGCGCACAAGTAGAAACCTATCTCAACCAACACGAAGTCGGCTATTGGAGCTAGATAAATAAGTTCTAGATAGACATTTTGTATGATTATTAGGTTCAGCCCGGAATGCAGCATCGCTTACGTTCCTAGCAAGTATATAGCCGCTGTTTTTTGTGCTAAGAAGACGATTTATTCGAATTACTGAGGAGATCATATAAAGGGTGATTTTTTAGGAGTTAAGTTTTTCAGGTTTGCAGCACTGGTTAGTAATGGCGTCCAAACTTCATCTGTCAAAGTGAAATGTTTGCAGTTTACTCTGCCATTCAATCATGGAAAGACTTACAAACGAGCAACGATTGCAAACTATTGAAATTTATTATCAAAATTCGTGCTCTGTGAAAAATGTGCACCGTTTGTTACGACCAGATTATGACGACCAGCGATGAGGCTCATTTCTGGCTCAACGGATACGTAAATAAGCAAAATGATGTATCCCGAAAAAAACGACAGTTTGGTGTGGTTTATGGGCTGTAGACATCATCGGTCCATTTTTCTTCAAAGACGACCGTGGGTAGAAACGTTACCGCCAACGGCGAACGATATCGAGCCATGATACGCGGTTTTTTTTTTGCCCCAGTTGGCTGAGTTGAACTTGGTTGACATGTGGTTTCATAAAGACGGCGTCATATGCCACACAGCTCGTGAAACAATGGAAATGTTGAAGGATGAATTTGGTTTTATCTTTATCTTTAATTATTTCTTGATTATTTCTTGTGGTGTTATGTAAAGTCGTTAATCTATGTGGACAAGTTGAACGCAATTGAAGCCTTACAGGATAACAGAACACGCGTAATTCGTGGAATACAGCCCGAAATGCTCGAAAAAGTGACGCGAAATTGGACCTTCCGAATGGACCACTGAGCCGCTGTTGTCCTTAAAACGTAAATGGCAAAGGCCTATTTACCGATTACAATAAAAAATTTGAATATTTGATGCAAATTTAAGTGTTTTATTTGATTTTTTAAAAGACCCAGATCATCACTTTTCCGTTGTGAGGTGTTGCAGCATGAAACATATCAAAAGCGGATAAAAAAAATCAGTGGTCGTTAACGGGCTATTGCGACGAATATGAAATCACCAACTTTACAAGCAACATATAGCTACCTAGAAAAAAATTCCGAATTCGACGTTTAAAATGGTCAGGCCATATAATGCGAATGCGAAAAGTCTTCAATTCTCAGCCAAATGAAAAATGTAGTTGAGAAAGTCCACTCCTTAATTGATGCGTATAAATAGATATGCATAACTGGCAGCTAGCTCGATTCCGGGCTAATTGGAACATGATATTGCGGCAGGTCCAAGATATCCCCGAATTAAAGCGCAACACTGAAGTAACTGGTGGGCCATTTAAAAAGGACCATCACTTAAAATTCAGAGATCTAAAGAAAAATAAGAGAGATGTTGGCCTCCTTTAACAATCAGAATATGTACTGATGATTCTCTTAATCGTAGAACAAGGTGAAGTGATTCGAAAGTATTCGTCTTTGTTCGCTATTTGTTTTTATTTGAGCAAAGCGTTTGACTTTAAAAACCAGGACGATATATAAATATCACTGAAACACATGATAAATAGCGTTTGCGTAAAAGGTGAATAAGTAAGTGGCGGAATCCGTTCAAGAATGCATGTCAACGCAAATGTTCTTGACGTTTTGTTTTGAACGTTTTTCCGAATGTTTTCAAGCTAAATCTTAGGAATAAATCGAATTAAAAGCACCAGAAACCGCATGAGTACATGATGCAGTAAAGTGAAGGCCAATTCGGCCTTATGTCACTTTGTGCATACATAAAATTTCCCATCCCATATCTCACAGTGAGCCCAAGCAGGGGGTTCATACTTGAATACATCCTAGTGCGGGTTTGGGTATGCAAAGTTTAAATATGGGTGGGGGGTAGCCCCTGGTTGAGCTCACTATCGGGTTTAAAAAAGTCAAGAAAATCAAGCCCTCACCTACAGTTAGCCCACGCAGAGGGTTGCATGCTTAATCTTACTACACATTCATCCAACCGCAAGCAACTCAAATCCAACAGTGAGCCCAAGCAGGTGGTTGCAGAGGGATTGCAGAGGTGCAGCATGCCTCCCCACCCATATTTAAATTTTTCATACACTCAGACTCGCACTCTCTAAATACGGCTTTATTTCACAAGCATTGTTTGGCGTTGTTGCACTTTGTAAAAGCGAAATACCGACAAAATTTGAAAATGTCCATCTAGCTTGAGAAGTTTTTCTGTTTCCCAATTGGTTTTCATCATATTTGTGTTTTCAGCTTACAGCAAGATCCGAAAAACCACACCATTATGATTTTTAATGTTTCCTCATACCATGCTGGAAAACAACCCTGCATTCAACATTCGCTGCTTCTTATTCACAAATTAATGTCAACAAGAAGCAGACACGAAATGAAAGCATCTGCATCTACAATGATTGCGTTTCATTGTAGATGTAGTTACGACTAGGCTAGAAATAATGTATAATACATTTGTAAAAAAAATTTTAAAAAATATTATATTTCTGCGCTCAAACTTCAAAATTTTTTTTTTTTTGGTTATTAGTATGTAAAATTAAAAAGAATCTTTGTCATTTCACAAATATGATTATGATTATAATCAAATATACGCAGTGATATTTTTGGAAAGTTTACATAAATGTTAATATACATGTTCACCACTACGGGTTTTTTTGTTTGTATGTATTATTTTATTAAAAAAAAACAATTTGAAATTGATTCTGTTTTAGCAGTCTAGCCATTTTCCACCTGTAAACCGGATAGCCGGTTTACTATATACCGATTCTGGTTTCAGCGGTAAGGGTTTTTTTTATTTGGGTCTATTTTTTTTTGCAAGGTGTCTCTTTGACATGGGTTTAATCGGGCGATCAATAAAATATTGAAACAAAAAAGGCTACCCTACCCATACTTTAATTAGTAGGCTGTAAAAAAATGAGTGAAGATGATCAATTTTATTTCATAACGAGGCAGTCAATATGAATATCTTCTTCTTTTGTGTGTGTGTGTGTGTGTGTGTGTGTGTTATAAGAAAAACTCGTAATTTAAATTAGACATAGTTACAAATTAATTACTATGCATAGATATAACGATAACGATAACGAATCGTAATACGAATATTGAAATTGACATGAAGAACATTTTTAAAAAATTAGAATTTATAGTCAAAATGAACTAAACAAACTCAATAAATAGGATTTCAGGCCAAATGGGGAACCGATTTATTTATATAATATCAAATATGTATTTTAAAAAAAGGGTACACAAATTTACTGAAGATTTGAGCTGGCAGAGCTCCGGTTTTGATGGTTAAATTAATTAAAAATTAAATTAGCTATCAACTTCCAAATAAAGGTTAGTTTCTAGTGTTATTATGGATTATGTCCACGTCGAAGTAATGTCATTTCTAGCCGCTCGACTAGTAACAAAAATATTAGTATCGGTTTAGGGGTACTGTCATATATAATAGCGTAACATGGCTCGCTAATAGTCAGTCATTTCCTTAGTTTTACTGTATCTGCGTAAACACTTTTGTCGACTTTATATTTCATTTCGGAAGAGGTGAAGAGGTGAATGAAAAGTCAGATTGGGTATGATATAATTGGTTAGAGGATCGATTATTCCTGCTAGCATAGAATAAAGCTTTTGTAAGATTTTAAAATTGCATGCAGACTTTGTTGTTTCAAAACAATGATCAACGACAAATCATTTAAAATTTGTCAATAACTAAACTAAAATCAATTGTTATCCGGCTTTGTCTGTGTATGAGGAGTTTTAAAGTATATGAGAAATAATTTGTTGTAGTTTTTAACTAATTAATAAAAACTGGAAATTGGTACTGCAAAAATTAAAATTACCCCTGGTGGAACTATAATGACTAAGACATTAAAAGAAAATTACTGTATTCTTATTACGCTTTTAATGGGTATAATAAAATACCAGTTATAAACATTTTTACATGTTCCATTAGACTTGATGATTTATTCCATATATTTCCTCAAATAGTTATACATATGGAATCAACATTTAAATACAGCAGATTACAGTCATAATTGTAAGACAATTAAAACATTTATGCAAATTCAAACCATCTTTTACCGATGATTCAATTGTGTAGCACACAACAACGCATTATTATTCAAATAAGAGGTCTTCGAAAGTCACTGATCGAAAGATTTGTGATTTTGTTTTGAATTCGCAATATATCAACACGAACATCCAAAACTTCAACACGATTAGTCAAAGTGCTGAAGTTAACTTTGTACCAATGATATTAATTAAATCTTACAGTACGTTTACACTTACTCGAAATCGTAACATTTAAGACAAGTTTTCAAAATTTGACGGTTCCCACTGAATGCAGGAGATTTTATTGCTGCTGATGTGTGCGTTTTTTTTGTCATTAGTGATCAAAATAAATGCTCGTCAATAGTTGTCCAATTCATCTTTTCTTAATATTTTGTTCGGTCTATCTGGTTTGACACTTGTCTACTTCATCCTTTCTTAATACATTGTTCGGCCCATTTGGTTTGATAATTTGACTTGTTGTTGTTTTTTTTTTCAAAGTTGTTTTTATTAGCGCGCTGAATGGCAATTGTTCGATTTGACAAACTTTGAACTGCAGAGACTAAATAATATTTGGCTAAAATATAATATTTCAAAAATCTGAAAATATTATATACAAGATGGACCAAAAGAGATCACCCTATTGGAGGTGCTCTTATTTTTGCAAATGGCCGCCAATGTCAAAGGTTTTCACATTTGTGGACTAGACAGATGTAGAATACAAGTAAACAAGCCATGGAGCGATTTTTCGATCAAAATCATAATGAGCGATGAGGCTCATTTCCATCTCAGCGGGTAGTGAACAAGCAAAACTATCGCTTCTGGGGCACCGAAAATGCACGAGGAGCCATTACACTCGCTCAAAGTTACTGCATGGTGCGCTATTCACGCTGGAGGAGTCATGGGGCCATTTTTTTTTTTCGAGAACGCCTCTGGTCAAACGACAACAGTGGACGGTGCGCGCTATAGGGCCATGTTAACCGAGTTTCTTGCCGCAATTGGACGAATTAGGACTGGAGGACATGTGGTTCAAACAGGATGGAGCAACGGGACACACTGCGCGAGCCACAACCGAAGGCCAAACTGAACTGAAGGCCAAACAACATCGGATGACTTCTTTTGGCCCACCTTGTAGATAAGAAGAGTTTTGTGTCGGTGTATACTTTACATTATATACAATTATTACATTACATAAAATACAAAAATGCCACGAAAAACATTGGTCCACACACGAATACTTGCAGAAATGCAGAGACGACTTTTTCAAATTTGATATTTTTTGAGGGCAGATGCGTAAACAAACCATTTTTTTTTGTAGTAACCACGAAAAAACAAATAATCCCAAAAACAGAACAGTATGGCCATTTTTGTTTGAACATGACGATAAAAAAAAACGCATCTGATTCCCAAAATTAAATGAATTGAATGTTGGTGAAATTTAATTTTAAGAGACGAAACGGCAAACAATCGATAAATGTCGCTTCGAGGAGAAGGTGATTACCACTTAACTATTATTTACACAAGGTTATTTGAAAGATATGATCTACGCCGACAAACCAACATTCAATGCTCTTAAATAGATCAGTTTTCAAAAAGTCATCGCATATTTGCATGTGGACACAAATGCACAAACTTTGGTTCCAGTTTTACTGGTCCTTAGCTAACTATTTAATCAAGAACTTCAGTTTTATTGAGGTCGGTTCGTACTTGTTGGTGACGCTTGAGTCTAGGTCTTCATCTTGCAATCGAAGACTCTGAGGGCTGTAGCATTGATCTCCATTCGTTCTACATGTCCTACATGTACACACCTAAAACGTTCAATGACGAGGTCGATGTCGCTATACAACTGGTGATATGTTTCATGCTACAGCACCTAAGAAAGGAACTGGGATAATAATAGTTCGAGTTAGGTTTTAATTACTAAATTGCCTTTTTAGTCCCATAAAACATCAGCCAGCATAAATCAAATTCGATTAAATACTGACGAGATGTCATCTAAATTAATAGCGGGGCCGAGCCGAGGTAGACAAAGTCGCATACGCAAGTTTTAATTCCAGCTCTTGGCTCACAGCCAATCTTGGCGGGATTCAGAGTGAAAAAAGACAAATGTAAAATGTGTTTTTTTTTAGAATTATGAAATAAGACACTTGAAGCTAACGATAATGTCTATGATAATAACTTCTTCTGTTCGCACTGTTTGTTGCCTTTGGGGATGCGTATTATCCAATAGAGTGTACGTGCGAGAACGATTCATCGTGTTCAGAATAACTTGCTCAATAGACTGTCAAATGGACGTCACGCACAATAAGTTTACCGAACCAAACCATGGTTTTAAAAGTAAGTCTGTACAATTTACGAGCGGTAATCTATTCATCGTGAAATAGCAAAAAGTACTAACCAGAAATCAAATTTCAACTGTCAAATTGACAATCTGTAGAACAGTGTTACAAAAAATACAATTTTTTGGCGCAACAGGCTCGTTAGTGCTGAGGGCCGAGCTCTCTCACAACCATGTGTGCGTGTGTACTTCTTGCACGATGGTGGAACCTCCTGTTTTATGCTGATTTTGAACGAGAGTAGGGCAAGTGAAAAATCATTTAGGTGTTGCTACGGCTGGGAATCCAACCCAGATATTCTTCGCTTCAGTTCATCGCACTAACCATCACGTCAGAGAGCCCGTCAGAACAGTGTTACCAGTTTAAAAACCAAATCTATCTACAAAAAAAACAGTCTTCTATAGATCCGAGGATATAGTGATGAAGAGACGCACTATTTCTGTCATTTGAGGACATTTAGAAGCTAAGATTCAAATCATTTTCAAAACGCATTTACTTTTCAATACATACCGGTTTTTGAGGATATCGAGATGTCTGAATATTTTTGATTAATACAAATTGGAAAAGGAGAAGGAGAAGGACCCACGATCTGCTAATATTTTCTGAAAACTATCAGCATTGTAGTGGGCACGAGTACACGAAAGTTCACCTAACTTAACCTTGCATTACCAAGCTGCGCAACAGTACAAATGACTCCGCCGAATCTAACCCAGAAAGAGCATACACGTTTATTTCTATATCTCTCAACTATCCTATAACAAATGAATTAATGATTATATAACCAATAATGACTCATGCACGTGCCACAACTCGCACCAATTATCAATTCAAAACCGAACCACATTTTCAATTTATTTTCTTTTTTTTTCAACTGGTTTTGGATTTTCTTTTGTTTTTGGTATGCTTGCCCCTAAATATCCACACTATATTTTAATTTATGCACAGAATATAACATAATACACCAAAACCAGTTTTACAAAAAAAAATGTTTTTAATGTTAACTTAGAAAAGAATGTGAATATTTACACTCATTCGAAGACTGAGCAGTTTTTATTTCATTAAAAACTGAAAGTTGGCCTAAAAACACAGATACAGAAAAACTATGATGTATAGAAGCTAAGGTATACCGAAAGGCAATTGACAGAACCGTTCTGTTCTATTTGAAATGTATTTTTTGTTTTCAACCTGTTTTCCGACTTGAATGGTATTTATCTATTCTATTTCAGTTTACCGAATAAAACAACAGAAATACTACTTGGAATGTTGAATAGCTTAGTTAAATTGAAATAAAGATAATTTATTTCCGATATTTTTTTTATGTCAAATTTGTCATTTTAAACGTAACCTTTGCAACCATTTTGTAGGTACTCTCAAAATAGTTATTGAACTCATTTAAATGAACATTTCATGGATAATCTGCATTCTTTGGAAATACATTCCAATAATACATCGTTGCTTAAAGAACCCCAATATTTTCATGAAAAAAAACTCTTCTCAAAACATATTTCCGCATTTTCTTTGATTGATATTCCAAATGTCACACATTTTAAATAGATAAATTAATTCATCCAGAGCTTAAATGTTGCGACAGCATGGCAAATGAAGTTCTAGGTCAAAGCGTTAACTACATAACAACCGCAAACTTAAAGTGTGGACTTTCATCATTGTGTGTGAATTTGAATAATTAAAACACATGTACTGGTGAATAGAATAAAGTAGTGAATGGAAAACGAACAGTTTAGATATTCCAAGAGACTGATTGTAGCAATTAGGTTTTCGTGCGCGAAGACAGAATTTTTGTTTGATCTTCGTCAATCCAAGTGCCGCTAACAATTGCTCACGAGGTCAAAAAGGCATAAAAACTTTTTTTTATATAAATATGCTTCTAACGATCAATTGTTCGAAAAAAAAGTTTTTTTTTTATAGTTTTTCTGCTTAGAAAATTGTCTACAAAATAAAAGTAAATATTTTTAAACACCCAAAATCTGGAAACCCCAATCGAAAGGTTTTCAGGTTTTGCTGTCAGATTTTAGAAAATTAATAAGAGTGACTCTTGAATTTTGTCTGTACAAGGCTGATGCAATTTCGTATGTGAAATTTCCAAAATCGACACAATTTAAAAAAAACTATCATTTTTGGACCTCATTCATCTTGGACTACTCTACTGGCGGCAGTAAGCTAAGGACCAGGCTAATTGGCGAGGCATATTTGTACAGGCCCACGTTCATTCCGGACTGCAGCGTCACTTAAGTAAGTAAGTTTGTAGCTCTTATTCAAGTGTCAAAGATAAGTTATTTTCACTATGATGTTCAAACTACAAACTATGTACTTTTTGCTTTTAATAAATTCTTTTATATTTTTAAAGATTGTCATCTATTAAAAAAAGTACTTGATTTTATTTTTTGTTAAGCGCAAAAGTTTATTGTTTCATTTACTAGTACACGTGGGTGTCATCAGATACTGTAGCTCTATTTACACGCAAAGAGGCGAACTGATCTTAAGGAAGTAAGAATTTTTTTTACGTTTGGGAAAGTACATTAAGAATTTCAATGTGTCTTAAAAAGGTGTTTTTTTTGCTAATCTATACAGGTTACGAAATTCACACAAAGACAAGTTACATAAAATTTATTTGAAAAGTCAAACAACAATGGTTTTGTAAAACATTTTTTTGTCGCAAAAAGAGTCTTACTAAGGAGCCGGTTAAAGCAATCAGACAAATGAGGAACATGACATTTCTAATGTTCATTTGATATAACCTTATTAAAAAATGGATCATTAAACAATTTTTGAACAGAAAAAATTAAAGTTCATTATTTTTCTAGCTTACAATAGGTGTATATAAGTTTTGATACATATTTTGTAACATAGAGAAATAATTTAGCTAGATACACCTTAAAGTAGATGGATCGACTCAGAATCGCTAGCTGAGTCGATTTAGCCATGTCTGTCCGTCCCTCCGTCTATACGTCACCAGTTTTTGGGCCTTACATTTTGAGCTAGAATAATGAAATTTGGTACATGTGCACGTTGTTGCTCCCAGCAGAACAAGTACATTTTTATTTGAAATCCGCCTTCTGCCACGCCCTCTTTTGACAAAACCGGAGGTTAAACCGGATTTAGCCATGTCTGTCCGTCCCTCCGTCTATACGTCACCAGTTTTTGGGCCTTAGATTTTGAGCTAGAATAATGAAATTTGGTACACGCGCACGTTGTTGCTCCCAGCAGATCAAGTACATTTTTATTTGAAATCCGCCTACTGCCACGCCCTCTTTTGACAAAACCGGAGGTTAAACCGGATTTAGCCATGTCTGTCCGTCCCTCCGTCTATACGTCACCAGTTTTAGGGCCTTACATTTTGAGCTACAATAATGAAATTTGGTACACGTGCACGTTGTTGCTCCCAGCAGAACAAGTACATTTTTATTTTAAATCCGCCTACTGCCTACGCTTTGACAAAACCGGAGGTTTTGGCCAAACCGTCAGAAGTTTTGAAAAAGTTTTTGAAAAACATATTCAGACTATACAATTTCTTTTGCCACGCGCACTTTTCGGGGGCGTTTTCAGTAAACGTTTTTCGGTAAAATTTTAAAATTTTCAAAAGAAGTGTTGATGCTTAGTCATTGGTAAACATTTAAACATTTCGTCCATACATAATTTTCACCCACGCCCACTTTTTAGAGACGTTTTCATACAAAAACAATTTGGATACCCTACCCCATAACATAACCAGGCGAAAACCGTAGTTTTTTGCCAAACCGTAAAAGATTTTGGTAAACTATTTTAAAAATATGTTGTGACAATGTGATTTTCATTATTTTATTGATAAAAATGATGGGGATTTTAATTTTAAGAATGGGATAGGATATGGTGTTTAACGATCCGCACAGCGGATTGTAGCCTTCTCATATTAACTTTTTTTTACATTGTTGTTTTTTTGAAAATTTTCGACCTCGAGATTTTCGACGTCAAATTAGCTCGCTGTGAAAGAGAAAGTTGCGTACGACCAAGTCGTGCACCAACCACTCGTTTTTTATTGTAAACTCCACTCATGCGACTAATACCCTCATGCATATCATAGTTCTGTTTATGCTTGGGTGTATGTGATAGATTTCGCCGGGTATTAAAACCAATAGCACTTAGAAGATCAAGGGCATCACTTATCCTGATAATAATTGGTGTAAGAAAACCATGTCACTGGTAAGTCTACATTGAGACAAAGGCAAAAGCTGTAGTAGATTAATTCGACACCTATACGTAGGTAAATTGTGTAGTCCTCTCGAAACAAATCATACGAATTTACGTTGGACTGCTTCAGTTCTATTTGAATGAACTACATAGATGGTCCAAACATGTGAGGCATACTACAATTGGGGCGAACTAGACGATTATATAGGAAGAGAGTGACATAAGTGTCATTAAACTCTTTTGACCACCTTTTTATAAATCCTAACATAGAGTTGGATTTATTGATGATAACGTTAATGTGTTTATTGAACTCCATTTTATAAAGACGATTTGCAAAGGCTATCCCATAGCATGTCCGGAGAAAAACCTCGTTCTTTGTTGAACCATAAAAAATTTAGACAAACCGTCTGACCAAGATTGATTAATTTTTTGGCAGCGCCCACTTTTTGGGGACGTTTATTATTAGGATATGATGGTATAGGGTATTTAACGATTCGCACAGCGGACTGTAGCCATCTCATATGTTTTTTTAATAAATTTGTTTTGTATAAATTATAAATTATATTATCAGACTAATAATTTGTTGATGTATAGAGTGTATATATCCTTTTGAAAAATAGAGCCATTTTGTTCTGATTCGTTTTCTTGATTTCTATAACTGCCAAGTTATGGATTTAATTTTATTGTTTTTAGCCACTATACACAAACCTGGTAACTGAACAATACCGGCATTAAATCATGTGTTATTTTTTAATTTTTCACCAAATAAGAAAAAATGGTATTTAATAAAAAAAACTACCAAACTTTATCCATTTACAGATAACACAATAACTTTGTAAAAACATGCCACAGTTTATCACAATAAACACAACAATATAACGTAGCGCGTGCGGCTGGTAATTTTAACAGATGAAGACAGAATGCCGTATCTAAAAATATTTGTTGAAAACGGGGTTATTGACATTGCATCTAGATTCGGCGTACTAAATACTATTTATGTGGAAAACTAGCTTTCACTTTTTCGTAGAAAAATAATAAGGGGTGCTTTTCAAAAGACACCCTTACAAAGTGCATTAACCTCTATTGATTGACAAAGTCAAATGTATGAACTGACGAAGTTAATTATATTTATATATAAAGTATATTTAATATATACGTAAAAACACAATTTAAAAATTAACAACATCTTGGAACGTTTTCATTTTGTATATAGTCTATCTAGTAGTATAGTTGATGGATACATTATTTTTAAAAACGATGGAGTACCCTATATTGTTTTTTTTTTTTGTAAATCTTGCAGATATGGTGTTTTTCAATTTGTCCCGTTTATTAATAGGGCTATTGAACCTATGTAATGTCAATGAAATTGATTAAAATACAATAAAAAGTAGCGCTCATGAAATTTGCAGTTGTTTTTAATATCTGCTTTATAATGTTGAAGATTTAACATTAATAAAAATATGTCTCCTGGTAGTTCTTTCCATAGTTCGTTTGTTTTGTAAGAGAACAAATTTTTTTATTGAGTTGTTCGTTGCAGCTACTGGCCTGTTGGTCGTTAAAATGGCGCCATATAAATTGATAAATATTAAGGGAAGGCTATACTGAGCTAGCGGTTAAAGATCTTATGTGCAAGAAACGAAAGTTTTCCGGTTTAAATTGCTTATTTATTGCAAAGATATTCGAACGTTAACATTTTTTTTAGGGAAAAAAGTAAGTGTCCCATCGTATTGGAACTATATTAATCTTGATATAGCTTATACATTATTCAACACGGCAAAATACATGTGGAAAATATATTATTGACATTATTTTAGAAGTACTTTTACTCTTGGTTCTTGAATGACTATACAAATCGCTCCAGATATCAAATTTGAACGAAATCCTTTAAGCCATTAAACCTCTAGATCCGCCTTTAAGAGCTATCGTTCTTTTTTTCAGGTTCATGCATTAAACTGTAGCTGCGCTAGATAGTATCATTAACTCGGTTCTAAACGGACGGTTTGGCACTGCAGGTTAGGTTAGTGGGTTGAAGAGGTAGGTAGTGTTTGTCTTTTCTCATCACACTCAGATCAATGTACAACTAATGTGACGGACGCCCGTTAAGCTTCTCATTAATAGGTTGATGCTTTTTAAGTTCTGTTTTAGAAATACGTAGTTTGTTACAAATTTGGAAATGGTTATGGTTGGTTAAGTTTAATAACCGCCCAATCTAGGTGTGTCTGCCTGATAAGCTTACGAATTTATTTCTATTACATTTAGATATTCATCCCTATTGTATACGTTTGGAACAGTTTCCGAAACGAAAGTCAGTTCCAATCCCAACTCAATTTGCTTTCGAGGTATCCGTTATGAAGCAAAATAAAAAAGGATACAATCCGCAGTAATTCTTTGTCGGAAGACTTCAGAGAAAATTCAACACATAGCTATCAAATATTGCCGATGAGCAATCATATGCGTTTCATTTCATCTGAAAATCTGTTCTAAATTTCGAACAAATCAGAGAAATTTTTCTTCCGAACGGATACCTCGATAGGGGTGATTAGCATACTTTAAATAACTTTTTTCATAGGTTGTTATGACAAGTTTCAGGCTCGTTAGTGATTTTTATCGTGTGTGATTTTGTTTTTCGATATGGGTGGGTATTTTCCTGACTTTCTATTTGATTTTCCATTTTGTTTTCAAGCTTTCTTCACTTAACAAAATGAACCATTTGGGTTTAACTATTGAACGAAATTAGCATACTGTTACAAGAAATAAACACTGTCAACTTTCTAGCTTGAGCATAGTTTTATCTATAGAAATAGGCCTTTGGGATATTTGTGCGCAATAATAATTTAGAACTTGAACGTGTAGACATTTGCTGCTAAGACCTAATTCGCCGTGCATACTAATCAAGTTGCACGCATAGAATATCAAAAAATTTTAGAATTTCGGATTGTGTCTACATACTGTAATTGAAAATATGTATTAAATATTTCTACAGGTTTGGACACTTTTAACATTCAAGAGGCAAATTTGCTGTTCAAAGATTAGCCACTAACCAACGACCGCATCATATTTTACAATAAATTACAAAATTAAAATGTTGACCACGCATGCAAATGAGCCTTAGTTTGTTTTTTATAAATAATTATAAATTTGATTCAATTTTTTCAATCATTTCGACCATTTACTAAATTCTACATTCAGTGAATGGGTGCAACAACGTCATGGAGTGGAGAACGCGTGAGCGTAGACTCTCCAGCCCGAAGAATTTATGAATCAAGAATTTCTGAGGCTTGGTGGCGTGCGCATGGTAAGGGTGACCTCAACCAACTCATCTCCAATCATCTTGCCACAGATTAATCTGGCTATTATGACACTGGCTCTACAGCAACTCTAGCCTCAACGAAAGTAAAGTAAAGAAGAGTTTTCGAACGACACTTGTGACTGCAATTTACAACTGATTTATACCATAAACAGACGAAACTGTAGAAGCTTCATTTGCTTGCGATACAACTATACTAGCAGATGACACAACAATTAAAATCACGAACATAAACTTACAAGAATCACACTTATTAAGATCAAATCGGTTCATGGAGATTTTTATTATATTTTATCGAAAAAAAAGCAGTGAGCTTGACAACATTAATATATTTACTACCCAAAATGTTCGAACTCGAAATCGAAAATTAAAACTTTAGAAATCACATTTCCGGGTTAGTCGAAGTGGAAAGTCTACGTGGATAAGCTGGCCACCAATTAGGATTTGAAAGTCAGCATTACTTTTGCCAAATACCATTCGAAATGAAAGTGTCAGAAAAAATTGGAACTTCAGAAAAGACCACTTAAGGCGTTGTTATGAAAAATTTTAAATAAATAATCTTAAAAAAATTAAATGAATGTTTCTTTTATGTATAATAAACACTCAATAGTTTTTAATACAATATCGAATGGAACAGGTGCTCAAAGATTTATCATTAGTTTGTTGTAGAATGGAATGAATACACAGGTTGCTGCAACATTACATCCTTTTTTTTTTAAATCGCAATAAAACCCATTTTATGGATTAGGGAATACTAAAGTTTTATGTCACACAATTTTGAATTTTGCAGGTTTCTGATCAATTATGGACTAGTAATATCCTTTCAAAAAATTCAAAATTGATTAGAAACGTCTTTGACTTGACTATCAACTTGGGTTTAGATGTAAACATTCGATGATGGTACATCGAATTACAGAAAAGAAAAATAGCTCAGCTGTATTTGTTGACGTACCGCAAGCTTTTGACAAGGTAGAGACCTTCAATACAATTTTAGACAAGTTCTACCTGAACAATTATATAAAATCCTTGTGTCGTATCTTGAGCAAAGACTATTCCGTGTGAAACTTGGAAATGAAATAAGGCAGGAGTACCCCAACGAAGAGTTCTTGCACCACTCTTTTACCTCCTACTAACCATGTGATATCCCACAAACAAACAATACAATATTGGCAACGTTTTCTGACGATACTGCTATAGTAGCAGTTGGCATAACAATAGAGGAAACAAATATAAAATAACAAAACGCTCTCAACAAGGTTAACGAATAGAAAAAATCTTGGCGGATTGCACTTAACAAGGACAAGTCGATTCATGTAGATTTTTCGTATAAACGGACAGACCTTTTTCCTGTTTTTCTAAATATTGCAAATGGAGCAAAATATCTAAGAATGACACTCTATGAGAAATCAATATTGAAGTCACACGTGAAAAATAAATGCGAAAAACTGAAAAATAAACATAGGAAACTGTACTGGTGGCTCGGAAAATATTTGAAGCTTAACCTTGATAACAAGCTGCTATTATAAAAGCAAGTGCTAAAACTGGTTTGGACATATGGTACACAACTATGGGGTTGCACCAGTGAAACTAATCTAAATATTTTACAAACTTGTGAAAACAAAATGCCGAAATCATTCGTCAATGCGCCGTGGTACATAAGGAACGAAGATCTACGTAGAGATATGGGTATTCCCATGGCTAAGGATGAAATGAAAAAAATTTGCGCGATAACATAAAAAACGTTTATTAGGACACGTTAACACAACGGTCCTCAAAATTCTTGAACAAAAAAAATTTGTCGCGGCGCCTTTAAAGAACTAAAACCTTGAATTTAGCCCAATAATCACAAACCGAGCTATAAAGTGCGGATATAGCTGGAGCTCTGTTACCTGCCAAACATTAATACATATTCGTGATAAAAAATTTGCAAAATAATTCTCACATTTAGTTGTAATATATATACAAAAACGGTGTTGGTTTTAGTGAGTAAAAATCTCACACTACTGTGAGCACGTGCTTATAGTTTCTATGAAGATTTCCACCAGCCCACGAAAGAAAAAATAAAAATTTCGTTAGGTGACGCCCCACTTGACCATAAAGTAAATAACCCGAATTTAGGCGTTTGTCATCATGACGCTTACCAACAAGCAGCGTTTATTTTGGCGATTTCTGATCTGATGTTGATGCCAGACATGCGCTCCTCTGAGAGTTGAAGTCGCTTTTTTTATGATATCGCCTCACTGAATGGTAGCAAAGTCCAAAAGCAGAAGCATGGTAGTGCGTAGTACCAGTACGTCATGCGCGTGGAGAATTCAATTTGAACCTGAGCACTGCCACAATGCTCTTAGGTGATCTGATGTGCCCGGAGAATCGAAAACTTTGTTTTGTCACAATAGCAATTTGTCTGATCGTGGTGACCGAAGTATCAACTGAATTCCGGTGCAGGATTCTTCGGGCAAAGGAAGTTATATCGCAACTTATACATACCTATGTTATTATTCGGAAACTGTGTGTTTGCCAACGCAGGAGTTTGTTGGAACGATGTTATGCTAATATGCCGTTGTTAAACAATTTCATCTGATCGATCAAGATCTTTTGAAAAAAAAAATAATACCCAAAACCAAACAATCATAATATTCCATTTCATTCATTAATAATGGGGTAACTATATTCCATGTCGCTCCAATTAATCTATTCTGTCCAACTTTCCTTGACCTTAATCCTTCGATTTCGAGTTTTTTTTTAAAGAAAAATCTCCTACAATACAGAAAACGCCATAATGTTCTGTAGTTACCTGCTTTGAATTGAATGCTATAACAACAACAACAACTACGACGCACCAAGAAAAGATACACTTTCCCAAAAAACAAACGGAAAACCACGAACTCTAAAGCCAAACCAACCAGTGCGTCTGTGTGCATGTGAAAAACACAATAAAACTCATAATGAAACCTCACACTCCCCTTTTTTTATTTTCGTCGTCAGCGGTTTGGTTATGGTACGTAAGACCAAACAACAAAAAAAAATAAAGAAAAAAACGAACACAGACCATGTGACTCGTTTTCATTTCTCTTGCCGTCTCTTTCGCAAGTCTATACATAATGACTGTGTAAATACGTTTAAAATTTTTGAACCATCTCATTCCAAACTTTATTCACTTATCAGAACGATTTTAAAAGACAAAAAAAAAAAAAGAAATTGGACTTACTGAGAGAAATTCCAATTGTTCTTCAATGTAATAAGTAAATTGAATTTCTAGCAGACTTAACTGAAATGAATCTACAAGTTGTATCGAAGCATAAAAACAAACCCAAAGCTATTGAAAAATGATAAATGATCTTCACAGAAAAATTAAAAAAACCGAATACAAACGATTATCTATATCCATTCAGGGTACTAAGAATAGATACACCTGAGGGCAGGTATTAGCTTATATAAGCAAGCATTCATGTAAAAATATTGTTGTTCTCCTCTCAAGAAATAGCGCTACAAAATAAACCACGCTTAAAATAATTTATGTCAACGACCCTTCAGCTTCAGATGAAATGAACAAAACAAAAATCACCACCACATTCAGTATCCGTTAACAACTAAAGTACACACAATTTGTTGGCCAAAATCTGTTCGCTTTTCGGCGGACTGAATCATTCTGACCGCTGTCACTTCATTTCTTTTTCAGATTACATTTACCGGCCGGAATCTTTTAAATTGCATATGGAGTAGGTGTAGTGATATATTATGTGTATGCCAAGTAGATACCTATGTTAAGCTTTATTTTACTATAAAAAGATACACGAAAGAGAATCTTAATTTATTTATAGCATGCAAATCGATTTTGAGTTAAAAACACAACCCAACATATACAAAAAAAAAAACAAATATCGAAATAAAGGATAGCAGCAATCGCAGAAACTGTGCGCGTTTGTAATGTAAAGCAGGCAATTGGATATTTTAAGACGGACATTGCTATACACCAAGAGAAAGTGGTCATAATGTATTACATGAACTAAATTTTAGTATAAAAGAAAATAAACCTTAAGGCAAGAGAGGGGAGCGGTGATATACAAAAAAAAAAAACCCGAGTTGATCAGCAGATTTATTGAATACAAAGGTAGATACAATCCCCCTCCATGCAGCAGTTTAATGAAACTGGAATAAATTGGGAAGAATGTGGCGCGATAACGACTGTGAAAAGATTTGTTGTATCTAGAGGCAGTCAAAATATCTTAAAAAGTATGTGACTACCGATCGAATTATCAGTGCAAAAGTATCGAAAATACACTTTTTTGGGTCAACGATAAGATGAGTCAAACAGCTTGACGGAAGTGCTAAGGGCTTTCATTTGACTTTCATTACTTCTTAAATGTATAACAAATTAAAATTTCACGGCATTTTCAAACTGTCAATCGTATAACAAGCTACGACACCTGTCAAGCGATGACTTGTTATTTAAGCAAAGTTCACTTTATGTTTGCGCCACTTAGTGAACATTTATGACGCAAGTAGTGAATATCTCACGCAGACACGGTCGATCAGATCGGTTCGCAACTAAACGATTGGATCTTATTGTACCTTGACGACCGTGTCTAATGTCTTCTTCGAAGAAAGGTAAACATTTTAAATACCCGGTGTTTTCGATTACTAGATATTACTAGATATATATAAAGGGTGATCCATTTCGAGGTTCCCTACTTTTTTAAAGAAAAAAACACAGACAATTCAAATTTAATGGAGAATGTTTATTATCATTTGAAAGAACTTTCTTTGGCATTTATTTTTTGAAGATTATGTCTATCAAATGTTGGCCGTTGCTACGTCGCAGATGGTCCATCCGTTGAGTCCAATTTTCGATCACTCGTTCGAGCATTTCGACTGGTAACTGGCGAATGACACGCGTGATGTTTTCCTCCAAGGCCTGAATCGAAGCGGGTTTGTCAGCATAAGCTTTTGACTTTACATATCCCCACAGGAAAAAGTCTAAAAAAGTCTATTATCCAATAATGAATGCTGGGTCTCAAAATGGGTGATGGTGTTGCGAATAATACGCTCAGTAGGCCGATTATGTTGACCATAAGTTGAGCGAAGTGCACGAAACACATTCCTCACAGAACGTGAATTTTCATAATAAAGTTGAACAATTTGTAAACGTTGTTCACGCGTAAGTCTTTCCATTATGAAATGCCAAACAATACTAAACAAAAATAACATGACAGCATGACACGACTCACACGTGATCTGTCAAAAAAGGCTATTGAAAAAAGTATCTCTACTTGGATCAACCGTGAGATGACTTAAAAAGAACCTAAAAGGACTGCCATCATATCCATTACCATCTTCACAGATTGTTCGAAAACCGAGAATATAATCCTTAATACTTAGTTCGACTGACTACTGCAGTATCGGTAAAACATATAACCTGCTAAATACTGCGTTAATCAACTGCAGTGTCCGTAAAACATGTAACTTGATAAGCACTGCGTTTATATGTTTTACTGACACTGCAGTAATGTGGTATTGAAGTCTTACCATAAGCACTGGGTATCTCACGTGGTTTTGAAAACAATAGATATGAAATTCCAGGAAATGGAAATAGTCATTCTGCTTGGAAAGTCAAGTTGCAACCCGATTAACATGTTCTAAATGCAAAATATGTCACATGGAGCCTCTTAACACTCTAGGACATAAGACCTCACTCGGTACTACTTTGCTGATGGCACATATACGACGCTTGGAGTCTTCTTCTTTTCCGTTACTAGCGAACGGATAGGTGCTAAGAGCTAAGAACTTTATTGATCCTCCTGAATGCATGGTTCCTTGACAGCTTGGCTTACTTGACAGAGAGCAACCGGAAAGCAGTATATATTTCTATTTGTTGTTTGAAGAATCAGTTTGTTGGGTCACTGATGATAAGAGAACATATTCAGAGCTCGATTCTGATAAAATCTTTTTTTGACTACGATGAAGCGTGCAACGAGAAATTTAACATCACCAAAAAATAATTTTGCACTGAACGCTATGAAGGAATGTTTGATATTTATGTGGTCTTTCTGCGCAAAATGGTTCCATCTAGAGCACGTGGCACAATGACGTTTTTAAAATCGTCCTATTTTTTTAAATCTTTACGTATCATATTTCTGCCGCCATATGTAAACACTGGTAATAACAAATAATCTACACATATATATCGCGCACTACGATTTGGTTGACAAAAATAAAGCACATCTCTCCTGAGATAAATTAATAATTTCTGTGTTCTGTTATGTCCCACTAACAAATGCATTAAATGATGAGCCTGTGTTTTCATATTATACGCTGTGGCAAATCTCTGCTCATAGATGCAGCTTGTATTAAGCTCACTACGACACAGATATAATAGTGTCAAAAATAAACTGAGTTAATCCAGAGTTAACCCACCCCGGAATAAATTTAATGCAGAGTTAACTCATGAAGCAGTTTCTCAGTTTCTCAGTTCAGGACTAAATTTGACTCCCTGTGAGATGGTTTTATTTGGTAGCACTCATTATTTATCGATCTTGCTGTTAAAAAGTTATCAAGTTGTATAGCATCTGCACAGCTCAGTTATCAGACGTTTGGTTTCTTTTCCCCAAACAAATGTAAATCTTACAAGTCTTTTTCTTTTTCAAACAGTCAAACTCAATATTTTAAATAGTTTCGAGTCGCTGGCATCTGAATTTGAATATATCTTACACTTAATTAGTTTCTAAAAATTTTAAAAATGTCCCACAAACACAAATGGAATTGAAAGTAATATCTGTCAAAAATATCTGATCATTTACTTCCACGGTTAACTCACCAAAATTGCTGGGTTAACTCTGCATTAAAATTTACTGAAAAACTACTTTATCAAGTTAAATAGAATTAGTCCCGAAATTTGTCAAATTATACATGCAACAGACTTAACGATATTTATATAGACTATGGTGTTGTTTGTAATAAGCTTGTAAATTATATTCTGGGCCCATACAGAAAAAAACACACCTAATATACTGTTTATTTTGTTCAAACATCTTCAGTCGAAATTTATTTATCATATTACTTTCTACAGCAATTAATTATAAAGTTGTGATTTCAAAATTTAAGCATGTAAAAAAGTATTATATGTAATAACAAATAATTTCATAAAACATCGAGGTTTCAGCACACAGACAAATAGTCATTTAAAAAAATAATATCTATTTTCGATTGTTTACATGACGCCATACTGGCAGCCATTTTTCGTATTTTCGATGAAGTTTTTCATACTTCCGAACATCACCATCAACAGATCAATTGTTTAACAAGTTGTGTGGCATGTGGCACCATCTTGTTGGTACCACACATCCTAAGACATTACATAAAACATTTAGAAGATCTCTCTGGATTGATCATACATATAAAAAATAAAAACTCATAAGAAATTCAAAAAAAATATAGTCCAGCATTATGCTATGTAAGTCTTGACAATATTACAGTTCATAGGTTTTTGAAGAACATACATTTAAAGTCATTTCTTAAAATATAAGGTCTGACAAAAATGTTTAAAACCTGTGTATTTGAAAACATTAGAAAAAATCTATAATCCATTAGCCATACTAATAAAATTGTGATATTATTGATTATTATATTATAATTAGAAGCAAACTTACATTATTTTCTTCTCCTCATGTGTTGAGTTTTTTTTTAAATTGATTATAACTATGAACACTTTCTTTAAATGCAAGAATGTAAATTTGTAATTTCAAATTATTATTAATTTCAAAATAAACACTTTTTTTACCACATATTTTATAACAAAATGACACTTTTGCAAATCACTGTTTTCTTGGTTGTTGCTGTTGCCGAAAATTTAACTCAATCGATCTATAATCAAAAAAAAAAGAAATATTACAAACACATAAATCTCAAGTACAACAATATTTAATGGGTGCTTTTATTTTAATTAAAGATACCATTAAAGATTTATTTTTATATTGCAAAAATTTTAGAAAATTGCTAAAAATCTGTTTAATCTTCTGTTTTTTTTTATATTTTATTTATTCCAAATGAAAAAGTAACTACAGTTTGGAAACAAGAAACTAAGATAAATATTTTTTATGAGTGTAAATAACATTATTTACTGAGTTAAGCAGTCTACAAAGATAATTATTTATTTAAGAAGATACATGCAGGTATACTGTATATTTTTTTTAAGAAATTGGTATGTAGGTCGGTAGAAGAAAACAAATAAGATAGAGGTTATTGAAACAATAACTGCGTTATCTTTTAGCCGGTAAATTATATGCAATTATATGCCATAAGTTAAAGGTTTAGAATTTTCGTCAAACGAATAATCAGCCCTAGCGAGGTATCCGTGCGGAAAATTCTCAGATTGTGTACGGTTCGGAGGATTTAAGCTTTGAGGTATTCTTCCGAAAAACCTTTTAGAATCAAGTCGATTTGCGTTAAAGTGCGTTCAGGTGCATTTTTCGTGCAACTTTTGACAGCTTAATGCAATTCTTTTTCCTCCGATACAAATTCTTCGCGAAATTTATTTACCAATTTTAGTGAAGTGATTATTTTTCGATGACACACACCTCGAATGGAATTTAGCCACCGACGAAGTATGCGTTGCGAAAAATTGTCAGCTCCGACGGATAGGGCAGTGTGTTTTCTAAAATGAAAGATCTTCGAAAAAACTTTGAAACGATAAAAGAAATGTTTAATTGTTTCGTCAGTAAAACGAAATCATTGAGCATATCACTGTTGTGCTTCGACCGAAAACATAAGCTACGGTTTCAAAACTTCTGCCCCAGCAATAAGAAATTATATCGGAATAATGATTTACATGTCGCAAAAATGCCTTACCATCGATACAAAAATGTATGACTGTGTAACAATTTACTGCAAACAAGAGGTTTTTATGTTTTCAAGATGAATCCCTACGTAGAAAAAGAGGTGAACCTGGCTACGATCCTTAGTTTCGAGTCCGTGCTTTAGCCAACAAACTCAACGAGTGGTTCGATTCAATCCCAAAAAAGGCTAGATTTTGTGTCTATGAACAAATGTGCAACATTAAGACGAAACACCATCTTCGTTAATATATGCCAAACAAACCACACAAGTGGGGTGTAAAATAGTTTATTCTTTGCGATTCAAACGGATTTGCGTACCGTTATGAGGTGTACAATGGTGCAGGTCATAATGTCGTGGTCATGTTACCTGGCAGACCGGATCTTGGAGTAGTTGATCCGTTATTACAAACAATTACCGAGTTTGCAAACAATATTCTTTACTTCGATAACTTCTACATATCACTAACTCGTTTGGTCTATTTACGAGCCCGATGAATATTCAGTCTGGACACAATGAGATGTACCTAATTTTTTAAAATTGATTTTAGGCGATCAAATTAAATTTGTTTTATATAGCTATAGTGTAAATTCCCGACAGACAATCAAATAGGTAAAAACTGTAGAGGATATTCCGTCGAATATAGACATCAATCGATAGAGTTGACGTGAATACGGTTTAATTGAAGGATAACAAGTGTTATCAAAATATAATTAAGGCACCTTGATATGATAGAATGCAGGAAAAAAATTATCGAAATAAACTGCCCCCAAATTATTCTGGAGCACAATGCTCATATGGGTGGAGTTGACCTCTTATGGGCTTATGGTTCGGCATCATATTTGAACTAAAAGCCGCAACATCATGACGAGACTCTTTTACCATTTTATTGACATGGCCGCAACGAACGCATAAGTTTTATACAAACGAATTCGTGCCAAAAAAAACGGAAAAATGTTGTCCGAGATTAAAAGCTTCAGCAGCTTCTACAATTTCGGGAAGAAAAAACTGATTGCTTCCTTCAAGGAAAAAAGACCAGTAGGACGACCATCAAAGTCGGGAGCCAAATACATCACCAGTTCCTAGCACATCCGGTGTTGGGAAAAGAGCTGTTCACCCCGTTGCTGATGTTCGTTTTGATTGGCAAAATCATTTTCCAATTTGGGTTGATAGACCCGAAAAGAAAAGGTGCAAGCACTGTAAAAAGTCAGATACCCAAGTCGTTTGTTCCAAATGTTACCTTCATATTTGCTGCACAGCTAACAAGAATTGTTTCTGGAACTATCACCAAAGAAAATGAAACATTTTATAATTGTTTTCTTGTTCTTTGTTACTAAAAAAAATGTTCAAAACTTATTTCGCCAACGTATTTTTTTACACGCAAATCGAAAAGACCGTTTTGAGAGGTCTACAATAATTCTCAAACAGCGGTCGATCTGGATAAATTATTTTCCTTCAAATTTAAATTTATGCTTATCTCTGCATAATGAACCACTTGCATTTGAAATGGTAAATTTACAACACAAGTTAAAACTATTATTTACTTTAAACAGTTTACAATGGTAAAGTTATAACTTTTCAGTTTTGCTGATCGAGGACTCGATTTTTACGTTTTGGAAATAATTTGGTGTGGGTATTGTCTCATTTACGAATTTCTTCATAATACAAGCTATATAATATGCAGAAATCTCCATTCACAGCATGATATAATATAATTATTTTCAGAACAAATATATTTTAAAACGAGATTTAACACTTTTTTGTGACCAGAAATAAGAGCTATTTCAATACCAACTTTTATGAAATATGGGCCAAATAAAAGTAAAAGTTCTGAATATGGATGTTTTATTAATAGAAATATTCAATGCTTTTAAGAAAAAAAATTTTGGACATTGTGAAGTAAAAACATTGCGTTGATGCAAGCAAACCGTTTCATCAATTTCCGTCGCTTTTTCTTGGTCCAAAAAAAGACGTACATACATATATTATATGCACATCGATGCCTCCTGTTCCAGTACTTGTAGAAAGCATTCGTGAGTATATAATTGGAGTTCTTATTGGATATTTAATTCTCTTTCCCATAACGGTTGCACCAACTATACTGTTATTTAGTTCTGTTTGCTTTGAATGCTCAACACGCCATTTCAATTTTACAATTTATCAGTGTTGACCACACACATTTACCTCCGCTCTAGAGGCATTATCAACACACTCTTTTCCAAAATTTGAACAACCTAAATCCACAAGAAAGTGCTTAAGCTATCATCAACATTAATAAAACTATCTGCAGCACGAGTCAAATAGTAAAAAACTAAACAAACTAAACCGACTCACAAAAAAAAAAAAAAAATATTCACGAAATGGGCGGGGGGAGAGAAAATAAAAAGTAGAACACATGTGTGTATCTAAATAAATCATTCGTATATTTTTGTTTTCATTCTACCACCAACGCGTTGCCAAATCAGCTGATACACTGCATTCGGCGAGCAGTTTCCCGTCTTCTCTTTATTTATTATTTTAGAAATGAAAATGAAAATGAAAATATCTATCACTTTTGTTTTTCATCGTGACAGAAATCCCCATCGTCATTATCCATAATCAGAGGCAGATTTTCTTTCTACCATTTGTTTAGCATCTTTACTTTACACTTGTACACACAATTTCTTCTTTTTAATCTCTTCTTTATGTAAGAAAAAAATCAAAACTAAAAATATATGTAAACTCCGGATGGTGTGCGGGAAAAATGCGATAATCCACAGCAATTGCTCTCAATTAACACTCTGACACAAAAACGCACAATCGAAAGGAAAATTGAAATAAAAAGGAAAAAAAACAATTCAAGACAACAAACAGAACTAAAAATCATATGAATTAACTGTTCACATTGTACAAGTGTATTAAAAAAAACAAAAACGATACTTAAGAATATTAACCGCACGTCACAAGTTCACTACACAACACTTTGGAATTTTCCAATTTTAAATAAAATACGTAGATGGTACTTTTGGATACGAATACGAATCTGTATTGGACAGATTCGTATTGGAATTTTATTGAGTTTTTTTTTTTTTTTAAAAAGATGCGGTTTTGAATTTTCGAATGAAACAAAACAGATACTCAGATACAGATTTAAGTACAATTTGTCGGGGAGGTTCGAATTATTTTATTACTTGCTATTGGAGGCGTAGAAAGAAGAATCGGAAGAAGCCGGTATGAAACGAAACGGCAAAACTGTGAATTATTTATCGGTTTGCCCGGTGTAACGTAACGACGAACAAACGGACAAATACCTATCCCACACTCGAGCAAAAGCGAATTGAAACTGAGTCGTGAGTTGTATCTAGAATAAAAATTACTCCTCGGTTTTCGATTTTCGTTGGAGTATTTCAGTTGTTTTTTTTTTCTTCTCATATTTGCTGTGTTGAATTTTTTTATTACTTGTGTCTCGACGTCTCCAATCCAGCGTGTGTATATAGATGGATGTTTTATGTTTGTGTGTGTTTTTCATTTCGGTGTTGGATTGTATTAATTTTGTGTACGACTTTTTCGTGGGGATAGTTTGTTGTGCTATTTGTATTTACATTTTACAGATACTGGCATTGTGTTCAAGGAGGTAAAAAGAGGTAATTTCTTTTAGACGGTCCTTAAATTGATGGGAAGGAAGGTAATGATACATTTTTGTATGCTTTTAATTGACGTTTCACTCTCATTAGTTTTCAATATTTTTTTTGTATTTATTTAAGAATTTATTAAAGTTGAGAGAGAAGAGATAAAACAGCTGAATAATCTCTCACTCTCTCTTTCGGTTAACTCTGTTTTAGGAGGGGTGGTATGGTTGGTTTAATATCTCACGCATACAAGTGAAATGTTTGCTGAAGTAAGTAAGTCGATTCGGTGTTTTCTTTTTACTCAGGAGAAAGAGTGAAATCTTGAGTGAAAGAGAGCAAAAGTGATTGTTGCTGTTGTGTTGTTTTGTTATCGTTTATCAATGAGAAACTAACTCATTTAAACATGATTACATGAGTATGTTTAGTTTTTTTTTTACAGACAGTCAACAGTGAACAGACCAGACCAGAGCAGACACTGACAAAGTAACAAGGCAGCCGACAACGAGGCCTGGCAGAAAGCACATGATAACATATGTGATAAAAAAAGTGTATGCGTAAGGTCCCTTATTTTAAATTCAGACATCTGATGGTATTTTGGTTTTGCAATTTTTTTTTGTTATGTGATTGTCGGCAAGGGAACACCGAAGACCGTATACATAAGTCCTGCGCGTTTTATAACCATTGATACAGAGTTGACATAATGCTATTCTCGAAGTAAAGGTGCTTGTCATGTAGTAGTATCTAAGTACGTGGCTACACATTCATCTCAATGGCAACAATAAGGCAATGAGGATTTTCACCAAAAATAAAATGGCTTGGAAGTGCTTTATTCCCATATCAAGAATTCTATTTGAAATGGATTTTTCTTTTTGGTTCACATCGACCTGTCTCGGTGGAGATAACTTTCATTATAATGGACGTTCAATATCATAATGTAAATGAGCTATAGAGCTATAGGAAAAGATGGTATTGCTATAGAATGTTAACGTTTCTACAGCTCCTGCACAAAAATATATGAGCTACTTCTGAAATATATGAGCTACTTCTGGAATACGATGGTGCGATGAACTGCCGCGCAGAAGGGCTGGGTTCGATTCTCAGCCTTAGCATCACCTAAAATGATTTTTAGCTGTCCCTCCTCTCGTGATGATCTGACAAATCATCGAAGTATTATCAGTTGTCAAGAATAGCTTACCTTAACTTTGCCGTTCGGGGTCGGTATAAAACATCGTGTAAGAAGTATAAAGTGTAAGAAGTAAGAAGTGAAAAAGCTAGGCCCTGGGTACTAACGAGCCTGTTGCTCCAAAAATGTTGTTTTGTAATTAACGAATGAATACAACAAGTTGCACATTCCTTCAATGCAATTTAAAAATTACCTGCTGAAACCTTTTATTAAAATCTTGAGGAGTCTGAGCAAATTAAAAAGGGCCCCGATTTCTCAGTGGTAAATAGCATTTAAAATAATTTATAATGACATTTATAATAACAATTTTTCTAAATCAGTTCATTTTTACAGTAATTTTTAGATATCTCTTTTAACATGTTTGATACATTTAGTTTTAAAAATTTCGTCATTTTTCATATATGTTGGTAACATGTTAAAGGGGATTAAGGCCCTTGTAGAGTAACGTCCTCTGACCATCTGTTGATAATTGCAAATTGAGTCATATATCATTCGCGTTTCGTAGGTTGTAAGGATGAGCTTCACGGGAAGTCAGCGTGGTAAATATGCTGGTGCTTCGCCATACTTTATTTTGAAAACGGTAAGTAATGCATTCATTTCGCTCTCTGCTTTGAATTCAACCATCTCAGAGTATCTAACATTTGCCTTATTGGTGTAAAGCGATTGCATAAAGGATGCTTCTCATACCAATATTTTGAAGTTTTTGTAATATTTCGATTTGACCTTGATTGCGATATGAAAACTGAACGGGAGAACAATATTCAAAATGTGGTTTCATTGCAGTGATGTAGGTATCTATACATTAACCGCTGCTTTATAGTCCATGATTTTTCGGATAAGTTTGAAAAATCCAATCTTTTTCCCTATTCTTTTGCAAATATAATCCATGCGCTGCTCCATTCTTAACTGTTTGTCTATTATCATTCCTAGATATTTTATGCTTTTAACATTTTCGATTATATTTCCATTTATTTTAATAGTTAATTCGCTATCTATATTATTGTCATCAACTTAGTCTTTTGTTCGTTAAGCTCCAGTTTATTCATTTTAAGCCATGAGACTAGATGTTTCACATCGTTGTTTAGATATATTAGATTGTCATCCGCATATAACAAACTTTTGAAAAATTGTGTAGTTTTTGGCATATCGTTTATATAAATTATAAAAAATAGTGCCCCTAAAATTGATTCTTGAGGAACACCTTGTTCTACTTTAATGTATTCCGATGTAGTATTATTTACTTTTATCCTCTGCGTTCTATTTGTAACAAAGGACCTGAACCATTTAAGTTCCTTGTTTTTGATATCATATTGATACATTTTTTCTAATAGTAGGTATTTCCAGATCAATTGTTTCGAACGCTATTTTAAAATCAAGGAAAAGTGCAATTATTTGTTTTCCACTTTGTACAATTCTTCCATTCATTTATTAAATGGCTTACCGCAGTCTCACATGAATACTTTTGACGAAAACCCGATTGGTAAATTGATAATATATTACTCCGTTCAATGTATTCCATTAGTTGTTTTTTAACTATCGCTTCTTATATTTTTTCAATTGTCCTTAATGAAGTAATTGGTCTCAACTCTTCACATACGTTGGTGTTTGTTATTACTTTCCATTTGCTGATTTTTTGAGTTTATGAAGAAATCCGTATGAAGAAATTCTATTTCTAAACAAATGCGTGCCTTCAATTTAAGTGGGTTGTATTTATATTCGTCCAATAGGGGTATATTGCCTTAATCTATTTATATAAGATGATTAAGCCATGTCCGTCCGTCCGTCTGTACTTCACCGATTTTTTGGCTTTTAAATTTTAAGCTGTGATAGGGGAATAACCCTTGTCCATGCCTACAGAACAAGTGTACAACTTTTCAAATTCATCCCATTCCGGTTTTGGTTAAACTGTAAAGAATTTTTTAAAAAATGTCTGAGTTAGATATTTAAACAACATGACTGCCTTTATTGAAAATATATAATGTTTTTATTCACGCCCATCAGCATGCCTCCGAAGGAAGTTTAAACATTTTTTTTATAATATGCACATTGCCACGCTCTCTTATTAAATTAACTTTCTTCTTGATCAAAAAATACAAATTTTAGGAAAGTGTCTAAACAAATTCACATTCGAAAAGTCGCTGTTTACTGTTTACTATTACACGGACCGTAGCAGATTTCACAGTTTTTCATCCGCCTTCAACCCGGCCAATTCCATCTCATTTTCTGGATGGAAGTAATGCCTCTTTTGTAACAGGTCTTGGTTAGTTCGCACTAATACATTTCTCCGTGATTGTGTAACTTCCAGCCAGCAGGGCCGCAGAACGATGTTTCGATTTGAATTCTGCCGGTCAAAAACAGCTTTTCAAAGTGTTGGCTATCACTGGGAGAAAAATAACCACAATTGATGTATAGTAAGAGTTACAAAAATTGGCATTGGCAACGTTAACGCGCTCAGTTTATGTCCATCAATTACTGTCCATAATTAACTTGGCAAAAAAACACATGCCAAAAACGAAAAAACTCTCCAAACCATATTTTCGCCAAAAGACACGTCACTTAATCGTTCACTCACCTAATGTCGTTTCCTTTTGTACCTGAAGGTATGTTATTCAGCGCAAAAACGTTCTGAAGTAGATACAATATCTATTGGAATTGCCATGCTTACAAAGTTGGCGATTCATAAACACATAGCTACCTAATAAGATTCATTGAAAGTACCGACAATTCGTGTGTGGGCTAAACCATAATTAGACAAACAAAAAAAGTGGACACTCAAAATGGATTTACATCACAAGAGTTCGCTCCCACACGCCTTACATTAAAGAAGATGTCAATCATCATGAAACTTAATTTAATCAATTTCAGTTCGCTCCCCGCAGCTGCTATCCTCAATCTACTATCCGTAACTATTCTTTGTACCCTCATGTTAGTGAGCTTTAGATATATTTTGGACATATACCTCAGTGTTAACCAAAAACAGTTTCGAATACGGGACGCGGATACTGATTAACATGAGGGCTTCGGCTTTTACCAACTTACTATCACATCTATCATTGTGTGTGTAATTGTCTGACAGAGGGGTGGGTCTCTTCGTTAAAAGCTGCTTTAATTTTCGTACACATAACAGATTATTTCTTAGGGTACACAAATATTGGAATCAATTCTTGGAAACGCGTTTTATTGTTGTTCGCTGACTATTGGAGACATGCGGGCATATAAATATTAGCTACTTATTTTTGATGAAGACAGTCGACACGTGACGTATTGATTTAGTGTCTAGACGAGAAAGACCTGCATGCTGTTCATCAACGCGTCTTAAGATGTTTTCAATAATTTTTTTTTTAATTTTTTTCGTTTCGTTAAGAGCCATAGATTCATACACAGTGCGCTTCCCTTGATTAGACGCAATAAGTTGGAAAAGCAATAAACCACCAAATTTCGGTTAAATATTTCCCCTATTTTTAGGATATTGGATATATCTAATATAAAAAATTCATTTTTGCGAAGGTTGTGTAAATGTTTAAGGTAATTAAAAAATATCGTGGATGAAGACGGCTCAATTACTGCAATCAGCTCTTAACTGTCTTAATACCACTTGATTTCTTCTAAAATGGGTTAAACACACTTTAAAATCATAGGAAAATGGGGGATAATATTGAATGTTGTCACTGACATTCCATTAATTTACAAGACGTGCGTTCTTATTGTGCTGGAATATATTTTAAAAATGCCCGAGGAATGTATTTATTTATGGAAAATGTTGCTTTCAGAAGAGCTGTTCTGTTCTGTTGCAATTCAAAAGCGGTATAATATGCGATTTAAAACGCCTTCCTGTCTGAAATTTGACAGTTCCAAATAATATTTTTACCCGATAAATGAAGTTTTTGGAGCCAACACACATTTTGATACGTTCCACACACCCAACAGAATATCTGTAATATTATCTATCGAAACGATATTTTCGACAAAACTATACATAAAACATTTAAATGGCGTTAAATTTGTGATAATGTTTTTTCAATATGATTTAAAAATTAATCGTCAACGATGCAGGTGGCCATGGCTCAGAGGAATGCGTAGTTGACTGCTAAGCCAAACGCTGCGGATTCAAGCCCCAGCTTCGGCAGCATTTGTTTTCTACGAAAATTGCCAGCATATCTGAGGACACCTGTGCGATAATATGAGACAATATAAATCTATGTCTCCTCCTCTGTGCCACCTTAGGTTTATGTTATAAAGGGTTTTTCAGTAAGAGCGCTACAAAAGTTTTATTTTTAAAATAAAACAAACAGTTTGGGATATCAATTAAATTTTTTGTTCCTGTAAAAGTACGTTCGATGCCATTATGTATGGAACTAGATTTCTTTTGCATGGCCACCACGGGCACGCTTGCAGAAGTCCAGACGCTGAACCCAATTTTCGACGGTTTTCAAGCATAAATCGGCAGATACTGCTGCAATTTCACGTTCGATATTCGTACGAAGTTCATCAATCGTCGCTGGCTTGTTGGCATAGACCATAGACTTGACGTAGCCCCACAGGAAATAGTCTAACGGCGTCAAATCGCACGACCGAGGCGGCCAAGCGACTGGACCATTTCGTGAGATAACACGTTCTCCAAACTTGGTTTCCAATAAATTGATTGTGGCATTCGCTGTGTGGCTTGTGGCGCCGTCCTGTTGGAACCACATGTCCTCCAAGTCCATATCATCCAATTGGGGTCAAAAATATTCGGTTATCATTGAATGGTAGCGATTCCCATTCACAGTAACGTGCGGTCTTGATCATCACGGAAGAAGTACGGCCCAATGACGCCGCCCGGCCTCATAAACCACACCAAACCTTAATTTTTTCGGGATGCAATGATGACTCATGGAGTACTTGTGGATTGCTGCCTGACCAATAGCGCATATTTTGTTTATTGACGAAGCCATTCAGCCAGAAATGAGCCTCGTCGCTGAATATGATTTTTCGATGAAAATTCGAATCATTTTCAAGTTGTTGCTTAGACCAATTCACGAACATACGACGCTTCTGGTGGTCAAGCGGCTTCAGTTCTGGCGTCAATTTAATCTTGTAAGGATGTAGGCCAATATCTTTTCGCAAAATTCGCCACAACAACGTCACAGAGATGCCCAACTCTTGAGAACGACTTGTGAGAGACACATTTGGGCTTTCTTCAACTGAAGCCTTAGCGGCAGCAATATTCTCGACACTACGGGCACTTCTTTGTCTCACTGACACGGGAACATTTTGCACTGTGCCTGTGGATTCAAATTTTTCCACTAGACGCTCAATTGTTGATCTGCTAGGACGATTATGACGACCATAAATTGGACGTAACGCTCTTAACGTTGAGGCCACTGACTCCGAATTTCGGTTGTAAATTTTAAGAATTTCGACTCGTTGTTGGATCGTATATCTTTCCATCATGAAATGTCAAACCTTACTGAAGAGAAATGTCAAAAGAGCGGCAAAAAATATGGCGTCTTTTGCTGTCCCTGTAGCTCAACTTTTGTAGCGTCCCTTTTGAAAAACCCGATATGTCTTTCCTTCTATGTGTCTATCTGTCTCTTTCTGTTGTGTTAACTGTCTTGATCTGTCCCACCCAGCCGATGGCTTCAGTCGCCAGTGCTGTTACGTGTCTGTAGTTCGTTGCATTCATGTGCGAAGTACTGTGATGTCAATGTCAATGTCAATAATCGTCAACGAAACCTGGTCGATGCGTTAAGTAGTCTTTGAAATATGTTAAGCCAACAAAGCTATTTGATATTTTTAAGACTTGTCGTTTTTTTATTATATTCTTACGATTAGGAGATATTTTGTTTTTAATTTCTGTCTTGATAGACCTTTCAGTTTTGTTTGTAAAAATTGCAAACTAATTATAAGCAAATCAATTATAAGGGCATTTTATATGTCTCTTTCTGAACATGAAAAGTAATTTAGTTATTTCCATATATTTGAAAGCTGTTCCTTTAGCAATATTAAACAAATTACTGATTTCCCTAAAGGAACAGTTGCTGGCAAGCTTCCAAGTGGTTAGGTATAGCGCTAGCCTCAAACCCGTTTTAGGCGGGCCGAAATTATTTTTTTCCAAAATGGATATAGTTTACTCTCCACAACCTAATAGAATTAATTTTTAAACTTAAAATGCTTTCCAAGTTTATGGATGCTTTCCAAGTTTATGCCATCCACGAGATTTAAATCAGTCTTATCATCTTTTTTTTCAGACATGTTGAGCGATGGTGTATCAAAAATTTATTAAAAATGTTATGTATTCAAGTTGTCAATTATTTATGAATTTATGAATTTATTTTCATATGGAATTATGTACTCACTTTTGTCAAATCATGATGACCACATTCATGCAGCTCCGTTTGCGTTCATAAATGTGTTCAATGAATATGTGTTGCATGATTTGGGCAATATTGTTTGCAATTATGAACTTACCCTTCCAGTTTTTTTCGTTAAAGGTTACAAATCCATTATCGGAAGAATTAGAATCACCCCCTTCAGAGCCTTAGATGATTTCCTACAGCTACTGCCCCTTGATTTCTTGGCAAAAAGACCAATTCGTGTGCAGTTGTGAAATCGAGAACCTTGTTACAATGAACCATTTTCAAGGTGAACACAAAAAACATATAAGAAGGCTAAAATCCACTGTGTGGATCGTTTTTCATCCTATCATCCCATCCCTAAAATATGGGCTTTATGGCAAAGAAATATTAAAATTGAAATTGTCACAGCATATTGTTCAAAATCTGTAATGGCTCGACAAAAAACAACGTTTTTCACCTCCATATGGTAGGGCGTAGGGTATAGAAATGCTTTTTGTAGCAAAACGCCGCTAAAAAGTGTGCGTGTGTGGGCTTAAATAATGTATGGACTTAATTTTTTTTTTAAACCAATGATTTTGTATCAAATATTTTAAAATTTTACCGAAAAAAGTTTCCCTCAAAAGGTGTGCGTGGGAAAGGTCCTTATGTGGACAAAATATAGATATTGGGATTGACTACATATGTTGTTCAGTCACTTTTCAAAACTTACTACCGTTTGTCCAAAAATAACGTTTTTCTTAAAAGTGGGCGTGCTAGCTATTCTGAGCGGATCGGTATACTTTGAGGTATATCTACATAAATTATTTTTCTATGTTACAAATAATGTGTCAAAACTAATGTACCCCTAGGGATAGGGTATAAAGATAATAAATTACCTAAATATTATAGAAAATACCCACCACATCATTAAACATCTCAGCTTTGAGCATAACTTGAAGTCAACAATTGATCGACTTACTACCTAAACACTATTTGGACTTATTAAAGTTTAATTGATTTTGGTCCTAAATATTCTTATGTGACGTCCCTTTTGTTGATGTGGATTGTTGGCGGTGCGTCGCGTTGGGCGTAACCCGCGCATTTTAAGACCAGGAAGGTCCATTTTGGTACCACGTGGATCTTTCGACTTGAAGTGATCGACTATGAAGCGGAGGGGGTTTCTGACATTATTATTAGCCAGGTCATCTAGATTGTCAAAGAAGTAGTCTTCTAGGTGGATTTTCTTTTTATGGAGAGCTCTGGACAAGAGCAGAGAAGGTGAGGAATGCACTCCCCTCATCCTCGTCCAAGCAGCTTCTGCATAAGTCATTGTTAAAGGGGCATAGTCGTTTTGTATGTAGTTAGTCCTAAGGGCAGTGTTCTGTATCATTAGCATTATCAAGCAGAGCGATCGCTTCTGGTTATATTTTGGCTATAATTGTCCGTTGTACGTTGTGTCCTTTATCCATCTGTTGTTTTGCATCCAGTATGATTATACAGGCGGTAGAATAAAAAAAGTAGTGCCCAGTCTGCAAGGTCCTCCCCCTGGCAAGCTGTCTTTAACCCCGCACCGATTAGAGGATAATGGCAAAGTGCTCTCCCATCTCGTTTAAAGAAAGTCGAATTTTGGTTGCTGATTTCGATGGTATCCAAGGATTTGATTGCAGCTTTGATGTTACTGATGATGCTAAAATTCTTCGTGGAGATAACCAAAGAGTGTTTTTTTAGAGGTATAAAGCTTTGTATTGAAATAAAACACAAGAAAATCGTTTTAATGTCCATCAATTTGGCTTTTTGGAAGGCTAATTCTATGCCATTATTGTTTAAATATGGTTTCGGGCATGTGGCCGCTCCGGCTGGTTCAAATAAAGCCAAGTCTAGAACTCCAATATTCAACCAGTTTTTCGATCATTTGGGGCCTTATGTCGGCAATAAGGCCAAGAATGTTGGCTTCCAAGTCCCCTAACGTTTCTGGTTTGTTGGCGTAGACGAGCGACTTCACATATCCCCAAAGAAAATCTCTATCATGGTTCTATAGCGGTCTCCATTAACTGTAACTGACTCTCCAGCATCATTTCGGAAGAAGCATGGCCTAATGACTCCTCCAGCCCATACAGCACACCAAACAGTCATTTTTGAGCCTCATCACTGAACTAAATTTTGAGATGACAATCAGCATCGAGATCAATCTCATTTTAGGCCCATAAACCAAAATCACGACGCATTGCATGGTCTCGCGGCTTTAATTCTTGCACAAGCTGGATATTGTTAGGTCGTAAGTCAAGATCTTTGCGCAAAATCTTCCATAAAGTTGATGGACAAAGCTCCAATTGCTGTGCACGGTGGCGAATCGATTCATTCGGGTCCTCTTCAACACTTGGCTCTACAGCGGCAATTGTTTCTTCGGTGCAACATCAACATCACTACCCCAAATAGAAAATGTTCGTTGTATGAGATGCGCACTCTATGTAGTTCTATACTCTTTGATATTACTTTATACCGCAGTCAGCTTAAGGTTTGCTTAGTTGCCATGATTTCCGCCTGGAATAGTGAAGATGAAATCATTTTTTTAATTCACATAAAAAGAATCTACATAATTCGCGCGCATCGCGTGCATCCACTATAACCTCACCCAACCCTAGAACAGAGCCCGTTTAAATGTGTTTGGGGTTTGTAAAAAAACAAACCCCTAGCAAGTTTCAGGCATTACATATTTTTTGCGATGTTATATTTTGCACACTATTAAAAAAAAAGTGCTGATTTGGCAACACTACGTAACCGTACTTGATTTATTAATATCGAAACATTCGGCATGGACATGTATTGAGATTTCGGGTTGGAACTAGTTCTTCTGATTCCTGATTCAGTCTCAGCCCCCTATCTGCGATTTTTTGAAAATATAGCTTCACACAATCTCAATTAAATTTTTTTTTGTAGCTTTGTCGTCTGTCTTCTTTTTTGTTGGTGATTATTTTTCGGGGGTAAAAAGTATGGGTATGTGTACGTATGCAACGCCAGACGAGACATGTGTGCTTCTGCTTGAAAGGGTCGTTTAAGTGTGACTGATATCTTATTTGATTTGCTTGCCGTATTATATTTCAACCTTCGTTGTTCTCGTCATCTCCATCATCATCATTATTCTGCTTCTGCTTGCTTCTTCTATTCTCCTGGACTAAAAAATTTAAGACTTTTCGTGTGTTATTTGTTTAAGATCTGACCTTGATTTTTTTACGAACTTGATATAAAGTTTATAGGCCCGAAATCTGAATGAAGTGGTGTTGATGGTATCTGTGATGGTTGCGAAGTATCATGCTCTTTATACTGTCAAGACTGCTGAGAGTGCCGCCGTCGCCCCCGGTGCTATGTTTATAGCTTTTACATGGCATATGTCTATGGATAGAAGATTTTTTTTTGTGTTGTATCGTTTGGTTGAAATGCGTATTATTATTATTTTTGCTTTTGGTTAGTCTTGCGTCTATTGATTTCCCGAAGATTGATTTGGCTTGTTCTTGCTGTGTTTTTTTTTTTGACGATTGTTATTTTGTTTTACTAGTTTTTTCATTCATCCTTTTGGAAGTGGTCGTTTCGGGAGGAGAGGACCACACGTCTATGTATATCTACCAATTGCAAATGCGGACTTATATAAAATATATATACAGATATAAAGTACATATAGATGTTGTATTGCGTAAAATGGCAGTAGGTACTTGTTGTTTATTTTCGCGAGCCATGAATTTCTGTATATGTATGCATGGATACCTTTGATTACACACACTTTGGGCAACTTTTTTGTTCGCCCAGTCTCGTGTTAATTCTGTATCGCTGGAATACTCGTGCTGCGTACGTTGTACCTGTTTAATTTACCTTCTGATGGACCAATTTGAAATCTAGAGGCGTAAAATTCGATGCCTAGTGAAGTTGGTGTTTTCTTTTTTCTTGTCAGATAATTATCATTTTGCGTTGTTATTATTCATTTGTGCGTATTTGTTAATTATCTGAAATTGTTTATTTGTAGGTATGCTCTGTGAATTGCCGGGCTTGTACTGAAGTATGAGGTCACTTTCAGATTTTCTACAATAGTGAACACCGCATTATTAGTGCCAAACGGCCCAGCCCAAATTTCACTACTAGATACATATGCATACGAAATCATTTTCCTTTTTACTCCCATGTGGTGGGATCTTAAATGTTGGTAAAGAAAACGTGACCAAATTAGAGAGACGTATAAATATCTATCATCAATATATTTTACATGAATTATTTGAAAAAAGTTCTTTAGGCCTAACAAGTTGTTTATTCTACTAACCAGTAGTAAGCTGCCTGAAACTTACCAATAAATTCATGGGTAATTAAAAAAATTGTTGTTGCAAGCCATTTTGAGCTTAAAAACACATATTTTTGGCGCAAAGGAGAGGTCCTCCTGTTTAACGCCGAATCCAAACGGCAAATTTGGCAGTGTTACTCTTAGACTTTGTCAAACATTCGCTAGAGGTGGAGTAGTAATAAAAACATAGATGTTGTCAATTTCTGGATTTGAATCAGGAACCCCGAGCTTAGATATTACTCCTACTCTCTAATAATTATGCCACAACACCATCTTACTAAATAAGTGGTGCTACAGCCCTGAGTAAGCCCGAGATCAACCAACATACCTCTCAAATTAGCCGGTCGGTTTCTATTTTGTCGCGCCACCTCATCTATTGCGTCCAACATCTGGCTGCGTCAAATACTCTGCCAGCCGAAGTATTTGTGTCTATTGGCTGAACGTCTTATAGCCATAATTAAAGTTCAATGCAGAGATTTCTTTAGACCCAGCCAACGCCTATGTAGAGTTCATAAATTTTTGAATCTTCATCTTTGAGCACCGCCAACAAAAGTTTTTAATACATTTATCGTTCAAAACGTTAAAGAACTTCTTCATCCGCTTTTGACACAATCCATGCTTTAGCGCCGCACTTTCTGACTAGTTATCGTTATCTGTGGATGTTGAGGTTCTGTCGAATTTCTCGATGTACTTTCTTGTTGAGATCATATGCATGCTCTTAACCTCCTTTACTGTTAAACCCTTATCTTGTGGCTGTGGCATGTCGTTGGTTGGACTAACCAATGTGTCAATATATTTGGCGACAAGTCGCATTTGTATGAATGTATGTATATGGGTGTCGAATTTTGAAAGATAATATTCCTAAAAAGGATTCCTCCGTAATTCTTCCAAAACGAAACACGTCCATCAACGGCGAGCGATACATGATAAGCATCTTCTTGTGACCTATACTAGATGATATTTATATACGAGATTTTGGATTTGCGACTTGAAGGCATGGTTATCGTTTTGTTTGTATTCAATTTATAACGCTGTTTGGGATTATCGGGCTAAATCCAAGGGTTTAGTTCTTTGAAGACGCCGCAACAAATTTGGAAAACCGTTGTGTTAACGTGTCCTTATAAACGTTTTTTATGTTTTCGTGCAAAATATTTCATATCATCTTCCAGATCTCTGCGTGGATTTGCGTTCCTTATGCACCACTGCGCATTGACGAATGATCTCAACATTTTGTTTTCAAAAGTTTGTAAAATATTAAGATTCGTTTCACTGCTACAACCCCACAGTTGTATACCATATGTCCAAACCGGTTTTAGCACTTCCTGTATAATAGCAGCTTATTATCAAGGGTTAGCCTCGAATAATTTTTGAACCACCAGTATCTACGAACGTTCTCTATATTTATATAACGGCACTTCTTTGAGTCATTCCTAGATATTTCGCTTAATTTGCAAACCAGACTTGAACCGTACATAGAAGTACGACAAATCTACATGAATCGATTTGCTCTCGTTAAGTGCATTCCGACAAGATTTTGTCCATTCATCGACCTCGTTGAGAGCAGTTTGTAAATTCATATTTGTTTCCTCTATTGTTGTGCCGATTGCTAGTATAGCAGTGTTGTCAGCAAAAGTTGACAATAGTGGAATATCACACAACAATAGGAGGTCCAAGGATGCTTTTTTTGGGGTACTCCTGCCATTATTTCTTCGAACTCTGAATATTCGTTTCCAAGTTTCACACGGAAGAGTCTATGCTCACGATACGACACAAGGATTTTATATAATTCAGTTCAGCCAGGACTTGTCTTAATTTGTATTGAAGGCCTCTATGCGAAACCTTGTCAAAACCTTGCGACACGTCAAGAAATACAAATACAGGGGATGTATGACACTTCGTTTTGCTATCTTGTAACCTTCAACTATTGAAAGTTTAAATGAATCGGGTACCACGAGCTATAAAAACTGATTCTCAAATGATGACAATGTCGGAGGGAAGAGAAAATTCTTCTACTTCAAGAACAAGCCAGTTTCGACAACTGTCAACATCAACCTTGGCAAGCTATTTCGTGACTCAGGAGACGAACACTTAACTATGAATTACCGATAACGAAGTTTAATTTAAATTATTAATTCATCGGCACTTACTAGCGCTACAAAACGTTCTGGACCTTCAGAAAAGCCAATGCCTCTTGGGACATGGGTGTGTCGCATACAAAATAAGCGGAGAATAGAACAATATCACTGGGAAAGAATTGAATGAGTTGATTAGATTACAGACTCTTTGAAATAATGCCATGAGAACAAAAACTAGGAGCAACTTTAATACATCTACAAACTGGTTTTTGCAGTCTAAAGTGGTTGAGTGTTATTTTCAAAATGAAGCACAAGCTATTACTAAAGTATCTTACCCCAAAGTTAGGAAACGACTGAATCGCTTAGAAGATGAAGGGCCTAAGCGGCATTTTCAAAAACTTGAGTAATCAGCTTTTAAAGTTATTTATCCATATATCTTTTGATAAAAACAGAGTTAAAAGTTTTAAACAGATATTTTGAAAATTGAAATGTTTTATCATTTTAGAAATGTTTTTTGTTGAAAAGAGAGGATTTGCGAAATATTTTCAGTATGTGCAGACAAATTTAAAAAAAAAAATTATTTAGTTCCTTCATTTTCTAAGCGCCTGAACTCTAACTTTAGATTCGAAATATATAGAGACTCTAGAACACAGGACAGCGCAGCGAAAAAAACTCATCTCAGTTTTTTTATGTGTTTCGCAAAACCTTAATACCAGGTTTCCATTTATGCTGATCCTGCTGCACTACCAAGTTTAATATACCCGTAAGCCAACGATATTATGAAATATGAAATACTCCTTAGAAATACTGTAGAAGATTAAGTATTCCATCTGCAGCATACTAATGTCATGCAAATGTAAATTGCAGTGCTTCCATGACGCCTTAAATATTACTTAATCGTTGACAGACAAACGGCCAATGCAAGTGCATGCACAACGCCTTTACAAACCAGGAAGACAAAAGAGTTCGGAGAATTCTATGTCATCACGTACGTGTCATGTCCAACAATTGTTGCATGTCCCAAAACAGAAAACAAACAATAAAATCAAAAGACTTGTATAGGTAGGAATGGGCCGGCAAACAATGACAACTCTTAAGGAATCTTTCACTGTAAAACAAAAATCAATTGTTGTGGCGTTTGTGATAGGGTGCATGGAATAAATTATAAAGTCTGCCAGTATCTTGGTATAAGGTGTGGTTTGTTAAACATACACGATTGTGGACATGGGGCTATAATTTGTTCTGATGATAATTCACATGAATATAATAATGGATGGACAAATCGAGCCGTCCAGATGGAAGTGTGAGTAAAAGAAATGTTACGCATTCGCCACCGAATACCATTTATCGAATCTATTTGGTACTGTCGGAGTCCCTTTCTATGGGTATGCACTTTGAATTGGAGTAGAATTGTTGAACTCACATATTCACAGAATCGAATTTGCATCGTGTTATTTGATTTTTCACTCATAAATGATATAAAAGAGCCTTGACAATGCATGTCTACGTAACGTTAGTCACTTATACATGTCTTATGAATAAATTGATAAACTAGAGTTGATTAAATTGATAAATATATTTCTAAGAATTGCTCTAATATTAATTCGTTTAAAGTAGACAAAATGAGCACTGAATCGTTGCCAACTATTGCGTTCTATGAACGAACCCAATTTATTTTTATGGAAGTTGCATTGAAAGTTGCACAATAAAGCGGCCAAACTCGGTCAACACACTTTTGGTACACCAAAATGCGTAATTTCGCTTTTATGTTCATTTAGCATACAGGGTGTGATATTTTAAGCTCAAATTTACTGAAGATGCCAAACTGTTTGAAATACCAGCTTTATATTCATAAAAGTTGGTTTAAAAGAAAATGCGACGCATGAATCACGTTTTTTTGCTTTTGAATTATTTTAATTAACGATAGACAAAAATTTTTAAATCTAAATTATTGACAGAGTCTAACTTTCTGGATCTAAGCGGACTATAAACTTATCTCTTTTTTATCGTGGGCTGGTGGAAATCTTCATAGACACGATGAACAAGTGACCAAAGTAGTGCGAGATTCTTACACCCTAAAACCACCACCTTTTTTGTATTTTTTTTTATCACGTGTAATAAATGTTTGGCAGGTAACTTTCCTTTGAGAGTTCCTGCTTTTTCCGCAATTTATAGCGCGGTTTCTCATTATCGAGCCAACTCAAAGGGCTTAGTTCTTTGAAGACGCCACAATAAGTTTGTTTTGTCAAGAATTTCGCATTTCTTTTTTACACGCGACTTCCATATTAATTTTGCATCGAGTGTCATTCCGCTTCATTTGCAAAAGGACTCGAACCGTACTTAGAAATACAGGCAAATTGTTTGTCCGTTTATAAGAACAATCTACATGAATCGATTTGCCAAGATTTTGGACATTCATTGATCTCGTTGAAAGCGTTCTGTAATTTCAACTGCTACTATAGCAGTAAACGTTGCAACTATTGTATTGTTTGTTTGTGTGATATCATATGTAAATAAGTACAATAGTGGTTCAAGGACGCATCGTTGGAACTTTCAACTCTAAATATTCGTTTCCAAGATTCACACGAAAGAGTCTATGCTCAAGATTTTATATAATTTTTCAGGCAAAACTTGTCTTGGTTTGTGTTGAAGGCCTATATGCCACACATTGTCAAAAGCTTGCGACACGTCAAGAAATACGGCTGAGCAAATTCTTTTTTCTTCGAAAGCTTCCTCAATTAAATAAATAATTCGATGTACTTGGTCGGCAGTCGAGTGTTTACTTCCAAACCAAAATTGATGGTCAGGTATGAGGAGTTTCTGATCAATAATAGGGTTTAGTAAATTTGCAATACAAAAAAAAAACATTTTGCTTTAGTCAATCGGTTAATAAATGTCAAACTCATTCAATGTTAACGTACCGACATAACGGATGGCGCATCATGTATATCTACATACAAAATAGTAAATATTACTAGGATGTAATCTTGATTAAATATCCGTAGCAGGAATTTTATTCCCATTCTACTATCAACTTACTTACTTAACCGGCTCCCGAACGTTTAAAAGTCTCTAAATAAGACAAGCCGGCCTTCCATCCATTTTACCCACGTAGCTTTTAGTCATAAAGTCTATGAGCTGACATCCGCCTTCATCAATCTGAAACCGAAAATTCAATATTCCTCATCATCTCGAACCTGAAGGCTTTTTTTTAACTTTCAAACTCATTTTTTATTTACTTAAAATATTAACTTACTACTAGACAAAAATGCTTAAATCTAACTTATCAATAACTGGTTTACTTAATCTAACTTATCGGCCCTTAGTGGGCGCTGTAAGCTTATATTTAGCTGTTTTATTTTGCCTTTAGGCTTAGGTTTGTCGGTTTTTTGGTTTTATATTTAATTTCAATTTACAAAGAAAAAAAATTTAAAACTTTGTTTAGTGACTTTTTTTTGTTTTATATAAAAGCTTATTCTAGATTATATATAACTTAAGACTACTTAAACTACTTAAGCCTAACTTAAGACTACTTAACTACTTAAACCTAACTTAATTATAATCGGGGTGGCGAGCCCTCGTTGCGCATGCCCCGAGGGGTCGCCATCCTGATTGCGTCTTTCGGTCCCACGGCAGCCTGCGTGCAACCATATTGTACGCCAATATGGTGCACAAGCCCCGCCCCAGACCTTGTTCCTAATTTTAAAATCTTACCTATGGAGTTGGACTAAAAGTCCGCAAAGTCCTGAGGAAGTGCAGAATCACCTTCCTCATATAGCCACCAGAATTGAGTGCGCTGTTTTGCAGCATCGATCCTATCGCGATCCGATACTGCCGTGCTAAAGCGGAGGAGCTCCGGAGCATTGTCGACGTACCCGTCGCTGATTAGCCGTTTGTCCCGCGCGTCACGATAGCGGTGGTATAAAACCGTGATACCGTTCCTGTCTTGTACTAACCCTAACGAATCGATGTAAATGAATGCCTCTGGTGGAATAAAGCCCGATATGAGCGTACTCTCCATATATGTTTCATTGGGGTAATAAGCCCCAAAGATCAGGCTGTTGTCGCTAGCCATCGCCCTTGCAGCGTGCCTTCGAGTCACCTTAATTAGGAAATTGTCAATTCTATTCAACTGAGCCCCATTGTATAGAATCTCGTTGCGATAATATTTTATGTACTCGGAGTCCGGCGTTCGGTGCAATCCTAAGCAGGATCGGAGACAACGTCTCTCAAACAGGCGTATCCTTTCCATGTAGGATGGTGATACATTGAACCACACGGGACAACCGTAAGCGATGATCGGCCTTATGAGGGCCATGTAGCAAATGACTTTCACCCTTGAATCAAGTTGACTGCTATGAAACAATCTTCTTGTCAGAGCATAAGCCCCCCTAGCCCTGGCCAGACAAGCATCCACATTTTTATTAAAATATAGAAACTTGTCAAGCCAGATGCCAAGGTATTTGACTTCACTTCTCACCGCCAACGGCCGTCCATGCTGTCCCAGGATACACAATTTTTTCCAGTTTTTTCTGGTATCGTAAGAAGCCCTTTGCACTGGGGTCCTGAACAGAATTGTTTCGGTTTTTTTGGAAATTGATCCTCAATTTCCAATCATCGCAATATCCCTTAATGTGATCGAAGTCACGTTGCAAAAGTGTGTTGATGACCTCGATTTTCGGACCTGATCTGTACGCCACTAGATCATCTGCGTACGCTATAGCTGTCTGAGGGAACCTACAAGTTCACTTGTATAAATGTTAAACAATATCGGGGAGTTCACCGCCCCCTGTTGTAAACCGTTTTTAATTTCAAAGACTTTACTCGCAGTTACGTTGCCACATTTGACAACGAACTTCTTTCCCATAAGCATTTCATAAATCATATATAGCATGGGTTTTCGCATGCCCAGTCTGGTCAGCTTGTAGAAAAGCCCCTCTAACCATACGGTGTCGAAGGCCTTCTCAAAGTCAACCAGGCAGGCCCCTGTGCATTGTTTTTTGGACTTATTCCATTGGATGTCGGACACTAGTTTCGACGCGGCATGAATGGTATCATGCCTCGCTCGAAAACCAAACTGATTATCCGGAATAATTTTGTTTTCCTCAACCCACTTAAGCAGAGCTCTATTGACTATCTTCTCGAATACCTTGCTTATATTCGGCAGAAGGCTTATTGACCGAAGATTTGCAGGGTTCGTTTTGTCCTTGTCCTTTTTGGGGATAGGATGTACCACCGCCGTTTTCCAGTGCACCGGATTATGTGCATTATTCAGTGCATTGTTAAACAGGGTGGTGAAGATATCGACTGCTTCTATTGGCAGGTGTCTCAGTACGACGTTTGGGACACCGTCCTCTACTGCCGACTTTTTATTTTTCAATGATACCAAGATGTTCAGGAGTTCATCTTTTTGCACGAACAGCATAACCTAAAGGCTTTGATTCGACGGTTGTCTTGGCTGATGCTCTCGGGATCAATGGGCCCAAGTCAATTTATTTGATTACTTTTTTAATGCATTTACTCCTTCGAACAGCTCATATAGTTCGACGTAATATGTTCTCCTCGATTCGGCTACTGGTGTATTATTTTTAATTCAAAAGCGCCTAATATTTTCATAGCTTCCCAGCTTTTTGTCTCGCTTTTAGTGCTGTAAAGTGGACCTGATAGGATTAGTGTCCGGTATAGAAAGAATTTGAACTTTCGAGCGGGGGGTTTGTTTTGCTAAACCAAAATAACATCGGTTTACTAGTATCAGCGTTCTTCTTATCATATATTCTTAGTAAGCTACAAGAACAATGCGTTTCGTCTTTCCATCAATTGGGAGTAAGATGGCAGTGACCAATGATGTCGATATCATCTGTGTATCATTAGGTGCCACAGATGTATAAATTTTAATGGAGTTCGGAGTATCATCGTCTTCCAAACAAGGGTTCATATACAATCTTGAAGTCAATGAAACGATTACCCGTTTCGACTTCAAATTCGGTGAGCATTGGCTTTATGTTCGAACTGCCGGGCAGGAATCCATACTGGTACGTGCCGATAAGTTTAATTCTTAATGTGATTATTGCAGAAAGTCGTTAGATGCATGATATGGAATCTCATTTTTACAGATATGACATATTATGGACCTGATATGGGACATATATGACATATTATGTACCTGATGCATGCTTTCGTCCATCCCAGTGTATTGATGGATGGCATGGCAGCACCATGTTGAATTGATAAATGTTCTTCTTGTGCGATGCTCTTTGACTTTAAAAAAAATGGGAGGCTGCATATTCTCGTATTTCTCGTTCCTTCTTATGCTTCAATACTTGTTCGTCCCGAGGTTTGCGTTCGTTGTGCCGAAACACTTTTGTCACCTATTTTCGGTACTGGCAAACATCACAAAATTGTTCAAATCCTTTGAGAGTCTCGCTGTCAGTTGTTTCTGGTAGACTCTGGCTATATTTGGTTCTCCAAGCCGATCAAATTGAACTGCCATTGAAATTTGAGCTCTGAAATTAGCTGCGACAAGAAAATATTCCGAGTTGACGCTAACTGAATGTAGTATATCCATTATTTTCGGAACGTTTTCCACATGCATGATCACATAATCTAACTTGTTGTCGGTTTGACTGTCTAGAGATCGGCAGGAGTCACTGTAGTATACGTTGCTAAAAACTCGGTAAGTCGGATGCCATGACCTGTTGTCGTTTCGCAGAGATTGTATTTCCCAACAAGTTTTCTTTTCCAATTTTTGCACTGAAATCCTTTTTTGAATTTAAGTATGAATTTGAAAGCGTATTCCGTATAGGTTCCTTTTTGATCCATCTTCTGCAGTTTCATCGTTAGCGTGTGTACATATAAGATTGATATTTTAGAACGTTGCTCTGATGAGGGTCGAGGCCAGTAGATTACCAACAGGGAATTCCTTCTTGACCTAAACTCGCATCCAACTATACGCAGCCTTTAATGGTAGCTGTACTAAATGTCGCACTTTTTTTTTGTATTCCTGATTTATCGCGTTTCTTGAATTGCGGGCAGTACAGCATCGTGCTGCGCTGTAGCTCCGGCATCTTTTGGTATTTGGGTGATCCTTTACTCGAGGCTATTATATCTTTTTCTTATACATATCATGTAAAAACTCATGCGAAAACGATGAACTTTGGAGAAAAGCTAACGGAATTTTGAACCGTCAGAGCCTAAATTAAGTAAGGATTGCTAAATTTTAGGAACATGCGCTGCAACGTTTAGCAACGCAACACATATGATATGGTCTTAATAAGATTTTGCTTAGGTTTAACGGTTTCTGCATTTTTATTTTTATGTAGTAGACCTACATTTACTGTAATAAAAATCTTTACAGAAAAATAAACGGCCTTTGCAAATGAAATTATAATATATCACCCTGTGTAGAGCGTACACACAAAATACTGTCAACGAGTATGAAGTTATTAGACATAAATTAATGAAGTGCCTTCGTATAAGCCGTACACACATACGCACTCATTTAGCCTGCGTGTGCCGATAGTCCGCCATGGACAGTGTACGGGAAAAATAATAAATGATTAGGAGGTCAGTTGAATGAACTGACACCGGCGCGGCATCGATTGCTGCCGGCGGAGAGCGGATTGCATAATGCATACAGTATCCGAATCGTAATATTGGGAACAAAACGCTGATATTGCTGCCACATGTCGGGGACCATATCAGGCACAGGCGTAGCTGGTGTTGTATCACTATCACCATCGCATAGAGCATCCGTGTAGAGCACTCGTACAAGTCAATTGGTACCAACAGAGGCTTAGACAACATTCCATTTATGGTCTTATGTGGTCTCGTTTTTCCTCCTTATCTGTCCCCTGGCATATAGTGGTAGCCCCGGAATTGGGTTATTCTTAAATCAAGTGCGGTGCGCTGGTCAACTGGATTGCAGTTGAGTGGTGCGCCCAGCAATTGAGAGTGATTTCAGTTTCAGTTGACATTATTCAACTATGAAATTTTTTTTTTCCCAGTTGTTGATGGATAATTTACACCACTCAGTGGTGATAGCTTAGCAGGACAAGGCCTTCATGTGTTGGCTTGGACCGCACGGACATGGATTGTGCAATATATACGATTCCATTGCATGGCAATTTGTCATTTGTTTAACAAATTCCCATTGAGCGCGCGTGCGCGCGCATTGCGCTGAAGATTGGAGCAGTGTAGGCCATATTCAAACCATTTTTCTTATCTCTTTACGTTGTATCCGTTAGAAATGAATAAATTCATTTTAAAATTTGAATTGATTCGAATTGGGAGCAGACAGATTTATTTTCGCATTCTCGTGTATGCATTGAATTTACATCGAATTTTGTGTGGACGCATAGTAATTGGACGGGAAATTGATTGAGCAATCTGATTTATTAGAATCGATTAGAATTTAATGGAATTTCGTTGTATTGGGAGGCTACCACACGCATATTGTAGGACATTGCGTTTGTTATGTAAAAACAACCGCTTGGAGGAGAGATGTTGTCTTTGAGAAAAGTTGAAAGTGTTTTTCATTGGGTGAGCAAAAAAAAGGAAAGGTCTATCTGCTCTAATCGCGACAATAATTTCGTTTGAAATTATCGTTTTGATAATTTGTTTGTTAAGCTTAAATTTAATTGCAAACATCTAGATGACATCGTTATGGCCAAAAACTTGGGCACCATCAAACTAACAGAACTGTCCCACAAATTCTATCCATTGATGACCATTTTTATACACGTTAGACGTGTTTTTATATCAGCAGTATTCGTAGTTCATAGTATGATACGCAAATATTTTTATGACACGAAACTTAATTTTTACCACAATTTTACGTCTTGAGGTGCCACGAGTTTAAATAAATATGTCTGCCGTTTTGCCGTTTTTAGTATTTTGAATTATTTTTTCTGGATTTATTTTATAAAATCTTTTCTGGCGAACCAATAATGCTTTAGGAGCGTCCTTAAACGACGCATGCAGATAATTGTTCACAGATGTTTATTGACTCTGCATATAAATTGTGGATGGAAATTGGTCTACTGAAACCACTATTTCGCGGAACTATTATTAGATATTTATTCGTTCATTTTTAATATATCCGGTATAAGTTTATAGATCCATCATCCCTTTAAAGAGTGGTTCCATCTAAAACTTCGCTATGATATTCTTACCAAAAGCAAGTAAATGCAGTCACGCAATCGCAAAAGATAACAGACCAATCAGCCTATCCTCATTTCTATTGAAGACCCTGGAATGACAACTAGACATTTAAATCCGTAGTAAGGTGAATCTAGGCTTCCTATCCCCAAACCAAAATACCTATATCAAAGGTAAATCGTTAAAAACTGCTCTGCTTGAGGTAGTTCAATAAACAGAAAAATCCTTACATCATAAAGAAAATACACTAACAGCCTTTCTAGACATAGCAGGAGCCTTCAACAACTCAAAAACGAAAGCAATCGAAATAGCACTAGGAAAAGCAGGAATATATACGGTCATCAGTGACTGGATCATAACCATGTTTAAAAAACGCATAATTTCATCTTCACTTGGAGATTGTACCAAAAGGATAATAACGACGAGAGGTACGCCACAGGGGGTGTTCTTTCTCCAATTATCTGGCTACTGGTAGTCAACGGAGCTTTGAGGAGATTAGAAACCACCGCAATAATAGCAGTAGCTTATGCAGACGATGTGGTTCTCATGGCATGTGGGAAATTCCCATCGACTCCAAGCGCAATCATGCAAACAAGCCTAAACATAATTAACAGGTGGTTAGAACCTTCCGGCCGGGGTGTAAGTCTGAAGAAAAATGAACTAGTCCTCTTCATCAACAAGAGATCAATCACAGAGTTTGCGGCAACGACGCTGGGAGGGTCCACCCTCTCACTGTCCGTAAGTGCCAAATACCTTGGGGTGATACTCGATAGTTAACATAAACGAATCTGCGGTAAGAAATGTGGTCCCTCCCCGAAGTTCACGAAATGGCTGTACACAGCTGTCGTCAGGCCAATTCTTACCTACGGTTGCTTAGTCTGGTGGAATACCATTCCATGAAAAGAGGAAACATGTGACTGCCCTTACAAAGGTTCAAAGCCACAGCAGGTTAAGAAACAGTTCTAAATCTACCCCAACCGACCTACAGTGATTAACACCGCAACGAAAATCGAAGCACGCCCCATAGCACAATACTGAAATTAGTAGACTACACCATCCGATATCACGACTTTGATACTATATACTCAACCAGAATACCTAGTAGAGACGAATGGTCTTCAAACAATGTGGAATCCAACAACGAAACACGAGTCCATACCGATGAATATAAAATGGTAATAGGAGTAAGCTTTGGAGTCTACTCCGAAAGTATCTGGTTTAACACATCTATTTGATTGGCAAACTCGGGCAGTGTTTTCCAAGCAGAGATCCTAGCCATACTCGAAGCTACCAAATTCGCTAGAGTATTGGATATATCACAAGTGGATATCTCCATTCACGTTGATAAACAAGCGGTCATAAGAGCTCTGGCATCCATCATAATAAAATCACGAGTAGCTTGGACGCTGTCACTCAGAGCTCAAGGCTTTTTGTAACCAGAACAAAGTCCAAATAATCTGGGTGCCAGGAAACAATAACATTCCAGGAAACGAAAAAGCAGACGAGCTAGCCATACTAGGATCGTCCAGCTGCATTTCCTTATGCGACAATAGGGTTGGACCCCTACTTGCTTTCAAAAAACAGAAAATAACCAGATTCACGCAAAGTGAAACAAAATCTACGTGGCAAAACATCAACAATTGCAAACACAATTAAAACCTTTGGCCAGAAATAAGCGGTAACAAATCTAACAAGCTTATAGCTCTGAACAGAGCTTCCATGTCTAAAGCGGTGAGAGTCATATCAGGTCACAATCTGCTGGGTTAACACTCCCATAGGATTAACCAAACTGACTTGCACCAACTTTGCAGAGACCCCAACGTCGAGGAGGACATCGTTCACCTAATATGTCACTGCCCAGCGATCAGCAACAGCCGTAACAAAATTCTCGTCAGCTTCTACTACGAGGACTTGACGAATCTTGCCACAACACGTATTGCACAGATTGTCAGCTTCTGGATGGAGCACTTGCCTATTTGAAGCTAATGGAGCGGCACAAATCACATAAGTATCACTCTTTTTACTAACGCAGCTTTCTTTTCAGGTACAATAAAGGGTATCGCTATATGCCCACGTAGGCCAATCGGGATTTGACGACTCACTCGGGCGTCAACAACCCATCAAACCTAATCTAACCTAACCTACAGCTTTACTATTTTTCTTCCAACTTGATATTTTTGACTGGATCTCGAGTCTGGATTTTGTCATCGTAGATCGTGTGTAGCTCGCGATGACACATATCATCTGACATCGTCTGAAAACGTCGGTTCATTGGTGACACACAGACGGAAGGACGGATGGACAAAAAAGTGGGTGCTTTGAAACTTCTTCGGGATGATACATAAAATTACATTTTTACCACATCCTTTTCAGATATTTTATCAGATATCTTCCACAAAAAAACGAGGTTTTTCTATAGCATATGGTATGGGATAGAGTATACAAATCTTTTTTTTTACCTTTTGACCAAAATTAACGTTTTTTTTTAATATTTGGGTGGGCAGTGTTTTATTTTAACGCATGCTCTGCTTCATCATATACAAAATTTCGTCATTCTAACTCAAAAATAAGGACCCAAAAATCAGTGACACATAGATGAACGGACAGACATGGCTAGATCGACTCAGTTAGCGATTCTGAGTCGATCTGTATATTTTAAGGTCTATTTCGATAGACCTTTCGAATGTTACCAATTTATTGACAAAACTAACATACCCCTATGGGATATAAACAATTCCCACCAAATACCATACCAGTAAATGCATCCACCCATTTCCAAGTGATAAGCCTTTCATTCCCGATCACCCGTATCGTTTCGAGTGGCCCGCAACTAAATTACACATTTTTATTAACTTCAATTACCGCGATAAGCGCGAAATGTGAACTTCGATCTTGATGGTGATATCCTCGCCGAGGATATTTTGGCATTTCCGACCATAAGGCCCAGTGTGTCTGCCTGGTCGTTCGAGGAGCGGAACTTGGTTTTCCCTTTGTATTATTATGTTTATTACTATCATTATTACAAAATGTTACAAAATAATGCGGCCCCAAATAAATTAATAAAATTGGCAAAGGTAAAGTAAATTAAGAAGCAATCCCTTTGGAGCCTGTAAGCGCCAACCGAACAGAACAACGAGACGGGTCTTTTGATTGAAATTTGTATTTTTCACCAGCGCAGCGAGAAAAGAGGGACCCACACACCCGAACGGCAACATATTTATTGAGGCACAACATTTAATTCTTTTCTTTTTTTCGCGGTAATATTTTGTGATGATTATCACATCGCACACTAGCAGTGCAACGCGCTGGGCTTTTTGATATTCCCGCGTTTATGCTTGCGAATTTGAGTCTCTTTTTTTTTTGGAAATTTTTGGGCATGGGGTCAATAACATCTTAAATGTATGAAATGCACCTGGAATATGGATTTAACGAGCTTATGCGTTTATAGTGTGATATAATCTTTCGTCGGCTTGAATCGTATGGAGGAGGGCCGAAATTGATGATGGTCACGAAACGGACAGGGAGCCTACCGCAGTTAAGTGGATTGCTGTGTTTCACTAATATTCTTGTCAAGATGTTCTTCATATGAAATAAAGTTAATTTAATTTGACCAACAATTTAATGAATATAAGGAAGTTTAGCATCGATAACTGCTATATGAATGGAATGATCAGAATCGATAAAATTTGACCAAATTGCATCATCTACTTTAATCTGCTGTGGCTGTTTGATTGTTGCATATTATAGACACTTAGCGTAGTTAACATGCATGCCAAGTCATTGCAACTCTTCCAGTGGTAACAGTGGACGACTGGACTCATTTAACAATATTCGACTTCCTTATACGTACTGACCATAGAAAATTAAAATCTCCGGCGGGACTCAGACAAACTTCCCCAATTAATTGAGTATTCTGTTTGATATAAGTCTATTAAGTGTTTTAAAACCTTTATAATTTTAAGTGAGAAACTGTAACTGCAATTAAATAAAAGTTCATCTAATGTGTTTGTATTGATGGACACCTACCATTCCATAGCGATCATTAGGAATGAATTTAATTAAATCGAATTATTAAATTCATACATACTGGCTTAACTGTTAAATTTAGTAAAAATTGTTTTAGGCGTTTTGGAAAAAAATGTTTTTCAATCTTTGATATAAAATTAATAATAATAAAAAAATTTTGGCGTAACAGGCTTGTTAGTAGCCTAGTTTTCTCACAACTATTCATGTGTGAGTGTGTACTTCTTCTGCGATGGCGGGACCTCCTGTTGTATGCCCACTCCGAACTGCGAATTTGAGATAAGCTTTTCTTGACAATTGATACTACTCGGAGGATTTGTCAGATCACCGCGAGAGCAGGTGTTGCTACGGCTGGGAATCAAATGTATTATCGCCCTTAGGTTATTGAGACAACTGTATCATATCAGCAAATTTCTCGTACTCCAACCACACAGTTAAAGAACAATTCCCCAAGAAAATTGTATGGCAATACGAGAAAGCCAATTGGGAAGCATTAAACTGTTTTTTTTTCAAGAATTTTAGCTGGTCACTTTGCTTCCTTGATTGTGACGTGGATGCTGCTACTGATATGATATCAAACATCATTCTCCTTGGTATGAAATAGTTTATTCCCAACAGAATAAAGAGTATCAGACTTAAGGCTAAATGGTGATATGACTTCAGCTGCAAAGAAGAGAGACCAACTACAAGACACCATACCAATAGAGGGAAACCGATCAAAGTTCAAACAAGCCAAAAATGACTGTAATGCCCATTTAAAGCGTGTCAAATTCCTCTACGACCAAAAGTTGAGGCAAAAATTTCTACAATGTCACAAAGGAGGTGAAAATGTTTGGTCATATGTAAAAAATATAAAGAATTCGTCCTCATCATAAGTTCCGATGCTCATTCACAATGACATTCCAGCTGTCAGCTCTATATACAAAGGCAATCTGCTTGCTGCTCATTTCGAAGCCAGTTCTACGTTGCCAGATTGTGCCCAGTTTCCTCGTATACTTGATAACGTAGATCATTCTATGGGACAAATTCACTTTTGTACTCGTACAGTTGCAAAAGTTTTATTTGATCTTGACATTCACAAATCCGCTGATCCAGAGGTATACCCCATTATTCTGAAACTCACTTTTGTACTTGTATAGTTGCAACATTTTATTAGATCTTGACATTCACAAATCCGCTGGTCCAGATGGAATACCCCCATTATTCTGAAGAGGTGTTCTTTTACCGACTCATCAGGACTCCTTCCGAGTAGGTGGAAAACTGCATTTGTCAAGCCTGTACCAAAAAAAAAGGTGAATCTTATTCTCTCTCCAACTACCGACCAATTGCACTTAAGTCCCTTCTTTTCAAGTTCAAGGAAACACTGATACGTTGTCAGCTTTTGAAATATATCGAAACACGAAAACTTCCTAATGACCGGCAGTATGGTTTTTAGGAGCAACAGGATCACCTGTGATTTGATGACATATTTCACCGAAGAGTGGAACCAATCAATCCACAATGGTGGAGAAAGTAAGGTTGTTGCACTTGATATTTCAAAACCATTTGAGAGAGGGTTCGGCATCAAGACCTTTTTTCGAAAATGCGTGCATTTCTTTATAATTTTTAAAAACGATCTCCTGTCTGTAACTTCTAATCCAATTCATTCCTTCGCTGATGAAAGTACTCTCAGCTTCGTATATTCGTTTTCAGGTCCACGTCCCTCATCTTCGAACATGGACTCTAATCAACAAAATATGTTGAGCTCATTGAATTCCGATATTGACGGCATCATCAAATGGGGTATATCCAACAGAGTATAATTCAATGCCTTCAAAACACAATGAACCCCATCCATGTATGGCACTTACGCCGAAGAAACCGAAAAACTTTTCATGCTAGGTACGTGTGTTAGTAGCAACTTACGTTGGAACGCGTCGAAATGTCTAGTTTTCCATAATCGATGTAAGAAATATTTCACACTTTCTGATCTAGCCACAATATATAAAGCGATTATACGATCTAAACTTCAGTTCAACGCCCACGTCTGGTTGGCTGGACCAAAAACAAAATTGCACCTCCTAGATATGATTCAAACGCATGCGAAAAAACTTGAAGGAGACATTAGAATAGCAAGCTTTTTAATTTCGCTCGAACATCGTCGAAATATCTCCTTCCTTAAATTGTTTTATCGCTATTTTAACAACCAATGTTCAATCGAAATAGCCAGCTGAATTCCTCCCATTCAAAAATTCAGCCGCAATACTCGTTACGCTATGAATGCAATCAGTTTGCCCTCAAGCCTATCTTCGGACGAACGTTGAAGTATAAAGATTCTTACATAAACCGAACAACACAAAAATGTGGAATGCTCTACCAAATTTAATTTCCATTATAACTTACAGGCTTTTCAAACCTATGTGCATCGGTATCTCCTTTCTTTTTATCCCGAATTGCTCGCACTGTGCTAAAACATAAAAAGGGTATTCATAACCTTCTGCACTGCAGTTTATCGCCAAAAATTAGCCACTCAAGTCAAAGCTGCAGGTGAAGACGAGAGCTGCTATAGAAGATAAATTTGAGTTTTATAGGCTTTTCAGACGTCCAAAGCGGTACCCAGCACCTATTCATCGACTTAAAATCCACATAAGATAGCATTTATGATGAATAATTGTCGCTGCTGCAACAGGGTCGAAAACGACCTTACCGACACATTCAATACCATAAAAGAATTTAGGCAAGGCGATGTACTGTCATGTGAATTCTTAAATCTGATTCTTGAGAGGATTGTGCAAAAATCCCGAGCCAACGCCAGAGGTACAATCTTCCATAAATCGGTGCAACTATAAGCATAAACCGACGATATTGACATCATTGGTCGCACTCAAAGGGATGCCATAGCCAAGCTTTCTAGTATAGAGAAGAAAAGACACACAACATCGACTCCTACATCGCAACCTACCTCAACTAACTTGTAGTGCGCAACTGGAGGCAGTTAGGGCTAATTGGAGAAGCATCTTGGTTGAGGTCCGGATTGTAGCTCTACTTAATTAATTATGTAAGTTATGCAGACTGTTAATTGGCACCGGATCCTGGAATATATGATGCATGTAGGTTTGTGGCTTTCCAAAAATGTGCTTTATCACTAAAGATGAAATTTGGGATTTTTTTCAAACTTTTGGAGAGTAGAGCGAATAATTTTCAGCGCTTCAAATGATCAAAAGTTTTAATTTGATCTTAGAAGGGGGTTAGGCAATGTCTTTACGAATAATATGCCGCAATGTGTACTGAGGAATTCCCAATTCTTGTGAACATACTCCACGATGACTGATTTTGCTAATTTTGAATTGAAGCACTAACATCGATGAGTGTGTTGCTTCACTGACAAATGAACACTCAACAGTGAGTTGGCAAGTCGAATTTATCGACTGTAGCATATATAGATCATATGGTATGACGATTTTTACATGCGATAGTTTTTCTATTTATCGTTTGTAAAAAGATGCATTCAAATTTACTCCCAAAAAATCTGAATTTCGGTTTCTAAAAGTTGTTTTTTTGTGAACTTGGCAAAGGGTACCTTTAGGAATCGCTATTTCATTTAGGATTGAGGTCAATTAGCTTTAACTTTATTGTCCAGGTAAAATATCTATGTTATGCTTTTCGACAATATTGCAAACACGTTCTTATATTATCGTCGAAATCACTTCTGAAAACAAACAAATCTAGAATCGAAACCGTGTTGTAATAATAGAAAAACAGACAAGATGACAAGCACTAATTATCTGGCTTGTGACTCTTGTGATTCCAGGGTATAATCTTTCAATAGAAATAAAACCATAGAATGATTTTGAAACTTGTGTGGGAAGATACTCGTGCTAATGCCGCGATCCTTTTCTTCTTTCTTGTCTTGCACAAGACTCGAAAAATGATACTCTCAATTATTCACATCTGGTGATGTGCATGTGGACCATTCGAAAATGGTTATCGAAACATCTTCCCACTTCGTAGGTACTGCTGCTTGTGTAACTTGATCTTCTTATCTCTAGTAGTAAATTAAATTACAAAAATCATTTATGCTTGCTATATGTCAACATGCAACAGCTTTCTGCTCTAGTTGTATATCAATAATAACTTTCATGAAAAATAAAAACGATTCAACAACAAATCAGTAAAATTAGGAGTGTGCAGATCAGCGATATATATAACATATATAGCAATAGCTAGCAATAAATAGAACTAACAGCTCTCAATAGCTTCTGAATTTTGATTATAACAAGAAGAAGACATTCCTGAAGGTTCCATTTGGTTGAATGAGCCTCGTAGGTTGTTTCTTCCTCCACTTCGTTCATACAGCTCCTGAAGAAGTGACTTAATACGAGGTGATGATGCTCTAATTAAAGAATAATTTGCTGAGAGCATGCAGCGCTAGAATGAGTTTCGGTCTAGTGATAGGAATGGTATTCTTTTCGGATACGTCTGGAATTATTGTTTCATGTATGGCCATCAGCCCTACATTTCTGGAATGTCCCTATACTTTCAAGAAAATATGAATATCTAACGACCGCAAAAAGTAGGGTCTATGATCTATAAACGCAATATTCATGTTCAGAATTTCAATGAATCTGTAAGAAAACGCACTGGTTGAATTACCGAATATATACAGCCGTATTTATAACGCTTGCTATGGCTGTTCTAGTTTTTTAAGTTATTTTTAGGTAGTTTTAATTAATTTTAAGTAGTTTAAGTTAGTCGATAAGTAGTTTTAATTAGCATGTAAGTTTAAATAAAATAAAAAGAAGACAAGGAACCAAGTTTTTCAAAGTTTTCTTGGTAAAAATTGTGTTACTTTTACATTCATATATTAGATAATAGGCCGAAAGGCATTAGAATAAAGTTATCGTATAATTTAGGGCGCCCGCATAGGGCAAGTTAGTTAGTTAAGTAGTTGATAAGTAAGCTAGTTTTTTCATAAATTTCTGTCTAGCATGTAAGTTAGTTTTAAGAAAAATAAAATAAAAAAAAAACAGCCTATTTATTACATTTTCTTAGGCGGTGTCTCAGAGGTTGCCTAGTTAGGCATACCTAAATATTTACGTTGATTCTAGGCAACGTTGCATGAACTTCTTATCTATAATCAACTTTTCATTGCTGCCTCACTTGGCAAAGGTTATGTCAAAAGAAGTAGCATAATTTACAAATCTAGTATAAACGAATATTGCACGACTGGGTCGTACGCATCTTTCTTATTCACAGCAAGTTAATTTGACGTTCTTAGTAATCTGGCCAAAATACACAATAATATTTATTTTTATTAATGATTCTAAAAATTATACAAATAATGTTGGTAAATGTTGAAATTGAACGTTTATTCCGCAATTGAAAAAAATCGGTGTCCATGTGAATAAAAATGTATCGAGTTTTGACACTTGGTGAATTCTGTGATTATTTTGGTGTTAATTTAAATTAAATTAAATATAATGGTGACTTGTGCCGTATTTGGCTGCAATAGTAGCAATGATACTTACTTACTTAAGTGGCGCTACAGTCCGGAATGAACCTGGACCTCAACGAACATGCCTCTCCAATTAGCCCGGTCCTTAGCTAACTACCTCCAGTTGCGCACTCCAAGTTCGTTGAGGTCGGTTTCTACTTGTGCGCGCCACTTAAGGCGTGGTCTTCCTCTAAGACGTCTGGCTGGGAATCGAAGACTCTGCGAGCCGGAGTAGTGGTGCGAATGGACACCACTACTCTACATATCCTAGCCGTCTTAAACGTCCAATGCGGAGTTTTTTTTACCAGGGGCATGTCGTTGTGCAGCTCGTATGGTTCTTGGTTGAATCTTCATCTCCATAGCCCGTCAACGCAAACGGGACCGAAGATTTTTCGAAGAATTTCCCTCTCGAATCGACCAAGGATTTCTTCATTCGCTTTTGAGGCGGTCCATTCTTTAGCGCCGTAGAGTAGGACTGGGATGATCAGGGTCTTATATTAGAATTGCCTTCTTAGCCCGAGGAAACAGAGGTTGGCAAGAGTAATTCTTCGTTTAATTTCTGATGAGATGTTGTTGTCAGAGTTAATAGCGGGGCCGAGTCCCGTACTACCTAAAAGTTATATCTGTCAATGGTGACGTTCTGTCCAATTCGTCGATTATGTGCGTCTTTTCGTGTTGACAGCATATACTTCGTCTTGCCCTTATTTACTGTTAAACCCATTTTTGCTGCAACAAAAAATGTTTGCAGAAAGTGTGGCTTTTTAAAGCCACCGTCGTGGAAAGATAAAAAAAACCTTCGTGGAAATATAAGATTAGTTATTACTATTATTCGTAATTATAATTATATTTATAATCATTACAATTATTTGTAATAATTAATCTTACAAATTTTCCTGAATCGTTAACAACATTTTGTCCCTACAGGAATATTGTTAAAGAAACGGGGCTTGATAATCTTCAAGAATTTTCAACAACTGTGGATATACAGGAAGCAACAGCTGAAGTAATTGTTTCAAGAGTATACAAATCTACTAACACCAAGAATTTAGGAAAGTCTCTACCGAGGTAATATATTAATAATTGGTTGATTTTATTTGGCGTTTAGTATGATTACTTTTACAGTACACAAATGAATGAGTTAATTCAACAAAATAAGAGTCTAATAAAAGAAGTTTATTTTCTTAGACAGGAATGTCATCAATGCAATTATTAATGACATTTTTACACCTGGACAACGAAGGTAGTTGCACACAAATAGAAAAAGGATTAAGTGGGAAGCCAACAACATAATCTTCAGCCATTGCAATTTATTCAAGCGTGCCAAAAGCTTATAGGGTATTATTAATTAAAAGCTACCCTCTCCGTGCTGTTGTCACTTTAAGAAATTGGGCATCAAAAGTTGAAATTAAGCCTGGTATTCTCAGCTCTGTGTTTGCTTATGTTGCGAAATGCAAATCTTTCTGCATTTCAAATAGCCTGCGTCCTCATGGCAGATGAAATGAAGATACAAAAGACATAAAATACGATAAAAAAGCGATACTCTCTTATCACCCGCTAATTTTGTACAAGTTGTAATGGCTAGAGGGCTTTTTGAAAATTCGAAACAACCAATTTACTATAACTACGGTTCTGCTTTAACTAAAGATATGTTTAAAACGATAATCAAGAAGTTTCACTCAATAGAATATCATGTGGTCGCCATAGTTTCCGATTCGGGAGGGGGTAACCGAGGACTCTGGCGAAAAATGGGTATAAGTGAAAGCCAACCCTTTTTTGTTCATCCTTTTTTGTCGACAGTTGACAAGAATATGACTGAGCTGGAGTGTGACGCCTTAAAGTACCCAGCACGTTACATTCTCTGCCGTCTTAAATCCAAGATTCCGAATTTACTTGAAACGTATTGCGAGGTTCAACTGTCTGAATCTTTGACAAGGACGGATAAAGTGACAGAGGGAGGATTGCGGAAACCTAATGCAAAATTTGTAGCTACTCTCAAGCAGCTTGATAACATTTTTACAATTATAATTCAACGTCATTGAAAGTGGGTCCGAATTACATAAAAACTTTACTTAGTATGGCCGAAAATATTAAACTACACTGTGAAAATAAAAAAAGTGTTTTTCCGTTGCAAAATGCTTTTCAAAATCTGTATATTAAACGAAGACATGTTGGAAAATATGAGTACAAGATAGAAAAATGGAATAAAACTATAAATTAAGTATAAACACGCGTTAATTATTTCTTTTCGTGGAATAATTATGATTTTTTATTATATTAGACAGTAGCTGCAGTAAAGTGAACGGTTATGCTTACTCTAGTTATTATGATCATAACCTCGCCGTCAAGGAATATACATTTTTACTCAAAGTCCACCATATTCCCTTGGTAGACATAACTAAATAGTTGTTATTCTAAATAAATCAGTATTTTATTTATCGAGAGTCCGAAACTATATTTCGCAATTAATGCATATTTCCTAATGTAAACAAAGCAAAACGTCTAATTTCACGATACACATGACGTAGATGCGCAGAACGACAGAAATTTTCAACTTGCGGGAGCATACTATTTATTCTATATACTTTGGGTTTTCCAAATAGTTTGACCTCGAGATTTTGATTGCTTCTAACATTAAGATGATAGCGTCCTAAAAGTTTTTTTTGGAATTCCATCCGTTTCGTCCCAAATATCTTGTAGCCATTATATAGCCATTACTTGAATATGACCAGAAATTTGACCACCTCTATTTGATCCTTCAAAATCGGATCTCACAAGAGTGATTAACTAACCATATTGGATTTAGAAAATCTATACTTTCCCTTAAATATTTTTCTTCAAGTTCCATTGGATTAAATCTTGTTTTGTAAATTTTTATCCTCCTACTTTTTGGCATGTATCACTTTAAAATTTTCACTACACTTAAATCATTCAGAAACGAAATTTAGCTTGAGTCCATTTTTATTAAATTAGTTTACCTTGAAAATCACCATACAAAATCTTAAAATAAATCTTGAAATTGAAATTCTCGTATATGTCAAAATGAAAATTCGTTAGGCGGCCTCTATGCAACCTCTAGGGAGGGTTCGTTCGCGACAAAGTTAGGCGGCCTTTAGGCAACTTTGCCTTAATCTGAAAAACGATTATAGATACCTATTTTGCACTTAGGCAGTACTTAGACGTTGTGCAACATTTATAATGCTTTTAAAGACACGACTGATAGTGTGTCAGCTTAATATGCGCCAAATCAGTCGATTTCACACCGTTCATTGGAAATGGAAATCACTAAGTCGACATTGTGGGGACCTTTGTATCTTTGATGTAAAGATTTTCGCCTAAACCTTAAGAACTGAAGACTTTTGAATACTTTAAGTGGCGACTCTCCTCCGATTGGGCTCTGAAAAAGTCTGTAGAGAATCCTGTATTATATCCAGAAATGGTTTGTAGCTTTAACACACATTTTTTGACTTAATGGTTTCGACGTTTAGCAAAATAATCATTATTGGACAGCAACTTTGCGGCCGTATACAAATTGGTTGCAAAGAATCGATCGCTGCAAACGTGCTGCGGGTGTTGTATGAATGAAATTAAAAGCCATTTAATATATTCCGATATATTGCTACGATATTCAATGTCATGCTGAATTCGCCAGTCTTGGACTTTGAAGCCTTCTGACATAATGAGCTGGCATCTAACTTAGTTATTTTTACGTACCCAACATATTCATTGGTTCAGGTCCATGCGTGAGCAAGTTGGAATATTGGAAAGCAATTCTAATAATAAAAATACCAAACTTCGTAATAAAAGTCGCAATTGTTGACATTGTTTTTAATACACACATATATAAGCTTAAATCACCTTAAATACTAATTTCTATCAAACCGTTTTTTCGGTTTTTAAATAATTACGTTTTAAAAAATTTTCTGAGCTGGGACACATACCCAACACAAGTATCAAAAACAGACTCTAGACGGTACACACAACTTTTTGAATTGAAACTTCTTTGAACTCGCCGGGGTAAATCCAAACAAACAGAAACGAAATTTTTACACCAAAAGTCATGCATAGGGGAAAGCAAGTGTGGTGGGACAACGGCAGGCAAACAACAAGCAAAAACTTGTTTCTGCAAAAGAAATATAGTTTCAGTGAGAGAGTGAATTCAAAACATGCTTATCAGAAAATTTAACTGGTAGGAATGGTAGCAGGGTAATCGAGAAAGGTATGGCCTTCCAACGACAAAAACTACTTACTTAATAGAACCCGCCCAGATATCGTAAGAATTACGGCGATAGTCGCGGGACATTGGCCAATTAGAAACCATGCGGCCAAACTAGGGATGCCATACAAAATGCCGCAGTTACGGAAACATTTCATCTGCAAATATCGGGCACTAGCAAGACCCAGATTTCGTACATTAAACTAACCATTCTTTTTCTTATCTTGATCTTATCTGTTTTTATAATATAGGTCACACGAGTCCTGGACCGTGGTACCTACCTACCTTAGGGGCGGACATATAGAATGTGTGAAAGAGATGAACAATACATGCGAGAGCTCTCTGCAGTGAATGTACGAGGATACGAATTTTAGCAATTTTATTTTATCCGATACGGATTTGAGAAACGTCGATGCGTGTAGTTTCACTTTAACCTCGCAGCACTGTACGACATTTTTTAAAGTGCATTTTTGAACTAAGTTATCCCCGATTGAAAAATTTTGAATCACAGTACATCCGTACACTATATATTCTGGGTAAGTAAGAACTGTTTATATATAACTAGAAACGCCTAATTTTACTATAGAATGTTGAGAATCTTAAGCTGTAAGAGAAATCTCGGTTTTTTAGAGCGCGATCATCCTACTTTCGGGATTAAACTCGTGTTAACTCGAGAAAATAGTTTTTCAGTCAATTTAAATCCAGAATTAACTTCGAGTTAACCCAGCAAGTTTGGTGAGTTAACCCTGGGACTGAATGATCAGATGATAAAATACCAAACAAATAATTATTATCAATTCCATTTGTGTGGACATTTTATCCAATTAGAAACTAAATACGTGTACAATCTATTTAATTTCAGGTCCCAACGAATCGAAACTGTTATAGATATTGAGTTTGATGGTTGAGAAAATCAATTTCATTTGTATGAAGAAAAAGAAACCAAATAGCTGATAGCTGAACTGTTGCAGATTCTATAAATTTCGATAACTTTTTGACAGCGAAATCGATAAATAATGAGTGCTACCAAATCACCACATTCGGAGTTAAACTTAATCCTGCACTGAAAAACTGATTCATGAGCAAACTCTGGATTAAATTTATTTCGTTGTTAAATTGTTTCGGGGTAACTCAGAACTAACTCAGCACTGAAAAACCGGGCCTTAGGGATAATACTTTTAAATTAAAATTAACTAATTACTCACTGTATTAATTAACACTAAGTAATCTATGACTAAATCTAATCTAATCTATGACTAAATTTTGACATTTGAGCGAGTATTTCTTAAGACAAAAATAATGAACACGGCCAATAACTAACATAAGTCAGTGGCCGTGTTTTCTATTTCAGATTACAACTGAAAAATAAGGTAAGGTGATGTGGAACGCCAAACCATTCTGAATAGTAATGAAAATTTCAAACTATGCCAATCCTTATTTTATAATTTCATTTTTCCATATTTAAAGACTTTTATCAGCTTTTAGCTTTTTGGAATAAATATTCTATACCAAGAAAGTTAAAAAGTAACTTAAATCAAGCTATAATATCAGGTAGGTAATTTTACTAAAAGCAAACACATTTTCATGGCATTTCGAAGCACAGTCACCTGTTTCACTCATATCCGAGTGCCCATGCGTAAATGTTCAACTTGTTTCGTCAGTTATTTCCTCTCCAATATCAGGTGACTGAAATGGTCGATTGACCACCAAGAGCACTAAGAGCTTCATCAAAGTTAACTTACTAAATCTGAAACCCGGAACACGACCAGCGATTAGTTAATCAACGTTTATTAATAAAATGTTTGACCTTTTTATTAATTATATGATACCAACTTTAAAATAAGCTTTCAGTACTATTTTCAGCTTACGAAATTATCATTCTAAAGCGGAAAGTCAATTAGAAATGACACATCAAATAAGACAGGTCTGATCAAAAATCGTTCACACTTGCAAATTGAAATGAAAGCAAAATATCATAACATAAATTGCAATAAAGATAAATCCATTTTGTTTTGTTTTTAGAATGCTCACACGCGCATTCGTAATTAAATGCATTTAAAAATTTGGAAAAAAAATCTCTAGATAATCTTAGAACTTCGGTTCCGCTCGATGTGTGCTTATATAAATATGTATTGACATGATATTGTGTTGAAATGAAAATTACACGTTGTGAAAAAGGAAAAAGAACATGAAATACCAAAATCAATTTGAGAAATACACGTGCAGCTTAACTGTTTAATTTCTAAGAGTTGATTCTTATAAATAAATTGGAATACTGTACTGCATGGGACAAATGTAGGTTTACATATTCTTATCTCAAGGAAGTCGTTAGTACTTGTAATTTTGAGTTGAATTTCAAATTTGTTGTTTTATAAGCGAGTGGTGGGTGCTGGGTCGTACGCAACTTTCTCTTTTACAGCGAGTAAGGCGTTAAATCCCAAGCATGAGAAAATTTTATTAATTTGTCCAAAATGCACAATAATTTTTATTTAGATTATTGATGCTGAAAATTATATAAATAATGTAATTATACGAACGTAATTATACGGAATCGGTGTCTATGTGAACAATAATGATTTTTCGTTATTGGCTTAAACTGAAAATTCCATTTAGGGATAGTTAGACCAAAACTAATTATGCGTAATTGTTTAAAACAGTAATAGTAGAATATAAATTAAATTTTATTCAATTTGACAAGATAGTTTGCGCAAAACTGCAAAATACCTTTTTATGGATTTTCTCAAAAAAAAGCTTGGTACACTCGGAAACGGATATGTGCAAACTGCATGAGTGCAAAACGCGTTTGAGTGCTAACCATCAAAAACGCCTTGCCAATTTATAAGATGTTGATACAAAAATATTTTCATAAGTGCCCATAAGTGCAAAACGGATAAGTGCAAATTCTTCGTAAGTGCATACTATTTTCATTATTAATTTTCAGAAAAATCACAAATTACTTTGACACTACATGCATTTATGCTAACAGCACGTCATCTGAACGTCAGTTGATAGCTCAACATCTTCTGTGTCTAATTCCATATTATGGTGTTGAAAAACTTCAAACAATCCATGCAGTCAAAACTGGAAAACATGAGAAAGTTACAATCCGCTGAATACAATATCTCATTCCATTTTTGAATTTAAGATCCGCAAAAAGTGGGTGTGGCTAAAAACTTTGTAGGGATAAAATAAATACATAAAATAACGTTGTCCCATTCCACTTTTAAATTAAAGAACTCCAAAGAGTGGGCGTGGCTAAAAACATAGTAGGCATAAAATAAGTACATAAAATAACGTAATCACTATGCAGACAAAATATTTTATGGCTTGACAAAAAACAACATTTTTCATTGCTTATGCCTTGGGGTAGGGAATACCACTGGTTTTTGTATGAAAAGGCCCACCAACAATGGGCGTGGGTTATGAATAAAATGTTTCTATTTAATACTTTTATTGATGTTTCTGCATCAAAAGTTCATTTTTTCAAATGTTCTTAAAATTTTACCGAAAACCATTTTTTACAGAAAACCCCCCCTAAGAAGTGATATTGACATTGTCTCAATATCTAGTTCGACGGGCTCAGTGACGCGATGGTTATTGCGATGAACTGACGCGCAGAAGGTCTGGGTTCGATACACAGCTTATCTAATAAAGAAAAGCTAATCTCAAATCCACCACTCGGAGTCGGTATAAAACAGGAGGTCCCGCTATCGTGCAAGAAGTAAACACTTACACATGAATGGTAGTGAGAAAGCTCTGCCCTTGGTACTAGGAGCCTGTTGCGGCAGACATTTTTAAAAATTCTTAACCGTTTGACCAAAAATAACGTTTTCCTTAAAAGTGAGCGTGGCAGTGGGTGGATTATGAAATTTTTCAACAGTTGTTTGAACAGCACTTCAATGATAGCTTATACCAAATGATTTCGTTATCTTTGCTGAATTTAAGGCCTAAAAACCGATATCCTACAGACGTACTGATGGACAGACAGACAAACATTGCTTAATCGGCGCAGCTAGCGATTATAAATAGCTCCAAATAGTTTGAGGTATATCTTTTGAAATTATATTTCTATATTATAAACTATGTAACAAAATACAAATGTATGAGAAGGTTACAATCCGGCATCCGCTGTTGGAATCGTTCAGTACCTTTCCCCATTCTATCCTTTCACAAAATAATGCTCTGAGAGTTTATCAAAATACTTAATGGCTCGTCGAAACAACGTTTTCCTGTTGCATGTGCTATGGGGTAATGTACACAATTCGTTTTTGTAGTAAAACGCCTCCAAAAAGTGGGGGTGAGTCAAAATGATATGTAAACGAATTACATCTTACATTATTTTCGTAGCATTTGCATCAATTTTTTTTTGAATTTTACTGAACTTTTTTTTTTATTAAAACGCCTACTTATAAGTGCACTTACGTATAAGTGCAAAAATGTGCACTTACGAATTAGTAATCTTACAGATTAGTGCACAAAATGGATAAGTGCACACTAAATCGTCCCCGATGAGGTGTACCTTGATTCGATATAAATGTAGTAAACGAACTCATTTTCCTGATCTGCTGCCACCAATTGGGTATTAGAAATAGTAAGTGCAAAAATGGATAACTGACCTTTTTTAAACTTTTATATTTTTTTTCTCAACTAAATATTATTCGAAATTTTACCCTTATAACTTCAACCAGTGACAAAGCAAAAAAAAAAAAAAAAAATATGTAGGAAGTAGGTTTTTAAAAAGTCGTTTAAAAAAGAAGCAAAACTTTTTTTGCCAATTTCTCGAACGTGTGGAAAGCAAAATTACCCACTTTTTACATTCAGGTGACTATATGATGTCTCAAAAGTGGAAGTTACATATCATTGAATCCGACCAATGATGTCAATATCGTCTTCGTATGCTAGTTATTTGTTGCAAAATTTGCACAATCCTCGTGTTAATTATGTTAAAGAACTCACAAGACAATGCGTCTACTTTTCACCTTTTCTGAATCAAATGTTTAGGCGAGGCCTTTGCCAACCCTGATCAAGAATTTTCTATCATCATCCTGCACAAACGGAGGTTATACCAATTACCAAAACTAGACATGGCTCTGTATAGTTCGTCTCTATAAATTGAAATCGAGGTACAATTGGAGGGTATCGATTTCCAATTTTCGCAGGATCTGCTAAAATGTAATGATTCGACAGTCGTTGACTAAAACCACACGAATAAAGGCCGAACAGCTTGTACATAAACGGTTTTACCCGTTCATATATTACGGAAGGCGATGTTGTGGAGACTTATGCCTCTGTGGTATGCGCAGTTCAGAGGATTTCATTTCTTGTGTCTCAAATGTGTATCCATTTATTTGTTTATGTTACAAACTATGCATCAAAACTAATAATCTCCTCTAGTACAGCCAACTGAGCGACAAGAATACATTTTGACTTCTTCATACCGAACCGTAAACTAAGTTTTGACAAAAAAAAACCGAAACCTTAATGGAAAACTGTAGTTTTGCGATACATTTAAGTTTTCGAAAACTGCAGACGTCAGGTTGTTGTAGCGGACACACCTTTTTATACAATCCACACACGTCTCACAGAATATCTGAAGTACTAGAAATCAAAACAATATTATTTTCATACTTGCAACTAAATTAATTAGAGAATAATTTTTTCTAAATATCATTAAGGCTTAAAAGTGATTTAAAAATTAAATGAGTGCATACAACTTTATAAACAGAGTGCAATATTATGCCTTTTTTAAATATCAACGAAACATTGCGTCGAGAAGTTTTCGAAAAACTCAGTTTTTGGTTCGGTGTGAAAGCAGTATCACACTTAAAAGGTACCGCTTTGGCACCGAACCGAAAACTAAGTTATCGCAAAAACATCCTGAAACCTTTTTCAAAACTGAATATTTCTTATATAATTTCAGTTTTTGGACACTTGTAACTTACAAGTACTAATACTTTGCAAACATTTGTTGGAGCGAACGCAACTTTTGATACATTCCACACGACCTAATATTTTCGTGGGTGTATTTCAGTTTCTTCATATTTGCTTCGAAACTATTAAGAAAGTTCTCATCAGGCATATTCGAAAAACATATTTATATAAAAATTGAAACGGTGCGTAAATCTCTATTACCTTTATTTCAAACGTCAAAAAAAACTAGCACTGTGTTCGGTGTGAAGACGTTAAGTCATTTTTGAAAACTTTTCCGTAAAAAAATTAGTTTTGCTCACTAGCCTACCATAGTTAGTTCTTATGAGCCGATGACTTTCCATACTTAAGTCATTCTTAGCTCAAAGTAAAAACTTCATTGGGGGTTAGCCGTTTATACGTGTCCTTCCTTCTTTTTTGGACCATTCATCGCTGTCCAGACACTTGGATGAATTTAGGAATCTCTAAAGATTGTAATCTCGTGGATTCATCATCGAAGTCTTCAATGATGTTGTCATCCTTGAATTTTGTTTATACCGTTCACGTACTCAAAGCTTAATGAATACCAAGATATAGAAGATTTTGTGTGAATTGAAGACTTACTTATATGCATTTTACTTTTTTAGATGTTAATATATTTAATAAACTAAAATCTAAAAATAAAAATATCGCAATCAGGACTAACTTTTTTTAGTTTTAAAATGTTTGCTGTCTTAGACCGATTTTCTTGAAATTTTCAGAATAGCTAGCTGCATGTCAAAAAGAAGCTTAGGCTATTCTTCTTTTGGATATCTCAAGGAGCTGTAATGGCAATATTAAGTAAATATTTAGTCAATGCCATATATCGGAAATACTATTATGATGAGAGTCTTAAAACTTCGTCCAGGCATATTGGTTGTAGAAATGGGTGGGGTCAATTAAGTTCACATGGCACCTCTCATGCAAAAACAATATAAATATACATAGTAATATTAAAGTTACAGTCTTGAAACTTAGTTAAATTTTAAGAATTGCTAGAAACAAGTAACGGGTGTTTTTTTAGAGGTTGGTTTTTCGATTAAAGATAAAACTGACATTTTGTGATCAAATCGGGCAACTTTAATGTCATTTATGTTCGGTTTGGTTTGCCATTTTATCATTAACAGGTAGACAGAAGAACAACGGTTGTAAATCGTGCAAATTTGTTTCGAAAATAATAGTTCCGTTCAAGAAGTTTACCGCAAGCTCCGTCGACATAATCGTCCATCAGAGCAACTAATTAGGTTAACCATGGATCGTTTTCGCACTACGTTTACTCTATGTAATAATACGCATCCGCAGAGACGTCGAACAGTGTGCACCGAAGAAACAATTGCCGCTGTAAAGCAAAGTGTTGAAGAGGACCCGAATGAATCGATTCGCCACAGTGCACAGCAATGGGAGCTTTGTCCATCAACTTTATGGAAGATTTTTCGCAAAGATCTTGGCCTTACAAGATCCAGCTTGTACAAGAATTAAAGCCGCGATTTTCATTGCTGATTTTCTTCGCAAAATTTCGTTCAGTGATGAGGCTCCTTTTTGCTTGAATGGATACGTTAACAAGCAAAATTGCCATATTTGGAGTAAAGAGAATCCACATGAGACCCTTCAGACGTCATTAGATCCACAAAAACTGACTGTTTGGTGTTCTCTATGGGCTGGTGGAGTCAATGGGCCATACTACTTCCATGATAGCCGACTATTTTGTTCCCGAATTGGATGGCATGAAGACGGCGCTACATGCCACACAGCGCACTTCACAATCGATTTATTGAAGGAAACATTCGATGAGCGCATAATTTCGGAATGGACCTGTTAATTGGCCAACAAGATCGTGTGACTTGACATCATTGGATTATTTTCTTTGGGGATATGTGAAGTCGCTCGTTTACGCCAATAAACCAGAAACATTAGGGGACTTGGAAGCCAACATTCGTGGCGTTGGAAAATTGGACCTCTAGACTTGGCTTTATTCGAACCAGCTGGCGGCGGCCACATGCCCGAAATCATATTTAAAAATGAATGGCATAAAATTATCCTTACAATAAAGCCAAATTGATGCACATTAAAACGATTTTCTTGTTTTATTTCAGTTCGAAGTTTTATACCTCTAAAAATACCTTCTTAACATACTCTTACAAAGAGAAATAAATTTGTTTTCGTAAAAATTTTTGGAATAAAGGAAAATCATTTTCATTTAGTTAGTTGGTTCTTTTTCTTTGAATCATGGTTTAAAAGTCCTCCATGTTTCAGAGCTGTGCAGGTTCGAATGTTTCTTTTCATACCAGTTCGTCAGCTAACGTCTGGATTTTGAAATCCAAAAATTAAAAATGTTTGGTATATATCCTCAAAATCCCGCGAAATTGCAAAAGAAAAGAATGGTTAATAAAAATAATATACCCCTATGGGATAGGGTATAAACAAGCTTAACATCTTCATTAAAGCAAAGCCAATAAACTGATTCTTACTATGTAATTCACCTTCAAAATTACTGACAAGACAACAAGATCTTTCAAAGCGTTTAACCTCTTCGAGTTACCAAAAATGGGTAATACTTTTATCCCACAATATATGTTTTGAACTCCCAGCAAATACCTTTTTAATCGAATTACCACCTACTGACAAACAGAAAAAAATTGTTTTTTTGTAACATATTATGTTCTCCATTTACCAACAGCTAAGACGACCACATAATGTCACATCTGATATATGTACACATCCGCATCGAACAAGCAAAAACACTGATGGCCATCGTTGGTCAGCAAATTTGATGTGTGTCCAACGAGTTCAATAGGAACGAACAAAGTGCCAACGAAGAAGTAAAAGAACACCAGTAAGTTTCCGCACGTCAAATTCATTCTTAAGGCCAAATTTCGTTTTTTTTTGCGTGTCGCGCCAGTTATTTGATTTGACTATGCTTGGTGGCACTTGGTGATCACTCCATGATTGAGTGATAATTTAATAATTGTTCAAGTAGGTGCCACAATGCGAATGGTAAGACAAACAAGTCGACGAGCTTTAATGTGCGTAGCAACATCCCTGATCCCCACAAAATTCTTATCGTTGAATCACTTCATTGTTTTGCTGCCCAGCAACACGAAATACGTATGAGGTTGCCTTCTACGGGAGAATAGATACTTTTGCCGTGTGGAAGTATATTTGTTTTCAAGTTGCAGTATATACACCACACGTGGCTCGGTCCTGGAAGTGTAATATGATTACCGACACGAGTATTGTGTATTTAAATACCGCGAACACAAACTCAAATAACGGAGAAATTAAATTTGAGGTCCTGTATTAGAATTTTTTGTCTCGTTATTTAACTTTCAAATGTATGTAGCATAAGAAAAGTTAACGATAACCCTAATATGGAACTTTTTAATAAATTTCAGGACGTAGTTCTACAAAATTTGGCATTATTGTGAATCATACCAAGTTATTGAACGGGCAGACGGACACAATTGAAGGAACCACTTTTTTTAAAATTTAAATGAGCTTAGAAATCTCATTTTGTATGTTATTTATAAAAAGCTTATGGGAGAAAAGATTGTCATAAATGGTAAAAATGCGTTATTAGTAAAATATTTTATATTGAAGTCGGTAGTTAACAGTGTGCGGAAAAGTCTCCGATAAATTTCAAAATTTATACAGTCGATAAATGACGGGCTCAGACGTGCTCTGCCGCGCAGAAGGTCTGGGTTCGATTCCCAGCCGTAGGAACAACTGTATTATCAAATGTCAAGAAAAGCTTATCTCAACTTAGCCGTCAGAGTCGCCATAAAACAGGAGGTCCCGCCATAGTGCAAGAAGTACACATGTATACATGAATAATTGTGAGAAAGCTCGGCCCTGGGTACTAGGCTCATTAGTACCCAGGGCCGACAAAAAAATATTTGTATACCTTATCCCATAGAGGTATATTACTTATACATAGTTTGTAACACAGAGAAATAACTTAGATATAGATATATCCCAAAGTATATGGATCGACTCGGCATCGCTAGCTAAGTCGATTTAGCCATGTCTGTCTGTCCGTCCGTCCACCCGTCTGTCTCTCACCGGATTTTGGGCCTTAACTTTTGAGCTAGGATAATGAAATTTGGTATATAAGATCCTTTCCGTGGCTACAAAACAAATGTAAAAATATTTTGGATCCACCCACTGCCACGCTCTTTTCATTAAAACATTGTTTTTGGCCAAACGGTAAGAATATTTAAAAAAGTTACCTTCTTACTTACCTACCTTAGTGGCGCTACAGTCTGAAATGAACCTGGGCCTAAACCAACATGCGTCTCCAATTAGCCCGGTCCTTAGCTAACTGCCTCCAGTTGGCTAATCCGAGGTTAAGTTCGTTTTCTACTTGTGCGCGCCACTTAAGGCGAGGTCTTCCTCTACGTCCGGCCCGTCAACGAAAACGCGACCGAAGATTTTTCGAAAAATTTTGCTTTCAAATCGACCAAGGATTTCCTCATCCGCTTTTTAGACGGTCCATGCTTCAGCGCCGTAGAGCAGGATTTGGGTAATCAGGGTCTTATATAGGATCTCCTTAGTAGTTCAAGTGAGGGCTTTACTAAATTGCCTTCTTAGCCCGCAGACACAGCGGTTGGCAAGATTAATTCTTCGTTTAATTTCTGACGAGATGTTGTTGTAAGAGTTAATAGCGGAGCCGAGATAGACAAACTCCCGTACTACCTCAAAGTAAGAAAAAGTATCTGAATCGGATATCTAGACAATCTCAATAGCTATATATAAATTTTTTTGTCACGCCCACTTCTGTGCAGTGTTTTCTTAAAAAAAAATGGAAAAAAACTTTCGATGAAAATATTTTGAGAATAATACAATCAACATTTTGTCTATGTATCACTATGACCAACGCCCACTTTTTGAGGGCGTTATTTTATAAAAAAAAAAACGATTTGTAAAGGCTATCCCATAGCATATCTTATCTATAGAAAACCTCGTTTTTTGTCGAACCATTATCGATTTAGATAAAATGTCTGAGTAATTTATTGTGACAATGCCACGCCCACTGGAATGGGATAGGGTATTCAACGATTCGCACAGCGGATTGTAACCTTCTCATATGTTTTTTTTATACATTTTTTTTATTTTTATTTTATTGGTTTTCTCAAACGCGCTTACAGATAGATGATTTAAAGGCGTAAAATTAAGGTCTGACCTCAATTATATAAGAGGAAATTTAAAAATCAATTTGTAAAAAAATAGAAAACGATTGTGTTTAGAACCTTATTGTACCTTTTTAACGATAAGAGATATTATTTGGCAGTCTTTGAAGAGAATGAGCAACAGTTGGCGGTAGAAAATCGTTGTCAACTATTCTGATATCTGGCTTGACCATTTCTTCTGGCTATGGCCAAGTATGCTTACGGTCCGACAAGAAGAATATTTCAAATCATTCAACTTGACTCAAGGGCTTACACCGAATGCTAGAATCTGACTACGTCAAATAATATCCCATCAAGGTTTTATACGATAGTGTTTTTAGAGAGTTAAATAGAATTGAAAATATCCTAATCAAGGTGGTAAGGGCGATGACCGGCGACAACAGCCTGATTATTACCCTTGAGATTCCTAAATGACCTGTTGTTCGAATATGTCGAAGCAGCTCATTTATTTTATTAGAATACGTGTATTAGTGTCTTACACCTGCTCTCATCTGCTGCGGCAAGACTTTACAAAGCGATTGAATAGGTTAATAATTGTTCAAGTAGGTGCCACAATGCGAATTGTAAGACAAACAGGTCAATGAGCTTAAATATGCGTAGCAACATCCCTGATCCCCACTAAACTCTTATGGATGAATCACTTCATATCTACGGTCAAGGTATTAGCACTCAGCGGTCACCACGTGAAGACTGAGAGTCATAGTTGGTAGGCATCGGCTAGCTTTCATATAATCGTATTGCCTACCATTTGATCACATGATATCGGTTATATTAAGATGCTTTCCATAAGGGTTATAATAAGTAGTAAGGGAGTTCCTCTTGTAGGATAGGGTAGTAAAAACTTCGTTCAGACGATTGTAGCATTTTCGTTTGTTTGTTTTAATTTGTATCCCCAAGCCAACCTTGAAATTCCATTCATTTAATCTGTTACAACATGTTGGCGCTCATATTTTTATTTTTGTTTGATATCTTCTTACAAACAACTTAAAATAGGTCAAATTCGCTCGTGCAAATTTTCTTAATTTATACTCCTGATATTTTATGGATGCAGCTTCTTGATATACTTTTGAGCCAAACAGATAAAAATACAAATTTGAGAAATCCAATACTTGACGTATCCATAAGGTGATGAGATAATCCGATGTCAGTACACGATGGTCTACAACATCTTTATGCTACGTGATATCTAAAATTCTAAATGTTAACTTCCCCTAGTATACGTAGTAAAGGGAAGTATTGTGAAGGCGCAAGAATTTTAAGTTTAGATTTTTATACATTTTTAGGATTCGATTCCATACCCCGTTTTTGCTAAAAATTAAACAAATAACGGTTCATTTTCAAATAATATTGTTATGTGGTTATTCTAATTGAATAATTGTAATTAGTTAAAAAAAAAAACATTTCTCAAATAATACACCAAATAAAAGGGGACTTGGTTTGTCTCCCATTTTAGTCATTATAAAATATTGCAAAGTATATGTCATTGTAATTAAAACGTAAAAATGCTGAATAAATGCAACTTTTCCAATAATGACAAGCTAAAACAAGGGTAATTAACTAATTACGGTTTCCATTCTCTGGTACCAGAGCTGGTTTAGCTAATGCTCTATTCTTGTTTTTTTTTCGAAGTGACGTGTTCTTGACATAGTCTTTGACATCTCAGGAATAGCAGTAGTAACCCAGAGGAAGACATGTTGTTCACAACCATAGTGTTGATATGCTGCTAATATTGTTCTGTAAATTGAATTGTTCATCGCTGGTGGTATTTATCAGCTTATGGTGTCCCAGTTGTGTGGAAAACGTTTCTAGAGATCTTCCTGTTAAGTAGTAGAGGCTTCCGACGACGTGTGTTCTTTCGGTGTTCATCTTTAAAACAATTTGAGCATTTCACTCGAATGGTGGATGTCTCACATTTCTGCTTACGCCAAGGTGTCGTTCCAGATTAAACAACATTGCTGGTATTACGAGCGATCCTTAAAAACCAAATGTGACAGAAGAGTGATCAAACATCATATAGTGTGATGGATAATCTCTTCCTCATAGAGTTTTGCGTTTTTGGTTATTCTTAATAAATAGTGAAAACGCAAGTCACGAGATCCAATTAATCGACAAAACGACGCCGTTCCTTTGTTATTTTCTTACACACCCGTGGCAGACTGCGAGTTTTCTCATTTTTACGTTTGAGTTTCTTCAAATTCCGACGGGCTCAGTGGCCCAATAGTTAGTACGATGAATTGCCGCGCAGAATGTCTGGGTTTGATTCCCAGCCGTTGCAACACCTAAATGATTTTTCACTGACCCTCCCCTCGTGATGATCTGACAAATCATCTGAGTAGTATCAATTATCAAGAAAAGCTTATCTCGAATTCGCCGCTCGGAGTCGGCATAAAACAGGAGGTCCCGCCACCGTGCAAGTACACACACACAAATGAATGGGTGTGAAAAGGCTCGGCCCGTGGTACTTACAAGCCTGTTGCGCTATAAAAAAATGGTATTCTTCAACTTTCTTCTTAGGGGAAAAATGGTGATTAGAAGGCTAGAAAGTAGATTCTGTTTCCACTTTGATCATGTTCCATATTGAATTCTGACGTTGATGGAGCAACCGGCTGGAGCTTTAATAAACCATTCTAAGATGCTATTTAGTAGATAATGCTATGAATTAAGGTTTGATAAAAAATATATATAAAGTTCGAAGTTTACTCCTCAGATTGTATGCAGCTTAAGATATCCATCATCATGCAAGTATCCAAATTCTGCATCATTGAATGTGCCATCTTTTTGATTTTCTGTTAGGGGTTTTGTTGATAGGAAGGTGGCGTATTGTATTAGAAATCGAGGAATCCAAGTGCACCCTATATAAGTACCCCTTGAATCTTCAAAGTTTTCGTTTTGTTGAAGGTGTATCCTAAATTGGTTGGCATCATTGAAACATTTAATGAGCTTTACAACGAAGTATAAGTATAAAAGTACATGTAAAACCTGTTTTTCATCTCTGTTTCTGGGTCACGGAAACATTGCCTTATACTTTATACACCATGTGGACGGATTTCAGTTTTTAAGTAGCATTTCAGCTGTTCTAGTTACAGATTTGTTTGAGGCTTGCAGTAAGACAGGCCTACTCCCTTATAATCGATTTTACTTTGCTTTTGCTTTTACAAATACAAATTTGTTGCCCAACAGGCTCGTTAGTACCCAGGGCAGTGCTTTCTCACAACCATTCATGTGTGAGTGTGTATAGTTCTTGCGCGATAGCGGGACATACTGTTTTATACCGACTCCGAAAGTCAAATTTGAGATAAGCTTTTCTTGACAATTGATTCTACTCGGGGGATTTGTCAGATCATCACGAGGGGGGCGAGTCGAAAATCACTTTTAGATGTTGCCACGGCTGGGAATCGAACCCATACCTTCTACCCGGCAGTTCATCGCTTTTACTTTGGTAGAATTCATGGGTAAACAATTTGTGACTAAAAAAAATATTTTTACAATATTGTATAATTTTAACATTCTCGTTCAAGTGAAAGGTATTGTTTTCATGAAAACCCGCCTGGACTGCTTTTCTGGTGCATTTTTTATCAATACGATTTTTGTTTAAACTTTAAATAGTAATCGTAAAAAGTTTTGATGAAGAAACTTCAAAAAACATTGTTATATACATGTATATATTTCCAATATAAATCATTTTAATCGATGCCCATGTTTCGTAGATCTTTAAAAATGATCCTTAAATCGTATTACATTGCAGTGTAGAAGAAGGTTACGTACAATCCTTAGAAACTTACTTAAGTTGCACTGAAGTCGGGATTGAACCTGGACTTCAACCAATATGTCCCTTCAATTAGCCCGGCTCCTAACGACCAACTATGAGCAGTTGCCCGTTCCATTTCGGTGGATAGGTGCGATATTTGGCTCTAAATCAAAGACTCTGCGAAATGGAGTAACATTGTCCATTCATCCTACGTTGTTTCCATATAAAACGTAAAATGCGCATTTTTTTTAGCCACGAATGTGTCGCTGCGTAGCCCCTAAAATTAGTTTAATCTTCATCTTCATAGCCTCTCAACAAAAAAGCGACCCAATAATTTTTCGCTGAAAACGACCAAGGATTTGCATTTGATGAATATGTATGATTTAGAATATCGATTTAGACCTTTGGTCTTCAGCTTTGCATCGCAGGCCTCAGTTTTGGCTACGAACGTCTGTTGGCACTTAAATTATGGGTTTCTTGCTGGCGGGTGTTGTTATGGGTTTTTTTCGTAATAATTGCCTTATCAAAAATTCCGACCACGGAAGGTCAGGTTCATATTTCTAGGTAGGGTCCAGTTGTCCACTTTATTTCAAATACCTTACTTACATTCGCTTGCTTACTTATTGACCTGAGACTAGATTTATTTGTCCATGTAGCTATTTTCATTGCTTTGGATATTCAATTCTTTATTATTTAGCGCATTTTTAATTAGTGTGGTGAAAATATCGACTTTATAGTCAGCGCTTGTACGATGTGTGACTCACTTACAACACCGACATAACTAAGAAGTTGTAATCTAATATTTGTGTTCATATTTATTTTCTTATACAGATACGTAATCTTGAATGTAATGCTTGTAAAACTATAGAACAATTTCATAGAGTTAGCACGTTTTGGGCATTCCTCAAAATTACACAAAGCCTGTGCACGTGATATTAGTTTATCTAGCCGTTAATAAGTAGTTCTAAATTATTTTGATTTTATTATACATACACTCAATGTGGGGATTTGACTTGCAAGCATTCATTACGGGCGCTCTTTCAGTCTCATGAAAAATTATAAATAAAAACAAGTACTATATTAAAGGCAACGAAATGGTGTATATGTTTTTGACTACAGCTATTCAAAACAGTGGCCACTGTCACGTTTGTGTTGGATAGTCTTATCTATACGGTTACGCTATTCGCCGCCGTAGCGCTTACAAGTTTTTCAAACCCCCAGTAATGAGACTCATTTTATCATAGTAACAGAAAATCCATTTTCATAAATTATACGCCATCGTTTTAAAACACCTCGTTATATATCTTTTAATGTAACGTTACAAATTAAAATAGTTACATTCTTCGAGCAGAAAGTTTACTTTTACAAACTGCCGAAACATTTTAACTTTGCAGCGTATGCACAGAAACTTTTACTTGAGGCTTAAGCCTAGATACCTGTAGCTTTTTCTTTCGACAGCTTTCGAGTGATTTAATGATTTCGTTTTTTACTTACTCTCATAGGGTAAGTATTGGTTTCGTGAAAAAAAATCAAGTAACGATTTTTACCCAACCTAACATTAAGATGATATGACCAAATAAGTGGGTCTGATAATTCAAAAAGTTGGGTTGGTTTATGTGCTACATTGCATGTGTATTGTTTTGCCACAATGTATTGCACAAACCAACCTTAAACAAGGTATTGAAAATGATAATAAGAAGGATATCTCTAACGATATTGATAAATTTTTTAAAGTGATAACTATCCCTATTCATATAAGAATCTTTTAAACGCAATAAGCGTATTCATAAAACTTATACAATGAACGATCGATTTACTTTGATCGTCAACCTTAGGATCTCTACGACGTCTTTTGTCGAATTTTTATTGACGGTTGCGAATTTTCAAAAGTTAACCAAACCGACAGAATAATTTAAAAAAAACAAAAAAATGAAAATGCGAAGGTAAAACGAGCAGCGATTCTCCTAATGGTTTCAGTAGCAAACTGTGTCTTTTAAGCCGGCTACACACACGCAGTTTTAACTGTCCGGTTTGCCTGTTCAGGCCGTCTGCGCAGTTAGTACTGAAGGTGTGTATGAAACAGTTGTCAGGTTTTTTTGGCCTGGCCAGAAAAATCGAAAATTCAATCGTTTTGCCTGTTCAGTCCGCCTGTTATTAGAAAAACCGGAGCATTTGTAGCATCAGGCATTCAGGCCGTCAGTTTAAAGTGAAATTTACATGTGCAGAGGCGGTAGATGTCATGTTTATCGAACTACAAAAACACACAAACTGATTGACCTCACATATTTACCGGAGCGTGTGAATGCGATATGGCGGTCAAGTAAAACTGAACAGACGGCCTGAATAGGCAAACCGGACAGTTAAAACTGCGTGTGTGTAGCCGGCATTATAAAGCGGATAGATATTTATATATGGCTTATTGTCAGAGGCGTCAGATTTAAAATTTACAAATTTTGTATAAAAACATATGAGATCCACACAGTGGCTAAAATCCACTGTGTGGATTGTTTTGGACCCTATCCCATCCCATTCATAAAACAAATATCCCCAAAATGTCGGATTTATGGCGATAAAATATAGAAAATGTCTTTGTCATAACATATTGTTCAGACAGTTTATCAAAATCTTTCATGGTTATTTAGAAGAAATATTTATATTATCATAACCAATGATTTTGCATCGAAAAATCGACTCAGCTAGCGTTCTTAGTCGATCAATATACGTTTGAGGTATATCTAGCGAAATTATTTCACTATGTTACAAACTTAATGTCAAAACTATTATATCCCTATGGGATAGGGTATAAACAAACGAGTAATTTTGTTGGATAAAGTTTGATGATGAAGATGATGGTACTGTTAGAAAAAGTATTATGTAATTTCATCGTTTATTGATTTTGTTAGTAACATTAATATTATATTACTTCTATGTTCTGTTGTGTCCCACTAACAAATTTACTAAATGATGAGCATGTGGATGCATATCGATACTTTCCGGAAAAATGTATTAAGTGACATTTTAAAATTTTACAGGAGACAAAAAAACTTCCTATGTAGGTAATTATTTGTGTATTTTGTAGTATACAGTAAATTACATTTTTCTATAATTTAATTTTGTATTAATGGTAGAAACCTCAAATCAACACGAAAACGTAGCGCTTGCATAAATTGTAAGGGCAAGTCAAAAAGTAATTTCCTGAAAATTGTCGCTTAGTACATTTTTCCGGGATGTTATCGATATTATATGCTGTTGCAAATCTCTGCTCGTAGCTGATGCTTATATTAAGCTTGACCCGACACAGATCTGATAGTATTAAAAACAACCATGCTGTGCAGGTGCTGTGGTTTCAACAGGACGGCGCAACACAGCTCGTGCCGCAATTGATTTGTTGAAGGAAACGTTCGGTGAGTGAATAATTTCGAGTTTTTGTCCTCTGTATTGGCTTCCAAGGTCATGCGATTAACCGCCGCTTGACTCTTTTCTGGGGGGAAATGTGAAGTCGGTTGTCAACGCCTATAAGCCGGAAACTATTGAACACTTGGTATACGGCAACAAATATTGAGAAAAGTCATCGAAAATTGGAACTTCGGATTAGACTACGTCCAACCCAGCCATGGCGATCATATGCCAGAAATCATATTTAAATTATAACGCCAAAAGATTATCTTTTGAAAAAAGTAAATTTCATGTGAATTTAAAAAAAAAATCATTTTTGTTATACCCTATCCCATAGGATCGACTCAGAATCGGTTTTATGTTGTGACAATTTCAATTTTAATCTTTCTTTGTCATAAAACGCACATTTCAGGGATATTAATTTTAAGGATGGAATGGGATAGGGTATAAAATGATCCACCATTGGATTGTAGCCTTCTCATATGTTTTTATTCCATTTCTCCGTTCTATACCTCTAAAAAAAAACACCTTTTATTAGAAATCCGACTAGCAAAAAATCAATGCTATTGCTGTTAAGTTACTTTTAAACGTTACTTTAAATGTCCTTTATTTCAAAACGCAGTTAAGCGATTTTTGTGAATAATTCGTCATATTTCGAGCATAGTTGATTTTCAATGGAATAAAGCATGCAAAATGTATTATGAATAAGGATGAACAACATCATTAACATTATATGCTTTTTTTGGTAGTCTATATAGACTAAAAAAACGATGTACGTGCAAATACAACAACACCTTAGTCTAGTGTTAGTCCCTATTCAAAACATGGCTTGTAGTATTTATTAAACACGAACTACAATTTTATTACTTTTTCAACTGAAAATACTTCAACTCAAAAATTAATAAAAAAAAAATAACTAGACAAAAAAATAAAACATATCGGAAGGCTACAATCAGCTGTGCGAAAATAAATTTCAAAAAAAGGTGGGTGTGGGTTAAAAAATGAGTAGGGATGAAATTTCATTAATGTAGCACAAAATGGGCAAAACCCATTGACAGGCATGGTAGAATTGGCTCAGCTAGCTATTCTGAGTTGTTCCATATGCTTTAAAGTATATCCAACTGAATTTTATTTATTGTTACAAACTATGTATCAAAACTAATATACCCCTTTAGGATAGGGTAAAACAAAACTATTACACCCCTATGGGATAGAGTAAAACAAATAGAAACAGCTAGATATTCAGTTGTCAAATAGCGAACAGGGGAGTACTGCCATATCACCGATTAGCTTTTTTTCTCATTTCTATTTAAGCCCTTATAGACTATGAAAAAAAACACTGCCATTGCTGTCGACATTGTCAATTGTGCTGTGGATGTCGCTCTGCTAATGTGATTCTAGCATACGAATTTTGTGTGTTGTAAAAATTAATCTACTTGATCTAGTAAGGAAGTCATTTTAAGTCGACCATCCAAAAAGCAAATACGTACGACTCAGTCATGCACCCACCACTCGTGTTATTTACTTTGTTCTACTTATTTTTTTTAGAAATTAAAACGTGACCAAATTACAATCCAGCGGTTGTTCTGGATTATTATTATTATACCTGAATAGATATAGTTATGGAGCAATGATACAGTTTTGATTATTTCAACTAGATTCGCTTTTTATTTGTTTTATTTTATTTTATTTTGTTTTCGCGTACTAAAACAAACAAAAAAAAAACCAAAATTAGGAGAATGGTCAAACTTTGGATATTCAATTATTTGGTGACAATGTTTTGATACCCCAAAAATTATTCAAATGGTAAACCTGTCAGCATATAGCATTGCTTATGCTTCAAAATAAGAAGGCAATGCAAAATCATGCTAATTGCATATGGAATTAACCAGAGGGGTATGCATGTATGTCAATCAGTATCATATGCATAGCTCAACTGAATTCATTCGTTATGGTGCGATTCTCCGGCGAGAGTTATACCAAAACGGAAATTTGGAAATCCGTCAAATATTGCCAGTGATTCCAAGATCATAATTTTTGTTTTAACTCATCGGTCTTATGGCTAAACGTCAAAACAATCTAATTATGTATGAATATGAGTGTTGAGTTGCAGTATGAATAATCTGGAGAAGTTTTTCTTTAAAAAAAAATCGCTGGACCAATCCAGTTGACACTTCGCCTGGATGCATTATATATTGTGCCGATTTTTTTCAGTTCATTAATTCAAAAACCGAACTCATGGCGAATATATTATTGACCGAACGTTGATGTCACCGAAGTGAATTGGCAAATTCAAAATGGAATTTTTAGTAAAAATTTGTAATATACCTGATATAGCGAGGAATCGGATATAACAATATATTTTCAATGTCCCGGGAAAAGTGTGTTTAAGTCAAAGTAACGATTAAATCGGTTATAGCGATGAAAATTTACCAGCGATGGTAAAAAAAATGTAATTATTTTAGCGACTGCAGTGTACATGTTCTTATATGTCACATCTAGTGTTTAAGATAATTTCATGAAATGGGATGTTTTCATAAACGTCTGACTAACTAAGATCTGCGATGGACGTCTGCATAAAATCAGAATTTTGATCGAACAAACCGAGATGAATTGCAGAAGATATGTTCGTAAACGTCATAAGTGTCATCACAGATTGTGCATCCATATTTTTTTAGCTGCAGAAAGCGCAGGAGATAAAATTGTAAGTGCGAAAATAAAAGTTTTATTGTGTTTTTTTTTTCAAAAAATTATGTGTTTACAATAGAATTTATATTTTTTTTTAGAGAAGAATGTATCGATAACTAAGTTATTAAATCATAAAAGAATTCTGCTGGAAAAAGAAGTAAATTCTGGGAAAAAGGATAAAAAATCATTTTAGCGGGCATTAAAAAGGTTGATCCATTCTTCTCCTTTGTTATTAATTCACAAATAAGATTGAGCACAACTTCTTTTGTGGTTATTTCTAATTTTTGTCCGAAGTTTATGAACATTCAGTGACTACTTAACCGTTCTGCAGAATGACTGTGTTCATTAATGCAACAAAGAAGAAAGACGATTAGACTAGCGCAGATTTTCGACGTTTATGAAAACACCCATTACAGTAACCAGGCACTGTTGGATATCCATATTTGGCATCTCGAGAGTTCAGTCAATGTTCAATTTTGAAAATGGATTTTTTTTTATAAAATGACTTTTAAAAATATTTGAGGAACGTTTGACAGTCTTAGTATCTACTAATATGACGGGAACAGAAAAGAGGAATCTTTTGGTAAATGGCAAATCTAAAACTGCGCGCTGTTTCAAGAATGTTACAACATTACCTGTTCTATATAAAAATAATAAAAGAAAAATTTTTTGCGAGAATAGGACAGACATACCTTGTAATAAAAAAGGGAAAATTTTACTATTGGTGCTGCACATACACACATCCAAGTCTCAAAAGCTATCAAACTGGCAAAACTGGTATTTCTGCCCCCGAATATCACATGTGTGCTGTTTTTGCTGTCGTCGATATCACTTTATTTGCTTCATGTAAAATAATAATCGCCAAATCACAGACGTTTATTGAGCGATTGCTCATAAGGGCTCGACTAACCTCTGAGTGAAAATCGTTTTCAAAATTACGGAATGACCCCCAGGAATCTGAAGATTTAATAAATCCTCAAACATTTTGCATATAAGTAATGCCTGAAACACATGTGCAGAATTCTTCTTGCAGATAAGATAGAACACACAGATTTCAATGTATGTACCTAGGCTATGCATCGAACTTGCGAAGTACATATGTAAACGCCGTCCATTATATCGTCTTGCAACTAGCACCTTCATGCTTTTTCAAATGAGCTTCCATTTGCTTGGGAGCTTTCTCATCGGGAATTATTTGCAATCGTTTGGCGATGCCATTTTGTGGTCCAAAAACATTTTGATCATCCAAAACAACATAGGTTCAATGACTTTAAATGCACTTTTGATCACCAATTACCGCTCGCTCAATACCGACAGACTGTGATACGATTTGTATATATTCCCCAACAGAGTTTCGTCCTTTAGTGTCCAAATGTCAGGCAGTATGATCATTGACCACTTATACAGCAATGGCAATGGCTACCATGACGTTCGGAGAATCAACAAATACCACCACAGTAAGCTGAATGTTATAATAGGAGCCACTGCACTGCATGTATTTAAAACTTCAAATTCTACACGTGTGTCTTGCTTGCTGAACTGCGTGCCACTGCACGTGTATTTCGGGCATACGATTATAAAATGGCCGCTGTTGATATCATCTTAATAATAGCGAAGGCATGACGTTGGAATCCAAACATTGGACTACTGCCTTATAAAAATATATTACTCAACGAAATGTACAAAACAATCACATATTAGTGATTTCCTTCATCAACAGTTTTCTTAAACATTTGAAACGATTTTTTAATAAAGCTTTCTTTTTTTAATTAAGTTTTCATTGTACCTTTCGGATATAATTACGAATCGTTTATATAACGATGAAATTTGAAGGTTCCTTCGATATAACGGATTTCTACTGTACATTATAAATTTAAATTCAATGGCTCGATTGCGTTAAAATGGGGGTTAAATTTTATACTCTGGTAATTTTTGGCATTTCTGCAGGGGTAACCAAAATATTTTCTTTTGCTGTGTCAATTAGAATAAATGAGAATTTATTTGAATAATATTTTCAATATTTCCGAAAAGGATAACATTTTTGTAACCATACATTTTCAAAAACCCAGTTTTAATTTATTAAACAAATATTCTTTTTTATCTGAATGATGTGTTGCTTTCCCGCAACATGTAAACACTGCGGTAATGACGATTAGTCCACGAGTTTGCTTTCCATTTCTCTTACTCATCAGCCCGAGCCCGTTGAGCACGTTAAAATTTTGAAGTCTCTATTCACCATATTAATGTCGAAAATTATCCACTGACTAAAATCTTAACACAATTGGCTCACGGTCTTAATTTTTAAAATCTAGCTTTTTTCCACTTATTTTTTGTCCGTCCAATTTAACATTCATTGGCAAGACAAGACAACGTCTTATGATTCAGCTAGTACCCAATAAATAGAAATTACCAAATTACCAAAACTATTCAAAAAGGTTTACCTTATAGACAACTTGCTCCACAAATATGTACTTTCTTTTTATTTGTTACCAACACGCGAATTTGTTTCTTTAAATTATAATTTACCCATTTGTATATAAAATAGGTTTTGTGGTAACAAAACAAAATGTACATTCGGAAGCGACGCGTACTGGTATTTGCGCCTTAAAAAGGTGTGTTTCTGTTTTTTTTTCATCGTTATATTCTTTTTTTTCTTATTCTTCTTTTTTGTTTAAATAATTTATCAGGCGTCCAAAATTTTGCCTCGAGTACTTTTTGTGGCTTGTGTGCTAAGTGTATACCTACTGTCAAAAAAGAGTTTGTAGATTTTGATGGCTACTTGTGATTTCTGCGAAATTTTAAAAGCCCCACATGGTGCCGCTCGGATGAAGAAGAGATTACCTGACGTCAAAAAATGTAAATTTATAACGAATTGTACTTAACATTCAAGACCCAAGAGATTTTGATTTTGTTAAGAACAAATAAATGAATACATAATTTAACCCAATTCTATAGGCGAGTAGACCATTTTATACTTTCAATTGTTGTCTTTGAATTATTCAGGGACTGTTTTTAGAAACATGTAAACTTTACGTTACCAGATCCATAGTGTGGAGTAGACTTTCAATCTGGGATTGTGAATAAGCTAAATATTGAACGGAAGTCAAGATAAAGATGTAATTTACGTTTTCTTTTAACATTCAAATATATAACTTAAAACGCACGTAAATACAAAAAATGCGGTTTTCTTTTTAAGTTCTGAGCCTGAGGGGCGTACAAATGGTAGGCAATGCGATTATATGAAACCATGAGTTTTCACCTAGCTAACGCCTAACAAATTCGACTCTTAGACTTCTCGTGGCGACCGCTGAATGCCTAGTAGGTGATCCTATTGTTAAATCTTGGCGGCACCAGATGAAAGTGGGGTGGGGAGACGTGCACTCACAACGTTAGCGCCTACATTCACAGTTGGGATGGAACAAAGTAAAACACTCTATTTGAGCTATTTCGACACATTCGGACAGCAGTTCATTTTGGAATCATCTTTACCCAGGGCGGTTAAGAGATATAAACTTTACCAGCATTAACCCTGCTTCACAGTCGGTAAGTCAGTAAAAACAACAAAATCAAATGAACGTTGTTCCCTTGTATACAACTGCATTTAAAGAGAAATGGCAACCCTGGGTACTTATCCCGTAACTTTTGAAATGATTGTCGTTGAACATAGTTTAGGAGACTTGCTAGGTACGTAGAGTGTAGTTTTTATATTGTGTGTGTACACAAGTATATAAATTGCGCGCTAATTTTAGCCAGTGGATAATTTAATTTTTAGCATTAGTTTGGTGAAAAGAGACTTCAAAATGTTTACCTGCTCTATAGCTCGCTAAAATTTATTCATTGCAGTAATAGCAGTAATAGAGATGGAAACCACGCTCAGCGATGTTTTCTCGTTACCATTGTTCACCAAGATTGGATTTTTAAAAAAGATGCCTTAAAAAAAATTGATGACTAAATTTTTTTTGCTATATGTGAAATATGTTTAACATGAACAAAGTTGCGCGGATATACTTAATAACAAACACAAATTGTACAACAATATTTCTTTTACTGACAATAATTATAAATTAAGGGATTTTTGATAATCTTTCTGAAATCTATTCGGTAAGTTTTTATTACAAGAAATTATAAATACGGGAATTTTACTCCAATTATTTTGTGAAATTATTGAAAATAGTCTTAAAATAATATACTATTTAATTCAATTGACACAGCAAAAAGCCAACTTTTTGCACCTCTGCAAAAATGTCAAAAATTAGGCAGTGGATAAAATTTAGTCCATAAATTAAAGTCACGAATATAAACCGTCGAAACAACATGTTTTGTTCGTTTTCTACACACGTATCGACTGTTGCCGCAACTCCAGTACAGTATTGTACTCTCAAACAAACTGCAACACGAAAATCAATTGGCAACACAGTTACACACTAAGCAACGGTTGATACCGTTAAATTTTTTTTCTGTGGGGCTACGCAAATGAACGTGTTTACGCGTATAATCCCTAATCGCAATAAAAACCAACATTAATCAAGTTATGACAAAGATACCTTAAAAGAATCGCATGCCTTATCTAATCTTCCCGATTCCGTCATTTAAATGATATTGTTTCTCTTACTTAATGGCAAAGTTCAAACTTTATAATGAAACTAGCAACCCTGCCCGACTTCGCCTAGGTACAACTTTAATGACGAAAAATTCAATTTCTGCAACTTATGCTTCATTTACTCGAGTGATACATTCGTCATTTTTGTTTGTCATTCAATGTCATTACTGTGCAAGTGGTCTTTTGAGTATGTGTCATTTCATGATGGTGTTATAATGAGATTATATAAATGCTGTGTAAATACAACTCCATCTATAGTGCCAAGCTACGAAAAAACAATAAACATTTTCATTCTCAATTCTCAAGTCTCAAATGAAAAACTATCATAACTCTCATGGCGTATTTTGTGCACTGCTCAAATTTATTTTTCTTAGTGGTATTGTTTTTTTTTTTTAGATATGTTTGAAGACAAAGTAAATTGGATCAATATGAATTTTCAAACTCCAATAAAAATTGTTGACAAATATATTTGATTGTCATTATTTGACATGTTCGAATTCTGCCATTTTACTGCCGTTTTGATTATAACAATAATAAGTAATGAAACGTAGTGACAACGCTTTAAATTCGTCACTATAAAATGACTAACAGCAATTTATATATATGTCACTCGTGCAAATAAAGCATTATACCTCGAATGCTCAGGTCCTGTTAGTGATAGAGCATTTTGAATACACTATAGCATTCCCAGGGATATGCAGATCAAAACAGTGAAAACCACATCAAAGTTGACCTCCTTTATGTGTCGGTATAACTGGTAGAAAACGTTTTTTTAGTGTGTGAAAAAATTACTAGTGGTGTCATAAATTGGGTCTGCCCGGGTGGCCCCAACCCACGCTACACCACTGGTTAGAAGTGTGCATGGAATCTGTGAGCACATTGCCCATATATTTGGTAGTATGACCATATAAAGATCGCCAGGTTTCTTTGCGGGTTTGGATTCGCCGAAACTGTGTGCTGTTGGGACACGAGGCCATCAGTATTCACAACGAAATTGAGCGCTATCATTGGTTTTAGGGTTTATCAGCCAACACCTCAGTCCAAGGGGCATGACTAACCCTTGAGATACATTGAAACTGAAAGTGTGATTCTGCGGGTGATAATCTGAAGTTCCTTACCATAGCACATGTTGTTTGCTATGTTTTTCTATGATTTTTAGCTAAGAACCAAACAAAAATAACTTCAAAGATAGTGCATCAAAATTTGGCACAACTTCTTAAAACTTGCTTAGATTTTATTTATTTACAAATATGTAAAAGGATTTTTATTTCAAAAAAACTGAACTTATGTTCGGAGAGTTGCTTTCGGTGTTCGTATTTTCTTATGTTGTAAACTCGGTTCCCAAATGGTAGTAGAAATAATCACTTGCGGATTTCTTGCATTGCCGCTACTCTGGTGTAGAATAATAAAACTCTTCTGTTAAGGTGCAGCAATGTCAATGATACTGCCGCACCAAACCTTGCCATCACCATCATCGTCATCAGTGTCGTCTGCATTTAAATTAGAATATTTCGAAAAAGTACCAAGAATAGCACAGGAAAGGTAAACAGGAAGCTTATCCATGCCGGGAATGGAATGTCCATCTAATTATGTTTTCTGTGCGGTGTGTGCCAGCTATAGACCAGGATCGGTGTGTGACGCGTTTGTACGCGAATTGACCGCAACTGGCGCACGAGAAAGTTATGCAACAGGTGCATTCAGCTAAACGAACGATTCAACCGCATATACAGTAACCCGGTGTGGAGTGTAGATTGCGGTTGGCTTCTAGTGAAATAGAATATCAACCACTCTAGGTATGGCTGGGAATAGTATTTTGGCAAAGGTGACCGCATTAGGTAATTCAGGACGGTGGGTAACTGTGGAGACATGCGCCTAGATGATTATTGATTTCTATTTTGTGTAATACAAATTAACGATTCGCACCACAAGTAATTGCTTGCGAAATTTGATATCCGGGTAGAAAATTAACTTTATATATGAAGAACGTCGTACAGGGTATCTGATGAATATTGCTACATTAAGAAACTCAAATAACTTCTTTTTTTTCAGTGTATGGAATTCATTTTTCTTTTATTCATGTTAAAGCTCAAAATAATTGAATTTAAATGCGCCCCTGCTCGTTGATGCATGTGCAGCATTTTACTAAAAAGTTGTTCATTACTGCTTGGAAAGTTGAGACAGGAACAGCCGCAATTGTTTCTCGAATGCATTGCTTTAGTTCATTCAAATTTGTCGGTTTGGCTTTGTAGAGTACCTTACAAGAAAAAGTCAGGTGCAGTAAGGTCAGGCAACCTGGAGTTTCTGGATATCGGCTTATTAGGACATTTTCGTGGCAATTTTGTGAAAACAGGCCGGGCTATGTGAGGAGTTGCACCATCTTGCTGAAAACACACAGAGTTGAAAGAAATTCTCATTCCGCGTAATTCTAGATAAAAAGACCGTTTTCTTCGGGCCTGATGCAGCGTGATGAAACTGCACACCACAATGTGACACGAAGCGTATGTATGTATAGATATCCGTCTCATGGAGTATCTGTGGGTTGGAAGCACTCTATATTGGACAGTTTTGTTTGTTTATGTTGCCGTTGAAATCGAAATGGGACTCGTCAGACATAAAAAGACAGTTCAACATGTTTCCGTCCTCTTCCCTCATTGGAGTGTCCGTCTTCTGGCGAAATTCGAAGCGATTTGGAAAGTCTTCCTGCGTTTAGTTTGTTGGCCATTTGAATTTTATATGGGAATAAGTCCAAATCATTGTGCATAATTGACTGAAATGACTGTCTGTTTATACCCATTTGAGCAGATAGCTTCTTGTCGAAACTCTTGGATTGTTTTTGTATGGCAGCAGCTACAGGACGGATTGTTTCTTCCGTCCGAACTGATGTTTGATGGGTTTCGATGGTAAGGTCTTCTTTTGACTGTTCCATGATCGGAAAAATTGTTTACGTCCCATTATGGTCCATCTGCTCGGAGAATTGCCGGCGAAACTGGTCTCCAAACTCTTTGAACCGAAACTACGGACTCCAGTGCGTGAAAGCGGCGGACAATCCACATTTTTGTTTAAGTGTTCAGTTATCCATTTTTGTTAAATCTAAAAATCAGTCTGCAAAAAAAAAAAATTACCAAGTTCACGAAATAGAAAAAACGTTATTAATTTTTTTTTTGGTAGCGGCTTTTATCATTTTATTAGCCACCCTGTAGTAACAAGGAGTTTGGATATCCGCGATCATTAATGCAGTTTTTTTACTGAACATAACATAGCATAGATCATTTGCAATACTTTTTTGTTCCTACAGTTTTGGAGTGAATATTGGTTCGCCCTATATTACGCTCGTTGCCCGGTTTTTAGGAAGCTAACTAAAGGCGTACTTCAAGATCGCTAAGTTCAGTTTTTACGCGTGTGACGCGCTTAAGGCTTTGTATTTGGCTAAGCAAATTCGATTCTCGCAACGCGTTTGTGAGCGATATCGCTTTCTGCGAAATCGACTTTGTTAAAACAAAGCGATTTCGTTTAAATTAACTATTTCAATTGTATTGTCATAAATTCAGATTGCAGTGTGCGAACATACCCTTAATTGGACGTAGTGGTATCTGTCAAAACCACTTCTCGAACAATCAAGAAACTGCGGAACCCTCAAGGATATGCCATCTCTTTCTAGATCAGTATGTGTAGTTGTATAAATAGCGATGAAGCAACAACCAGCGAGTGAGTCTAAATTGTCACCTGAACGTGATTTGAACAGTGTTGCTTGAGTGAATTGCCTTAAGTGAATTTTTGAAAGTGATAATAGTACGCGAACTTTATCGTTGGTATTTGATTTCAAATAAGTGTAAATGAATTGTTAATTCTACCCTTCAAAACATGTTTAGCCTCATACTCAATCAAAGCGTTAAAAAAAACTTATTCAAGCTAGAGTTGGAACGATGGAAGTATTTTTTATATCAGTTTTAAACATAAAGAAATGAAATGTATAAAAAGCATGTGGAGATATTGGGTGTAGAAATAAAGTAGAGGAACATTGGAACCAATCAGTGAGTTTCTTCTTCCTAAAATTAGGGCTACATTTCAGTACGAATATATTATTTATTTTGGCGATGATGACTTTAGCTGTTGAATGATGAGTTGTTACCCATAGAACCTTTCCGGATAAATGTGAATAGTGAATAGCATGTTAAGGCTTTGTAATATCGACGTAACCAGGTTCGTAGTCAGGGCACGGAAGAATATGTTTTGTCCGCAATCGAGCTAAATTGTCTTTCTGTAACAATGTGTGGGCTTTTTAATTGGAGATATCGGTGTACGCAGATGATATTAACGTTGGGGTATAAGACCTCAAATGTTGCAATGCAGTCAAAAGTTTGGTTTTAGTTTATCTTGCGTGTTGTTCATCCTGAAATAGTCCTCTCATGATCCGATTGGAAGACTCGCTTACCACCGGAATACTTTACACAATGATGTGCCAACATGACTCTTAGTTTCCAACATGTGAGACTAGCCAATCTGCCAAACTGAGAAACTACTTCATGGAGCCTATAGCATAATGTGGTGGTATCTTGCCGGACGACAAGTGGGCGGCGCCTCGTCTACCATTTTACAAATGTGTAAAGTATTTGGATTTATCAAAGAAAAAAAGAACACACGTTGGAACGAAGATATATTCACGTCCCTCAATTGGAGAATTGTCGACTGAAATAGGTTTATCCACATTCATCTATAGCAGTATTCTTATCATCTCCAGCACAATAATTTATGATGATTTTAAATCTTTTCAAGTAACATTCTATATACATATTGTTGTCTCTTTCAAATATTCTAATAATAATAACAGACTGCTTTACCCCATATAGCAGGCCAAGCACACTTACCTTATCAGTCAGCAATGTTCGTGTTGGTTTAATCAATTGCCTTGCAACAAAGTGTTCACTTAATGTGTTCGCAGCTTTTTTGTTGTTGCAAGCTAATCTTTGATTTAAAGTGGTGCATGGATTATGCATCACACAGCACAGTCTGAATCAATATTATTTACTTATTTTATTTTTCGTTAGTGGAGTTCACTATTAGAAATGCCTGGCGGTCAGTAGGTCTTAGATAAGGGACACAATCATCTTGAAATATGAATGAACTTTGTTTAAGATGGTTTCACCTTCCATCCAAGCAATGTTTTACAAAAACTCTCCTTTCATTAAACAAACGAAATGTTTCTTGAATAGCGAATTTATAGCAACGTGCACAACATTTACATTTCGATGGGATAAACGTCGCGTCGGCCAGGCACAATGAACTTGTGGCCAGGTACTGTGAGCTGAAATTGTGGGTCGTTGAAATGCAACGAGGGTAGGTATGATTTCTTTTAGCTCTTCTGAACACCTGACAAGATAATATCTGTAATGAAGAGGCAGATCTCATGTAAGTCTTCGCTATGCCAAAGGTTGCAGTTTGCAATTGTCTATAAGGCGGGTAGAGTCTAAAAAGTTCAGTGTATTTTTTGGGGCTGAACTACAAACTTGAGAACAGTATTCAAGAATTGGTCGTACTCGGGATTTATACAGAAAAAGAAACTGTTCTTGTTTGCTTTGAAAAGGTAACTTAGTTTGAATGCTGCTGATTTAGCAATAGAGGTTACGTGTTGTTGCCATGGTACATTTGACCCAATTGGTTTTTAAGCCTAGTATTTTTTTAATTTTTTAAAAATCGAATAAAACACTAAAATTTGTATCAAACATTCAAAACTTTTATTGTAATCGATAATTAGGCCTTTGCCATTTACGTTTTAAGACAACTTCATGTAAATGTTGTTCGAGCCTTCGTCTCAAATGGTCCATTCGGAAGGAATATTGCTTCACTTTTTCGAGCATTTCGGCCTGTATTCCACGAACTGAGCGTGTTATGTTATGCTGTAAGGCTTTAATGGTGTTTGGCTTGTCCACATAGACTAACGACTTTACATAACCCCACAAGAAATAATCAAGAGGCGTTAAATCGCTTGATCTTGGCAGCCAACTCACAGGCCCATTTCGAGAGATAAGATGCTCACCAAATTCATCCTTCAACATTTCCCTTGTTACACGAGCTGTGCGGCATGTGACACCGTCTGGATGAAACCACATGTCAACCAAGTTCAACTCAGTCAATTGGGGCAAAAAAAAAATTGTTGATTCACCAGGTCGATTATGACGACCATAACAAACGGTGATAATAAATTTCAAAAATTTGCAATCGTTGATCGTTTGTAAGTCTTGATTAAGTATCAGAGTATACTGAAAACTTTTCACTTTGACGGATGACGTTTGGACGCCATTACTAACCAGTGCTGCCAACCGAAAAAACTTAACTCTTAAAAGATCACCTGTTATTATTATGCGCTTGTAAATAAATGTTGAATACTGGTTTTTCATTGAATTGAAATTGGTTTTCCTATCCCCATGGTATAAACTTTCTTAGGTCGTCGATGTGTAGCAATAGCGATAATATTTAGACTTGCCGTTTGCATCCTTTTTGTGAAGTTATTTGGATTTGAGCAATTTTTTTTAGAAAACCTGGTGATCATATGAGATAGAAAATCATTTGCAAATAGTTTTTTGCACAATAGTTAGAATTCAGTCACGTCCAGTGGCTTTCTCGTAGTCCGAATTGTATAGGATGCCTTAGTTTTCGAAGTCGAAATTCTACTTCAGCCAACCTTAAGGATATCATTGCTGAAAACAGTTGTTCCGAATTTAATATAGAATTTCCTGAAAACAATAACAACAATAAAAGGCAAATACATTGGCCTCTTCTTTTTGTGTTTTACTAGCGTTCCATTAGTTCTGACCGAATAAGGGAGGGAATGAAGAATGGCTAAAAATATTACTGACTACTTTCGCCATTGACCAAAATGCCCGTGAGTTTCCGGGACATGAAAGTAGTTTGTTACTCTTTTGTTGTAGGCATTCTTTGTGGCTTCTATGTTTGGTTGACTATGTTTCGCTAGCTGTTTAACAAACTTTTATGTAGAAACATTTCACAATGTCTAGGGTCGGTGCCTCTCTTTTCTGACTGTTTTTTTTTTTTAACTCAGTTGTGCTGTTCTTTGCTAAGTTCATCTTCATTAAATAAAGCATTTATCTCCTCTGTCGGTTACTGGGTCAGATACTCTTTTTACATTGCTCAGTATATAAATAAAGTAATATACATAAATGCAATAAGCACCGCGTTCATTTGTAAAGATTGCTCATTTTTTACGTACTTCTGTACCCATTATTATTTTCTCGCAAAGCCATTCTACTAACATTTTTCTTTTAAAAATAATATACAGTTTGTCAAGAAAGACTTTAACACTGAACATAACACTGAAAATAAATTAAATTTTTTTAATTCAGATATGAAAATAATAGCCTTTTATTCAAAAGTATCCACTTTCTTAATGCATAACAATTAAGCGATAAGTATCAAGTATTTTGTGAAAAAAATAGCAAAACTATAAATAGGTGACATAAAAAACAAAAAAAAATTATTACTGGTTTTTGACACTGGGCCCAGTTAAGAAAACTTCTTTAAATTACTTTAATTTTTGATAATAGTTTTCGCAGAAAATCACGTCTTATTTTTCAGTGATCAAAATTTATTTTAGTGAACTGAAATTAAATATTTCAATCACAAATTGTCGTGATTTTACTTTTTTTTGTTTATGCAATAAAGCCCGTGTTTTGATCTCATTCTTGGAAAAAACGATATTTTAATGCTGCTCTATTTCTGCATTGCTTTTGATTTGGTTGTGAAATTTTGTGCGGTGCACATCTAAAGTGTAATTTACTTAAATTTTTCAAATGTCTGATAAAAGGTTAACCTTTGACTCTGTCCAACTGATTTACTATAATCACCAGTTGTTCAAACCTGTTGCAGACTTCGTAGAAATGTTTTCCGTATCAAGAAAACAATTTACAATGTCCTAAGTCGCGCGAAAAGCGAAGGAACACTTGAAACAAAAAGTGTAGGTGGCCGTAAAAGGAATATTGGCAAACGGACAGACTGCTCAAAAATTACCAAAATCCGTAAATATCGGTGAGGTCTCTTGCCATGAGCTTGAAAAACTCTTCAAGATTTGCAAGAAATAAACCTCTGCTTTCGCCGGTCAATGTGGAAAAGCGCATTACTTTTGCTTTAAACATGATCAGTCAGCGGGCAGAATATTGGGATTATCTACATCATACTTTGCGACGAGACAAAAATGATACTATACTACAATGATGATCCACCCAGTGTATGGCGCAAGCCATTAACTGCTTCAGAAAATCAAAACTTCATTCCGAATGTAAAGTTTCTGAAACTTTCGGTTATGACTTGGGGGTGCATTTGGGGAGTCGGAAAACTAGCATTTTTAGAGAACACGGTAAATGCGCAGCTGTAACTCCAAATTTTGAAAACAAATTTAAAAAGCTGTGGGAAAAGGGGAGCCCAAGAACCGCATTCAAATGAAAGCAACTATTATTAGATACTGGAAGAATGGCGAAAGATCCCCTTGAGTATGACCTACCAAAGTTGATTCATTTAATGAAGAAACGGCTCCAACATGTAGTTAATGCGTAGTGTGGGCATACCAAAAATTAAAATTAATTAAAGATATTACAAATATAATCGCCGAATTTTGAATTTTAGCAATGAAAACAATGAATTTTGTGAAAAGAGTTTTAGACAGTGTCAAAATGAGTAATCATTGTTTTTGTTGTTTTATATGTTACCTGGTTATATCTAGTTTTGTTTTTTTTTTTACAGCTCGTATAGTTCTTGGTTGAATCTTCGTCTCCATAGCCCGCCAATGCAAACGGGACCGAAGATTTTTCCTCTCAAATCGACCAAGGATTTCTTCATCCGCTTTTGAGACGGTCCACACTTCAGCGCCGTAGAGCAGGGCTGGGATGATCAGGGTCTTATATAGGATCTCCTAAGTAGTTCGAGTGAAGGCTTTACTACTGAATCGCCTTCATAGCCTGAAAAAACAGCTGTTGGCAAGAATAATTTTTCGTTTAATTTCTGACAAGATGTTGTTGTCAGAGTCAATAGCGGAGCCGAGATAGACCGTACTACCTCAAAGATATATCTGTCAATGGTGACGTTCGGTCTATTTCGTCGATGTTAAGTGTCCTTTCGTGATGACACCATATACTTACGTCTTGCCCTGATTTACTGCTAAGCCCATTTTTGCCGCTTCATTCTCTATACTAACAAACGCGGCTATGACATCACGTTGAGTCCTACCAATGATGTCAATATCGTCGGCGTATGCTAGTAGTTGCACCAATGTGCAATCGCAATGTGATCAACTTGGTTGATCTAGAGACTGCCTTGTCCCCTTATGGATATCGTGGTGAGGAAAGTTCCTTTATAAGACTTTGTCGTGTAGGCTATGTTGTCCGATAATACTGCTAAAGATGTCTTCTCTTCTTACCTTTGCTTTAGAATCTCCTTTAGCATCGTACTTCATTAGTCGTTCATGGGTTAAGTCAAGGAGCTCGTAGAAGCAATCCTTAACTGAAACATCTTTTTTGTCCGTTGTGGCGTGAGCGCATACAAGGCTTATTTTGGCGAATTCGGCTATGATGCGGATTGTTACAATGCGTTCGCTTATGTCTTGGAAACTTAAGACAGAAGACATAAAAATAAAAATAAAAATACATAAAGGTATATGTAGTTCTTACGTCAGAAATGTTTTATTTTCTATTTTTAAATTCAATTGAAGTTTAAAAAGAACTTTTTTAATTACTATATTTCAATACTGTAATAGTAAGTAATTAACTGGCTTTAGTTATTCACTCCGGCTATAAATTCCTTATCGAACACTGAAAACTCCAATAAATGTGTTTTATTTTTTTAAATGTCCAATCGCCAGGCAAGCGCCTATCCACAAGTTGTATTAATCAACAGTACCTAGATGGTCCGATTCGCTACGAATCCTTGTCTGCTCGCACCTACCCTCCTGTTTCGTTATTTCTTACTACGCCACTTACTGCTATCCCAGATAATACAGTAAACTATATTATTATGTTTGCTGCTTCCAAATTCAAGACCTTATATTATAATTAAAAAAAAAAAGCTGCATCGGCCGGGAATCGAACCCGGGCCGCCCGCGTGGCAGGCGAGCATTCTACCACTGAACCACCGATGCTTACTGAATTTGCTAGATGCCTCTATGAGTTCATGCATAACAAAACAAAATTTTATGACGCTGATGTACGCGTCATATGTTTAAATTCTGTTAATGTAATACCCCTTCCGAATGCGTAACCTTGTATGTAGTTCACCTCGACACTTACAAAACCAAAACGCACATTTTTATTGAATTACCTCACCAGCGTCTGTTAACACGTTCGTTAGAATAAAATGGAACATTTCATTACTTCATCTACCCTCCCTGTTTCATGTTTAGTTGAACAATGGTCGGATAAAATCGATTATCACGACCATAATATACGAAAAAAAAGAAAACACCTTATGTAGCTTCATCTTCCGACAATAATCTTGAATTTATTTTTAAACAGAACAACAATAAATAATACACCGACTGCTATAGTAAATAATTGGACATTTATGACTTTAGAGTCAATAAGTGATTTCATCATTTCTTTGAGGGATTGATCGCGTATTTCACTTCCACAACAATTGTCCATAATAGTCAAAAACTATTTTATGGAAGAACGCATAAACTGAATGTTTAGAACTGTAGTGTTTTTATCTTATAATAAAATGCGTTTTCTTTGTGTAATTCGATATAAATTCCTACACTTGCACTTATTTTTCTTCTTTTTGAAATAAATAAACGAGAACTACTTTATCAGCTGATTGCCAATGACATCTGGAATGGGACATTTATATGGAAAGCAAATGTATATGGAATTCCTTGTGTGGAATTTGAGAAAAATATATTGCATAGCTTTGGGAGTTGATGAAATTAAGTGGCGTTCACATTTATAAATTAATAAATTTCTCTAATAGTCTAATGTACATTTTTACCAACCCTTGGTTATATAACTTACTTACCTACTTAAGTGATGATATAGTCCAGAATGAATCTGGGCCCCAACCAACATGCCTCTCCAATTAGCACGATCCTTAGCTAACTGCCTCCAGTTGCGCACCCCAAGTTGGTTGAGGTCGGTTTCTACTTGGCGAGGTCTTCTTCTATGGCGTCCGACGTCTGCCTAAATCCTGTTTTGGTATGGAATGTGTAAGTGAGATCGTTTCCGATCCTGATGGAGCAGCGACAATTCTTCATTGTCATCCTGAACAGACTGACGAGTTCGGGCGGTATATCACAACTAGACATGGTTCTTTATAATTTGTATCTATAAATGCTGTCATATCCGACTTTGAAATCGATGAATAGGTGATGAATAGTTATGCTATTGCTATAATCACCTCACTTAGGTCGGGTTGTTGACAGTTTTCCCTATCGTCGCCAATATTAAATGGTTCGTTCTGCCTAACAGCGGAATGTTGTTCGTCATCGCCGTTAAACAGTCTGCAGAAGTGGTTCCTCCATATCCTCAGCATCGAATATTTCTACGATATTTCCTTTTTCATTTCGACCCTTGTATAGTTGGCTTTGACGTTTTACACTTTGGTAAAACTGGCGAACGTATATTCTTTTTGTTTTCTTTCTGAAAAGCCGATGTCCTTCCCTTCTTCTTTGTATATAGAGCTCAGTGGCAGCTCTCGTCTTCACCTGCAGCTTAACCTTGTATGCATCGTTCTTGCTGATTGGCGCGAGAAACCTATCACATCAGTTGCCATTGTTCTTTGATATTCGATGCTGTTGGTATGGTGTTAATCGAGAGGTCATGGGATACGCCTTGCGTGAAGGCCTCGGGTGTCTCTTGCGGTCGCAGTTCTTCGACATTACATTTTTTTTAGTATGATTATATAACAGCCAAGTTAGTTTTTGGGGGATAAGTTTTTTTTCGAAAACTCATATAACGGATTTTGAAATTAAGGCCATGTAAGGAAGTTGTCAATCCAAACTATTTGGTCAGCTTGAATGACATTTACTACAATTACCGTTTGCAATAAATCTACATGATTAATCTATTATAGAGTCTATTATTTTCTTAAAATAAATTTATTTAAAAATAATACGAATGAACGTATTTATGGTTTTTGAAAAGAAGTACCTATAGTGTTTTATGCGTGCAACACTAACACGCTTTGGAGCTTCGCATTAGTGATTATGTTTAGATTTTACGTTTTTAATTTTATCGATGAAGCTAGGTTTATCTTGAGGTGAATGGTAAAATGCTCCGCCATCTAGTGAAGAGACAGTAGGCATTCCTAAGCTGATTTCGAATTGAACGATATTGCTTCCAGGGAAATTATTGCCGCTTGGATGTTGCTGAAGATGCTAATATGCTCCTTCGATATTACATTCTTTTTTTGCCAAGACAAGGCTTCTTTGGTTGGCATGATTTCCGACTGAAAAAAGCTACAATAATCAGGAAGGCGAAGGGATTGCTTTGTTTTGGCATCACGGAGAAAACAAACCTCCACCCACTCCAGATTCTCTTTTAGACCCATCCGTGTAGATGTGAATTTAGTTATTGGTTTCGATCGAATCCGACTCCCAATCAAGGCGACTGAGAATAGTTTTCCTCAAGTTGTGCTCAAAACTGAGTTGGCCATGGTCGGTGATTTCTGTAATGAAAACGTGATTGAGAATCGTTGTGTATTCACCCAGGTAGGGTATCCATTGTGACGAGGCTTTCAGTCTCACAGCTGCACAAGCTGTGGTCTGTTTGCCTTAGATATAATAGAGGCACCAGTTGCAGGATAGCATCTAGTTCCTATCAAGTGATAGGAGAGGCTGGGGATTACCCTTTTTTAACTTTTTGTCACTGCAAGGGTATAAATATAATACCTTTTCTATTGCCATTACAACTATTTTTGGGCGGCAAAGCTGGCACGAACGTTGAACTGTCAAATCGACATGCACAATGTACAATGCACACACAATGCATTTTTTTTTGGTTTTGCTTCAACAACAAGGTTTCTCTATCTTTCACGCAAGCGAAAAACTTCCAGATACATATCGGTCCAGTGGCAAGCGCTTGCTACAAGTGACTTTCTTGCAAACAAATGTGTCGTGGTACACCCTAGCAAAATAACAAACGCATGCCAAAAAAACAACTGTATTTGATTTATTAATATCGTAAACTACATGCTGCACATTGTCTTCAATATACAATCTGAATAAATATGTAGTCCAATATCATATTTACTGTATTAATTGGCCAGAGATGTCTGGTCCGTAAAACATTTATTTAAAAACAATTTCCGTGCAGGTTTCAAACTACAAAGCAAATGATAAAGACAGTAACTAAATTGGTCCCAACTGGATTGGTTACTAAAATTATAAACCTTAATCACTGCAACTCAGAGAAAAAATACTACATTCCACTTATCATACTTCTACAATAGAAAAAACCTCCTCTTAAAAAATCCCCTATTTCGGTACTCCACCTTCAAAAAGACAACATTGCCTTATCGCGAAGTGGGTTATCATCTACCGGTGAACTTTTCAATCTTAAATCACACTTACAATCAAAACAACGAAAGCGTCAATATATTTATAAGCTAGATAGTCTTCAGCATCCATACACATTCCACGGTAAATTGTTCTGTCGTCAATATGGCATCGAATATTCTTCTTCAGATCGTTGCGCTTTTAATTGGTAATTTAGTTTGTTTAAAAAAACGTCCGCCAGCTAATTTACTAACATAAGAAAATTTGTAATAATTACATTTCCATTAGTTGGCCACTGTTGTGTAGGTGTTACTATTGAACCGCGCAGTGCTTGGGGTGCAGCTGCACCAAAGTGGACGACTAAAGTTAGAAGCCCTGTGGAGTACGTAATTATTCATCATTCCGATAATCCTAATGGATGTTCTGACTCTGCTCGTTGCCAGCAACTGATACGTAACATTCAGTCCGATCATAAGGGTCGCCGGAACTTCGCTGACATTGGATATAATTTCATCGTGGCGGGTGATGGTAAAGTCTATGAGGGTAGAGGTTTTGGAAACCAAGGGTCACACGCTCCTCATTACAATTCGAAGAGCATTGGTATTGTTTTTATAGGAAATTTCGAAAGTAAGTTACCCATATAAGGTTTTGTAAAATATCAATTTAACAACAAACGTCCGTTTTCTTTATAGATCAACTCCCATCAACAGTTATGTTGAATAATGCCAAGGAATTAATCGCACAAGCAGTTTCCGGTGGACATCTTAAGAGTGATTATATTCTGATAGGGCATAGGCAAACAAAGGCAACAGCTTGCCCAGGAACTGCGCTTTTTAATGAAATAAAAACATGGCCTAAATGGAAGACAATTTAAGTCGAACATTTATTTAACTGAATAATGTAAGGTAAATTAGAATAATAAAAACAGAATAAAATAGTATTTGTGATTAATATAAAATAGAATCAGAGAAAGACTCATCCAAACTTGTAGTGTTAATGGACCTCCGCACACGAGATGAGTTTGTCAACGGCAACACTAACACCACAGAGGGAAGTTGTTCGTGGTCAATGAAAGAGAGCAGATCCTGAACCTCTGTATTGGCGTTTATATACTTCTTTCTTTTAGATAACATCTAATCAGTTGAAATTGAAGCTCTTGTGTTTCTTTTAATTCTTTACAACGTCAGAAGTGGGATAATTCCTAAAAATGATCGCTTAGAAAATAATTATAATACGATACGATACGATACGAGTAGCATCATACAGTGGAAAAGGTATATTCAACGAAGCTACGACCGCTTGTAGCAACGGAGTCATAAGTGACACAAAAACATTTGTATAGGTGCAACGTCTAGCCCCATACAACGATGCAGATATTATTTCCAGAAGTTCCAACGACTAGTAGCATCGTATGTTGTACATGACACCAACACATTCAAGGAAAAAGTGTACAACGATATTCAACGTATATCGAATGAGACGAGGATACACGGAAAGTATCGCATATAGGTTAGACGCAGTTGATTCTAAAAGGTGGTCAATGGAAAACATTAAAATTATTATATTGTATGTTCTAAAAGTAGAGCAATTATATATTCTTTTGCGCAATCGCATAAATTAGTGAAATTGTTGGAAGTAATAGTTGCTGACGAGGTGGACGCTAAAGAACTACTCTACGAAGGATACACCTTGGAACCGTGGCAAACCCAAATGGAGGATTTATCGAGCGTGGCTGCAAGTTTGGCAAAAACGGTGGGTGAAATGACGGTGAGCATAAAACGTATGGCACCTGCAACGACAGCCAAAGGAATGTTGCCGAACACAACAACGATGCTCAGGACAACAAACAAAACAGATACAATGCTCAGGACAACAAACAATACAGATACAATGCTAAGTATGACACCTACCACAGTACAATTACGACATCCGAACGGATCCCAAGACGTAATCGGAGCCCTATCAGATTTCGATCCTTTGAAGCGAACACTTACAACGAAACAATTTATTAGCAAAGTGGAGCAATTACAAAGTCTCTACATGTGGAGCAGCGAAATGATTTTGTTCGCAGTACAACACAAGCTCAAGAAGCAACAGATCAAAGCATAGATACAGTTCGGGTCATGAACGAACGAATGAATGTGAAATGCTTCAACTGTAACGAAATCGGTCATATCGCTGTAAAATGCACACAATTACAACGGAAGTCTAGGTGTACCAGCTGCAACAAAACAGGACACTAGGCAAAGGATTGTCGTGTAAAAAAGTTCACAGTAGCAACGGTCGAACAACAGAAAATAGACAGAAAAAGTTATCGCACCAGTGCTGAAGGAAGTGACTATATCAGGACATACTTATAATGCATTTGTCGACACTGGGAGTGATCATTCGTGTGATTGTATATTCCGAAGAATATTACGCCAAAGGGGTCTGAAAAGCGATTAAAAGGATTTGGAGGATCAATTGTTGAGTCCAAAAAGGCTATTGACGTCGGAATGAGCATGGACGGAAATGAAATCAAAGTGACTTTCCAGGTTGTGCCAGATGAATTTTTGCCACAAGCAATACTTTTAGGGCGTGATGTATTATGCCGGAATAATCAAAGAGTAGCCTCGGAAGCAGGGATTTTGCAAGTGCAAACAAGTAAAGCAGAGGAGTTCAACTTTGGCAAGCAGCTGAATGAAATCCAACGGAACACTATAGAAGATCGTCTGTTTAACTATGCTTATTGTTTTGCTGAAGATGTATCTCGCATTGGGTGCTGTAAAACAACGACTGTGGAGATAAATGTCACAAAGGATAAACCAATAGTAGGCTATAAAGTGCCATTCGCTCAGAGGGAAAAGTTGTCAGAAATTGTTGATAATCTGCTTAAACATCAAATAGTACGCCCAAGTATCTCGCCTCACGCAGCCTCCGTAGTGTTGGTGGCTAAAGCTAACGGGGAAGTGCGGATGTGCGTGGACTACTTACTTAAGTGGCGCTACAGTCCGGAATGAACCTGGGCCTCAACCAACATGCCTCTCCAATTAGCCCGGTCCTTAGCTAACTGCCTCCAGTTGCGCACTCCAAGTTGGTTGAGGCCGATTTCTACTTGTGCGCACCACTTAAGGCGAGGTCTTCCTCTACTGCGTCCGACGTCTGGCTGGGAATCGAAGACTCTGCGAGCCGGAGTATTGGTGTCCATTCGTTCTACATGTCCTAGCCATATTAAACGTCCAATGCGGTGTTTTTTGACCAGGGGCATGTCGCTGTACAGCTCGTATAGTTCTTGGTTGAATCTTCGTCTCCATAGCCCGTCAACGCAAACGGGACCGAAGATTTTTCGAAGAATTTTCCTCTCAAAACGACCAAGGATTTCTTCATCCGATTTTGATACGGTCCATGCTTCAGCGCCGTAGAGCAGGACTGGGATGATCAGGGTCTTATATAAGATCTCCTTAGTAGTTCGAGTGAGGGCTTTATTACTGAATTGCCTTCTTAGCCCGAAGAAACAGCGGTTGGCAAGAGTAATTCTTCGTTTAATTTCTGACGATATGTTGTTGTCAGAGTTAATAGCGTAACCGAGATAGATAAAGTCCCGTACTACCTCAAAGTTATATCTGTCAATGGTGACGTTCGGTCCAATTCGTCGATGTTGTGTGTCCTTTCGTGTTGACAGCATATACTTCGTCTTGCCCTCATTTACTGCTAAGCCCATTTTTGCCGCTTCCTTCTCTATACTAGCAAACGTGGCTATGACATCACGTTGGGTCCTACCAATGATGTCAATATCGTCGGCGTATGCTAGTAGTTGTACAGATTTTTCGAAAATTGTGCCTCTGGTGTTGGCTCGTGAGTTTTGCACAATCCTCTCAAGAATCAGATTGAAGAAGTCGCATGACAGCGCATCGCCTTGCCTAAATCCTTTTTTGGTATCGAATGTGTCAGTGAGGTCTTTTCCGACCCTGATGGAGCAGCTAGAATTCTCCATCGTCATCCTATACAAACGGACGAATTTGGGCGGTATACCAAAACTAGACATGGCACTGTATAGTTCGTCTCTATAAATGCTGTCGTATGCGGCTTTGAAATCGATGAATAGGTGGTGGGTATCGATTTGGACTTCTTGGGTTTTTTCCAGGATCTGCCGAAGTGTGAAGGCCTTGTATGCATCGTTCTTGCTGGTTGGCGCGAGAAACCTATCACATCCGTTGCCATTGTTCTTTGATATTCGATGCTGATGGTAGGGTTTAATCGAGAGGTCATGAGACACGCCTTGCGTGAAGGCCTCGGGTGTCTCTTGCGGTTGCAGTCTTTCGACATTACATTTTTTTCAGTATGATTATATAACAGCCAAGTTAGTTTTTGAGGGATCAGTTTTTTGTTTCGAAAATCCATATAACGGATTTTGAAATTAAGGCCATGTTAGGGAAGTTGTCAATCTTTCGCAAACTATATGGCCAGCTTGAATGACATTTAGTATATATACTACAATTACCGTTTGCAATAAATCTACATGATTAATCTGTTATAGAGTCTATTATTTACTTAAATTACTTAATAATACGGATGAACATATTTATGGTTTTCGAAAAAAAGAGTATAGTGCTTTATGGCTGCAACACTAACATGCTTTGAAGCTACACATTAGTGATTATGTTTAGATTTTACGTTTTTAGTTTTAAAGATGAAACGTAATGCCTCATTCAAAGCTAGATTGTGATATGTTCGAATAGGTGTTTCTGCCAAAGCTTTATGCTAAGTTTATATTGAGGTGAATAGTAAAATGCTCAACCATCTCGGAAAGAGACAGTCGGCATTCCTGAGCTGATTTCGAACTGAACGAGATTGCTTCCAGGGATTTTATTGCCGCTTGGATGTCGCTGAAGATGCTAATATGCTCCTTCGATGCTCCAGATTTTCTTTGAGACCCATCCGTGTAGATGCGAATTGAGTTATTGGTTTCGATCGAATCCGACTCCCAATCAAGGCGACTAAGAATAGTTTTCCTGAAGTTATGCTCAAAACTGAGTTGGGCATGGTCGGTGATTTCTGTAGTGAAAACGTGATTCAGAATCGTTGTGCTTGCGTAGATATCTAGGGGCACCAGTTGTAGGATAGCATCTAGTTCCTATTAGGTGATAGCAGAGGCTGGGGATAACCCGTTTTTTAACTTTTTATCACTGCAAGGGTATAAATATAATACCTTTTATTTTGCCATTACAACTTTTTTTGGGCGGCAAGCTGGCACGAACGTTGAACTGTCAAATCGACATACACACACAAGTAATTTGTTTGACATTGACATTACAGTAATTCGCATGAATGCATCGAACTACAGACACATAACAGCACTGGCGACTGAGGCCATCGGCTGGGACAGATGAAGACATTGCTTCAACAACAAAGTTTCAAGTGACTTTCTTGCAAACAAAAAGGTCGTGGTGTGTCGGTACCCTGGCAAGATAACAAATGCATGCTAAAAAAAAAAACTTTATTTCAAACTACAAAACAAATGATCGCAGTTGCTCATAAAAACAGTCGCTAAATTGATTCCAATTGGATTGTTTACTAAAATTATAAATCTTAATCACTGCAACTCAGAGAAAAAAAATACTAAATTCACTTATCATACTTCTTAGAGGATAAACTTCCTCTTAAAAAATCTCTCCCTTCATTAAGACAACATTGCATTATCTCGAAGTGGGTTATCATCTACCGGTGAACTTTTCAATCTTAAATCACACTTACAATCAAAACAACGAAAGCGTCAATATATTTATAAGCTAGGTAGTCTTCAGCATCCATACACATTCCACGGTAAATTGTTCTTTCGTCAATATGGCATCGAATATTCTTCTTCAGATCGTTGCGCTTTTAATTGGTAATTTAATTTGCTTAAAAAATCGTCCGCCGACTAATTTGTATCCTAAAATTAGTAATAATTAATTTTCCATTAGTTGCGCAATGTTTTGAAGGTGTTATTATTGAACCGCGCAGTGCGTGGGGTGCAGCTACACCAAAGTGGACGACTAAAGTTAGGAGCCCTGTGGAGTATGTAATTATTCATCATTCCGATAATCCTAATGGATGTTCTGACTCTGCTCGTTGCCAGCAACTGATACGTAACATTCAGTCCGATCATAAGGGTCGCCGGAACTTCGCTGACATTGGATATAATTTCATCGTGGCGGGTGATGGTAAAGTCTATGAGGGTAGAGGTTTTGGAAACAAAGGGTCGCACGCTCCTCAATACAATTGGAAGAGCATTGGTATTGTTTTTATAGGAAATTTCGAAAGTAAGTTAGCCATATACAGTTTTGTAAAATTTTAATTCAACAACAAACGTCCAGGAATTAATCGCACAAGCAGTTTCCGGTGGACATCTTAAGAGTGATTATATTCTGATAGGGCATAGGCAAACAAAGGCGACAGACTGCCCAGGAACTGCGCTTTTTAATGAAATAAAAACATGGCCTGAATGGAAGGCGATTTAAGTCGAACATTTATTTAACTGAATAATGTAAGGTTAATTAGAAAAATGCAAATAGTGTTTAAAAATCAAAATAGATACATAATGATATCTTAATCTGAGTGTGCCATCGTAGCTCTGTTTAATGACTGAGCTGCTTTTTGTGTGCAAAAGAAAGCAGACGCTTTCTTAAGACATACGAATTAACTCTACATCAGGAAAACCAAAAACTTTACTAGGAATATATGAAAAAAAGTGTATGGAAATCACAAATTGTTCATTTTGAAAAAAATGTCATATGTCTTTCAGGATTTTAAGTTTTTACTAAGGGTTCAGTTATAGCAATCATTGAAAAGGCTCAATGGAATTTTGCAATGATTGCTATAATCAACTTCTTAAGTAAAATTTCAGTTGCATCATGTTTTGCGTTCCAATGATGTTTTTCAATAATACCTAGATATAACTGGACCCTAAGTTGTGCTGGTCTGTACTGTTGTATTCTAAGTTTATCTTCTTTAAACAATGCTTTTATTGCAAATGGCGTGAAATGATATAAATTAAGTTGAAAACACGCAAAAGTTCGATACACTCTTTAAGAACGCGGATATATTGTTACTACTAATTTGACCAATTTCAAATTCGTCGATTTTGTGTGTCCTTTCGTGTTGACAGCATATACTTAGTCCTGCCCTTATTTACCGCTAAACACATTTTTGCCGCTTTATTCTCTATACTAGCAAACGTGGCTATGACATCACGTTGAGTCCTACCAAATTTGGAAATTTGAGACTCGGAAGTTTTGCTCAATCCTCTCGAGAATCAAATTGAAGAAGTCACATGACAGCGCATCGCCTTGCCTAAACTCATTTTTGGTATCGAATGTGTCGGTGACGTAGTTTCCGTCATTGAGAATTGGAGCGCGAGAATTTTTTTGTTGGTGGATGTTACTTACCAAATCATCCCCGCCGGCTTTAAAAAGCTCAGCGGGAAGGCCGTCATTTTCGGCAACCAAATTAAGCTTATGTTGAGATATAGCTATCCTCACTTCATTCAGGGTGGATGGTTGGCTGTTTTCACTGTTGTTGCCAATATTGAACGCTGCCTGACAGCGGTTTGCCGTTTCAGTGGTTCTTTCATATCCTCAGCATCGACTGTGTCTCAACAACGATATTTCCTTATTCATCTCGATACGATTCTGTTCGAGCCTTGTATCCTTGGCTTTAACGTTTAACACTTTGGTAAAACTTGCGAACATCTTTCCTGGAGTGGCACTTCTTAATATCCTTGATCGCGCGCTTTTCTTGATCTTTTTTGTTCTTTCTGAAAAGCTGGTGTTCTTCCATTCTTCTCTGCCTATAGAGCTCAATAGCATCTCTCGTCTTCACCTGCAGCTTAGCCTTGTAGGCCTCGTTCTTGGCCGAAAGCATATGTCGGCATTCCTTTGCCGTTGGTTTTTCGGCATTCAATGCTGTTGGTACGCTGTTAATTGAGACTTAATTGGCTACGCGTTGCGCGAAGGTCTTGGCGGTCTCTTGCGATTGTAGTCTTTCGACATTAAATTTTTTCGCAATGTTTCTGGATTTTTGTGACGTGTTGGATATCCGCATTCTTACCTTGGCTACAATAAGGCAGTGGGCAGAGTCGAAAATAATGGATGCGTGAATTTTGGTAAATTCTAGTTAAAAATGTCTAGATGTACTATTACACTCCTAAGCTATGTCAGAAGCTATGGGAAGTGTTATAAATCATTTTTATATTAAAACGAACCCAAAAACGGGGTGTGGCTAAAACCATATTTATTACTAAAATATTTGCATAAAGCGTTTTTAAATTTCCTAAAGTTGTTCTCAAGACAGTTTTTTTTTACTGAAAACGCCCGCAAAAAGTTGATGAAATAGATTATAAAGATTGTCTAAATAACAGGTGGGCCAAAAGAAGTCATCCGATGTTGTTTGGGCTTCAGAATATCGGTTGTCCTCCAGTCCAATTTCGCAGAAAACTCGGTCAACATTGCTCAATAGCGCGCACCGTAAACTGTTGTCGTTTTACCAAATGGCCCGATGACTCCTCTGGCATGTACAGCACACCATGCAGTAACTTTAAGCGGGTGTAATGGCTCCACGTGCATTACTCGTGGATTTTCGGTATCCCGGAAGCGATAGTTTTGCTTGTTCAACGTACCCGCTGAGGTGGAAATGACCCTCATCGCTCATTTTTTGGTCGAAAAATGGTCCACTTCGATTATTTCTCGTTCTTGTTCACTTGTATTCTACATACAGTTTGTCAAACAATTGCTTGCACAACGAAAAATTTCAAGAAATTTCATGTTCATTTTGCTATATTATTAAAATTGTTTGGTTTTCCATTTTGTTTTATTTACATATGTTAAAATGACTATTCTTATACGTAACATAAGCAAAGAAAGAACAAAAAATAGTAATGCAACGGTAAATAATACAAAACCAAAACCTTCTTCATATTTTCTACTGTCAAGTAGTTGTTTGCAATTGCAGAATGCAAGGTGGAGAAAGAATGAAAAATGATAACGGTAGTAAATCTTTGAGGCTAGGTTTTGGTTTAGACATTCCAATTGCATTTGGCTTAGCGATTCAGTCATTATTTCAAATTTCCAAGAAGTGGACATCACAAATTTTTTTTAATTCCATCATGCCTGGAAAACGAGTGGATAATAATGTTATACAATTGGTCTATTTTTGGAACTAAGGCATGGTGGCGGCAGGCCAGCCAAACAAAGTCGGAGAGGTGAATCCAAAATTTTACGTGCAATAGATAACAACCCCCAAACTAGTCTCAGGCAGTTAACAACAATAATCAAAAACGATTTGGACAAAGAGGTCTCCCACGAAACAGTGCGCACAATTTTAAAACGAAACAAATTTGCATCTAGAGTAGCCCGAAAAATCCTCTCAGAGGTTAACGTGATGAAACGAAAATGTTTCGAACTGGACCACATTTCGAAAGAAATAACATACTGGGATGGCCTCATTTTTTGTGATGAGAGTAAAATTATGCTCTACTACCATGAATGTCCCAATAGAGTTTGGAGGAAGTCAAAACTGCTCTACTTAACAGAAATATTATCCAAACTGTAAAGTTTGGCAAGTTGTCCGTAATGGTGTGGGGTTGTATCTCAGCCAAGGGTGTCGTTGAACTTCGAATTATCATGGACATAATGAACAAGGAAATGTATTTGGACATTTTGTGTAACTGAGGGCTTTTTGATTGATGTTTTTCTGCAGCGAGGACCCTCAAAAATTACATTAGAAGTTGTACCAAGATACTGCACTGTATAATGTTAATAAGGTCATTGACATCCCTCCTCAAAGCCCAGATTTGAACCCGATAGAAAACGTATATGCTTTACTGAAAAAAAGTCGCCAAACGGTCGCCGAAAATAAAAAATGATTTGGTGTGAATACTCAAAGAGGGGTGGCTGAAATTGCCGGAACATCTGGACTTCAGAGGCTTATTGAATCCATGCCGACAAGACTTCAATCCGTAATTGATGCAGATGGTGGCCATACCAAGTACTAATAACAAAATACAAATTAGTACCACTTTTCCGTACATTTTTCATTCTCTCTACACCTTGCATTCTGCAATAATTGCAAACAATTACTTGACAGTAGAAAATATGAAGAAGGTTTTGGTTTTGTATTATTTCCCTTTGCATTATTATTTTTTATTATTTCTTTGTTTATGTGACGTATAAGAATAGTCATTTAAACATATGTAAATAAAAAATTGAAAACCAAACAAGTTTTAATAATGTAGCAAAGTGAACATGAAATTTCTTGAAATATTTCGTTGTGCAAAAAATTGTTGGACAAACTGTATGTCTACTCCACAAATATCAAAACAGATTTGACATTGGAGGATATTTGCAAAAATAAGACCATCTTCCCATAGGGTGATCTCTTTTGGCCCACCTTGTACATATACATATACATCTTTTAGATACTTTTTCGAAATTCAAAAAGGGACGGAAAGACAGACAAAACACAAAAATTAATCACGTTTATGCTCGATTGGGCACGTAAATATGACAATACTAATCGAAAACGCTGTGAGAAAATGAAAATCCTGAGAATGGAAGAAAACTGTAAACCGGCAGCTGTGCGAATCCATACATATTGTCAAAATTTTATTGTAACTCAATTCGACTATTGTAATATTGAACTGTGCATACCTACCTGTGTTAGGAATTTTTCCACGTATTGTATTTTCATGGGTAGAAACAAGAGGAGAGAGGAAATAAGACAACACAAATGACAAGCTGAGAAAAAATTCGTGATTAATATCAAGAACGCTACATGGACATGAGTACAAATATGTATGCAATTTCTTCAACAGAATTAAATTAATGTAAACAACCGCTTTGATGTGAAAAAGGGATCACTAAGAAAACCCACATTCACCTTCCGGGACTAATTAGTCACTATAGCACCTACAACTAGAGCCTGTCAAACGTACAAATGTAATAACACAATGTTTGGTCTAAACTCAGCAATATAAAAACAAAACAAAATAAAAAGATTATTCCAACACAAAGTGTATAATATTGTTGAATGCATATTCCCTTACTGCGTTTCTAGTAGAGTCGTTTGGGACAAGTGTGCGCCCCGAATGTACAGATTCAATACAATAAATCTTAATTCTATTTAAAATGTGTACGTGTTAGATAGATTTTAACAAATAAAATACATTAAATACCATAATATGTATTTACTAGCTATTTTATTAAAAAATAAACAAAAGTAAGTCAAAGTGCGTAGGTACACTTGCCCCTATGTAGGGTTAAGTGTGCACAGTTTTTATAACTCAACTTATCCTTAGTTAAAACAAACCTTAGATAATTTTTAACAACATATGTTCCTTTTGGGCTCACTTATTACTTTTTGATTAAAAGTTTTTTGCCCCTTTCTGCTTTTGCTAAATGATTTTTGAAAAAGGGACAGAGCGGGGGTTGCCAAAGAATAGTTTGTTCAAACTAAAAATCATTGATAAACAAATTTAGCAAAACGTTTTAATTTTATCCCGAATCTGTTAATGGATCTGCCACTTCTAGGCGATTCACTACATCTGTTTTCGGTGCAATTTGCTTAAACAAAATAAATTAATAAATAATAAAATATTCACTCAAACGCAATGCTAAATTAATATATCTAATAATTAAAAAATTATTGGCTACCTTACAATGCACACATAGGTCACGGAAATCATTTCAAAATGCAAAAAATAAACAGCAAAATTTGATATTTTTTTGCAAGTTACATCATTAAAAACATCCACAGAGTTATTACCAACTTCGTAAAGCGATGGATGCCTGAAATTGAAATTGGTGTGCGTACACTTACACACCCCGAACGTAAATTATGTTTTGTGTTTCAACCATGTAATTTAAGCTGCGCTCGACATTTTGTAAAATACAATTTCTAAACATGGTAAACTTACGGCATGGTATATGAACAGTCGAAATTTGTATGGGTAATCTTTTACTACAATATCGGAATTTCGCAAACAAATTGGGTGTGTTAATTAATATTGATAACGAAAAGAAATTAATAGGAAAAAATACTATTAATAAAACAAATTAAATGAATTATATTGAATTCAGTGGCTTATGACTATGAGATTGTAAGCTTACGACGACGTTTAATCAACGCCCCTAAGACTGCACCACTAAAGTCGTCGTATGCTAACATCGTCGTAAGCTTTTGATTTTTCTGACGCTGTGAACTTAAGACGTCGCAAGCGAATGCCCTTAAGTCTATAATCAGATAAATTGCACGTTAAAGTAATTTTACTAAATATACAATTAGCTGCCATTATCATCAAGTAATAATTTAAAAACCAACGGAAGTCATCATTACCTCTTTGTAACAGTGTCAAATTTTGGGTTTGTTTGATTAAAATTCATTCCGAGTGTACTTAGGGTATGCTTGTTGTAGTTAGGAACATTAAGAAGTTTTGTAACTTTAAGCTTTTGAGAAGAAAATAATATACTTATGAAAAGCTATAATGATAAAGATCAATTGGAATTTGCAGTAACACTAAACAACTTTTCAATTCTTTGATTATTTTGCTTCCCCAAATTTAACAAACGATTTCTAGCTATCCACGTTATCATTATGATACTGACTTTGTACAACAACTTGAGTCTAAAATATATGAGAAGACAACAATATGTCTATGAAAAATATCAAGTAAAATTTTCAGTAACAGTACAGTTTCAATGCCTTGATCATTCTTCCCCACAATTAATAAATGATTTCTAGCTATCCGCGTTTATTAATATGGGTTTGTATGTTTACGAAACAGGCAAAAGTAGATAATTAGATAAATACTTAAGTTTAATTTTTAATTCAATTCATCACACACTTGTTCACACAAGTTTATTTTCAACAACACATTTTTTTTATTTTTTATTATTACAATAAAAATTTGTAAGAAAAATGGTACGTAAGAAAGTTGCACTACAATAAAATTAGTACATTTATCTACAAATAAATGGCGATACATAGATGATTTATTTAATTTATTTAAATTTTCTGAAACCATGGGGTAACATATTATAAACGGAAGTGCACAGCACATCTTGTGGAGGATCTTCTGCTCTTGTAATGTAGACCGGAAAGTCTTCGGGGGCGAATTCAATTAAAAATTGCCGACAAACGCCGCAAGGTGGGGTCAAAACATCTTTCTGATATGCAACCACTGCACATGATTCAAATTGTTTGTAGCCCTCACTAACGGCCTTGCATATGGCTGTTCTTTCTGCACACGAAGCTGGTGAGAAGGCAGCATTTTCTACATTACAACCACTAAAGGTTTTGCCACATTTTGTTCGTACTGCAGCGCCCACAGCGAAATTACTATACGGAGTATATGCGAATTTTCTTGCAGCAATTGCGTCCAAGATCAATTTTTGTTCGGCAGGATCTATAATCAAATGTTCGCTTATTAAAATCAATTTTCAACTTTGTAATCCATGTGTTCAATACCCAAATCACTGAATTGTATAGTGCAATCTATATGATTTCCGGTATTTTTTTCCATTTTTATGGTTATTTTTATTTATATTATTTTTGTAGAAGCAAATGAGCACAGTGCAACTACGCGACGATCCGAATCGATTCGAAATGAGAGTATCGTCGATGTAGCACTACTAGCAAGCAATGAGATTGGGTTTGGGATATACCGACTTGTGAGTTGAGATAAGTGACATATTTAAATAGGAGAGGTAGACTCTCTTCTCCCTTTTACCCCTGAATCATGTATGATGTATCTATGCAATCTCGATTTGAGAGAACGTTAACATGGCGAGTAGTGAGAGCAATAGATACAATACTAATAATGAAATGAATATCAGAAACATATGCGCCAACGTCAAAGGGTAGATTAGATACATATCTCACGCTCTACCAGTTCTAGTATATTGATCTACACCTAGTTCTAGTGGGAGTGGCGTGTGCGCAGTGCGCATGGAAATGTAAGAGTGTTTGTCTCTTACGCTCATTATCGGGCAAAAGTTTATGCTCACTTAACGACATAATTTTATACTATATTTTCCAAGTGAGAGTGTTTTAGATAGTTTTAGTCCCGTTGTTGCTTTTCAAGGTTAGACGGTCACCGTTTCTAGTTTTTACGTCACACACGAACCAATAAACATTAAATAAACGGTCCGACACGACTCAAGCAAACTTCCTCAAATATTGAAAATAGAATTGTTTACCAACATTACATGATCTATGCAAACTAAATTCTGTATAAGGTTTGATGAATTTGTTGCAATTGTTATCATAGGTTTTCATCGAAAATGACAAAAATATTAAACAATCGCTACAAAATAGGTTTCAAAACATTTTTTTTTCCTAAAATAGGTTGACGTTTCAATCTTTATTTGTTTTATCAAGGAGTTACAGACGCGATCGGTAAGTGCGATGGCAAATTCGGTAGATGGTATGCTTCGGCATCGGCAAGGCTGTTGTTTGATGATGGAATAGCAGTTTGAACACTTTCAATGATTGTCGTAGATATTGTATGAAATTGATTTTTAAATAAAATTGATTTTTAAATTAAGCAATAAAGCAAAATATTCAGCTTTTGAAATGACAACTAGGAAAGTGCTGTCATATCAACGATTTGGGTTTTTTTTGTTCTTATTTTAATTTAAGTCTATGTAGAAAATGCCCAATGTCTCAGAAATTTATGGAATAACGTTATCATCAACTTCTTTACTTCCTTACAATTTTTCTGCGTTTTTTAACTTTCTCTTACAAAGAGAAAGATATTGTTTTCGTGAAGATTTTCGACCTCGATATTTTGATTGATTCTAACATTACGGTGATACCGGAACCCAAAAATGTGCTTTTTGAAATTCCGTCCGGCGGTACACGTCTCTCCAGCCTAAACGACTTGACCGATTTTCTTTAAAATAACGAAAAATCAGTATTATTCACAAGGACATAATTTATATAATTTTTAGCATCATTAAGCAAAATAAATACCTATTATTGTGTATTTTGGCCAAATTAATAAAACGTCAAATTAGCTCGCCAGTCGGTGCACCCAGTCGTGCACCCATTATTAATGCGATGATCTCTAAAAAGTGTGAGAAAACATATAGGTATTAAGGGGATATTAAATAAAATACATAGTAGACTATGTGTATTTATGTTAAATATTTATTATTTTCTATCAGTAATATATAAGCAATATATAATAATATATAATGTTGGTGTACTGTCAGAAATTAAAAAAACGTTTATATGGTTTTAAGTATCAAAAGAGTGTTTTCAAGGTCCAGATACGATTATTTTTCTATTAGGGGAAATGGCGGCTTCTTGTGTGGCTTAATGAACTAGTTCCAAAACTCAGATTGAGTAAGATATCTTAGATGAAGCTCTGTTTTCTTCGTCAATTGACCAATAAAGCCACATGACATTTGATTTCCGGAACGCGGTCAATGTTCGGTGTTACTAATAATCAAACGCAAATGTTGACATTAGTTAGTCACCAGGTTAACTTTTAATACACAGCTTTATTGAAACTCTACCAATAATCAAAATCCACCACTAACTAAGTAAAGTCGACTGCTCGATTAAATCTACTACAATTTCTATCTATGAACTGCCAAAAAAACATTTCTTTCAATTTCTGTTCTGTTGTTGTATAATCATTGACCTCCACCGATTGTCTTACTAATGAGACAAGAAGCTCCTTCATCTCCTGGGTCCTATTGCTTGAACGATTTCGTTTCGGTTTTTGCTCCATAACTTAAAGAAAAGGATTTATGCAATAAATAAACGTACTAATAAATGTTACTTACCGTAAATCTGCAACTAACGTCAATCAATAAACCAAATTCAAATGACATATGTCTATAAAATAGCGCCTACTACACATTTTTCTCACTATGTTATGACTTAGATACGACTTTCTGTACATTAAATAATAACCTATAACTAGCGCTACTCTGTGATGTAAATTTATTTATTGGTACAAGATTTTTGAATAGTGTGGAAGTTAAAATTTAAGTTGCTGCTAAAAATAATTATTAGTAACGCCGAATATCTTTAAGTTGTATGTCATTTGGAATGAATTGTAGTGTAAGAAATTACCGATTGTTGACTTCAGCTACGAATCAAAGTACATGTCTTGTGCTCAGCTATTGGCTTATATCGGTGAATAAATTACTACACGCTTGAATCGCGATTGATACGCTTTTTTCAAGACATTCACGAATCTTGTGAAATATGACTTTAACAGAACTTTTATTTTCTATTTCATTCTGTATAAAAAAAAATGCGTTGTTGTTTGGTAAACGACTTAGGAATAACATTTATTATTTTGTAAATGGCTTCTGCGATTATGAATTTATTTAATGTAATTTAATCCTATGTCTCTGTATATCAATATGTTTTATATGGTTTTCTGAGGTTCAAAACCATCTACGATCAAATATACTTCTGTGTTTTTTTTAAAAATGTTTGTGGTTTTAAAAAAATGAAAACTATATTTTGCTGTCGGTGGGGTGGCATGTTTTTAAAATAATGACAGTTTTATCAACAACAGAAACATTTTTGTATATCTCTCTGAGAATATACAGTTTCTGCGCTTTATATATTTTGCTACCTAAATCAAATCATTACTTTTCCCTATATTTGTTAAATAAAGCATATACATTTTTAAGATTGGTTAAAAACAAAGAGTTCACAGTACAGTACTGATAAGTTCTTATTATCAAGTGCAAATGCGATAGGAACTGCAAGCTCATAACTTTATTAGTCACATGTTATAACAGCTACATTTTATTAGCTTTTTATATACTAACAATTAAAAAATTAAAAAGTGCATTTTATTAAGCAAATTGTTCGCATTCTATTCTCATTTCAAAACCTGACAATTAAGAAATTAAGAATTGAGTCCTTCCAATTATGTCAATATGTTAGCAGTTGCACAGAGTTATGAAAGATTGTGCCTCTTTTGTTGGCTCGTATTTTGTACACAATTCTCTGATCAGTTGTGGACTTTCCTAGTCCAGTTTCTCATAAAATATTGAATAGTCCTCCTGATGTTCTTCGTCATCGTCGTTAAATGTTCTGTAGAAGTGTTTTTTCCTTATCTTCAGCATCGAATCTGCCCCAACTACAATATTTTATTGTTTATCTCGACAGGATTCCTTTTATCCTTGGCTTTGACGTTTTATACGTTGGTACTTGTGCACATCATTCATTCATAGTTTTTTTTTCTGAAAAGTCGGTGTTCTTCCCATCTTCTGTCTATAAAGCTCAATGGCAGCTCTCGTCTTCACCTGCAGCATCTGTCGGCAATCCTCATCAAACCAAAGGTCCCTTGCTCTCCTAGCACATCAGTTGCGGCTAATCTAATGGCTTGTTGGAATCGTTGCCATTGTTCGCCTTGTTCGGCTGCAACAAGGTTTAAGCTTAAGTTTTAGTTTAAGTTTATATATTTTGTTTAGTTGAAACTATTTACATTTTTCATAACTTACGTTTGTACATAATTGATTTTTTGTTTATATATATGAAAGTACGTATTGATAATATAATAGTACTGTGTTCTAATTTATTCAATAACATTTATTTTATATGTATTTAAATTAGTTTCATATCTAGTTTGAGCGTTCAAGCTGTTAAATAAATTGAAGCCTACATATATAAGCTTCTGTGTTTTTTTAAAAACTTTTGTGGTTTTAAAAAAATTAAAACTATATTTTGCTGTCGGTGGGAGTGGCATGTTTTTAAAATAATGACAGTTTTATCAACAACAGAAACATTTTTGTATATCTCTCTGAGAATATACAGTTTCTAAGCTTTATATATTTTGCTACCTCAATCAAATCAATACTATTCCCTATATTTCTTAAATAAAGCATGTACATTTTTAAGATTGGTTAAAAACAAAGAGTTCACAGTACAGTACTGATAAGTTCTTATTATCAAGTGCAAATGCGATAGGAACTGCAAGCTCATAACTTTGTTAGTCACATTTTACAATAGCTACATTTTATTAGCTTTTTATATACTAACAATTAAAAACTTAAAAAGTGCATTTTATTTAGCAAATTGTTTGTTTTTGATTGATTTTTTGTTTATATTTATGAAAGTACGTATTGATAATATAATAGTACTGTGTTCTAACTTATTCAATAACATTTATTTTATATGTGTTTAAATTAGTTTCATATCTAGTTTGAGCGTTCAAGCTGATAAATAAATTGAAGCCTACATATATAAGAAAATTTTGTGTATTTACATTAAGAAAATTTGGAAGTCTAAGTTCCTTTCTGTCCCTTAGAGAATATGGTTGAGTATCTCTTATAAATTGTATATAGTCAAGTTAATAATTTGGCAAATATTCATAAATAAAATCCTTTCATAAATCCTATTTTTTGGCTATTTTATTGAAAATGTACTCAAGATGATTTCTAAATGATCATTTTTCGTCTAAAACCACTCCCTGATACTTTAATTCGTTTACTTTATTGAAACACAAAAAATCAACGCGTATAGGCCTTTCAGATTTATTTTCAAATCATGTTATTTGGATAATCATGTTCTAAATTTCATAAGCTTTGTTTTGACACTAACTCGTTAATGTTGGAATTAATAAAAAGGCGCAATGAGTTAAAGATAATTTGACTTGATGGTTTTCAATTACAGCTATGACGGCTATAACTGCACCCTTATGGACGGGGTCCTTAGATTTAAGTATGTATAAAATGAGGGTATTCATGCAACGTCGTAATTTATTACGTGCGAAAGATTGTAATTGTAATGGGGTAACCCACTACATTTAATTTCAATTTAATTATTTATATATTGATAGAATTTTGTTCCTATTCTTCTACTTCCGTTCTCCACATTTTTTTCAGTTTTATGTGCGAAAAGTGACTGATTAAATGTCAAAATAGCATTTCAAAAACTTACAACGTTTACCATCCTGTGAGAAAATTCCGATATTGTTGGAAAAGATTTCCTATACAAATTTGACGACATTCACGTTATAATTTTATCCGACGTTGCATGAATACCCCCAATGTGTATTTGTGTATTGTATTGTGACCGCTTTCCAAACTCGTAAATAAAACACACTGGCACTCATTAACTTATAATATATGGACTGCTAGTGAAATGTCATTTTTATACGCTTCTGCGAGAAAATATGTTCCAAAACAGCACGATGCCGTTATTTCACTGCGGATTAGCAAAGAAACACATACTGTTGTCAAACTTAAATTTCCGTAGTACCATGCTAACAAAAGAGCGACAACTTGTGCCACGAGATTCATCTATTCAAAAGTTGAAAAAGATGAATTCAATTAAATTCTGCAATGACAACACTTTTTTTACTTATTTACCCATAAACTGAACAAGTTTTGTAAATTTATTTCTTACTGATGTTTTATGATCATTTACATAAATTTTTTCCGCAATGCGATGAAGCAAACGATTTTTTCGCTTACTTATATTTCCGAAGTGAAACAGTGGAGTGAATGTAGTTTTGGAACATACGTGAAGTTGGCTACTAGCAGTTCATATATAATAAGTTAATGCTGGCACTGCTCCCGAACAAGAGCAATCAGTATTATCTAACTGAAGAAAAATAACTATACTCCGCTGTAACCTATTCAAAAGACTAAATGCATTCAATTCAATTATGGATAAGGAAATATTTTACGAACAAGAATTTGTGCTACTCTGAATTAAGGCTGTACATATAAATACAATCGTTCAGATGTGTTTAAGCTGTTTCTAATGAATAAGGATGCTGAAATCTCATCTCTTTCGATTTAGGGTTGTTGGACCTTTTTTTCGCAGATCAATTTGTATGTGCATTACCCGGAACACACTCGTTTTTACAAACTTGTCACTGAATGCAGTCAATTCATATATTTCTTTATTATTGTTTTTTGACAGGTATGTGATTAGTTCAACAGGATACAAGAATAATACCTACCAAGGTTCATGTAATAAACACTTTGACGAATAACAATACAATATAAATAATGAACCAACTACATCAGGAGAGCAGCTCAAATGTTGACTCTATATGCCGAACATGTCTAGATAATCTAAGCAATATACGCCACGATATTTTCCATACACCTGATCTTAAAAAGAAGCTCAAAGAATGTACATTCATCGAAGACGAACCTCATGACGGATTACCAAAAAACATTTGCGCGTCGTGTTGCCTTAAAATTAACGACTTTTACGAATTCCAAGAGATGTGTACTTATGCTACGAAACATTGTTATGCTTTACTGAATGACAGTAAGGAACGATGTACCGTAGAATTTGGAATCGATGAAAAGAAACAGCCCTCCACTACCTTGCTAAATGAAGCTAAAGAAGAACCTGAAGAGCAACATATTTTTGAAAAGTTCAATGAAGTGCAAGACTATGATTTTTCATCAGCAAAAGAAATATCTGAGCTGGAACCTCTAATATCGAAGAAAGAAGAATCGGACGGCGATTCAAACTACGAAGATGGTGAATTTGAATTTAATTATTCCGAAAACGATGCTATTGACAGTGAAAGTCAAACAAGAAAGAAATGTAGAAAGACAGATTATTCAGTACCTAAACACAAGTCATTAATATGTGAAATATGTAATAAACGCTTCCACAAAGAGATGTTACTAGCTGCGCATAAACGAACTCACGAAGGTCTAAAGCCCTTTCCCTGTGATCAGTGTGATAAACAATTTTCCAAACAATGTAGATTGAAAGCCCATGTCAGGGTTGTACATGAGCGCGTAGGTGGCGAACGATTTATATGCCCGGTGGAGGGATGTGGTCGTACATATGCTCTTAGAGATACTCTACGAACACACACCAGAGAAGTACATTCCGGTAAGCGCGAGCGACCTTCGTACATATGTGAAGACTGTGGAAAAGTACTGACCAGCTTGTCCACGCTAAAGAATCACCGCTACCAACACACCGATCAGCAACGTCCACACGAGTGTTTTCTGTGCAAAAAGCGATACATTACAAGTCATAAACTCAAAGAGCACTTAAACCGGCATGCAGGTATTCGAAACTATATTTGCCCACATTGCGGAGCGAGAAAAACAACTCGTACAGAGTTAAATACACACATTAATTACCACACAAAAGAAAAGACATACCCGTGAAAGTTTTGTGATCTTGTTTTCAATAGTATCGGCAATTTTGGACGACACGTGCGAACAGTTCACGAAGGGATTAAGAACTTTAAATGCAACTATTGTGAGAAGTCTTTTGGTAAAGCCGAAACAAGGAAACATCATGAAATGACCCACACCGGCGAAAAGCCACACGAGTGCCAGATTTGTCACAAAAAATTCATCCAGTCTGTTTCGCTACATAAGCATATGAAAATGCATAGCAAAGCGGCAGCTAGAGCTGAACAAAGTAGTAATTCTTTACAGCTCTAAAAAGCCACACATATTTTCGGCTGTAAATCCAAAAACTATGTTTTTATTCCCACATTTAATAAAATAAAGAAAACTGTCCGTATTTATTGGATTTTTAGTATCGGGCCTATGTCTATTTCCTTCGTGTTGTTAGATTTACATACGTCGTTTTCACATTACTTTTTCCTTGCAACAAATTAACATTTATTGTCGAAAAGCAAATTTACAGTATTTTTCTTTCTGAAGTTTTTTTTTTATAAGAGTATCTTTCTAGTAATCTGATGAAAAGAAGTAGTTGCATATACATTGATAACATCCTAGCACGAACAAAAATGAGATAAAACCTGGGATAAAATTGCAACGTGGAGCCGTTAAATTGAAAGTCGAGCTATTGATTTCCGATTTTGTTTTTTTTTTTATTTTATTTTTATTTTCTTGTTATTGATGATGGATGATGATGATGAAATGAATGATGAGGATGCATTTATAAAATGCGCAAGCCTTTCAGGCGACTTCGGTTTTTAAATTGTATTTGGCTTTGATGTTATTAAGCTCTTCTTGCTTTTTATCCACATCCAGGCGCTTGAAGGCCTTTGTCGATTGGTAGAACAATACAACCAAGTAACGATTACAAACGTTAAATCCAGACAAATGATCACAAGCATTCTTTGCATCAAAAATGTCCTCGTAGACAACAAAGGCTGTTCCACGCGTTTCAGGTGTGTTGCCACTAAACAATACAATAAACACTCATAATTGAAGTAAAGTAAAATTGGTTGAATTCGTAAAATACTTACACTCGAATTTGACGGATTGCACCAAATTTTCCGAAAATATCATACATTTCGTCTGATGTTATTTTATAGGGAAGATTTCTGATGTAGAGTACCCGGTTCACCTCTGGAGGCAACCGGATCTGTATAAAACAAAAAAAAATTGTGTTTTTAGATTCAAATATTTTTATTGCTGGTACTTACGTTATTCCTTTTGTTCATCATTATAACAAAGAACTTATGTGCAAATACTCTTTTAATTAATGGTCGGAGCGCCTTTAAAAATTAATCCTTTGTGAAGAAATAAGAAACCTACTCGGTAAGAGCAGAACAAAAAACGTACCAAACCAAAATAAACTATTTTGACATTTAAGTGACAGTGCCTAGTGAGTGAATTGTGTACTTCATAGATTATATGTGATTGCATCCCATGACTCATTACTACGAAAAAAATGGACCTAGGTGTGCATGAAGAACAGACCATATTTTTGCGATATGACAATTTCGCGTAGGGCTGAGCTGAAGGTCGTATAAAAGAAAATTTAATTTTTTTCAGGGTAATAGTACGTTTCCATCTAACTGAAACTCGTCATTTCATTAACGAAATTCAACATTTGAAAATAGTGTTCCCACCAAAAAAACGCATTCCAGCTGTCAAAAAGCATTATTTTTCGCTGGACCTTCTCCAGCAATGATCTGATAAATCATCCGAGTAGGTACTTTCAACTGACAAGAAAAGCTTATCTCAACTCAACCGGTTGTGAGAAAAACAATTGTATTTTTTTTGTGGTTATTCCGAAGATACTTTCAGCACCACAAGATATAAGTATATCCATACACGATACTTTCCAATAGACCTACTCGCAGATTGGGCAATGGAACCAATGATAGAAGCTATTTGGACAATAAAAAGCAAGAGAATATTCTTCGAATTTTCATTAATTAAAATTAAAAAAAACATCCCTAAGGCTGCAGTTAAAAACTTCATTGGAATAAAAAAAAGCAAGATGGAATTGAAATTTTACTTCGTTAACTTCTTTTAGAAATTATTGAAAAATTCCGTTTATTTTACTTCACAAAAATAAATCTTGATCAGTGAGAAATAATATTTGATTTCCTGCGAAAAATATAATAAAAAATTAAAATATTTTTGGATAATCATGTTCTAAAATTTATAAGCTTTGTTTTGACACCCAATGATTAAATTCATAAAAAACGCAATGAGTCAAAAAAAAATTTCATGATTTGATCGAATATGAATTAGATATGAACTTTAAACGAATTATTATTCTTTATGTACTACCGGGTACCTGGGTGCTTTGATTTGTTGATTCATTCATAATATGTATTGTTGTGGGCAATCCGCTGGGCAAATTTCGAGAAAAACATCGCACAAACACTCTTGGCCTTGGGCCAATATCAAAGGTTACCTCAATTTACAGCGCTGCATGAATTGTTTTTATGGCGCTAATCATTTGGCGTAAAAAAATCATTTTATGTAAAAGTGATTCTTTATTAATATAATATAATAAATACAAGTTGTAATTTTATAAATCCACGCAATAGAAATGATGTAAAAAATATACAAGTTAATATCAGCAACACAAAAATGTCTGAAAGCTGAATTATTACACTAAAGCCTAATATAATACATTAGGTACAATGAGAAAAAGGGGGAAAAGTGGAACGAGCTTTTAAAACAATTTAATTGTATAAATAAACACAATTAATGGAAGAAACACTTTAACTACATATTTTATCGTGGAAATTAACTTTCACTCAATGTTTTTCGAACGGTGTGAGGCTTTAGAAAAATTAGAAAAAAAAAATAATATAATTAATAGGAATACAGTTAGATAATCAATGACGATACTTACAGTTCTAAACCAATATGAATCAGCTTTGAACATAAATCGGTGGGTTAGCGACATTTTAGAAGCTGGTGCAATTGCATGCATATGCAAATGTTTGACACTAATCATTGGCGGCCAGTGGAATCCACAGAGAGCATCTTTTGTATCGACGCCCATGTTTGTCAAGTGATCCTTAAGAGATCTTTCCATGACATCAACTGAAATTATGTAAATATATGTAGGAGTATCTTTGGTAAACAATATAATAATGGTATTCTAGCAGCGTTGGAGTCATCGTAAAAGTTTTCAATAAACTAGCGATGTGGTAAATGGAGTGTCAGAATTTTTCTTTTTTCTTTTACAGCAATATCGAAAATTTCGCACATGAATTGGGTTTGTAAACTCATATGGTAAGCGTTGTGATTTTTGAACGCTATTTTGACATTTAATCAATTACTTTTATCAAACATAAGCAAAGCATTTATTTATTTTTTTTAATTTCTTGCAATTACCTACATGCTCTGGGCACATTTTCCTTGCTGAATGCGTTCTTATTATACGAATAAAAAACTTAAAAACATCGCCTGCTGACTACATACTCATTCTACGTTTTTCAATTGAATTTTTTTTTCGCACCACGCAAATTAAAATTACCATCCCAACTACTTTTTTCATGATAAAATCATAAATTAAATCTTATGACTTACTCAGCTCAATATGCTCCCTTCGCAAAGTTTTGGCACTTTCGTAATGAATCTTTGAAACAGCCAAGAAATGATTTTCTGCTGCTGGCTTGATATCCCTAAATATCACAATCTTATCGTTTTCATACTCGATATTTGTTTCTGGTGATTTTCCACCAACAATATCACAAAACACACACTTGCTCATAGTCCTTGATTTTTAATTAATTGTGAATGATCAAGAAAACCCGAAATTCAAAAGAATAACTTCACAAACCCGACCGAGTCCCGTAGAAGAAGCAAGTGTTGTGATAACAAACGTCAGATTTTTTCTCGTTAATAAGAGAAAATTCTATGAAAAAAACTACACTTGTTTCTGATGACAACACTTTTCTTTGCAGTGTACAGAAACGAAAAAAAGTGCAATCACCACATCTGTCAAAATATAAACTGTGGCTGTTGACAGTGAACATGAACAGTGGGTGTAGCAGAAAAATATTGATAAGCTGAATATTTTCCTTGGGTTTTTGTTAATTGCTTCTTTAATATAATAAATATTAAATGAATCACAACCAAAAGTAAGACTGTGTATTAAAAAATGAATGAACTAAAAGCACCATCGTTGCAATCACTGCTAGAGTCGGATCGTGGGTCCACGGACAGCTTGTTGGCCGAATCCTTGCAACTGGATATAGAAGACGTAAGCCATGTTACCGATAATGAAAAAGTGTATCACATTAGAGTTTAATTTGCAGTTGGATGATGTGGAGTACTCCATACCGCCAATGGATACTCTTCCGACGTTGGAGAGCGTTTTGAGTGAGTTTGAGGGTGATTCGGATATTGCCTCGGAGAATACAATTCCAGCGCCCACACCAACCCCCTCAATGGCCGGTGATGAAAACATTCGTGGCGGTGGTGGTGGATCAATCATGCGGCATGTTCTTCTGCAAGGCGTATCAGCGCAAACATCATCTGCTGCGGTACATAGTAGTCCAAATATTATGACTTGTACTTAGTTTACCATATATTTTTCAGGATCGCGTGCATGCTGGCTTGGCAACTGCATGTGCTGTATCTCAGTTAATAGCAGTGGGTACGTCTCATGGACATATTCTCAATTTTGACAACACACAAACCCTCAGGTGGGCCCATCAAGATAAAAATTCACAGGGTGCTGTAACGGCTCTGGATTACAATCAGGACTGTTCCCGTTTGTTAGCAGGTTTTGCTCGAGGACTAGTGGTTATGGTTGACACCCACTCTGGGGATGTGCTAAGGAATCTGTTTGATTGCATCACACCCAATACGGGAGTACTGCATGTAAAGTGGACAAGTCGTCCAGCATTGGCATTGTGTTCTGATTCGGGCGGCTCTGTATGGTCGTTAAGCTTTACTAGAAAGCTTGGAATTCGAGGCTGTTCGTCTAGATGTTTATTCAGTGGTGCACGTGGTGAAGTTTGTGCTTTTGAACCACTAATTACCGATGGGGACATGCAGCATGACCTGGATCAGTATTCCATAGTTGCCTTGGCGACTTTGTCGAAATATTTCATTGTGACTATCCGCCCACGACTGAGAGTTATTAAGTTTCACACCCTAACTGGACCACCAGATTGCTTGCCTTTGCTAGCTTGGCAAATGGTTCTTATCCAAGCTGCCGATTCGACGCGGACCATAGATCCAGTCATAGTAGTTGCACGTGGCAACCAGTTGCTATTTCATCAGCTCTTTATAAACAGTGGTCGAGTGAATTTATTATTTTTGCGGCATGTGCAGCTGGCCTGCAATCTATTGTCAGTCCATTGGTTGGGTCCAAAATCAGTGGCTTGTCTTGATACTTCTGAAATCCTGCACCTAATTGATGTCCGTTCGAGCAAGGAGTCAGAGTGTCTCGATATTGCCAATGCTGGTTTAGTTTACGGATCGGCGCAGTTTAAGGGGCTTGCCACGGGTGGCAATGTATCACCAGCATTAGCGCTGGCTGGCAGCTACGCTTGCTACAACACTGTCGTCTCTAGAGGAACACAATTGTACGTGCTAGGAGCACGGTCTATGAATATGATCACAGTAAGAACTTGGAGCGAACGCATCTCCTATTTAATCAAACGTCAGCGATGGTCAGAAGCATGCGATATAGCCATCGAAGGCTATAAAACAGCAGGTGAACGCCCCCGTAAGAAAATTCAAGCAAAAGATCGGGCTGTTCATCTTTTTAAGGAGTACATAGCAGCCTCTAATCGCGCCCCAGAGTACTGCTTGGCCTCTATTGTAAACTGTCTAATCGAAGTGAATGAACTAGATCTGCTGTGGGATGAACTCTGGGACAGGTTGCATTCTACTGGACTATTCTTGACACTCATTACCGAGCATATAGAGAAGGACTCCATAAAACGCGTCAATCCAATAATATCCCAGGCTTTGGTCGACTTCTGGATTAATCTCTCAGCGCAGAAGTTAGAGGATATAATTCTCAAACTTGATTGGACGTGCTTGGATTTAAACCAAGTCTTGAAGGCTGTCAAGAAAAAAAAACTATTCAAGGCGCAAATATACTTGAATACACATGCCTTAGGGGACTACACAGTTTCGCTAACCGAATTAATTCCACAAATAGACAATGAAGACCCCTGCTTAGGCAATTGTTTGCTTGTGTATATTTCGAGTTGCTTAGCAGGACGCGGATACCCAGATGGTGATATACCACCAGATGAAGTGCAAAATGTAAAACATGAGGTGCTACGTTGCCTTGCATCTGTGCATTCGGCCACAAGTGAACCCAATGAGATGCCTTATCCATATTTGAGGGCTTTGCTCCGATTTAATACACGAGAGACTCTTAATGTGATATCCTTGGCCTTCCAAGAGAAGGAGTTCAACGGAGAGTTGGGATTTTCACACCGGAAGAGGATTATCAACATCCTGTTGGAGATTATGACACCGGGAAACGCTACGGTGAGTTTTTGTTCTCTTACTCCATTTAAAAAAAAAAAAAACATTTTGGTTTATTTTTTTTTAGTGGTCTGAAATTGGATGCCTCCTTAATTTTATAAGTCAACAAATCTCATCAAATTGTCTTCCTGCAGACTCAGTATTAATAGAAAAAGTAATTAATTATCTAGCAATGGAAGTCATAGCCGGAGAGACTGCACGACAACATTCCGAGCGCGAGAGCGCATGGCATGAGTTGCTGTCTTCCAACTTTCTGCTGCACATACCATTTGAGGAGCAACTCCGTATGGCTAAAAAAGCACACTGTTACTCTGTGGTGGAGTATATATTGGAAAGACTTTACAAGTTTAATGAAATTCTCGAGTGTTACCTCAACAACCCACTTCGACACGACATAATGTTTGACTACATTGAAAAGCACGTTAAAGCCCCCGAGCGGCAAATATATGATCAAATATTAGCGCATTTCCCCCGCATTATGTCGATAGACTCGGATCGAACCACCCGCATCGTTGCTAACTACTACAGCAACAACATTGCGGATTTGATAGGCGCCACAAAAAGCGATTCGAAACTTTTATTTTCATTCCTCAAAGCTCTTCACCGCTTGTCAGTGCCACTTAATAGCATCAATAGCGAAATGCTTCTTGAGCTCTTGTGCGTTGAAGAGCCACACAATGTTGATCATTTCCTACAAAACTGTGATGCTTACCGTATTGAAACCGCTTTAGAGATCGTCAAAAAACACCATCTTACATCAGCATGTATTTTGCTCTTTGAGAAACAGGGCGACTACCAGATGGCTTTTAACCTCGCACTTGATCTGCTAAAAGATGCTACCGAGATTGACGCTGAATCATATGCATTGCAAGTGTGTTCACTGTGCAGCCGCGCTTCCCAAGTATTGTCAGTCCAAGAACGAGAGGAATACTGGTTCGCTCTGCTCAAGTTAATACTCTCACGCGAGTATATGAAATCGATAACAAAAAGTATGCTGCACGAAGCTAGTCAGCACGTCGATCTGCCGCGACTCGTTCAACTAGTCATGAACACCGGCACAGTGTCGGGTAACATTGGTGATATTAAAGATCTTCTCATGGGAATGCTGTTAAATTCACGCTACGAAACGCACGCAATGGCGACTACAGCGAAAATTCTCGGCACAGATTTACACGAGAAGTTTGTCAAGCGTCAGAAAGAGGCGCATCGGGGCCTCTGGGTGACATTTGTCAAATGCGTAATATGCCGAGAAAGGCTGTACAACCAAACGGATGTTCTTGTTCTCGGTCCTTGTGGACATTCAATGCATGTACGATGTCTAGAAACCGCAGATAGTGATAGAGATCCCTGCGAGGCGGGTAGTGATAGCGAATGTAATGGAGAAAATAACTTCAAGTGTCCGCGTTGTGGAGTTGAAATAGCAGACTCTGAACCAACCGAATTATCTCAACCGGCTGTAAAGCTGATCGAATGCAATCGAAGTAAAGACAACGTTGAGCTGGGAGTTTTGCAACTAAAAGCACCACCTAGGAAATTTTGAAAAAAACCATTCAATTGTTAAGGTTCGCATGTAGTTAAGCAAATATGTAGTTATATTTAAAGACAATTTTTTTTTGTGTTTGACTTCAGTTTTTACGCAACAGTTTTGTGTGCATCGGCCTACGTTTGCTTTACATAGATCTATGTTGTCTACGGATTTGCTGAACAATTGGATATTTTAATTTGGACTAAGATGACGACCTGGCATTTTACAACAGATCTCCCATAGAAAATTATAAATCATTTAGTTGAACAGGTCGTATATTGACACATGACCAACCTAGATAATTTTTACTCGGCGAAAATATTGACTTTCAGTGCGTAGATATGGTTTCCAAAACCCTGAGTTTGTGATTCTTTCTAAAATGTGGTACCTGCTTTATGATTTGCATTTATCTTTTTATTTCAGAACCCCGCTTGCCAATTAGCTCCAGATCTCCTCACCAGCCATTCCTCGGTAATATTTGCAATTGCAATTTATCTTCCGAACTTTCTGTTTGGCTAATCACTTTCATAAATAATATTCTTGCTATCGGGAAGTTTGTATTTTCTTTTATCTACAATATATATTCCCCTCATAACATAATTCTTATTGTACCTATTTTAGTGATGCTAGAATCTATGTTTGGCGCTCAGATAACTCGCACATGCAGTAAAAAAAAAAAAACAGAAGTAAATTTATTTATAATTGAATAGACCTCGCCTTATAGAATCTTCTTCTTTTCATATCCACGGGGTTCTTATACGGATAAGTATGTATCACTAATCCTTCGAACTAACATCGTTCATACTGGTTCAGTTGTGTTGCGTTTGATTTTTCTTATTTTACCAATGATCTGGAGTCAGTCAGTTCAAAAAATACAAGTGGATTTACAAAAGGCCTAAGTCACTTTTACGGTTTGGCAAACATTCTCAGAAGTGTAACCACTCAGAATTAAGGATACAGAACGGAGCTATGTGTGGTTGAGAACATAAATCCTATCTTATCGTTATTAATTGTTAAACGCACTATTTAAATTTGTTGTATTAAAATTTATATTTTCTACGGGAATTGGCTTCTAGTTGGTTGTGTTTATAAATCATTTACTCTAAATAAACAAAGACCTGCTAGACGATTTCGTGAATACCAATTGCTCTGTAGTTTTCGCAGTGATAGATCCCCAGCTCTATCATCCTACATCCATTTTATCTCCTTGTCTAATGTGTATAGTATGTCATAACTCCTCAAATATTATACATGTTTTTGCTCTCATAGGTTTTAGGAATATTACGCCTCACACATGGAGCATTCTACTCATCAATATTCCTATATTTATAGGCCATAATTGTAAAGTTTAGGTGATATGAAGAAAAATAATAAAAAAGACAAACAAATTAATAAAACCAAGACTTTAGTATTTAAGAGATCATAAAATATATTAAAATTTATTATATAGATATAGACACTAGACGAACATAAATAATATACCGGTTAATAAATATGTATAGTATCGGTATAAACAATTGAAATAAAACTTACAAATCAAATTTACTTGATAAATCGAATCGTTTATCTTCCTTCAGCCGGCTGAACTGTACAAATTGTTGTAATGCTGAACAAATTCATAACACTGTTCACCTAAAACCAGTTGTAAGAAAATCGCTTGAATAACAATATCAACGGTACTACTTACTTTTCATAAAATCTGTCGATCCGCGCTGTCGAAAATTACGCAATTGGAAATATTTAAAGACGGTATGAAATACTAAATCATCGTTTGCTTTCTGTGCTGCTTCGAGATATTTCCGTGCTGATATTGTCATTTCACCTTCGGGTAGGGTTTTAGCTAATCGTAGGGCATCGATAACTTTGCCTTGTCCGAGAAGCACTTCGATGATAATCTATATAATAGAATATTAACGATTTTAAAATGCTCACAGTGGCAACAGTGTTATGTTATTGTTGGGGACAAACCTCATTTGCGTTGATTTTACTGAGCATGTCAAGTGCAATCTGTGAAATAGCCGGATTGACATTAGAGTGCGATAGTAAAAAGCAAGCGATTGGCTTTGATTCCAAAATAAGTGAGAACTCTACTAGACGCCTTAGGGTATCGAAATTGCGATTCTGTATTAACTCACTAATAATCATTTTGCTTAGATCCTCTTGAGCGGATATGTTATGTTTGCTCAGCGATTGTAAATACAAAATAAGAATAGTTTCGGTGTAGGGTCGATCAACAATGCGACTAAACACGTAATTGTGCATATCCATCTGATCGATTAAGACCTTTGGTGGTGCTGGAAGCTTTGGTAAGGTCTTCACTGTGGATGGTTGTGCTGTCTGCGTTTGCAGTTCCAATTGAACCCAACCCCTGTGAATGAAAAGTATAGTTTAAGTCAATAAATTCATCGAAAGCGTGTGTACTCACTCATAGACTTTGTTTATCTTGTTAAATATGTTCTCTAAAATTGGCAAAAGCGTTCCATTATACTGATCATCAACCAGTTGCTTAAGGACCTTAATTAAAATTGGTTTTCCGTTTGTTCGTTGAAGGAGAAACTCAACTAGACGAACTCGATCCGTTATAAGACTACACAGTGGATCAACCTGCAGATGCAAGTACCACATACAACCGAGCTTGGCATCTATCACTATATTCGGTTGAAAGAGTACCCAATTTGTTGAATCTGTAGAAAAACAAATTTTTAAATTACAAATACCTAGCATAATAGTTCTACATACACAATTCGCACTGCATTGTTTGTCCGTCCAATGAAAGACTGGGAAGCTTCAATGAAAACGGTTTTATGGAGCGCCCAGGAGTGACTGGAGCGTGGTATGTAATTCCATTATATGCTTCCCCACTTAACGCAACATCAAAAAGTAAAGATGTTCCCGACGCTTGATGATGTACGACTATCAAGTTATCTACAGTATTTATGGCAAAGCGCCCATTATGCCCAAGCCGCAAAATATGACATTTTCGTGGAGCCAGTCCGGGACCATTTAACAGATATACTTCTACTTCCATCAGACCATTTGAATTTGTTTGTAAAATAAGAACAGCGAGTGTTCCGTAGACGAGACCGAGGGTTACTTTACTTTCTGGAACTTCTCGGTTAGGGTTGCCCACTAAAAACATTGATTTTATTAAGTAGGCGTAATTTTTTCGGACACTTTTAAGACTTACAATCTAGCTTTTGCAATTTGGTAATAGTCTTCTGTTTTATAATGACCGGGGTTAGTGTATTGCTATCCGAGGAGCATAGTAATGCAATATTTCCCTCAGAACACCAAGCGAACCACTTTACGCCCATTGCGACAGCCTTTACAAGTTTAACTTGTCGCTTTTCCACAATCACAGTAAATATTTCCACACCAGTGTTTGAAATGAGTGCACACTCGCGATTGTGCACCCAGACGAATCCGTAGATAAAAGCATTCTTTGCCTGGTGGGTTATAATCTCGTTCAAAAGAGGCTGATCACCTTGAAAACAAACAAATTCTACAGAGTTGTCCCGCCGTTGCACGGCCAACACTTGGTTGTCAGGTGAGAATTTAATGGAACGAATGGTACCGCGGTCGTTCATACAAAATGAAATAACCGATTCTTCCGTGGGTCCTTTGACAACAACACCTGTGGCACCACCCGAGCGTACGGCAAATATCTTCAAAATAAGTAATTTATTAGACGAAACGCTGTTGAGAATAGGTTCTTGAAAATTACCTGCTTGTTTGAGTCATCGAAGAAAACATTTGTCAACTGGCTTACTGAATCGAATCGTATTGCATTTTTTGATAGCTCAATATAGTGGAGGGAGTTCTCCATACTTTATATTTCCAAGTTCTTACAATTATTTATAAAACAAACATAAATTTTAGGTGACGGACAACACTTTTCGATTACCAGCTGATTTTTGACAATTTCAATTTATGACGTCTTAGGCCAGATACACAATGGCCGTGTTCGTGTTTCAGTTTGAAATAAGTTAACTTGGGGTCTTCGCACACAAGTATGCTTCGACCGGTTTAACCTCATGTTTGTTGGTTGGATTAACGAGGCAGGAATAAAGTTTGGGAGCCACTGGAGAGCAAATTTGCATTAAAAATTATGTGGTTGCAGAGGTGTAATTTACCAATACATTCATGTGTTTCTGACAGTTGTGATATTTAAAAAGAGGAACAAGAGAAGATATTTCACCTACTAATTTCTGACAGTTGTGATATTTAAAAAAAACAACAAGAGAAGATATATCATCGAAAACAATCATTTAAAGTTTCTTTTACTTTTTTTTATAATTATAATCGTTGGCGAGTTTGTGTTAAAACACAACCTATGAATTTTAAAAACATTTGTAATTTTAACCATCGTAGAAAATAAATTTTTGTTTTTCAAAGACCGTGATTTGTTTTTCAAAACAAATATTTCCCATTCTATCCAAGTGAAACGCATTCGTTCCAATGATATGTGTTCACTACTCCATTTGTTCCAATCTGTCACAACATAGCAATCTAAACGGATATAGATAATTAACGGTTGGGATTGGGAGAATCCATTTGAAAGGCAGGGAAAAAACAAAACTCTTCTGAAAATGTTCATAGGAAAAATTTGTTTCTGAATTTCATTTCAGAATCCACTCAAAAGTCACTACACAAATAAACTCCCTGTTTCGTAAAAAGCAGACTGCTATTGTATCAACTCAACAATGATTGACGGTCCACCAAAACACTTTCAAAATAGTTCAGAAGTAGAAGTGATTATGCTGTTCCGTCTGTAGGCAGAATAAGTGGATTCTCGTGTATTACCTATAGAAAGCGCAATACTTAAACTATGCACTCTGAAAACTCAAAAAAAAACTTATCTCTATCTCTATGCGATCTCCGACAAATCCGTAAAAGTAATATAATTCCTCACTTTTCAAAGCGGAGATTTTCTGTAATATGCTGATACTGAGACTAAAATTTGTTTGATGTGACACCCTTTCTGCTAAAGGAATGTTGAATATACAGCAATCAACAGGAAATTTCTGATTAGTTCATTCATCATAAACTTTCAGATATAGGATTACAAGTTACTCATTATTGTAATAAGCTGCGAGTCCTCGATATTAAACCATATAATTCAATTCCAAGGTATATGAAGAGAAATTAAAAATACGTTATGCTATTTATGGTTGTTCTGTTAATAATCAAAACAAAGCATATAATGAGGAAATCTCTTTTCATTAGTTCCCAAAACAATAAAAAATGTACAAGCAGTGGATTTTGTCGTGCGGCCGAAAAGATAAAATAAACAGCAAAATGGCGCGAATTTGCTGTAAACATTTTTTTGTAGGAACAGTATCGATTAACTTTGAAAATAAAACGATTTAAAGAAGATGCGGTTCCATCACTTTTGTTGCAAAAACAAAAGGAGGAACATGTTTCCAGTGCACGGAAGTTATGAATTGAACACAGATCTTGATTGGCCTCTAGGGAATTGTATACAACAACAAAAAAGAAGAGGAAAGTACATATTAACCATTATTTTGATTAGTTATTATAACAACTAAAAATTTTATTCATTTTAGTGGTTCATTTACAATTGTAAACAGCGAGACCAACATGGAACTGGAAGAACCTATGGAGGATTAAGTTGAAGGACTCAATTTTTATATTTAAGGGTTTATTTGATGATCTCCTTGTTATTTTCAAGCATGAAAATATAACGTTTGTTTTAATTTGTTTTAATTCTTATTTATTTTTTTATTGAAATATCAATTGATTCAATCCACCAACACAGCAAAAAGCTAATTTTTTCTTACACATGCAGAAACGTCAAAAAATAGCCAGTGCATACAATTCAACTAGCATTTTAACACAATTGACAAACGGCCTTACTCATGTAGTCATGTACTGTAGTATCATTGAATTTGCTTCTAGATATTATCTCCATACTCCATTCAAACTCTGTGGTAATAGTAACAGACCAAGATATAAAAAAGGTAGTATATGGAATGTGATTTGCTTTAACCGAAAGTACAAAATATTGTCATATTGAATGGCATGTATCATATCTGAACCAATTGTCCAATAGACATGATTTTCTATCTCTAATGTACATACACTGCACAGTCAATCCAACTAGTATTTCGGAAGTAAGTTTCCAATATGAATGTGCCTTACTTTAACCGAAAGTACAGAATATTGTCACATTGAATCAAGTATCCTATAATTATGTTCAAAGACGCCATCTTGAACTTTTTCTATGTTTTATTTTGTTGACACATACACATACCTTTTCAATATATACCTTCTTTCAACTCATCATGTAAAACAAACCGCATTTAATTTGTTTCCAACCATGTTCATACATATTTGCTATGAAAACCCATCCGAATGACAGTTTCCATTCATACAATTCCTTGCAAAAATAAAATCGAGTCAAATAAAAAAGTCAACACAAAGTTTTGTTTTCATATATTCACAACCGATTAATTTTATTATCTTTATATATCATGAACGCAGCAATTGCTTTGTGTCATTTCTGTGAGGCGCATGGGCCATGTGCAATTTTTTGCACACAAACATTACGTGATACAAAACTGGACGATTTATGTCTCGAAGCACAACAAATCCCCAATAAATTATGTTCGGCTTGCAATTCTCTTGGCCCATCGAGTGCAATCTATAGCAAAGACAATGAGAGTGGAGCATCATTCCTAAGTACACAAATTCCTGCTTTGCCTGAGGTAGCGAACCTCATCAAGCAGGCATCAGTGCGGAGCTTGAGCTGTGAAATCAATTGCCACAAAGACGGTGGATTTGTTTTCTTTGGTGATTCGTCACGAGGTCATGTGTTAAGTCACACATTTCACGTCGGTGATCTACAGGTAAACAAACAATTCGTTAAATACTTAATACTAACTAATGTTAATAATTATTGTTTCTATTCCTAAGGCGCGGGGCTTTTATCAGTTATTCTCTATCATAATCCTAATGAAGGACAAGTATTTCCTGCTAAATATTAAACCATTTCTTGCCGAACATCTTCAGGTTTGTAAAACAAATGGCCAATGTTATACTTAATGCTCGTACTACCTGTAATGTTCATCATAGAAAATCTCAACAGAAATTCAATCATCTGCACAAAAAATTAAAGAAGATGAGGAATCCAAAGGATCTCCACGACAACGAAGACTTTCTAGTACACAACTGCTTGTACAGACACCTCGCTCTTTAGTTGAGCTGACTGGCGAAAAGAATGTATTCGCCATTCTTCATTCTCACTTTTCCTGGATTCTATTGGCTGGTTCGAGATTTCTAACGGAGCATGTAACATTTGGTAATCTACCTTGGCTACCACCAGGGCCATCAATGATACGTCCGCCTAGACAATTTATAACACTGCCATATAAAGCTGATGATGATCAATTGGACGAAGACCAAGAGGAATTCTTCTCGCTGAGGCACGTGAAACAAGTTTTGCACAACGAATTCCCAGCAGCTTGTTACTGTGCCTTGACAGGTATAAAGGTAAATAATGGTTGCAATAAACTGTTAGGCATTTTAATGTGCATTTTTGTTAACAGATTATAATTCGTGGATCACCAGTAAAAACGTACAACTTCATTATGTGCCTTAGGAAACTACTGCCCGAGCAAATGCACAATTTAATACAAATAAACGCTCAACAGTTTCTGACCAATTCTGAATGTAAAATCGTTTCGGTCACGTCAGAGATTGCAGTTCCTATAGCGAGTAGCTCGATATTTCGCGTAGACTTTTTAGACAACGAGAAGGAAGGGGTATCGATAAAGTGGCCTGGCGAGATGCCAAATAAGTGTAAGCGCAGTTAGGTTAAGGAAAAATCTATAACTGGCGTTTTCCTTTATTTACAGGGCCAGATTTGTTGACCAAACTGGTCAAAGCTGTAGATGAGGAACGCTTTACGGAATTGGTACTGAATAAGCAGACACGAGTGTTGGTCGAGGAGTGGAAAAAGTAAGTGTTTGTCTACCATTTCGATAAACTAAAATAAAATAATATTAGGAAAATTAATATTACTGCTGGATTTTACTCATGTTTGCCTGATGCACAGTAGTGCGAAAAGAAACAATGAGAAATTAAAAAAGTCTACTATTACGTGTTTGATGGTAGAACATCAGCCACTGTTAATACTAAACAATTTTCAATTAAGATTTTCTGCGATGTTATTTTTTAATTTCCTAATTTCCTAATTTAGCATCACTAAGGACAATTTAATGCCGTATATCTGCCTGAAACAATAGTTTTAAGGCTCTCTTTGATGATTGAAAGGGGTTGTTAATTGATAAGATCTATTTTTGAGGATGGATTTTATAGCGTAAAATTTCCTCGTTATCCATTTCAGCTGCAGCTAAACTGTTCTAATAGTCTTTATACAACTTTCATATAATAGAAGCATATTTATACTTATGCAATGATTATCTTCGCCGGCTCAAGCAACCTACAAATTCACCATTATATTTTAACATAACGCACTTGGAAAAGGCTTTCCATTTAAATAAACATTTCTGTTTTGAGTCAGAATTGAATCAGAACACCTGTTCACTTCGGAACTCTATAATTGAATAAAACAACAAGTACTGGTTGCAGAGATTTTTGATCCTTACGTCTGAAATGTTATAATTAAATTAAATATTTTTTGGTTAAGCCCATTATATCCGAGTGCAATGGATTAATTGTTACAATATAAATTCAAAGTTTACGAAACAAACAAACATTTCGATTCAACCAAATTTCTATCGTAACTATCCCAAAAATTGTGAATGGATTTCCAGTTGTCCCAGTCCTTAGGTAACTCCATTAAGTTGCCTACTTCAAGTTGTTTGAGGTCGACTTCTACCGCCTCTGACTTCTGGCTGAGAATCAGACTTGTTTCAGATCAAATAAAGGGTGATCCAGTAAGATTTTTCTACTTTTTTTTTTAATAAAATACAAATAAATCAATGTATTGAGGAAAATCTTGTTTTGTGCTGTTAGTTTGGTTTAATGCCATTTTCGCCTATTCCTTTAAGCATATGGCCAGGTATTCCATGAATATCACGAGTAATGTTGGCTTCCCAAGTTTCAATCGTTTCGGGTATATCGACGTAAATAAAAGATTTCACATATCGCCATAGCAAATAATCCAACGGTGTCAAATCGGATGATCTTTTGCTTACTTATTTAAGTCTTCCATTATTATTACAACTTACAGACTATATGACTAGATATCTTGGTGGCAAATTGACAGGACCATCTTTTGAGATAATATTTTCATCAAATGTTTCTCTCTATAAAGCGATTGATTCGTTAGCTGTACGGCATGTAGCGCCAAGTCTCAGCTACACCAACATCTTGAATTGTCGGCAACAAAAATATATTGATCAATGCTCCGTCTCCATGCGGTCTCCATTCCCATTAACAAGTTGCCTTGTGCGATGTTGCCTTGTGCCCGTAATCCGCACCAAACAGTGCATTTTTGGGGTTACATTGGTAGCTGTTGGATTATCTATGGATGTTCATCTTTCCAAATACGGCAATTTTGCTTAACGAAGCCATTTGACCAAAAATGAGCTTCGTCAATAAAATAATTGTTCGATTCAAAAATTGTATTAATTTCAAGCTGTTCCAATGCCCACAAACCGAAATTAAAACGTAAACCAAAGTCAGTCAATTCGATTCTTGAAAAAAAAAACTGTATTGTGTACGCTTTTAAACGAAGTTCAGGTTCCAAAATAAGCCATAAAGTTCCAGGGAGATGCCTAAACCTTACGAAAGGCGACGAATTGATTGATCACGGACTTACGTTTCCACTATTAGTAAGCATTGTTCCGGCGTAAGTCTATTTATGTTGAAATGGCAATGGCTTTACCTCCTATTACCTCCTATTGGATCATCCTTTATAAATAACTGATCAAATTGAATATTTTTAAGCATTTGGGATAAACTATCTCGTGATGATATTGCAAAGTTATGATATAATAATGTCTCTGCTGAACGCAAGGTGCTCGATAGTTAAAAGGCGGTTTCCGTTCATTGATAAGGCTCACACAAACATAGGAGGAAAAATAGTTCTTAGTACAACACGAACGTTGTAAAGCCTTAATCTTTGAGAGCAATGAATATCCGGACAACTTTCCATTTTTAAATATATAATGATTGTAAATAAAATGATTTAAGTCGTAAACTAGCATTATAATGGAATAATTAAATATGCGACATGATAACATCCCAACGCATTAAACATTGGCCGGCGACTCCACAGATAAGAACGATTTCACACTTACCCGGCAGTCGGCTAAGCGGTTCCGTCTGCCCAGTCGTTGGGAATACATTCTAATGATCGCGTTCACACCTGCAAACCGAAACCGTCTACGGTTAACCGGAAGCCGGCACTTTGCCGAAACCGGGTAATCGGTTCTCAATCAAATTGCACCTTCACACATGCCTGGTTGACGTAGTCGGTATTCAGTATTACATCTGCTGTGAACAAGAATAGGGATTTAATTTTTGGTGTAAATGCTTTCTTTTTACGAATGCGAATTATTTGAGACAAAGATTGCACTGCAACGCTGCGTTTCTAGATCATTAGTCAATCGACCATGTCACGTGACTAAAAATTCTCGATTGATTAATGAGAATAGTGCATCGGCGAAGTTAACTTCGTAAAACTAAAACCCGGAACACGGCCATTGTGTGTTTTGTCAGTGTTTATTATTAGTTTGTTCATATTTTTAGCCAAGTGTCATTCGTATTTAGATCATTATTTATTGTTGTTTGACATTCTGCTGTTTTTTCTCCGCAGTCCATCATCTGTGAAGAGTAAAAGCTTCAAACTTTTCACTAATTTTTGCATATCATTTATATAAATAATAAGACGCCCAATATTGTTCCTTGAGGAACACCAACCTTGATCTCTATTGCCGTTGATATATGATCGTTAACTGTTGTTCGTTCTACCACTGACAAATGATCGAAACCATTTTAGGTCTGTATGTATTTCGAATACCACATTTTTTTAGTTTGTTAAGGAGTAGAAGTCATAGAAGACGAAAGCGGCAAAAATAGGTTTAGCAGTAAATTAGGGCTGTCAACATGAAAAGACATACAAAATCGACGATTTGGGCAGAACGTCACCATACAAGGTAGTACGGGCCTTTGTCTACCTCGGCTCCCCTATTACCTCTGACAACATCTCGTCATAAACCAAACGAAGAATTATTCTTGCCAACCGCTGTTTCTTCGGGGTAAGGCAATTTAGTAGTAAAGCCCTCACTCGAACTTCTAAGGACATCCTTTATAGGACCCTGATCATTCCAGTCTTGCTCTACGACGCAGAAGCATAGACGTATCAAAAGCGGATGAAGAAATCCTTGGTCGATGTGAGAGGAAAATTCTTCAAACAATCTACGTTCCCGTTTGTGTTGACGGGCTATGTGGACGAAGATTCAAGCAAGAACTATACGAGCTGTACAGCGACATTGGCCTGATAAAAAAAAACTCCGCATTGTACGTTTAAGATAGCTAGGACATGAAGAACGAATGGACACCAATACTCCAACTCGCAGAGTCTTCGATTCCCAGCCAGACGTCGGACGTGGTTGAGGCGTGCTGTTTGAGGCCCACGTTCATCTGGACTGTAGCGCCACTTAATTAAGTAAGGAATATATTAAGGTCAATAAATACCGCAATGACACTATGTTTGTTGTCTATTTTTTCTCCAGTCACTGACTGAACGCAAGTTTCACACGAATGTTTATACCTGAAGCCAGATTGATTCACACTTATAATGATTTTATTTTCCAGTTGATATTAGTTGTTGCATTGCTTTTTTTTTCGATTATTTTTCATGCAAGTCGTTAAACTTAAGTGAATTAGATACTTTTTTTCTTGGGAAGGATTAAGACTATTAAAATAATGCTTTTGAAAAGCATTTTAAACCCTCAAATAACCTAAATTGCTTCAAGTGAGCACGTAATAATAATTTTCCTAAAAGAGCCATATTCCTACGGAATAAACGCAAAAGAACATTTTCGAATACCTAAAACTGACCAATGCAATACAAAGATAGAGTCATGCACCAAATTATTCTCATTAGGGAATTAGCCTGGGTTTGCTGTAGCAAATGTTCTATGTATCGTGTTTATATGAATGTTCCTTACTATGATGTACTCCTAGTAATAAAAGAGCTTGCAAATACCAAACCTCTCTTAAATGTTCCTTCAAAAACATAATGCCGAAAAACGTGTCCAACTCAGGCTCATAATAGAAAAATCAGAACACTTCCGTACCACTTTTTTTGCCACATAACATAAAAAAATTTTTTTTTTTTTTTGTTATTTCCTGTCCAACTTAAGATTCATTAAACGAAGCTATTATTGAAAGTGTTCGGAGTTGTCTTACCTATGACATTCATTAAGGCCGTGTGTCCAGCGTTAAAATGGGGGTTCAATTTTATCCACTGGCTAATTTTTGACAAGCAGTATCAAACCAACCAAAAGCTTATTGCGACGATTAAAGCTTTTTAGTAATTACCTAAAATGTTTATGACAAAATAGAAATGTTTGGTGCAACAGGCTCGTTAAGTGATGGGACTTCTACAATTTTTTACAATGTTGGAACGCCTACAAAACTTAACTATAAGTCAACCACGTGTGGCCTATCGTTTATAATAGCCGTGTTCCTGGTTTTAGTTTTACAAAGTTAACTTTGCCGATGCACTATTCTCATTAGTAAATCGATGTGTTCCGTGTTAATGGTCATATGACATGGTCGATTGACCAATAAGAAAAATCCGGAACACGGCCAATGTTCCTTTAATTGTGTTATTCACACTCTTCTATCAATATTTCCCTCACAATTTTTCGTTTTGGAGGAATATTTGTCATGAACATTAACCATGAAGTAATTTTAGTTTATTTACTTTTTTCTTTAAAAAAAAAGTATTTTACTTCTTTTTCAAGTTATTTTTGTTAATTTGGTTAAAATAAATGATCTGGCTATTTAATACTAATATACAATTCCCAAGTCCCATCTGTTAGTACCCTGTACCTATGCCTACTCGGAACGGCTAAGTTGAGATAAGATTTTCTTGACAACTGATAGAAATCGAATGATTTGTCAGAACACGAGAGGAGGGCCAGTTAAAAACCATTTAGGTGTTGCTACGGCTCGGACCATCGCGCCACTGAACGATACATATCCAATGGTCAGAAATACACATTATTAAAATAAAACAATATCTAAAAAAAATCGCTGAAAGTTGTTATTTTGCTGTTTTTTTTCATGCGGGTGTAATCAAGTGGACCGTTAATGGATACTTTTCTGAATGGTATAGCAAAAAGATGTACTACTATCGCTACCGCTTTTCAAATCAACATTGAACTTTTGTTTGTTGTATTTAGTATCAATGCACCTTTCTTGGAAATGTTTTTTTTTTCTGATTTAAAAAAAAAACTAAATCTAAACAATACTCGGTTGCGTCTAATTAAGTGTACCGGTCTGCAGCTATATATTTATTCAGAAACATAGTACCCAAAAGTACTTTTGAACGAATATTCGATGTTGAAGATATCTTCCTTTCAGAAACAAGTATTGTAAAATTTCTTTCATCGAAATCTTAATCGATTATTAGTTAACATAGCTACTGGCTCAATTTTCTTTTATTGTATTTCAGCAAGGTTATATGCCTTAGCAGGGCAAAATCATCAAGTGGGTTGGCGAAATTAAAGCGCGTACTGGGAGTACAACCTCAGGATCAGCAACTAGTCAACTACTGGAGCTCACAATTGCAAGGAAACTGAATAAAAAGTCCACTTACCTTTAGAATTACACATCTTTCTTTTAAATTGACGAATAAACAACGAAAAAGCGTCTTTTGTAAATTTAAACCAAAACAACTTTGGTTTTATTTCTCCCACTGATTTCTTTTTTGCATACAATGTCTTCTAGTATAAAACAATTTTTTGTTGTTGGTACAAAATCACAATCATTTTACTTCTTGTAGCCACAGCTGCTTCTGCGACCACGAGCGCGTTCGAACTTACGTCCCTTTGACCGTACGTATGGACGAGTATGTGAGTGGGGTACACCAGGTGCCTTGCCGAAGTGTTTGTTGGCAGTGCGAGCAGTACGCTTGCCTTGCAACAACAAAGTCTTCTTACCAGTTGGTGCCTTGAGGGCCAATTGATCGAAAGTGATAACTTCACCGCCGGCCTTCAAGATGCGTTCGCGTGCCTTCTCAGTGATGTGCAGAGCACAGACGGTCATCTTGGGAACAGTTAAGAGACGCAAGTCATTGGTGATGGTACCAACAACGACAACAGTGGAATCGGGTTGGGCAGCCTTCTTAAAGAGGCGGCTAACACGCTGCAATGACATTGGTGGCCTATTGATTTTGCTCATAAACAAACGTTTTAAGAACAATTCTGTTGAACTTCTTGTTGGTACGACGCTGCAAGAAGCGGTACAACTGCAAAGAAGAGACATTTTTTTATTATTTAACTCCATGAAATTGTAGTTTAATACATACCTTAACCAGAAGCCTCAAGTAAACATCTTGGGATTTGGGCTCAGTTCGGCGAACTTTGCGATCGTATTTATGGCAAATATCAATACCCTAAATCGATAAATTAAATTGAAAACACATTAATAACAGCACTTTTAGGATATTCACGCAACATTTTGGGATAAAACATTATTATTATTTGGATGCGAGTGAATTTATTTATTTGTAAAAAATTCGAACGAGTCTTACCATTTTGGCGACCGGAAAAAGAAAGAGATGAAGGGAGCGTATTACAGTGTCAGTTTTGACAGTGACAATTATTGCAAGCGAAGTTGGGTGGAGTTGAAACATTTTAAAAATCAAGTACAATCAAATGATGCTAGTACAATTTTATTTCAAGAGATATCAATTTTTATAATTCTACTATATAGAAGGGTTGTACAGATAAGCTGAGTATAAATACGAAGACATTATTAAGCTTAGTATAAATTCATTTTAAAAAAAATATTGGCAAGTCTATTTTGATTCAACGGGGCATGTGTAACATCAGGCACCAAACTAAAAGAAATCTTTTATTCCAACTAAGGAATTTAGCAGCGTTGCCAATAGGGTTTTTTTTTAGTTGAGAGCAGAACCTGACCCGGCTTAGATTAGGGGTTTGGATTTACAAGTAATAAATTTAACTTTCATGGTATTTATATATGTTAGTACACTGTACCACGAGAACTCTGCTCTGCTCTTGTGCATTATTTCACTAACACATATAAATGCCATGAAAGTTAAATTTAATACTTGCAAATCAAAACCACGGTTGTGCGCTATCATGAATTATGATTGTGTCCCTAATTTTATTTTATGTAGGTTTAAATGTCGCAGATCACACGAGAGGAACATTGTGTGTACGTAATGAACATAACTCTGTGTAATTTCACTTCTCTCTGCTTTTCCCTTATTTAAAATGGCCAAAACTGAATCATCGCACGATATCGAGTGTCTAGGACAAAGAGGAACGTGGGGAACTAAGATTTCCATCATGGCGGAAAGTAAATTTTCTCGTGCAGATGGAAGCTTGGTATGTCGCAGTTCACACGAGAGGAACATTGGGTGTTCCACTATTCACACGTAATGAACATTACTC